>CM022474.1:14247286-14455533 GCA_011952105.1 Coreoperca whiteheadi | reverse complement strand
TTTTCCTTTTTTTTTTTATAGTAAAAATTTTTTTCTTGAAAAATGGTAGAAAAAAAAAAAAAAAAAAAAAAAAAAAAAAAAAAAGAAGGGGGGGGGGGGGGGGGGGGGGGAGATTATCTGAACAGAGCCATTAGAGGCAAAGCACCGCTTTTGAGATGGGACCATTTAGTCAAGCACACTGAAATCAGGTTGTAAGAAAGTTTGCTATCGGTGCAGAATTTTCAGATCTAAAGTAACTAGAAGGGTGAGAGGAGCTCCTCAGGAAGCGGGTGAGGTTGAATAGTGTTAAAGGTTGAAGAAAAGTCTCTGAACAGGATCACATGGCTCTTAAATCCCTGTAAATGCTGACACAATAGGTACAGTAATGTAAATGCTGCATCTTTACTACCACAGTAGATCGAATGCATTATCAGTTCATGTCTGATTATGATAAAACTCTAATGTTTGAAGGATTGATTGTCTGAATTTTAAAGTGTTCTAATTGCCCCATTCTTTGGCGGAGTTGCATTTTCTCAGTTTCCCTTCTGTCTGTGGTCATCCGATAAGACCACCCTGGTGCTAACTGGAGCCTGCAGAGCATTTGCCTTTCACTGAAACTTGACTGTTTGGGGCGGAGTCGGGTTGTGCACTTTTGAGATTAAACAGGAATACTTCTGGGATCACTTTGTTTCAGATTTCAGTCCCTCGCCCCTGTAGGAGAAAGAGAGGTTCCCTCTCTTGTGAGAGCCATGTAATCCCCTGTCCAGCCTGTGGCTCCTCGTCCCCTGACTCTACCCCTGTTTCACTGTCTCTCTCTCTCTGTCCTTGCCTCAACAGAACAATGCAGACCAAGTGGCCCTCCAAGTGGGCGGCGGCCTGTCGGCTCTGGAACAAATTCTGCAGGTCATCGCTGCTGCTTCCACACCCACTGCAGTTCCCCGTATTCCTCTCAAGTGAGTACTGTCACCCAAATTGAAATATTTACATTTTGAGAAACATAATAATATACTTTAATGCATTTTTCTGTGATTTAACACAGAACTCAAAACAAAAAAAAAACTGTTGCTATGCCTTTCAGTTTATTATCATGACTTAATCAAGTTTCTGTTTCAAGCCAGCAGGGTGAGCTGTCTGTTTAGCTTATGATCGGAACAGTTTGATTTCTGAAATACTCACCAGTTGTTCAGATCAGTGGTGACATTAGCCACGAGTGAGTGATCTTGTTTACCAGGTGTACGTCTAAATTTAGGGTTAGTTTTCAGGATTGGAACGGGTGTGGAGTGATTTTTCTGCAGAATGACCCCACTGAAAATACACATTCTCTTTTTGTTAACTTGCCCTAAAACAGCACAAGTAACTGTTCACACATTACATATTTTAATACATGTCTGTCCATGGTGTTTATCTAATGTCCGTTTATGTTCTGCTGCGATCTCTTATCAGACTAAATACTGTACATCAATAGCTTCTATTAAGGCTGTACTCAAATAGATTATGAAAACACAGATGGACTGGCTTAGTTTATGTTTTACTAGTAGAAAAAAAGGATTCTACATGTTTTTATTACTCTAAGAATAGTAAATGATAAAGAATTAGAAATGGATTAAGTTATTTAAGACTGGCAGTACACCTTAAACACTGGCAAAAATATATACACAGTGTTTTATTTCTCTTTAGCTGTGTACAAATACACTGGAGGCTTTTTGTGTGGGGATAAATGTTAGTGTTGAAATAATAGAAATTCTATTAACAGATTTCATTTTGGCATTTCTGATTACAAAACTTAAAAGACAAGAACACTTTTGAAAGAGCCACATGGTTTTTGTCTGTCTACTCTGTGCTGTATATTAACAAGGCCTCAAACAGCTGTTAGTCCTTCTTCCCAATGACTTCTCTTTGACTGTATCCTTTCTCTGACCCTACTGACAACACACTTCTTTATTTCCTCTTTGTGATTGTTTTTGCAATTGCATAAATGCATCATCTAATCTCAATATTCTAATTCATCACTGTTCATAAATGCATCATCTCAATAAATATTCTCAAAATGTATTAATGAGTAACAGCGCTGCCGTTTCTAGAGATGGAAAGCATTTCCATTTCCGTAATCAATTTGTGTTCATTCTTTTCTCTCGAAACACAAAAAGCACGTGTCCCATCTATCATTTAGAGTGCAGAGTATTTTTGAGTTGTGGGTCTGCCGTTTGCATGGCCTGCCAGTAGATAACCTCAGAGAGGCTGCCGTACTCACTAGTGGGACTCTGTAATGGACTCGAATGGCCTTGCTCTCCCATTCATTAGCATTTACTGGTCTCTGAATCTCTGCTAATGGACAAATGCTTCTTATATTTATAAGGCTTTTAAAGGGCATCACATGTATATTGATTTTTTTTTTGTACTCTCTCTTCCTCAATCATTGTAATCTGAGGGAATTTCAAGCAGACTTCTGAATTGGAAGAAATGTTATTATCTTAAATGGAGAGACTGTCTTCTTGTACAAAGCGTTTGTTTGCCGAGTTTGTTTGCACATCCGTGCATGATGGTGTGTTAGCTTAAGTGCACACACGACCTCCTTGGCTTTTAATGCATCTTCTTGACATGCTGTGGTGAAGGAACGGGAGATGAAGGCCCTTGTGTTTCTATCCTCTGCACAGTAGCCCAATCAAACTCTGGAGTGAGTTATGAATAATTAGAAAAGAATAGTCTTGAATATGCTTTTCTTTCATAACTAAACCTTTCCACAGGTTTCTCTGCAGAGGAGTTTTACGTGAGCATGAATTTAACAGCAGTCACACAAACACTACGGTATGTCCAAGGCCTAATAGTTTATTTTAGTAGCTTGTTTAGAATTGAGCTTGATACCTTGGTTCACTGGCTTGCCTCAGTTAGTCCTGTGCTTCTAATACTGCTGGACCCTTGAGAGCTTTGCCAGCTGAGAGCTGAGAACTGAAGCGGAGATAAGCTCGTGATGAATCAATCCAGCCCCATGGAGACAGTCATCCTGACCACATATGCTGTATACAATAGTGTAGCTTGTATCATAATAAATTAATTTCGTAACAACTATGTAGGCTGTGTGTGTAAATAGAAGGCCGTTTCTTTTTATGAATCCACGTGCAGATTTAAATAGTCACAATTTTACCCAAACAAATCTCTGACACGGACTTTTTTTCTCTCCAAACCATGTAAAATGCACGAGAGGTGGCACTTTAACCTTGTGATGCCACTCAGTCAGGTCAGTGTAGTCGGAAGCTGGTGACGAGATGCAACACAAGGACGCAGCCCAGCTGTCTACTTATCACCATCCGTCATCTGGATGGTTGTGTGGCCTAATGGGCTGCAATACAGTTGCTAGCCCCAGAGTGCGCTACATTATCTGTTTACAGTGATGCTGCCGTATTGATCACCTCCTCCTCCCAGATAAGCAGAGTGATTTACAAAAAACGGCAGCTGCCGAGATGCTCCTGCCATATCTCTCCCCAGGGAGGCTGATTCCATATTGTTACCATTACATTAATGAGCTAATTCCTCTACGAGGCTCCGCTAATGTCCTGGTGTAACCCTGTGGTCACAGGAATGTCTAGATCAGGGTTTATTAAGCTGGAGAGTTGATATCTCATAAAATGCACAGTAACATCCTAAATGTTAGCGTGCCTTTTTTTGTGAACAAAATACATTTGACTTCACATTCATTTTATTAGTTAATTTTATTTGCATGATGTTAATTATTTTTCTCGGTAAATCGCATTCATGGACTTTAATATACTTAAATCACTTAACGCAGTTGTTAAACATATTTACATCTGCCTCTTAATATTGTTAAGTAGGGCTGCAGCTAACGATTTGTCTGGCGATTACTTTCTCAATTAACTGTTTGATTATAAAATGTTAGAAAATAATGAAAAATGTCCATAAGTTCCCAGAGCAAAAGGTAATGTCTTCAAATGAACTGTTTTATCCACTCTAAGAAAATCAGTAAATATTCCCATTTGAGACATTGGGACCAGTGATTTTTTTTTTTGTGTGTGTGTGGCATTTTTGCTCAAAAGACTACTTCTAAATAACAAATTGATTTTTAAATTTGTTGCAGATTAATTTTCTTAATTGTTAACTTTAATATAAAATGATGCTTATAAATTGAGATCTTTCTATGTCATGTTATACTGTGTGAAGTACCCATTATACCCATCATATATACCAACATCGGTACCAGTAGCATTTATAATCACTATTATGTAGTTGAAGCTGTTTTGCCCCAAACTGTTTTAAGTAGTAAGGGCCAAATGAATAAATAGACCAACTCTTGTTGGTGTTTCAATAGTTAGTGTGGATGTAAGAATCCTTTTCGTCTTTATGTTATGACAACTGCATATTATCAGTTAAACCCAAAGATGACAAGAATCTTTGTTTGGCTTGTCCTTCTGTCTTACAATAGGGGTCACTGAAGAGAAGAGAGGAAGACTTATGTACTGCTTGTAAATGGTCTCATCACTAGGCTCCATCTGCCTGTACACAACTTATGCTTTTAAATACGGAACAAAAAGAACAGAGACGTGCGTCAATGATAATTTGGTTCCAAAAATCTAAAAGTTCAAACGTTTATAAGACAATGTTTTGGTCATACTGTATGTTCATAATTTCCATTGATTAAAATAGCTTGACTTTAACAGGTGATCTCCAGAACAGGGTTTAAGAGTGCTTGGACATTGCGTGTTAACCCAATTTGTATTTCCACCCCTGTCTCACATGACCCGGTGTATCCTGTGAAATCAGACCTGCTACCTGTGGTTTTATTTCAGGATGTTGTCCACCATTTGTGAGTGTATGTGTGTGCACGGACTCATGCTGCTGTGCATGATGGTGTGTGACGGCTCATCAGATTTCTCCCCCCTTCATACCTGGCCAGTGTGGCACGGCAGCCAGAGTAGATGTCTTGGAAGCACTCAGGGTATCGGAGAGATCAACAGCAGAATCAAATTAAATGTCATTTAGATAGCAGTGAATGAAGGGATTGTTTGACAGCACAAGGAAATGGATTTGCTCCTCACCTTTTATTTTGGCTTAGGATTCTTTTTCTTCCCCTGAACACAAATTTACCCTGTTTAAGAGGCAGGGACTCAACCTGATCTGGAAGTTGGTTAGATTTCTGTAGCGTTGCTCCTGTCAGGCTTGACTGCGCACATAGGAAACACACTGAGGGCGAGAAATGTGAGACTCAGGTTGAGAAGCGCAGATCTCAGGGTTGATAACTCAAGGCAGTGACAAAACGCATAAAGAGCCTTTTACGTGCTTGTTGTCCTGTTGTCAACTGAATTTACAGTTGACTATTTACAATAGTAAATGGTCTTTGTTGAAAGACGGACACAAGCCATAACCGTTTAGCTCCGTGCTAGGGAAACTGTGTTTATGGCTGTTATTTCTGATTTATGCTGGAAAGTCAGCCATGCAGTGAAGGCTAGATGCTTTTTAAATGATATTATGAACAAATCCTGACCTTCAGGAATAGTTTCTTTTTCTTCTTTCAATTCAGAGGTCAGTTGCACACATAACCCTCCCAAAGCCTCCACCTTATTGTGCATAATAGGCCTGTTGGCCACCCAGGCAGAGCCCCAGAGGGCTGTAGGGGGGTGAGACAGGATCAGGTGTGCTCCATCTCTCTACCTCTTGGCCTCGTTTCTCTATGACTCTGAATAGCTTTACAGGTAAAATGGTATTCCCTGGCTGTGTGAGGTTAAGCTGTTTAGTGTGTGCAGATTACATCGCTCATTATTAGCATCTCAATTTGTTTCTCAATCTCCGGTTTGGTCCGCGTCAGATCCGTCATGTTGGACCACCAGTTAAAACGTGATAATAGTTTATTGCTTCTATTTTCAAAGCAGAATCGTTCGAAGAGCGATAATGCACTACATGGGTCTCGATAGATAGTGGCTGTGGTCATTTCGGGAACATGTGAAGCACAATCTCAATGTAATGGGAACCCAACAATGGTGGAGGAATGTTGCCTGCTTAGATAGACTGGCACACATCAGTCCCCACAACGCTTTTTGTGCAACATGAGACAGGGTGGCGTGGCACTTTACAAAATTGTTCCTTAAAATCTTTCACAGGAGCTGTCATTGAGGGGTGTTGAGATAGTGAGATTCCCAGAGAGGGCTGACTATCAGGTGTCATGCTCATCAAGCTCAATTAGGTGGGAGGAAACCAAAGACAGATCACTGTGATGGTTCATTGTACAAGCTGGTGTAAGGGCATAACTCAAACATGCCTTTGACAGCCTCCTCATTTGTTCAGAGATGACCAAAGACAAGCCTGATTAGCTATGTTACAAAGCAATTGCATGCTCATTACATGAGCAGTTGAGTGAGTTGACTGTGAAGCCAGAGGGCCCGATCTGTCTTGACAGAAGTGAAGAGATTTAATTAGAATATGCTTGTCAGGTTGAAGAAAATACAGCCTTGCCTTGAATTAAATTATTAAAAACAGTAAAATCACTGGTGTGTAATACTGCTTTCAAAGTATTCCTCCTTTTTTTTTTTAAACAAAATCTAGTTCTTTAAAAGCTTAACTTTTACAGTACACTGTTTATACTCTCAGGTAATATGTGTTTAATTAAAGCTAAAACCACTAGGTTTTGTCCACATATGAGATATCTATGCATATATGCATTATGCTTTGAGGGAATTCCAAATAGCGGAAAAGGATTTGTCTCCAGTTGGGGACCTCGGTTACACGACATTCCCCTCTTTCCCAGTTTTTTCTGCCTCCTGTCAATAAAGGCTAAAATGCTCAAAAAAAAATCACAATCTTTTTTAAAGGAGAAACATGTTCTCTTATCTAAGGCATTTACAAATGACAAAAAGAGTCAAGGACAACTCATCAGGATGTGCATATATCATATATTTTTGTTTGTTGTCCTAGGAACAGGCAGTTCCCACATTGCAGCTTTCCATAAACAAACTTTGTCAAATTTATAACGAACCTGTGTGACAGGTGTGTTCATTCGATTCTGGTATACATTTTGTTTTGGTAGTTTTGTAATGTTACGAAGGCCTCAGAGAAGATTAACGCTTCAACTGTCGGTCTAACTGGTTTTCGTTGTAACCACATGGTTTGCATCTTAACCACTAGATTTACCAGGACTCCCTGACGAGGTTTCAGTGTGTCCTCTTAACCACATATTTTCACATGGTAACATGGTAATATACCTGGTCTCTTAAACAGTCGCAGGAGTGGTCTCGTGAACACCAGAATGAGTTAGAAATGTTGCATTGGCTCTGCAGTGTGCTAATCTAAAACTTCTCTCTTTACGAGACGTTCGGAGTTCAAAGTAGATTACTGCCTCCTTCATTCCTTGAAAGAACAATTAAATATCCTATTATACACGGTTTAGGACTTGCATGGCAGCATTCCAAGGAGGTCTGAAGCAGTTATTAAAGGAAACGTTGACCCTACTGCTTCCCATGTATACTTTTTTAAAATTCACACAATGAACGTTTGGCGGGAAGTGAGTACTAAATCTCAGTTGTCATATGTGTAACCTGAATGCTACCATTGACCAAGATTAACTTTATCTGGCTGTCCTGAAATTGCTCTTTGACAGTCCTGCCTTGTCATTTTATCTGTGATAGGTCATATGATATCTCTACTATTTTGCACTACTTTACTCAACAGGGAAATTATATTAAATACCAGGATAGTGACTTAAGGCACCTAAACCAACTCCCGGCCTTTTGGAGGAATGTATACGGCAGCTACCGCAGCTTGAATTTCATAAGCTGTGTAAAGCATATAATTATACAATAGTATTTGAGGAAAGGTAGTTGAGTTGTCATTTTGGTATTTACTAGGGCTGAACCATATGGTAAAAAAAAATCATACTGCGACAATTTTGACAGACATTGCAATATAATTCACGATTAGTGGGAATGATCCTTTTTTCACTGAAAAAACTATTAATATCATGAGGATGTGACATTTGTTGGGGTCTGTCCCAAACAAACACATTTTCTTACATCTGGAGAACAGGATTTGTGGGCCAGGGCATCTCTGCAGCACTACAGTACTTCATTTTAATGCTGTTTTGTCACACATTTGACCTTTTGTATCAAAAAACTGCAGCTTTTGTTATTTGGATATTGCACTTGGCCATATTGTGATTTTGATAATATTTCGATTCATTCAGCAGCCCTAGGATTTACATAGAAGCTGATCTTTGTCCCATGTTCACTAGAGAATCAGAGTCCTGATGCAGCATGGCTGCACACAGCATAGTTTGGTTGGGATATCGTGTTCCCTCACCTCTTGCTCCACACAGACGACTCTGTCTTAACCATTATGGGTTTGCCCCTTACCATAACTTTTTCCACCGTCTTTATGCTTTAATAAAATTACTGTCAACATAGCTGCCATATAGGACATTAACAATTTGCAAGAAGGCTCTGCTCTGTTATTGTTTTCAGGTGGACGGAAGTAAGCTTTGATGTCAGATTTGGACACTATCCGATCACTCAAAATATAGTGCTTCTCGCATTAACACCACATTCCACGTCTGACAGATTTACTTTGCAATGTCAATAATGATGTGGCGAAACGACTGATCTGCCCACTAGCAAATCCAGAGCAAAGAATAGAGGAAGTTATTGACAGACTTAGGTCTGCCTCAGCCTAATCTATTTTCCTTTACTATGTCAGCGTGGTTTGACCGAAAACGCACAGCAGATGTGAAGGTTTCGGTAGATATCAAAATGTTTACCAGTTGAAATAAACATGGCCTACTTTAGGCACTGGAGAGGCAGATTCCATTCTTCCAGTGAGCAGATAGGACACGCCATTCCGCCAATGGCTAAAATATACAGTTGTCAGAAAATATTAACTGATGAAATGGGGGCGAGGGGGAGTAGCAGTCTCAGCAGAACTATTGGTCAGTTATCTGAAGCATTAATCTTCTCTGGGGCTTGTTTTAGAGCAGACATAATACAGAGGCATGCTGACTGGCTCAGCATTGGCTGCTGTGAGGAGCTGCTGAGAGGAATAGTTTTATCTCTCCAGCGGAAATGCTGCACCATCTCGGCCAAGATGGGACTGAGATTGCGCTCAGCTCCTCTGAAGGTGGCTGTAGTGAGGGGAGTCTCCGCATAAGTAGCTGATATGAGTGTTTTATTCCTCAAATCGGCTTCCTTACTCGCGCTGTCAGTGAGATATGCTTTTGACTTGTGAAGACAAACTGCACCCTTAAGGAACCACAAATACATAAGAGTGTGTTTGGTTTCCTGATGACTGCAGATAGTCTTGTCAGTGCCCAGGGCTAGACATTTACATCCCAGTAGTGTTCCTAGTAGTTTTTCTTTAACGAATTGCAAGGGGAGTAGCAGCCTGCCTTGAGGTTTGTTTTGTTTTTTAACTTGTGATTAATAATGGTTTGTCATCTTTCTGTTAGATCCCTTTGTACTGCTGTAAATACCTACTACCTGGCATGTTCCTGCTGCCCCATCAACTGCTCCTATGTGCTGTTTAGCAACAAGATAGCACTCCTTATGGACCTGCTGCTGCATCAGCTAACAGTAAGTTTGACCGAGACCTAATTTGCCCTCACAAACAAAATGTTTCATAAATTATGCAATATTTGTGTAATTAGTTTGTGCCAACATCATTATTTCAATTTGTATAAACTACAGTAAATGTAAAGGAGATGCTGAATATGGTTGGATACAGGGTATTCAATGCGTGATCAAGCGGAGTATTTCTAATGGAGTCACACATAAATGTAGCCTTTTTATTAAGCCTTCCTTGTTTTCTTTATATTCATCTGTTGATATACAGTGCTTTGACCACTGAGAAAACCCTGCCTTTTTGCCGGTGTCAGTTCCTACCACAGTGTTAATGAAAGACAGAGCAAGACACAAGCTAGTGAGTAACAAACCGTTGCTCAACCTCTCCACAGATGCCTCCCGACTGAGGGAATGTGAGAGCCCAGTCAGTCAGGCAGGCTGCATTGCGGCGACATGTCAGCCCATATCCTTCAGCACTCTGTAAGAAGGACTGTAAACATCAGCCCGCTCCAAACATCTAACGGTGGCGGCTCGCTGGGGCCGCCTACACTCACAACACAGACAGGACAAGGCACAGGGTTGTGGTACATGCATGAACTCTACTGGGGCTTCCTTCTCCAGTGCCGAGTTCCAATCCAAAGCAGTCATATTTCCTTAGGGCACACAGGGAGAGGTTATCCTGTATGCTTCAGTTTATATAAAACATATCCCAGCAGCTGCTCTGCTGACTGACATATCCAACAGCACTGCAGAAATCAAACTAACTGTTCTCCATGTGTTCAATGCAGATTAAAAATTGGGATCAAAACATATTCATGCTTTTACACACCCTGCTTTAATAGTTGTGATTTAATTTACAACTCAGACACAACACAGCTTTGTATTTGTTATTGTTTGACTGAGTGCGTATTTGTGTGCATGCCTATGTTCTGGTATGCGTGTGTGTGTGAGCAAAGAGGAGAGCAGTGGGGGTTGCACTGCCATATGAGCATGTACGCTTTTAATTAGATTTGTGGAGAATGTCGGTGAATTTACCTATGCTGTCAGTATTCAACCCAACCATTAGACCAAATGAGAACTTTTACCTTTGCAAGGTTCTCCACGTTAAACAGTAGCACTATATTTTAAATGTGGACCTCTGCTTGTGTGTTTCTTGAAGTTTCTCTGGAAATGCAAAGGAGAAAAATGCTTGTCTGACTTTACTGTCTAATTTCTTTCCACAGCCTTTTTATTTGGGCTTCCATCTTGTCAGCGTGTAGCTCATTCAAAGTACACCTTTTTATACCAGCTTTTTTGTCATTTGTGTGACTAAAGGAAATGCCTTACACAGCTACTGTATGCCTTTATTGTAGCTATTAAAAAATCACAGTGAGTGTAATCTACTAATTCTTGGCCTAAAGCTGGTGACTAATAAACTCAATAAAATGTCTAACGTACCAACAGTGTGGGAAAAGCCTTTTGCTAAACAAAAACAGGCCACTTAATGGGACCCTCTTAATTGAATGGCCATTAATGTGCATGCTGAGGTTTAAAAGGACCTGTCTTTTGTTTATCCTTCTACACTTATGATGTTGTATCTGATGGCATTTGGATGCTGTCAGATTTCTAATACAGCCTGTCAGCATCAGTTTATCAAAGAAAATAGGTTTATTATTTTCTCAATATACATATAGGCTACCTTCTGTAAACATTCTTTTCTTCTTCCATTCTTCTAGCTATATGTCCCAGATGAGGACAAATCGATTTTTGGGCGCAGTGTGAACAAACAAGTGTTTGAGGGTTTGACGACAGGCCTGCTGCAGACCATTGCTACCATCCTGGGGTCTCTGTGGCCACATATCGCTGAGCCTGGACAAGGTGAAAAAACATGGATTTCCTCCCCAGATGGCAAGGTCAAGAGCTCTGCCACAGAGTCCTTCAACACTCGCACACAAGACCTAATCAGGTATTTTCCTTCCAATGCTCTGTGCTACTCTCACATTGCTTTTTCTCATCTCACAAACTTTTTACCTCCTTTAGTACATCCCTCCTCCACTCCTCTTCACTGGGTTGACAGTTGATCAACCTCTGATTTCCTCAACAGCGTGCCTTATGTAAAGAATAGGCTGACAAAATGTAAGATCTCTTGGAAATGGTCCAACTGGTGTCTTGTTAGAATGGGAGTAGTGTGAGAATGGGGGTGTATTCTGGCATCCTTCCAGCTAGTACTTTTTCCACACATTCAGCGCCACATTTTAAGTAGCGCTGAATGTAGCATAAACAAAGAGCACTTCCAAAGCTTTGAAAGGTCTCCTTGAACCTGGCGTTGGAGCTATCCATGTGGGTCTGGCCTGTAGGAGTCGGAGTTGTATTGGAGAAATGTGGGCTGTGAGGAAAGGCAGGCCCAGCCTGATGAAACCTTATGGAAGAATGCAGTCTTTCCACCATCCCTCCCACAAGCCATGATTCATCTGGACGAAGCAGCTGCACAGGCCCACCACTCTCATCCACTGACCTAGTCGTAACCCTGGAGACAGGGGAGGGCCTGAGAAAAATGGTGTCGTCAGACTGGTAATCCCAAGTACGAGCACAAGATTTACCTCAACTGCCTTTATATAATGTATATGCTATTGAGGGAGGACAAAAGATCAAAACATTTTTAGCTTTTGCAACTGTCGCCCATTATGCCAACCTATGTACCACATAGAGAGGGGATCACCATTTCCTCTCCTCTCACTACCAGTTTCTCAGTTTGGCTTTCAGTGCTTTTAGTCCCCTATCATTGTCATAAATGTTTTCAATTCACGCTCATATGAAGAGACACCAAGTCGCAAGTTCGACCGCCAAGCAGGTTGTCAAACAGAGAGCAGGAACTGAACAAAGCAGTCAATGTGAGGAAAGATCCTTTCAACCCAAGTAAAGCTGTGGAAGAGGATCAAGTCAAAACAATGGGGCATGGTTTAAGTGTCAGATGACCTGCAGTGGAGGTTGAAAACAGTCATAATCACCTGTTTTGAAAGGACCTCAATGAGTGACAGATCTAACAAAAAGGTATGTGAAAGAAGCGAAGAGTCAAGACAGTGATAAGATGAGGAACCGTGGCTTCACAGTGACCACATCAGCTACTAGAAAGCCTTGATTGGCACCTGTAGCGCTCTATAGATTTCCGTAAGCTGCTGGTGCCTGAGCTGAGCTCGAAGGTAAAGGCATACCGGAGCTGTGAGAAGATGGCCCCAGGTCAGTAAACTGGCCCAGAGCTGGGCTGGCACAGGGGCCACAACAGCCCTCTAATGACACTATTAGCTGTGATTTGTGGCTGAAAGAGTACAGGGAACATGATCATGAGACCTGTCATTGGCAAAGACAAATTGGAGATATCACAGTAATAGCAGAGGGTGGAAGGCTTAGGTGAGGTATCCACTTTCAGCTGCAGTGCTGTGGAAGTATGCACAGTAAATGTCTTTGTTTGCCTGGGTGAGATGAGCTTTTTACAAAGGAATTCTCCCGTAGTAAATTTGTTTTAACATTTATACCACTGCATGTTTGTTCTCATGTGTTTCTTCCAGCTATATAGTAAACATGGGTTTGATTGACAAGCTTTACGGGTGCTTCTTGTCGGTCCAAAGTCCTGTAGACGAGCACCCCAAGATGTCTGCTTTCCTTCAGCAAGCCTCATCTCTGCTGCACAGCATGTGTAAGCTGTGTTTTGTCGTAACTGGACGGTGAGCATGTCTTTTACTCTATTACACGCAAACAACTCTGTGATCTCTTGAATCTTCTGACAAACACACACACACACCTTTCTCTGTGCATCTAATGACAGAGATGAGTCACTCAGTTCTTTAATGTCACAAGGATCCATAAAGACAGGGCTCATGGTTACTAAAACAAAGACTGTGGTTCGTCTGCAATCAGCCAGCCGGTCATTTCCTTCAACCAGCTAGCTGGCTAAGCTGTCGTTACTGCAGATAGAGATAGGCATCTACTTGACCCAGCGCTCTGTCACTCACCATAAACCTTAGCCTGCGGCGTGGGGGGAGCCCACCCACGTGTGCTACAGTGACCTCCACTCAGAGAGGTTCAGTGGCGCCGCTGACAGAGGCTAAGCACACAGTCACACCGAGGGACATCAGTACCACAATTCCTCACTTAAAAGGAAAAGAAATGCTGACCATGGAAGCAGGGCCAGATATGCTTTGATGTCCTGCATTACAATACAATTTGAACTGGAATAAGCTTTATTTACCTTTTTTAGCTTTTTTTAATTGTATACTGAATCTAGGTATCAATCAAGTCAATTCACTTTTCTTCCATAACAACCCCACCTCTTGGCAGTACATTACTCCAAGATCTTGTCATTGCGTTTTAAGTGTCGCCCAGTGCACTGCAGCACCGATGACCAGCTGCTTCACGCCAGCACGGTAGAAGGCCGCTACAGCAGGACTTTTGTCCTGACAGCTACTCAGGGTTTGTCACTGAATATCTGTGAGAAAACATAGTGTCAGACTTTGGAGGTTTAATAAGACCAGTGTTATGATCAATACAGCAGCCAGCAAGCGCTGTTCTGCCAAGATTCCCTGTGTCATATATAAGAATGCTCAGTGGGCTTGTAGAATATTTTGGCCATGCCAGTTGCTGTGTCAGGGGATTATAATGGCATTAGGAGGCTGTGTTCTTGCCTAGCAGCATATTTCACGCAGAGCCTCTTGGCTAACATCAAGTATCAGCATGCACTGTAGGTTCCATCCAGAGGTCACACACCCTCCATTCTACATGACTGCAAATCATAGCTGGTGCTGCTGCGGTAGTCTTAAATTGTCTGTCTGTACTATCCGAGGGTTTTCACTGGAGTCTTCTGCATTGCGTCTGAAAATAATTAATAATGTTGCCATAACTTTCTTTCATTTTCTCTGGCATTTCAGGTTTTTGTTATTTATGTCAGATTATGAAGTAATGCTGAATGTGTGGTTCAGTTGATCCTGCAGGCACTGATAAGATTAAAATTCTTTTTAAATGTTTTATTTGTAATTGTTAATTTCCTATGATCAAATCCTCCACCTAAATGTCTATCTTGTGAAGCTCCCAGCATGACAAATTCCCTTTTTTTAAAAAGTGAAACCATGAAAATGTTTAAATCTCCTAATGCAGTAATGCAAAACGGGTTGGTTAGATCTTTGACTTATTAAATGGAGCCTCATGACTATACTGTCATGCTTGTGTTCAAAGAAACTTGGTACGTCCTCTTTCCAACCAGAATTATCACCGGCTTTGTTGTTAAAGGTGATGTTCAATGAAAGGATGATGTGTTTACAAGTGCCTTTTAACCAACAGGGTGGCATCTTGTTGGAGCCAAACAAACATATCACCTTGAATCCTCTCAGCTGGGCTTTGATTAAGTGTGCCAGAGCAACCAGCACCTTGTCAGGCAGCTCAATACAATCTGCCAACTCTTAAGTCACTGCCATGAGCTTCACATCATGGCATTACTTTGTTTTACTGTAGCTGGAGTGGGAGCGGAAGGTCCCACTCGTCAGCTGCAACCAAACTGGCTGGCAGTGAGTTTTACTAGTTAAGTCAAAAGGAATTGGGAGCTCCTTGCATGCAAAGAATGAAAAGCTGTTTTTCCGTAAATGAACAGAAGCACATGAAAAACAGAAGATGAACTTGAGAGCAGCTGTGATTCAACATGTCAATATGCAACACATTTTATACTTGGTTCTCTTCCACTTGCGGCAGTCAGTTAAGTCAAGTAATACAGCAGTACTAACAGGGTAGTATCTCTTTTCTAAAGGGTCAAAAATCATCTCTATGCCGGTGTGCGGTTAGCTCAGTTGGTAGAGCACCCGCCCCATGTACGAGGCTACAGTCCTCACCGCAGTGAGATACCAGTCTGACATTCAGTTTGGTTTGTTTTTCATGACGCCAGCAGCAGAAAGGCACAAAATATAGACCATAAGGCTACATTGTATGTCCTAGCATTATATCTATGCGTATTTGTTACATTTACTTTTGGTTTTGCTGACCACTCACTTCCCCTCTCTTCCTCGCCAGTGCTCCCAGTATATTTGACAATAAACGCCCGGACCCGACTGGATTGACGGCCCTGCTGCAGTCCACAGACCTGGTGGGAGTGGTGCACACGCTGTATTGTATCCTGCTGCACAGTTTCTCTCCAGAGTCTGCTTCCCAGAGTCAGGAACCCTACAGCCCCGGGGTCATCCAGGTGGCTTTGCAAGGCATCCGCTTCCTCAACAGTTTTGCCCTGCTTGACCTATCCGCCTTCCAGGTATTCATAATAAATCCAAAATATATTCTGTTTTTACTTTTCAAAAATTAAAGATTCCTTAAAGATGTAGCAGATTTTGCTATTGGTGACAGAAGGTTAGACATAAATGCATTTTTCTGTACGGTTCTGCATCTGATCTTTGTTTCATCTTTGTTTGAGCATGTTTCTGTATTTTAAATATGTTATTATGCTAAATATATATTTTATAGATTGACATTCACAGTACATGGTTTGTAGGAGAAATAGCTGGGTACCTTGGCATTAACTGTTTATTTGAATAAACAGTAGAAAGAGCAACTTAAATGACTTGTCCCTTATCACAAACAGCAGGCTATCATAAAAATGCCTACAAATATTTAAATTATCCTCCCTGGATTTAATAAATCTGTATACATGATCAGATTGATGCTAGTTCCTTTGTTAAGCGCCATTAGAAGAGGAGTTACTCTCCTCAGGACAAGGCTGACCTGTGGACATAAACACAGCTGCCCTTTGACCCCAGGTCAGTTGTTGGGGTTGAGTAGAGCCCAGTGGGTCAGCCGTTAGGATGGAGCGCGAGTGATTAGCACTGTATGCAGGGCCGTACATTACCAAGCCCGAGGAGGAGAGGGCGACAGCTTCACTGTGCTAAGTCACCACATAGACGGAAAGGCACGAGAGCAAGCGAGAATGCTGTTAATTATTTTAATGTCTTGTGGTAATTACTTTGAAGCAGCTTCCTCTCACTGACCCGCCACATTCAGGCAACTCAAAACAGCTGGAAATGAAAGCATTTCACTGCCGGAGTTTTATGAACATTTTAAATAATGCTTCTTTTTTTGGGCCAGGAGTTGTAATCACCTTGTGTTTCCCATTACCTCACAGCACCGACTAATATGTGTTGCAGTGGATGGATGATCAGAATCCAGGCCGTTAACTCGCTCTGCTGCAGCATCAGCTCCCAATAATATGTTTAGAGAGGAATTTCAAAAGGGTTCAGTGCAGTTTAAATATCTGGGTTTACAGTGGTTGCGTTTTGGCAGAATTTGCCACAACAAATATGTGATGCTCGAAAATAAATGTAGATAAGGGAGCACAAGGTTTTTCCTGTTTGCCTTTTCAAACTGGGAGTTGATTTTTATTTTTATTTTTAAATCTAAATTTGATTGTTAAATAACATTTTGCTTTTGTTCCGTTTGACAGCTGCTTATATGCTTCAGTGAGTTGAATATGTTGCATGCATGAGTTATGAGGCCTGACGACAGCCTTTAGCTTCTCTAGTATTGCGTTTATGGATGTTACAATGCTAAGACATCCAAATTTCCAGTGGAATAGTGATGATCTTATGGTGCTCTGTCACAGTGACATGTTTAATAAATACTGTCTGTGAGCTGCTCCTAGCATCTCATTTCTGAGCTGGATTGGGGTGTTTTATGGTGGGACCCCTCTTCATTTGCTTATATACTTACACCATGTATGTTCCCACCAGCAAAACATATAGTCTTTTATTACGATGTATTGAGCTCTTTGTAATCACAATCATAGACAATTTATGCTTAATTTACTGTAAAACATACTAACGTGCTTTGTCCGTGACCTCCAGTCTGTTCTAGGAGCCGAGGGTCTGTCTCTAGCTTTCCGACACATCGTCAGCTCCCTGCTCTGGTACTGTACCCAGCATTCCTCTGATGAGCTTCTGCACGAAGTCATCATCTGTGTGGGATACTTTACCGTTAACCACCCTGACAACCAGGTAAACCAGCTTGAACCTGCACAGAAGTTAATTCCAATTATTTTTTTTTTCAATTGAACAAAACCAAACTACTCTAAACACGGAGATATTTTTTTAGATTTAAAGCTGGAACTCACAGTTGTTTTTGTTCTTAATCAATCTACTAATTTTGTCAGTTAATTGTTTAATTCATCATTGTGTAAAATATAAACAGGTATGGCAAATTCCCATCTTAATTACCAAAAGTGGCGATTTTTTTATTTGTCAGGCCAAGAGTGAAAAATGAAATGCTTTAATTAAAGTGTACAGAGAAATTATGTTTGCAAAAAAATACATTAGATCATGAAGAAACTAACATTTTGTCTAATAAATGTTTGGAAAAGGTGGAAAATGTCCATTTTAATTCCCCATAACTCAAGCTGATGTCTACTAGTTGCTTGTTTTATACAACCAACAGTCTAAAACCAAAACATATTCAGTTTACTATCATATATGGAAAAGAAGATCATCAAATCCTTATAATTTGAGAAGCTGGACTTTTTACTTGAAAAATGATTTAAACAAGTAATTGATTATCTAAATAGTTGCCTATTAATTTTCTGTCTACCACGTAATCAATTCATCTACTTATTGTTTCAGCGCTACTTAACACAATTAATAAATAGCTAAAATTGTAATAGATATATTTTCTTTCAATCTGCAAATCCTTTAATTATTCCAGCACAGGTTACATTTAATGCTTTCAGTTGAGAAAATCCGTCTACAGGGTTAGAAGAGTGGCAATATCATCTTACTATTGTTCTGTTCATGTATTATTTGTCAGAAAAGGGGTGTAGTTTTGTAATTGTAACAAAAAGCACCTGTTCAAAGATTCATGCCTTGGCACCTTCCTGCTGTTGGTCTGTGTGTCATCTATTGTCCCACAGAGTGACCCATTGTTCCCTCCTGGTAAAGCAGAGCAGCGTGCTGGCCTCGGTGTTACAACTACTTAGGGGGCTCTATGGAAGTGAGCAGGATGTGATGGAGCAGACCTGGCTGCTGTGTAATTGGCTGTCATGCGTGGCCCGTCTACCGGGCCCCTGATTAGCCATGCTACAGTTGGCTGGGCTTTGATTATGTTAAGCCCGACCCACACAGGCCGCAGCCACAGTCTCAAACCTCTGATATTTCATTTATGTCCGCACGGTTGCAGTCAACCCCCCTGACAACAATTTATAGGCTGATTACCTATTCTAATTTACCAGATTTTTTACTTCTAATTAAAGGATCTTCCTCCAGTCTGTGGTGCGTTCCTTTCCTCTCAGCTCCTATCCAATTTAATTATTCTGATGTTCAGAATTAGCATTTGTTGGTCATTGTAGATCCAATTTGCATATTATATTGAATAATTGAATGAGGACTGATGATTAAATTAAGCGGGTGACAGATGATTCGTCTTCGTAGACCCACTGCGACGTTAACAGAGCAGCCATGCTTGACTGTATTTGGTGTGGGGGGAGAACTTTGCATGTTATCATTCCTCCACAACCTGGGCTCTGCCAATAGGAAAGTTTTGTGAAAAAGCAACACCGAAAAAATCCTTACCTTGCTTTTGTGTTAAGGATTTAGTTGTTTTTTTGTTTTTTTTTAAATTAAGTTGAGATTTCGGGAAACAAGATCCCACACAACCTCCACACAGAGTTGCTCTTTGCCAGTGGTCCAGTTCCTGGAATACGTCTATTCAGTTCCGCACCAAGATGGATGGCGTTAAGGAGAATATTTAGAGCAGCTTGAGCTTTTCTCAAGCTAATGTAAGCATTGGCAGAACACAAAAGCGCCCCGACCCGAGGCCTGTGCGGTCGCGGAGACTGCTGATTCACTGTCGGCACACCAGCTTTTGTTTATATATATATATATATATATATATATATTTATGCTCTAGCAATAAGGCTGCTCAGAAAAAGCAGAACTTTGAAGCAGCATTATATGTAGTCATGTATTCCCTCTGCACGGAGGGCATGAATAATTCACCTTGTCACACAAAAAGCTATTGGGAGAGTGACATATGTAGGCTTGTGTGTTTTTCAAGTGTGTCTCTGCTCATGGGGGCCACTGGGCCATGTAGCCATATGTTTCATTGTTTGTGTGTTGCACCCGTAGAGACCTTTTGACAGAAAAAAGCTGAACAAATGACACCTATTTTGTAACTGACATGTAACTGTGCTTTTTCCCTGAAGAGATCTGTGCCGGTAATCTCCTTGTCTTTTAAATACAGTGATTCATTTGTGAATCATCCACGGTGATGATCTGTTGAATGTGTGAGCTGACGGAACTGTAATTGTAAACTGTTGACATGTTAACCCACCTGATTCCCGCTTGCTTTTTAGAAAGACACAGGCAATTTGAGAGTGTGGAAATCTAAAGAAAACTTTGCTTTCTTTCCAGTCGGTGGAAAATGGCCACACGCGAGCAGAGTGAGCCACACACACAAATGCGTGTGCCCTCATAACACACACATACTCACAGAAGCAGGTCCAATTTCAGGTAGCGTATGGACGTTTTAAAAATGTAATGGGATCGTTTTCCCTGCACTGGCTCCTGAGATTACCTGACTCCTCTGTGCTTATATTTCGTAAACTGTTTTCTTTATACCAGTAAGCATCACATGAGCTATGGATTGTCTCTAGACTGAACATCCCTAGCACATCTCCAGAGCTCAGCCATATCTCTGGGGTCATTCCTCTTCCTCCCGTTCTCTACGAGGGCGTTTCCTCTGCCCCGCGGGCCCAAGCCAAGCTTCAGGCCTGTAATTCCTGTTAACCTGATGTTGAAACACTCCCTTCAGCAGTCCATTACTGCCAAGACAACCAAGCCCTCGCTGCCTGCAGGGGTAAGTGCAGCTAGTGCAGACCATAGGGAGCCAGCGCCGGGGAATGCACACTCTGTATCACCCAGCAGAGTAAACAGAGGCAGAGAAACGCAGACATACACACTCGCCACTGACTGGCAGGAGAGGGCCTTATTGTTAGCCCGGCAGATGATTTATTCTCTGCTTCAAGGGTGAACGCAGTTCCAACTGACTTTAAGTGAAGCTGAGGACATTTTTATCCCTGCAAACCTTTCAGTGAGGAGTTTCCATTTGTCTGTGACACTGTCGTCAGGTTAGTTTCAGAGCAGAATTATCAGCAGTAGGATCTTGGATGGAATGACGACGTCAGCTCATAGAGATAAATAAAGAGTTATTAACCTTTATTGTGTAAACAGCAGTTTTTTTTATGGGATTTTAAAACAACTGTCAATTGCCTTAAAAGTCAAGTTGGAGTGTCTATGTCAATGTCTGCGTCGCTAGCACATAATCATCCAAAGGCAATTTACACAGCGTCCTGTGCTCGTCTCTAAGCCATTGTAAATGTTGTAAAGAAGCCCTAAACAGTTATTTGACTAACTTCGCTTTGTGGTGTCTGTTGTGCTGCTTGTCTTATCAGTAAGGCAGTTGCGCTCCGATTGATCTGGTTTATAGTGTGGATTCAAGTGTCAGATATATGGCCCAGCTCTGGTTCCTCCTGAGGTGTTCGCGCTGTCTAGACACTACGATGAACGGAGATTTCTCTACACATTCAAGATTGTCACTTTTCTTCTGTGTGACATTAAAAATGTAGAATTAGATTTGTGCAGTAAGAAATTAATAACGTTTCTTTGCCTGATCCAGCAGTGCTGCAGCCTCACGCACACAGGCTAAGTATGCTGTTTGAGATGTATGCTTTATTACATGGCTGGATGATGACCGTCTCTTCTTTTTCCCCTCTGTTCTTAAATCTGCTTTAACTTTGGTTTCCGCTTCAACACTGGGTTTTCCCAGGAATTTGTTTGCGTTTCAGAACATTAACTTTACACACTCTTTGTTGTCATTGTGGACAATGGAAGTTATGTAATGGAAGCGTCATAAAACTCGGCACTGTTTGAAAATGCCAGGTCTGTGAACTTAAGAAAGAGCAGAGCAGCCAAGACACTTGAGTTTTTACAGGGTCTGCATTATACTCGGGCCAGATGCATGGGTTCAGATGCTTGTTGTTAGTTTTATGATGTCAGGCTTTGAGCTACAGATACTTCAGCTGAGCTGGGAGAAGTAACACTACGGCATAATCTCTAGTTGGAAACCATTTCAGGCTCTGGTGCTGCTCTTCACCTGGTGGAGGCGTGGAAAGTTGGCAGGGGGCTCGATTTCTTTGTTACCGTCAGACTCTTGCTGCCACCAGGCTTTGTTTTATGTCTTTCTGCGTCAGGCACTCGAGGGTGGACAGTTTGTTTAGGCAGCTGAAGATGGAACTGTGCGTAGTGGAGGATTATGAGATCGCTGGGTGATTTGTGGGTTGGATCTTCTCAGAGCCCCAGCTCAAACATCCAACACTTGCCATGGTGTTAAATTAGGATTAAATCGCAAGAACGAAGAGATTCTTTAGCTTTTGCAGAATCATTGTTTTGACTTTCTAATGAATGCTGCTGCATTAATGTATGACCCCCTGCCAGTTTGTCTTTAGGCAGTGTTGCAACAGACAAGATAAATATCATGATGTAGGATTTAGTGATGGGTAGCATGAAAATGCTAAAACGGCATGCTCTGAAAATAAGCAGCTTTACTTTTGAAACCAACCAGAGCTTGCCTTTTTTTCCTCTTCCTTCAGTGGATGAATTTGTCCAATGAGTCCCACATTCCTTTGTGAAAAACACTTATTGAGTCAGTGAAACTGTGGGGATTTGTTTCCTCCACTGTTACGCTCACATATTCACAGCATGGTATTCATCTTTGTAACGTATTAAAGACCATTCTTTAATTCAATACTACACTCAGGGCAGAAATGATGTGTTCTTTTAGCTTCAACTTCACACTTCCATTTCAGGTTGACAAATTCAGTGCTCTTCCCATTTTTAAGTATTTGTAATGCATTCAAGTTCAGATTGTTTGACCTGTCCATATGGAGTCTTTAAACAAATGATAGGAAATGGCACTGTTTTGTGTCCCTTTTGAACGCCGCTGTAGACGGCAGCCCTGAGAAGCTTCACCTTGAACTGATAAAAGTGGTGAATTATCGCTTTGTTTATCCTGCTGCTCAAACTTGGAGTGCATTATCAAAGGAGAAGCCAATGGAAGAGTATTAGAGTGTATTTTTAAAATCTTGTAAATCTTGTGAATTTATGTCACCATGACTTGGGGACCTCACCTTGCCCTTCTGGTTTCCATTGGCATGGAGCCCCCAGTCCTGTAGTCTGTACCTGTAAAGCAGTGCAGTGTTTTTTCAGCCAGGATTTAGCATGCTGACCCTGTGGCTCTCAGAGGGGTGCTGATGGTCTTCCCAGGCTCAGGGGAGTTGACCAGAGCATTAGGCCGGGACCCCTTCCTTTGCAGTGGTCCCCTTTCTAATCAAATGAGGCTGGTAGTGATTTGGTTGTAATACTGGTGGCCCGGATGTGATGGTGTGTGATTGATGGGCTGTGATGGAGAGCAGGATGTCGGCAGGGTGAAAATACCATTAATGTTATTGCTCATTTCTTAAAGTGGGGGTGGCCACACTGTCGGCGGAGGTTTGCTCACCCTGCCTTTCACCGGCCACCCCACCCCGTCATACCCCTGTTGCACTGTGAATGCACTCTCAACCTGAGCTTCAGTCCTACAGGGCGGGAACAAACTTCTTTGTTCGCGGCTTCTGTTCTTCAGTGTTGCTTAATAAAGAGCTTAACACAGAACTTGAAAGTGAAGTTTTAACCGCTGATAATGACTTCAGTTCACATATCTCTTTGCCCTCTTATGTTACTGTTGCTGTTGGTACAAAGGAAGAACAAAACATCCCATCATTGTGTTTTATAGCCCATAATTGTGTAGTGCGAGCCCCCCCCCCCAGGTCTCCTCATAATGGCTGTTTGTGTTGTTTTAATGGCAAGATTTACATGTGGGAGGGGCACAGGGCAGTGATTTACAACTAGCACTGCCACTGACTGGCCACCTGACTGGCTTAGTGACTGACTGGCCCTGCTCCCTGTGTGTTCCAGGTGATAGTGCAGTCTGGCCGCCAGCC
This sequence comes from Coreoperca whiteheadi, assembly GCA_011952105.1. Lineage (NCBI taxonomy): Eukaryota > Metazoa > Chordata > Actinopteri > Centrarchiformes > Sinipercidae > Coreoperca > Coreoperca whiteheadi. Next base: position 14,431,980 of record CM022474.1, on the reverse strand, counting down.
CAGCGTGCTGCAGAAACTGTGTCAGCTGCCCTTCCAGTACTTCAGCCACCCTCGCCTCATCAGAGTGCTCTTCCCCTCCCTCATCTCGGCCTGCTACAACAACTCCCAAAACAAGGTCATCCTGCAGCAGGAGATGAGCTGTGTGCTGCTGGCCACATTCATTCAGGTAAATATGGGAACACTGTCGCACATACAGTACATGTATGCACGTAAATAGATCATTATTTTACACACAGACGTACCATAACTGAACGATTCAGTGATTTAAAATACCCAAGCCAAAAAAACATTGTTTGGAGCGGTGCATCAAGAAAACCAGGTGATTAAAAAATGTAATGTGGAAAATGTTTTTTTACACAGTATGGAAGAACTAGATCATCAAAAACATCCTCTTTGGCCTTTAGAGATTCATGTCTCTAAATAAAATATCCAAACACAATACATTTCTTTCACATCAGAAGGAAACCTCTTTGCATCGGCTGATTAACAGTTGCTCTTCTGGGCCCCGGTGAATCTGTAACAGGCAGGCTTTTCCAAAGATAAATGGCTTCCTTCACAGTGGATTTACCTGCCACTGGTTTGACTCCCAGTAAACAGCTTGTCTCCTTCATCTTCCGCTGACAAGCCACCCCTCACCACTCTGCAACCACCACTGTTTAGACGCTGATTAACTTCCATTCAAAGGGAGACAAGCTATTGTCATTTCTTTCAAACAAAGTAATAATGCATGGGTGTCTTGCCCTGATGCCCTCATTGTTGAGGTAACCTCAAGAACATTCCTCGGAGTGAAACAGTTTGATCCAGGATGCTTCTTTATCACCCGATTATACTAAAAACATTTAGTTTGATTAGTTAAATTACAATGAGTTGTAGTAGCAGGTTTAAATGTTGCTTAATATTTTATGCAGGGTTTTTTTTTTTTGCTGGAAGGTTTAATTAATCTTCGATGTGACAAATAAAATTTTACATCCAAAACACTACTAGTACCTGCAGTATACTATTGTAGTATGTGCTAATGCTCCTTATTAAATCCTATAGGACTGTGCTGCAAATGAGAAGGATTCAGAAAACAAAACAAAGCAAGCAGGTAAGTGATTCTGATAAATGTATCGGATGCAACAAAAATGTTGATGAATTGTATTGATTTCCTATTTTTAATTCTATAAAGATATTTTAATTGTTAAAAAAAAAAAAAAAAAGTGTTGCTTCATATAAAACGAGCTATTTTTGACATGTAGGTTCTCCAATCATTTCAATAATATTTTTTAATTTTCTTGAGTATTGAGACGTAACAATTTCTTCGTTGTAAAGAATTTCTCTTAGCTTACGTTGGGCTTGTTTTGGTGAAATTCTGATTTAATTTCAGTTTTAAAAGGATTGAGGTGAAATGTAGTTGTTCTTTTCTTCCAAAGTGGGCAAAGTTTCCCAGCCGCTGGATTACTGTGAGTTGTCGAACCGCTTTCCAAGAGATCATTGGGACTCAGCGCTGCAGTTTTTTCTCAAGAAGCAGGAAGAGTAATGGAGTCGCACACTGTCCTCAGAACGGATAATGCCCAGCATAAATACTACAAACGAGACTGAGATGTGGAACTTTGGGGATTTTTTTGTTTTTTATTTCCATTTTTTTTTTTTTTTTTCCTTGACTTAAAGTATGTTCTTTCAGACTTTGTCAAATGTAAATATTGTGAAGCCTTATCCTGTGTCAGTGCATCTGTTTTGTTTCCTTGGAAATCCGATTGATGTTTATGATGAATTTGCACAAAATGTCTTGTTTGTACATTGCAGTTATAACACACGCACAAGTATTACATTAAATGTCTAAACAAGCCATTTGTTTCTCTTTTGTTTCTATTGTAGATAGAAATGAACATTTCAAAGCAGAAAACCTGAAACATTTACGTATACTGTAATTTATGATTTTCCAAGCATTGTCATCAATACTGTTTGTATTAATTTATTGTATTTGTCTCACTTTTGAATGTGAATGACCTGAATGTTATCTCTACTCTACATAATGTCAGTTACAATTTACATGACCTGCCTTGATTGCAAATATGTGTTAAGAGTTATCTTTTTCTTTCTCGTCTTTTTCTTTCTCTCTCTGTCGGTCAGGAGGCACTCACACATTAATATAATTTATTGAGTTATTTACCTTTATCATATGAAATAAAAGACTTGGTTATGTTATTTGTTGGTCTTCAGTTTTATTATGTGTAAACTGCAAAGTTAAATGAATATCATGGGGATGACTTAACAAACATCAGCACTTTGAGTCTTGTCTTTCGGTCAGTTAGACCCTCATGAACTTGGATAATGAAAATGTCCTAATTTTTGAGTTGATGGTCAAATGCAATTTGTAGAAAACAAATTCCATTATTGAATCTCAAAGAAACATTAATATATAGGAAATGGTGTGACATGTACATTTACACCCACACTGAAGTCCTCACAAACTGACATCCTCAAGAAAAACAAGGTTTGTAGATGTAGAAAAATGTTTTTAAACTTTTGGATGTAATTTTAGTTTGAAAGCAGTGCTTGTGTTAAATTTGGGAGCTATTTAACGATTAGTTAAAGTCCTCTGCCAGGTGTTAAGAAAATTCACTAAAATATCGCATCAAAGTACAAAGTGTGTACTTATTTTAAAATGAATATTGAGAGTATCATTTTTTTTTTTTTGCCCTGTCTAGAATTTTTCTAGTTAACATTTTTTTCTTAAATGAATTCGCTATTGCTGCTGTTTGACTCATGCACGCACACAGCATTAAAGCTTGAGTATATCAGTATGTCTTTAAGACTTAACAGGATTTTGAATTTCAATGAGACTCCCGTTTCCGTCACTGATAAAAGCCGATCCTCCCCAGCAAATTGTTGAGGTGTAGTGTGTCAGTCCCGGCTTGACCTGCATGCTCTCTTGTCCAGCGGCTATTTGCCGTCCAGGATTCCTACTGGAATGAAAATAAACTCAAGACACGCCAGGATGCGTCCGCAGGCTGGGAGTCCCCTCAGCGCTGCGCGTTTTGTTGTGGGTCCATTCAGTGGATCCTTTGCAGGTGATGCCAGAGGCAGATAAGCGGCCGCCGCTGCCTGTCCGCTGTCTAGACTTGTAACCATGGGCCTCAGGTTAGAATGGCACTGTGACATTTGTCTCAATAAGACCCTTTTTTTTTTTTTATCGGTTTATCTCTATGGCGGGAACAAAACGTCGTGCAAAAATTGGCTATTTGGAGGCAATCATTTCAACAACAACAAAAAAATAACACGAGGAGGCGAATTAAATGATCCACCTGGCTCAGAAGTTGCGGGCAGGCCTACATATAAGCAGGGTTTCTAATACCTCAGGGTTGCGTGAACTGACGCTTGCAGCTTACTGACAGAGGAGGGCACCCAAGCATTTGGGCAGCTGAACATTTGTAGCACTGAAATATTACACTTCTGATTGCCCAAACGTGTATATTTATGTATTTATTTGAGTCTTTACCGAATTAGCTCTTATAACAGGTGGGAATTGTGGCGTGAACAGGGGAGCTCCTGCGGCTCTAACCTCCCCTTAAAAGGTGTCAAGCATTATAAGCAGCAGATTCCACTGACCTTAAAGGTGATTTATTTTGCCGACCGTAATTAAAAATCTTCTGAAGGCTTTCGGGAAACAAATGGATTTTTCATGCAATAATCAGTTAGAACTATGGTTTTATTGATAAGGTCGGCTATGTCTGTCCTCATAATAAATAATAATAACTTACTCACCTGTTTCATTCATTTACAAGAGTTGATATTGAAACTCACAAATCATGCACATCTACACAGTTTGTAATATATCATTCTGAGTTCCCGATAAACATACTGTAGGAATTAACGTTCAGGCGTCCAATGCAGGCTCACGCGTTTGGATGCCACAACATGTTGTGGCCAGTTCAGGCATTGGCATCGTGGTAGAAGGCGCACATAATGTCCATCAGCAGCGGTGGGTCCTGACTCCTGCCGAGGTGTCCTTGAGCAAGACACTGAGCTAAAATGCCTAAATGTAACGGGAATAGTCAGGCCTCCAATCCTCCAGTCGGCACCTGAGCGTATCCTCGCGCATAATCCTGGTCCGTTGTTCGTTTTTCTTGATTGAATGTCACTGAGGTCTCTGCGCGTCCCTGCCAGAGGACGCGGGTGCGCGCTCGGGGGGGGGGGGGGGGGCGCCCCAGCTGCCCCCGAGGCCTCCCCCCGTGTCCCCGGGACTCGGGACCATACTGTTCGGTGTGTCCGGCAACTGCGACGACAGAGAGGTCACATCACTGCCCGAGGAGTTGCCCAGAGAGCCCGATTCGGAGAAAGACACCTAGAAACGGAATGAGTCAGATCAACAAAACGTGATTATTATTTTTTTTTTTTGAATATATCTTATTTAACAGCTTGCCTATCTCTGCTGGTGCCAGACTTCCCATGAAGAGATGCCAACATGTGAATGTGCTTATGACCAGAGTAGGCTATGGGAGCTCCAAATGGATGTATAGCCCTAGGCCTATTTGATTTTTTTTCTAAGTATTCGGCCTCTATTAAAAACATATGAAAACACATCACTTTATCAGTGTTGTAAATCTCACGAGGCCCCATCAGCATATCAAGTGACCCCACGTGGGGGCCGACACAAGGTTGAGAAACAGTTTGGAACAAGAACGAGCTTGTTTGCACTTGAATCTAAATCAAAGGCAGCAATATAATTTGATCAGGTTTTAAGATATAACTTTGTGATTACTAGATGGAATAATTGTTTCTAAGTGTTGTGCTTTAACTAAATGCAGCTCCTCCTCCTCCTCCTCCTCCTCCTCCTCCTCATCATCATCATCATCATCATCAGCTTAATCTGTGTATCTGAACTATTCTTGAAGCTCAACTAATCCGTCTTTCCCTTGTCTTTCTCTATCAAAGAATGTACGCATATAGCAGCCCCATTTGTATTATTTCTAATAGCCTATAATTGATTTTTAATATGATTCATTTAATATAATCCTACCAGTTGCTGGAAGGCGGGCTGGTCCAGGTCGCTCTGCAGGGCGAAGTCGCTGAGGGTTTTCCACGGTGGCTGGTAGGTTTGCACCTCCACAGTGTTCCCTTGCACGGTGTTGTCGTGCCGGATAGGACTGCCTGCCACCAGAGGTGTGCCTGTCAGGCCCTGCAGATTCTACAAGAGGAACAAAAAACATTCAGTTAGCTCCAATATTGGCCAGTGATGATAGTCTGGAAAGAAAAAAGACAGTTCAGGATAAAGGATATGCACAGATAGATAAAAATCAAGACATTTGTTATGAGGGAACCAACAGCTAACAAACAGAAAATGCAGGAAAACGTTATCATCAACTAACCACTAATCTGTAAAAAAACAAAACAATGCACAATAAACTTAGATGAGCCTGTAGCCTAAATTCAATTCTGCAATAGTGGTTTTAATTTGGTCTGCTCTGCCAAAAATGCTATTCTTTTTTAATTTAATTCAATAATTCAATTTACAATTATTTTCTGACTTCTGAAAATATACCGTCTGTATGTTTAAAATGAAAGCGGAGAAAATGAAAAAACAAAAGTAGTAGTTAGTGGTGCCAGAAGGGTTGGTGTTATTCCTGTTTCTTTAAAAGAGCTGTGTAACGAATAGCCTACTTTTCAAAATTCCCAATCGTCAGTCGGAATGGTGTTTATGTTATGTGTTTTTGTACGTTATCAGCCCTTTTAAAGTACAAAATTAATTTGATTTGATTTCATGTTCATTTTCTCGGTCTGCCAAGGTTTTTCTCTAGCACTTCATTAGGCTTTTTCTTTTTTTTTTATCGTATCGAGCAAATGTGCGGCAGTAACATTGCACATGAACATCATGTGGTTACATGATCCTTCACACAGACTGTTGCTGAGTTGTGCATATTGCGGGGAAAGCGAATTAGAAAATAAGCCTAAAAAGCAGGTGTTGTCTGTGATACATGGGCCTTGAAATGGGGAAACGAGCGGGCCTAGCCTGTGCTGTAATAATGCATTTGCCTATTTTTTTTATTTTATTTTTTTAAGTTATAGCATACCATGGAAGTACAAAAACATAACGAACTCACCGTTTTGTCGCTGTGTTGCTGTTGTATCTGCTTCATCAGGATGGACCTCTTCTTGTCTTTGCAGCGCTTGTTCTGAAACCAGACGCGGATCACCCGGGGGCTCAGGCCGGTCATCTCCACCAGCTGCTCCTTCATCAGGGCGTCCGGTCGCGGGTTCGCGTTGTAGCACGTCCGCAGGGTGTGGAGCTGCTTCTCGTTCAGCACCGTACGGACCCGGGTGGTCTTCTCGGACTGCTTGTGGACGTGGTTCCGGTGATGAGGAGGATGCCGGACCGAAACCGTGTCTGAGGAGAACATTTTTTATTAGCAACTCAGATCAGTTATTCCAAACAGGCTAAGCAAATGAATGTTTGATCCCGATAAGAATGTGAGCACCCGTAGGCAAAATTAAGAAATGAAAGCAACAAATATCCAACCATTCTTTTTTGCAGTTAAGCTATAGAAATACCGAATCGCATCAGGCTAGTGTAAGGTCACTTCACTCAAGTAGTGCCAGAGACACCTTAGGTTTAAAACTTCCCTGCAGGATGTGCAGCCTAAGCCTGTGATAGAATACAATGCTGTGTTATATTGACACGCCTGACTCAATTCTCAAAATCATTTTCAGAGAAGGCCTATATGCACACAAAATATAATTGTCGACTTGGTTCAAATGCAGCCTAAAAGAAACAAAACTTTTGCAAGAAAGATAAGCAGGCTTGTTAATGAAAACAATAGCCTAATAATAATAATAATAATAATGAATAATAAAAATATAGGATGCACGATTTTAGCCCTATGCAGATCATTTTCTAGTGTTGGCCTATACTGTGTTAGGTTGAGGTTCAGCTTGCATACCTGAGTTGTGCAGCGGTCTGGTGTGAATGTTCCCCGGGCTGAGCGGGCTCCCTGCGGAGGCCCGCTCCACCAGCAAGCCGTGATCCGCCCGACACAGAAGCTCGTCGTCCCGCAGAGAGTACTCGTCCCCCGGCAGGAGGTGTCGGCTGCAAACCGAGCACCGAAAGCACTCCATGTGATACACGTTGTCCCGAGCTCTCATCACCAGGTCGCTGCTGCAGAAGCCCATGTTACACTTTGCACATTTGATGCCAAATAACCTGAAAAGGAGCACGGAGACGTGTTGGTCTCATGCGGTGGCCCTATAGAGTTCTTGCATAAAACGAATCTGATGTTGCTCTCAGGTCATGTTCCAGTCTAAAGAAGCACCAAAAAGCTGTGAGCTGATATAATAATCCCAGGAAAATAATAGAAAGACCGAACGCCTGCAACACAAATCTGAATTCAGGTCTTCAGTCAATGGTGCACACACTCTGCACATTTGCAATCGAAATGGACAGTATTATTATGCGAATATATAATATTAATTATAGCCAACGCTTTCTTTTCCCAACACATTGCCTCTAAAATTTAGTAAAAAAGTAAAAAAAATAATAATAATAATAAAAAAGAAAGCTCCTGTTGAACTCCTACCTTGCATAATCCCTTTTACAGTAAGTCTTTCCGTCTCGGACGAAGCAAGTGCAGGTCTCGTCCAGGTACTGGCTGCACTCTGCACACTTGAGGCAGGCTGCATGCCACTCCAGGTCCGGGGAGACTCTAAGGATGTACTGGTCGTGTATCTGACTTCCACAGCCCACACACATTGCGATTCCCAACTTCTCTGCGTGGGGGGTGGGGGGGGGGGGGATGTATTAATGCAACACGGTGTGCGCTCTTATAATCCCCATGACATCCCTGTTAAAGCCCTTTCACCCCTACACTCGAAGGAGAGAAAATGTTGTGCGCGTACCACAACAAACATGTAGGTCTTTCCAAGAATATTTCTGGATCATTATTATGATGCCACAGGAGCTAAAAATATCACCAAGTAGCCTGCGCATGGGTCACTTTAAAGGCATGAGAACCGCAGATAAAATATACGTTTCTATAAGGATACTGCATGAATATTGTAAGTATTTGTCGTTAGGACAGCTCTGTTGCTTAGTCGTAGTTTTCGATATTAATCTACAAACCTCGAAATTAATCGAGTGATTAATAATCAACTTCAGGAGGCTGCGCGCCGGTGAAATGAAAAACTCACAGTAAAATCCCGGAATAGTGATATAAGAGTAGAAAGAGGAATAACTTACTTTTTGAATGATCCCCCATATCATCCAAGAAAGAAGTATTGAGCAGGATATCCACCATACAGGAGAAATAGCCCAGCGCAAGCCGACAAATGGAGGAGAGGAGCGGCAGAGGAGACCGTCCCGTCCCTGGCTGGATGCTAAACTTGTATTCCTCCACCGAGAGGTGGAGAGAAAACAAAGATCCTCGACCAGTGACGTCTGCAAACCTGGACCTCTGTGGGTCCGGGGAGCGGGTGCCCTGCACATCTCCTCCTGGACCCCTGCCCCCCCCCGCACACCCTTTTTTTTTCTCAGTGGACTGGCTGTGAGAGCAGTTTTCTTCCTCTTTTTGTCCCAGCGCGCTGCCTGTCCATCTCTGTTGGACCCAAGTGAAAGCAACTCCCCTGTGAACGCACAGTGCAGTCATAGGGACTTACAGTGAGCAAGCGGGAGTTTACATGCTATTGTTTTTATTCTCTTTGGTATCACATTCTATGGGCTCATAATGCGTATCATGGTCCTATTTACTCAGCTATTGTGTTTTATGGTTTTTCTGTGAGATTTTCTGCAGTAAATCCATCATATAGCCTAATGTTTGAATTTCCTCTAAAATACATTGTTGAAAATGTAAAAAAAAAAAAAAATTGAATAGGCCTATCACTAGTTATCATTTTGTTACTTAGGCCTAGTTCCAGTACTACTTATAAATCATGAAAAGGAAGTTATTATTATTGTTGTTTTTTGCTAAGAGTCTGATTGTTTATTGGAAAAACTATTAAAAATATAGTTTTTTGTTCAGTTTTTGTTTTGTTTAAGTGACTGTAATAGTTAGCCAATATTCAATATTCTCACCCTACTGTAGAGAGCCCTCTACTGGATGAAATATCACATAGAGATCTTGGAGCCATAGAGCGATCAATAAACTGCACAATTTAGAATATTTTTATTTTGCATTTATATAGATTATCCAAAGTTCATATAATTTTTGATTGATAGCTGATAGGAAAGCAAGAAACACTGTTAATATGTATTTACCCGATAGATGAGCATTCATTATTCCTTTACCTATCCCTTAAACAAGAATCAACCATTAATATTCAGTAGTGTAAAAGAGCAAGAGCTAAGGAGAGTGAGAGAGCGAGAGAGCATGAGCACAACGGAGAGAGAGAGAGAGCGAGAGCGTCCCACAGCACAATCAAAGCAGAAATGTTACTTCCTGAACTTTTTTTTTGCTGCTGGAAAAGCAGTCTATAATACCAAACATCGAACAGGTCCTTTCATTTCAGTTCTAAATCATCTTCAGATAAACCTAAAGAATCAGTTTGTCAACCAGTAAGAGAACATTAATGTTCTATATTCGTGCGATTTGGTTCTCAGCAGCGTTCACATTGTGAGAGGAAGAGCAAAGTATGGGCCACGGTCCATTTGTAAGTTTTCTCTTCTTTCTCTCTTTCGCTGCACCTCTCACAGGCATGTAGCCCACGGAAAACACAAGGTGCTATTAAAGCGGCTCAATCAAATGTATTAATATAACCAACAGACAAGAAAACCTTTCATGCAAGTCTTAAAATATGTCCTCCAATAGGCCTATAGGTCATCGAGAAAGAGATTATAGCTTAAAATAAAATGTTTACAACACATTTGATTTGATTAAATACTCCTCAGCACACATTGGGTATTGTGATAATGTGTGTTGATTGTAAATTCAACCAAAAAGTATATTCCTACATAGAAAAACAAAAAGAAGGGCAACTTTATTTTCACATATTGGATTGTTCACATATTTTTCAGGCTGTCTTGTTTCCGCGTTAATTATACTGATTGAAAAGACAGTTTGAGACAGTGGCTGAAACAGTAGCACTATAATTAGGAAAATAGGCAGAAGAGCACCAAGATAGCGTATATTTTGGTCTTTCCAAAGCGAAGTTTCAAGTGTCGTCATACTTTATCGTGTCTTTGAGGGAGTAATTAAACATAATTTCCCTCATAGCCCTGAAGAACCTATGACTGTTAAGAATCAGTGCAGTATGTATGTATGTATCAATATGTTTAAATCATCATAAAGCATTAAGCTAGCAAGGTAATTGAATGTCGGGGAGAGAGAGAGAGAGAGAGAGATAGATAGAGATAGAGATAGACAGAGCAATAGTATGACCGGAAGCTACCGTTCTTTCTCGCGAGAACTGGCCGCGAACGTCAGCTAACCTTTGGCCCAGTTTTTTTGTGTTTCTGTAGCGCTGAGGAGCAGGCAGCCAGACGGGTCCAGGATGAACAGAGCTTTTAACAAAACAAGTCTGAAACATTTGGTAAGAGTGTGGCACTTAAAACGTTACAACATACACAGACATTGTATTGGTCTGTTATAGCACGCTAAGAACGTGAAGCACGTCAGTTAGCGTAACGTTAGCTAGTTTTTTTTTTTGCAGCTGCCAAGTTAACTGGCTAACGTTAGCTAATTTAGTCACGTGTGGCAGGCCGTGGTACTATTTTGGAATTGCGTATGACAGCTTCGGTTGAATTATTCTGACATTAACTATACATACATAGTGATCTAGCAAGGGTATAAGTGAACTGTTTATTTTAGCAGTGCTAGCTGGCGTTAGCATAGCTAGCCTAGCGGTTATGAAACCTCGTAACAATAAACACGAGTTACTAAACCTCCGCAGGTGTTAGCAAAGTGTTATCAAAGGCCTCTCATGTGAGACGTGTAGCAGTATATAATAGGTTAATACGTAGCATGTGGTATTTTACGTTTTCTCTATTCGTTTGACTGACTGTGAGTGACCTTTATACACTGATAGTGCTCAGGCTTGTCCAGATGAGGTATTCTCCTTTTACAGACTTTGACAGAGTCTGATGCGGCTGCTTCAGAGGTCGCAGAGTAACGTTAGACAGTTTGCCCACTAACCGACGTGTTCACTTACTGTACTCAAAGTTTGCAGTGATTATTCGCCATTGCATTTGTAGACTGATTCGGAACCAGTGAGAATTAAGTCCTAGAGCTGAGTGATATTACAAACAAATAAATGTCCTATACGTCTTTGATCACAGTGAACTTGAAGGATTAAGCAAAAATGACAGCACAGAAATCTATATATTTATTAGTAATTTTGATTTAGTGATTCGTTTTTATTGTTAATTTATCAATTAATCAAAACGTTTGATCACGATGAAGGAAAAACATGGTTTCAATAGTAAATAGTGATACATCTAGTCTTCTCCATTTTTATTTATACAAATAACTTTGAAAGTCATAAGCAGTGCCTGTAAGTTATCTTGAATATGACTGGCCATTCAAAAGGCGGTACAACCAGATCTTTGGTTTTACTGGTGCGTGAGCGCGTTGTATACTGAGATGTTGACAATTTCTCCAACAGACTGGTGTCCTCCAAAGGTTTCAAAGCACCTTGGTGGTTGCAGAGCACAACAATGACAAGCTGACCCCTATTACGCTCAATGCCATCACTGCGGCCAGTAAGCTCGGTGGAGAGGTGTCCTGCCTGGTTGCTGGAACAGACTGCGTGAAGGTAGGCAAAGCTTTTTTAGACTGATCTGCTTTAGGGATCTCCTGATGTGTTGTGGTGTCAAAATCACATCTAAATTATTTCACAAATACAATACCGCATTAACATTTAGGATAGTTAAGAGTGTAGCATAGTGCATTTTGAATATATACATGGAGACATGAAGATAATATAGAAGGTCACCAGAAAACCTAGATACATCAGATGGTTTTCTGTGTTCTCAGGTTGTGGAGCAAATCAGCAAAGTACAAGGTGTGAAGAAGGTTCTGGTTGCCCAACATGGTTGTTACAAAGGTTCGCTACCAGGTATGTAACACAAGGGGAAAAATCCCTCATATTCACAGCTGGATGATGTAATGCTTGACTTGCTCAAGGGCAAGGGCACCTTGGCACTAGTGAGTGACGGAGGGGAGATTGTTTTTCACTTGATTTCCCTGTTAATATGTTTAAGATGGCCAGAAATGGCACAGCAGCAGTTGTTTGTTTTGGCTGATTCTATTTTCTTTATTCAGAGGAGTTGACTCCGCTTATCCTGGAAACACAAAAGCAGTTCAGTTTCACCCACATCTGTGCTGGTGCATCTGCCTTCGGAAAGGTAAGTCATGGACGGAGCGATAACTGTATAATAGTTTTGGAAAATAACTAAGTACATTTACTCAAATACTGTCCTTAAGTGCAAATTTGAGGTACTTGTACTTTACTTGAGTATTTCCATTTTCTGCTACTTCTTTACTCTTTGGTATTGCTACTGTTACTTAAGTACTTCTTCCTCTGCTGTATAATTTCATTTGTGTATTTTGAAATGCATTTATTTTCTAATGGCCTAGTGAAGATGAGTTTCTTTTCTACCACATACACATCACTTCTGAAAAGTCAGAAGCTTCTGCTTCAAATATCTAAATTTGACAAAATATCTAACCATTCACAGAACTCTTTGTACCCATATTCTCTATCAGTCTATGAACTATAGTCCTTCTTTCTCCTCTTGACTCTTCAAAAAGTTTGATCAGTGCTTATTTCCCTGCTTATTTGCCACCATTTTGTTCTGCAGAATCTGCTTCCCAGAGTGGCTGCCAAGTTGGATGTTGCACCAGTTTCAGATATTATTCAGATCAAGTCTCCAGACACTTTTGTCAGAACTATTTATGCCGGTAAGCCCTGTCATTATGGTAAAGATGTTTTTTTTTTTTTTTTATCTTCTCACAAAATGATTCAGAAGAAGTGTTTAATCATGTTAAGTGGATTTGCTACAGCTTTTGTCTGACACAGATTTAGCTTACTCTACTGAGATTTTGCAACAGATTTCTTAGTGCTTTTCAAATATTGCATGTTAAAAATATTTTGATTTAATAGGAAATGCTCTCAGCACTGTGAAATGTAATGAGGCGATCAAGGTCTTCACAGTCAGAGGGACTTCCTTTGAGGCAGCTCCAACAGAGGGAGGAAGTGCCACATCAGAAGATGGTACAGTAGCTTTCAGATTCATCCAGAGAGCTCTAATACAGTGCATGCTAAGATATGTTTTGATATAATGAATGTTAAAGGATTGTTGTGGGTTTCTTTGTGAGTTAATTAGTTAACCACTTTCGAAGTTGTTTTTAATATACAGATACAGAAGAAATGTTACAGTATACATCTAAAGATGTTTATTTGTTTATCATCAGCAATGTATCTTCAATACAGTGTTCTTCCTCGTCATTTGTGATCCTCTCATCTGTTGACTGCAGTTGCTGCTTCTTCTCCCGCTGGAGTTTCTGAGTGGCTAGAACAGAGTCTGACAAAGAGCGACCGTCCAGAGCTGACCAGCGCTAAGGTTGTCGTGTCAGGAGGTGTGAAATCTTTTTCTGTTCGGAATTACAAATGATGGCCAAAGCCATGTCACCAATCAATTGCAAAGCCATTGTCTGTGTTTGTAGTAGTTGTTGGGGATTGTAGAGAATTTAGTAGCATGTGTGTTTTTTCAAATGTAATTTATTTCACAAAGTAGACTAGTGGTATTTTCTTTTCCTAGGAAGAGGCTTGAAGAGTGGAGATAACTTCAAGCTGCTTTATGACCTTGCTGACAAGCTGAATGCTGCAGGTAGAATGAGATTATCATTTTGTGTTATTAATTACTTGGTCACTTAATTTTTACTAAGGCAGAGTTTAAATTGCATTATATTCTTTTTCCAGTCGGTGCATCCAGAGCTGCAGTGGATGCTGGGTATGTCCCTAATGACATGCAGGTTGGACAGACGGGCAAGATTGTAGCACCGGTAATTTTCTTTTTCTGAAGTGGTTATTTGGATTTACTTCATTTGTACAGCAAATCAAGAACATAACCAATGGAAAATTTTAAAAGGACAAAATGTGAACAGCCACACTCAAAAACAGGTTTCAAGTCAGGAAACTCAGTTACTGTCAGAATGGACACATTTGCTTTTCCACAGGAAGCCTGCATCAGGGTGGCTGCTCTGCCCTTTTAAAAAGGTTAACTTCCCATTAAGTGATTCTACCGGGTTACCCCAGCTGTGATTATCCACACATTAGGCCCTGCAAAATGTACTTGATGGTACATTTAGTTCCCTAAATGATTTAGCTGATCCATTAAAGCAGAGTGCAGTGGATGCCTGGTCAGAGCCTCAGGCCAGGCCAGACTGTCCAATTGGATTTTCCAAATGTTATGACAAGCTTGTCTAAAAATGTTTAGTGTATTCAGTAGAATGAAAGATTTGCATTTTATTTACATGTATGCATGTAAGATAATATCTTCTCTGCTGATTAAAGTACAATTTATCATCCCCAGATTTAGTGTAAACATCTGAGTAAAGTCTTTGAACAGTGGTTAGTCTCTGAATAGTGTGCTAAATTGTAAAATTAGTGTACTTGTAAAATGATAGTCACTTCTCATCATAACATTCTTTCCACCGTTGATGTGATTTAATTGGTCCAGGGATGCTGTTAAAATGAATGTCAGGTGATGTAGGGTATTTTAGTTTAACAAAAAAATCGAGATTCAGTTGGAATGGCCATAAGTACCTTGCCTATGAGTTTTCATAGTCTCATGGTAACAAGTTACACTTTATAAACTGATAACGTAAGAAGTGAGACCTGCAGATTCTGTTGCCATTGTCTAGTTAGTGGAAAATGTTGCTTAATGTATTTTCTACAGTTATGAGACACTATTGTGTTCACACATTGATGCTCTGCTCCTCTGAGACTTCAGCTGCAACATTAGATAAGTGCTGAAATATTCATATGGCTGTGCATTAAACTGAGAGGGAGAGATGGTTTTCCCTGCGGGTTTGGGGAGATGTGCAGACCCTTTGCTCATTTGCTCCAGCACCCTCTGATAGATTACACATCCGTGGCCATTATATCACCAGTCAGCTCTGCCGTGCCATAGTTCTGAAGTGTACCTTTTCCAAAGGCATGAGATTACACTTCATGTCTACAAGCAAGTAACACTTGTCTGGTTGTCTTCTGTTCATGTACACAGGAGTTGTACATTGCTGTAGGTATCTCTGGAGCTATTCAACACCTGGCTGGAATGAAAGATAGCAAGGTAAAGTCACTGTAGCCACATGAAAGGATTTTCCCAACCTCCCCTTTCTTACCGTTTTGTTCCCCCCCATTATATTAAACCGAACAAAATGTTTCAGTTGCAATGTAGATTTTATGAAAACTGATGATATCAAGTAGCCTTAGCTCTCTTGAGTTTGGTCACAGACGTGGCAGAATTAGTAAAAACAGTTGCCTTGCTACATAGGAATTAGTACAACATTAAATAAAAATAAGTTGCATGTCTGTCTGTGTGCACACATCTCACACACAGAGAGTACAAACAAAACTCTGGTTGCCATACCCTTACCATGATGTTTATATGTGGTTTACAGTTAAGAACCAAATGTTGCCTTAAAACATCACATTTCTGTAACATTTTGCATTTAAGTCTAAATTCCATTTCTATTAATTGAATGATCATTGTTCCTGTGCTTTTGCCTAAGCAGGAGACATAGGCAGGTAACATTTTAGGCAGTTTGGTCATTATGTTGTGTACATGTGCTAAACATGTTCTATGTCTTTTATTCAGACTATTGTTGCTATCAACAAGGACCCAGAGGCTCCCATTTTCCAGGTGGCTGATTATGGCTTGGTTGCTGATCTTTTCAAGGTAAGTGCCTGGGACTGATATAGTTGCAGTAATGTCACTCTGATCTTACATTAGGAAACAACCAAGCAGTGAGACAAAAACACCACTCATGCACCTTCTGCCTGCACTTACTCTGTATATTTTGATAGCTAAGAGTCCAGAGTGACAGTCAGAATATAGCATTTGCTTTCTCACTGATAAATTTTGCACGGGCCTTATTCCACCTAATGGAAATGTGCAACTGTTGAATTATTAAGTTCTTGAATTAATCAGAGGAGAGTTGTGGCTGAGCTTGCTGTTAAGAGAGAAACCATTAACATCTCAGAAGATATAAAAAGTTATCACTAGTTACTTAAAATGTGGCTTCAGTTTTGTATCCAGCTTCTACTTGCCAGGCCTTTTACACGCTTAGTTGCTTTCTTGTATCTAGCTGGTACGTCAGGATAGTGAGCCAGGAGTGTTGGCACAACTAACACTGGAGTCCAGTGCTGCTTGTGAAAAGCTAGTAGGTTATATTTTCATGTGTGTCCTGTTGGTCATGTTTTATTTAGCCCCTCAGTAGTGCATGAGCAGCCCAGGTGTCCTGACAAACTCTGTAGAAGCGATTAGTAATAGCAGCTTGTGGCAGTAGAGTTGTGACCTACTGGGTGAGATCGCCTTACATGTGATCACTCCTCAGATAGCTGATTAAAATGGATGGGCTCTCTACTTTTCCCCAGATGGACAATTGATACCTTGGACCAACTCAGGCAGTGACTGATGATTCAGTTCGGACGTTGCTCGACTCACAAGGAGAGCCCTTCTTGAATAATCCTGTACTAATTTACCGTCAAAGGGTTAGGGTTTTGAATTTGTCTTCTTTAAAAACTACACGACTGGCATTATCAGGGTTTCTATGTGCCAGATGCTTCCCGTGTAGAGTCTTTCTCTGCATTTGTCGACCGTACAAACTTTTATCAGTGTTTGTATGCTTGCAGACTGCTGCAGTCCTGATAAATCTCCGGTGAAAGTCAGTGTGCTCATTTATAGTGTAAGCACCAGCATGCATGATGGTGTGGGTAACAAACTCAAATCTTATTATATGGAATATGCTGGGGATGACAAGGACAGGTGCTGGCTAACAGCCATCCCAACAGGTAAAGCCTAGAAATATTTCAAGTGATCTCAGCAGTTATTATGCAGAATAGAAATGGCTTGAACTTCTTCTAAATGCCTAAAAGAAATCTAGTGTATTTAAGTTTAGCTAACAAGTGATTCATTTAAAAGTACACAGGAGCACTTACAAACATGTAGTTTCAGTTTAAGCAACAAACTCCTGCAGAAAATATTCACTGCGTTTGGTTCTGCCATATTACCAGTGTAAAATGTTTGTAGAATATTATGTGTGTCTCTGCACTGTTTCCTCTTCAGGCTGTTCCTGAGTTGACTGAAGCACTGGGCAAGTGAGGAGAAACAAAGTCCCACCAAACTTCCGACCACAGCTGGAACCCACAGTAAGAAGAATTCAGAGAGTGACCACAGGACCACAGAGCCAATGCCTTTAACAAATTTCGGAAGCTGTGAGTGTTTGCTTGCAGAAGTCATTTTCTTCATCAACATCTTCTCTCTGACTGGAACCAGAAGAACACTCTTGATCTAGAAATAAATGCTGTTTTTATAAATACTATACAAGCATTAAATATCAATGAAATAAGGTTGTACTTATTGGGGGGTGTTTTATGTCTCTAGTAGTACTGGTTGTAATATGTATTTAATTTTCTGGTACAGTAAAGGGCGTCTTTGGAGCATTAGTTGCGTCTAGACCTCTCACTCTGACGTAGTTGACTGCAAGATGTAGCGCTTCGTGCTGGAGGATTTGAACTTGAGATGCTCTTGAAAAATAATGTATTAAATTGACTAATAACTTAATTGTCTCATTTTGCCATGTTTTCCTTTTATTGGATTCATTTTGCAGTGCCCTCTTTCCATAATGGAGATAGAAAATGCCTGTTGACAATACAATAAACAGGGTTAGTTTTGATATTTAAGAGGCAAATCTTGAAGGTTCATGCTAAAATTTTCTTTGACACTTAAATTGTAGCTCCACTTCAAGTCCCTCGCTATTTTGGCCGTGATATGATGATCAAACCCATCCTGAAATATTTACACAGCTTCCAAACATTACAATCATAAAAAGGTAATACTTTACACCTGAATGATGTCAAATCTATCATGTGCAGGTTGATTTTTTTTTTTTCAATTAATTCGGTGCGTTCGGGACATGCCGTAGTTTGCAAAATCTCAGTAAACGCTGACTCAGCTGCGTTTGGTCAGATTCTTGTCATGGCAACTGGATAAAAACTATGAATCACTTGAATCATCCACCAGTCAAAAGTTTGCCGCACTCTTTCCACTGATAGAATTTAGATAAAAATGTTAACATTGCTAATATAGAAAGACAAAGATTAGAAAGAAGTTGAAACTGATCCAATGTACCCTGCAGCAGTCCCGTCAGAGATAACTGTTCTTTGAGCGTGTGGAGACACTAGACTAGTAACAAAACAACTGATACATCTGCACTTGTGATAAATCCATGCCGTGTAGCTTGCAGCAAGTGTGATTCACAGTTGGTGGCCCTCCAATACATGATGTGATCAGTCCAGCATCTCCAAATCCTACAAAGTGTATCAGAGGAACTAAGCCCTCAGCACCATTCCCTCACTGGTTTCACTTCCTAGAAATCAAACCACAACTTAACATATCAAAAGCCACATTTTGCTGCGCAGACCAATTGTCTGAAAATTTTGGCCTCGAGCCCTGTTGCTGGTTTCTTTTCGGAAAATGTTTTCATAAAACTCTAAAAGTGTTTTTCTGAGTGTTAATTCCTGATAAGCGGTGCCTGATAACAAGTCTGCTTCCTCCGGTCTTCCATGCCCTCTGTTTTTGTGCTGCTCTGTCAAGTTCAACCCCACAGTCCCAACAGTACAAAGAGGAAGACAGACATACAGTTTATGTGCCAGTGTCTCCCAACAACACCGGAGTTTAATAGAGCATCAATTTTTGCATTTGATCTGAAGAGCGAGTCCACATGTCAGGCAGAGTCTTATGTCTCTGACAGACGGTTGACTGGGGCGTCTACTGGCTCCATCATCCTGTACTTCTCCTCTAGAAGAGGCTCGTTGCCCTGCAGATGGATGAGAGGCTTGGAGTGCAGCCCAACCCTGCTCTCCTGGTTCCTCTTGTTGTAGATGTTGACCCTGTGCTCCAGCTCAGGGCTGGTTTTGGTGGAACCTGCTGGGCTGGGCGGCTTAAGGTTGACTGGGTCCAGGCCCTTCTGGGTGAGACAGGAGTCCTCGGACAGAGAGGAGAGCAGCTCCTGCACCACAGCGCTGGGACTCCCTCTTGGCTGAGTGCCCAGGGCTAGAGGGCTGCTGTAGGGTGGAGGGTAGCAGCGTTGGTCGCTGTAGTCTGTGGAGGTGGAGGCCTCGCGCACTGTGGAGCTGCAGTCCGTGGTGGAGCCCAGCGTGTGGCTGCTGATGCTGTGGCGGGCGCTGAAGCTGTTGCGGGACACTGTGGTCGTGGACGCTTCGCTGACCGAGCTGCCGGTGCGCTGCAAACGGCTGGACGTCACTGCGTCGGCACTCACCAAAGAGGAGGGAAGCTGGCTTGGGTTGTTGGGCAGGTGCACGTCTATGGCTGCTGTGGTGATGACACGTGCAGGGTCTGGGATACCCATATCTACAAGAACGACACACAACGTACAGGGCCTTGAAATATGAAGAGGCTACATGGGCTTTAGAAAAGAGTGATCTTGTTGATGCTCACCACTGCTTGGTTCACTGTAGTACTGGCTTATGTAGTTGTTCATGTCATCTTGACCATAGTGATCTAAAGAGGGTGAAAATGGCCACTTAAATCAACTTTGTCTCAAGAGACAATAAAAGTAAATCCAGTGTGAATCTAGAAGTTAATCATAGGTAGTCAACAAAAACGTGAGACCACACTAGCTTCACAGTCCAACGTGTGAACAGTAACATTTTGAATTATTTCAAATCAATACAACTTATAATAATTAGATAATAGAGAGCTGTAACACTTCAACACTTTTATTTATTTATTTAATAAACGGTTTATAACACATAATGTAGATTTATATACAACCATAACTCCTCCTGTAGGCACCCATAAGTGCTGAAGTATCAACAGATAATGAAGAGATAACATAGTAAAACACAGTTGTAATATAAAATGTCTTCAAAGGAGAAGTTATAACTGCTTACAAATAAATACTGTACATTAATAAACACTTAAAATGTCCCTATATCTGCTCACAACTACATTATAGTGTTATAAACCATTTATTACATGTTTCCATACCAATCATAATTCTAAATAAGGGGACTTCAAGTAAAGTGGAAGTAGAAAGCTCATGGTAGCTAAATAAAGGGACACAACTAATTATTATTTAAATTTTTTGATATTCATTTGATCTATAATATGTAAAACATTAGTGAAAAATGCCAAAATGAATCACATGTTCCCAGAGGCCAAGATGATGTCTTGAAATTGCTTGTTGTTTTTATAAATAAGTTTTGGATAAAACCATTCTGATTAATAACCTTTCTTGTTTATCCACTAAAAGATCAATTAACAAATTGTTTTAGCACTACCTGAATGAGCAACACTTGGTGTGTATGTGGTTCACAGATCCTAAATCAGTCCAAGTGTTTCTCTTAAGTGCTATTCAAGGTCCCACAGGACCGTTGGATGGCTTATATTCATTTATGTTTGGGTTTCACATATTCATTTTATGAATGTCCCAAGAGGGGCCACTCATTGTTCAGCCTTAACTGTGACAGGGACCATCTCCAGATGATCAATACAACATGAGTATATGAGGAGCAGCCCCAGTTAAAGGGATGTCTGACTAGAATCACTGTAGCTCAGATGTATGGCAGGTCGCACTATGATTTATAGCTTTGATAAAGGAAAAGCCTCGGTGTTTTGAGCCCTGACATCACCTGCAGTGACAGCACTTTGTTGCTTTAAGCCCTGTAAGTTATGACCTGTCACTGTGTGAAAGGTTTATAGTCCATCTGGGTGTGGCACCAGAATTTTGATGTGGACCGTGAGACGAATGTTTTTGAGAAAAGGACACCAGCCCTGTGTTGGTGTGTGATGTTCACTAATAATACACTGTCCTACCCTCCAACAAGCTTCAGAGCCGGGGGTTGTTTATTATTTGCAGATATGTCTGGTTTGCAGTGAAATGTTGTGCTTGTCACTTCATAACCATAAAGGTCTGTTACATTCTATTGAAACATTATGAGTATTATGGAATTTCTGACGAATCAGTGTTGCTGCTTAGGATCTTCCCAACAAGCCCAAATAATTTAAACCTGCAACGTTCCAATAAGAGCCTATGTCTCAATAATTTCAGCCATCTCTTTCCTAGAAAGGCTCAAGGCACCGAGGACGCCCCTGCATTCAACCATCCACCTTGTGTGGACATGATGTACCGTAGAAAGCACAGCCTGGATCCCCCCTGGTGCGCAGCGGTCTTTGATAGCCTGTAATACAATGGAGTTGGGTGTTCCAGGCGGTTACCTGCAGGCCCCCTGGGCTCTCTAGCTTTAGCTGGCCTGTGATGCTCGGAGGCCCCGGGGGCCAGTCCGTCCACCTCCTGGAAACTGCTGCTCTGTTTACCCCACATATGGTGGATCTGCATGGCTGCTTCACGCTCTGCTACCAGATCCAGGTCCTGCTGGGCCAGGTGGGCCCTCAGCTGCCTGATTTCAAACTGAAAAGGAAAGAGGGACAAATGGGACAACAGGAGAAAACTTTTCCGTTCGACATTCAAGGTAAATACACACAGAACTTTGCAGACTGTTTAACAATAACAACATACTGTATATTCTACTTGCTAATTCCATCCACTTATGTCCATGTTTCATGTTGTCTTTAATTACATTAAACGCACCATACTTAACCATTCCATACACAGTACAGTATAAATGTGCCAAACTGCACATTTCCAATCTCTCTAATAGATACAGTATAACTCTCAGACATACAGTAGGCACACTTCTCTTCTGAGAAATATAGAGCACTAAGTGGATGCACTCGCAGTTACACTTATAAAGTTAAACGTATTCTTCAGCTGAGTAATATGATTTGAAACAATAATACAACTATCATTATTAAATTGTGAAGTAGGCAAAAGATTGCTTGGAGATAATGCACAGTGCTGTGCTATCTGATATCCACAAGACTTCTGTAAAAGTATTGACTAGTGCTATGCCTGTTCTTGCATAGCACTTTGCTGCCCTCTGCTGGTTATGTGCAGCAATAAGTTGTAGACTGTAAGAATGAAAGAGATGAGACAGATAAGACATACTGCCTGTTCCTGGCAGATCTGGGTGAGCCGGTCAAGCTGTTCCTCCCTCACCGCCTTGGCCTTCTCATACTGCTGGATCTCCAGCTCCATCTCCACCTTCACTTGCAGCACATAGGCTAAAACAATAGGGCATATTATAGTCAGTTTTCCTACAAAAGAAGCATTTAATCTTGGGTCTGTTGATTTTAATTTAAACTAAACACTACATTGACTTCATTCATTCCCCCTCCTAATGTGGATCTTTTAGATAGCGTATTATTGTACACACTGTTTCTTGAAATAAAAGGCTGCATGTTCTCCGCCTTCACCGGCAGATGAAAAGTGACCACTACCAGCGCACTCTACACAAGGTGGACAAAGTAGCAGCACAATGTCCCTGCAAATGATGCTACCTTCGCGACCCTTTAGTCATGTTCACTTTTTGTTGAGGATGTGTCAGAAAAGGTGCTCATTTCATGGTAAGCTTTTAGGCATTAGCTATAGTGTTGTTGTATTTTAATGTGTTAAAAAAACGACCTCTTTTGAGCAGTTAGTGCAAGAGGTGACAACAAAGTTCAAACTTTGCTCACACTCAACCAATCATCCCTTTGAACACATACTGTACTATATTAAAAAACCACAAGGGGGAGCAACATAGTTAAAAAAGCATTCTTCCCAAAATATAACATGCTCTGCACCTATACATAAAATAATTAGCGTGTAGCAACTGATGTGTGAGCTTCAAACTGCATGATCATTACAACAGATGATGTGCTACCATCGTTCCTGGTGGAAAATAATGACAAAAGAGGAAAATAATAATTGAGCAAACAACCTCATGGTTATGCAGCCCATACCGCAGACAGCACACTGCAGTATCTATCTCTGTGGCCTGACAATAAAGGACAGGACGCAGGGGACATCAGCCCCCAGTCCCTCCGAGCCTCACCATCAATGATCCTCTTGACCCTCCAGATGCGCAGTGTGATGATGAGACCGATAGCGTCCCAGGGGCTGCTGGGGCCGTTGGCCACTGTAGAGGCCACCATAGGGGCCAGAGAGAGGACGATGATAGCTCCATCAAACACCTGAGAAAACACACAGTTACAGTTACGTCTGTAGCTTCCACAGTGGCATGACATTGAGGGAATCACACTGCAGTGAAAGGGGCCCCACGTAGCAGGACTAATGGGACCCATGGGGGCTTACCTCTACTTTGTTCTCTATGTAATCCCATATCCCCAACACCACAATCCTGAACACCGTCTGAGTGAGACAGAGGGACAGAGATGGAGACAGAGAGCAGGTTACACACACATGGTAAGATGGAAGAAAACAATGACGGCTAAACGGGGAGAGACTGGACGATGCAGGATGAGCACACTAGGAAGTAATTCCCACTAATAAGTAATAGTTGTGATTTCTTTCATCCGTCCACTGGTAATTCATCTATGACATCATATTCATACACATCAGAGGCGCCGTGATAGGATTTCGTCGAAACAATTAGAGACACTGCATTTAGCTCCGTTTGCTGATGCAGCAAGGGCTGCAGAGGGCAAACAACTCTCCCTTTGTCTCGGTTCCTCTTCTGGCATCGCCAAGCCCCCATCATCATTTCAGATATTCAAGGTTGCGCTGGAGCAGAAACCAGCCTCGCTGCTGTTTCTACTCCTTCAGCGTATCACTGAGCGGTTGCTTTCATTGGTACATAAAACTCCAGCTACACAAAAGTTAGCAGCGGGCTGGTCAAGTAAAGGCAACTAAGACAAATGTGGCTGGCTGTAAGGAAAACAGTAATCAATAAAGCACACCTGCGGCCCTGAAATTATTTAAAACTATCAGCACAGAAAGCTCCATCTGCATTTT
Organism: Coreoperca whiteheadi; assembly: GCA_011952105.1. Taxonomy (NCBI): domain Eukaryota; kingdom Metazoa; phylum Chordata; class Actinopteri; order Centrarchiformes; family Sinipercidae; genus Coreoperca; species Coreoperca whiteheadi. The sequence continues at coordinate 14,407,909 of CM022474.1, read as the reverse complement.
AAAGTGTTTGTGCTGCGAAATAACCCGAGAGGGACCAACTGTGCCAGCTTTAACAACAGCAACTTTACACAAGTCTCTTCAGAATACTGATGTAGGTCTTTGTTGTGTGATTTCATAGTCACTTCCGTTAAGCACACTATTAATGGAGCTGTACTCAAGTTCACCTCTACTAATCAGAATCTAATCAAACTGTCAGAGAGGGCATGGGGCGTTTCATGGTGTTGTTAGTATTCTAATGAGAATCTGTCGGTGTACTTCACTGGCCCCACATACTGCACAACTTAGCATTAATTGACAGGCCACTGCATCAGCTGTAAGTGAGACTGTTTTTGTGTTGAGCGAGGAGAAGAAGAGACTCACCTCAGTGAAGAACACAGAGAGAATAGCCAGGCTGATCCAGTGGATGATGCTGGCAAACTGGAATGCATTGTTAACTGTAGGAATAAAACAGAATAACTGTGTTTTTTGTTTTTTTTAAGGATAGTTTCTGAGACATGAAGTGGTGAAAGATGGATGCTGCAGTATGTTTTTTTCTAACATTGACAAGGTGCAATAAAGTGCTAAAAATGAACACATTCATGCACACACACACACACACAAATGCACAGAGGCATGAAGTAACATAAATATGAATTCACCACATACCGTACATTCATGTGTCTGTATCTTCCTGTCTATTCATCAGGCTAATTGTGGACAGCCTCAAACACCACTCGGCTGTCAACTGAGGCATTTGTCTTCACGCGCCACCTCTCCCCCCATCTGTCTTTGTTTGCCGTGTTCAGTGATCTGTCTATCAGTCCATTCATCTTCCTCCAGTCCTCCCCACACTCATCCGCCAGCCAACTCTGTATTGCCTGATTTCTTTGTCCGCTAATCTCCCTTCACGCATTTGTCTTACTTTCCCTTTGTCTGCCCCGTCTTGTCAGTCAGTCAGTCCCCGGGGAACAGTAAAGACTTGAATGCATTTGGATACCGCTGGAGCGACATTTCTGCCCTGTGTGTTCTTCACTCAGCCCTGTGACATCAAACAGCTTTTTGTCATGACCCCTGGCCTTACACCTATGATAAACGAGGATGTCTCCAACATGCAAGATGATGCAGATGAAGGTGATACTGGGGTGACACGGGTCACATTTTGTGTTAACTGTGCAAATGGAAGGATTATATTTGCCAGACCATGACTGATCAGAGCCTCAGGTCCCAGGATAGATCATCGGTGACACAGATTCATTATACAGTAGACGTATAAGACCAGGTTAGCATTTAGTATTCACAGCAATTAGTATTTGCACATGCTCACGTACATGTTTTGGTTTTTTAACAAATACAAAATCATCTTTGACGAGCATCCTTTAAGTATGAATAGAAGCGCGACCACAGTGTGACATTTTGCAGTTCATAACTTTGAAGTTCTTTCTGGTAGACAATCTATGTAATGGAGACATTTTCTAAATTACGATACCATCCATCCATCCATCCATCCATCCATCTTCTACCGCTTATCCGGGGCCGGGTCGCATTTTCTAAATTACGATACTTCAAACACAAATTTGATTTGGGTTATTTATTGGCTGTTATTTATGCCAATACTGACGTATCTGCAAAAAGCTAATATTGGCAAATATATTGGCCTGACTAATTTATTGGTCTAGCTCTAGTAAGTATAGTATTATATATATCGTGCAGTATAGCATAATATAGTAAGGGCTTGCTTCAATGCACATATTCAAAATAACACTGTTAACTTTATCATTGGCTGTGATAAAATAAAGGCGGCTTGCCAGAAAAGGTCGACTGTTGGCTGCTCCTTTACAGTGCATAGGTAGCAGCTGTTACCTGCCTTGTATTGCCAGGTGCAGGTAAATGGTGCCTGTCCTTAATTAAAGGAACAGCTTCACCTGTGAAATTTCTATTTCCACAACAGCTTTTTGTCACACCGTGAGGAAAGGGTTTTCTATTTTTCATTCTGTACCTTTATGACCACCTTTAACCCTTCTGCCATGAACCCTTCCACCCAAACAACAGCTCAGTCTAACAAGATGATGAGTACATGATCAGTCTGCAGCTTAGTTTTTGTGCTAATTACGTTCTTGTGAACTTACTCCTTGGTCATAGGTCTCCAGTCTATTGATCCAAATGCATTAGTATACCAATTAGTAAACAATTGTGCCGAGCAGTCAACTTTTCTCCCTCTCCGAGAATGCTATTGCACACCAGGACCATAAACAATGAGTGTAACAAACCACCTCCCCAGTAGCCTACAATGCCCTCAAAACCACATCCTCATTATACTGATAATCTCAGGTGAAGTCACACTGCCTTGGTTTCTACCACTCACACTGCAACAGCTTGGTGTCTATGAGCAGCTCCAGGGTCAGCAGCAGCACCACCAGAATGACACAGGCCACCAGGAAGCAGTTGAAGCCCACCGACAGCAGACAGACCTGCCACAGCGCCGCCCTTCGCCCACAGCATGGCTTCAGCCAGTTTGACCTGACCGTGGGGATGGGATGGGGAGAAAAGGCGGTTAGAAGAGCTGTGGGTGCAAAGATAAATGCTGGGTCTTGTTGTGGTGTTATTTTAAAATGCAATACTGCTCCACAGTGCGGATCTGACAGGCAGCATCCAAGGCCAAATCAATAAAACGCAAAAACCGTCAAGATACTGAAATCCTGAGGTGTACTCAACCTTGACTTCCGTTTTGTATCAGTCAACGTTCTTCTAACTATTTTTCAGCAGAGGGCACTATTCTGCATACAAATCACACAACTTAAACGTGAAATTAATCTACACTCCTGAATTTAATGTGAAGCACAAATGCATGTTGTGCTGACACTGAGATGATAATATTAGTATTAGTATAAGTAGGCAAATTCTGTTCAGGAATTCATGGTGTCATTGCTCCTTTGTCCCTTTCCTCATCTCCTCGAGAAACCATTCATTCTGGCCTTTTCTGCAACCTTCCTCTTCCCATTAAAGCTCTCCTTTTGTGCATCACCAAGCAGTGTAGTCTACTTATTATTAACAGCCATTAGTTTGTTTGTGCCTATTTTTGGAAACAGATTACATTACAGCTGTCTTAATCCACATTCAAGCATTAAATAATTTGTTTTGTGTCTCATTAGAACATGCTTGTATACATAGCACTAATAGATTTAATATCAGAACATCCATAGAGGAGGTGATACCTGAGTCATCAGATGTTTTATATTCTTTATATTTGTTTAGACATATTACACATCTATAACCTCAAAGTGTGGTTCTGGAGAGATTAGAGTCTCCTGTGCTTAATTCCCCTCTCTGCTGCTTCACTGGGTAACAGGAAAGGTCTCTGGATAGCTGACTGACTGGCTGAATGCCCACCTGGGCGACTGGTTTGCTAACAACCGGGCCTGTAGTTAGCTCACTGGCTCTACTCTAGTTCGAGCTCTCCCGGGATGACAGTGGGGCTGCCTGTGCACCATCTGGAGGGTGCAGTCGCACACAGCCAAAAAGATGATTGCTTAACTGAATGACAATGCCTTCATCTGATTTTTCCATGACAATGTTTATACTCTCATACCTGCATGCCTGGCTGGTTGTTGAGAGAGCATCAGAGTGAAGGGGTGAGGGAGAAATTTGGGTTAGTGAGACTTATAATTCCTGATCCCAGAATCTGTGTTATACATGCCATCATTCATACCACTGGTTTAGCAGCTACTGCTTTATACATATTCCTCCACATTGCTATATATATTTTCCATTAGTGTGGAGTGTGCCAGTGTCCCTCGTGTGCTTCCTCCTTGTCCAGGTACATTGTGCCTGAAGATGTGAGTGTCAGACCTGCATTAATCCCATCCCTACTCTCCCATTCAAGTTCCTCCAATCGGAGACTGTGACTAACTGAGACTCCTAGGTATTTATGGTCAATAAATAATGACAATTCACCAGGTGGTACACAGGGCTTTCCCTTCCTGTCACAGCTCTGCATTACACACACACACACACACACACACACACACACACACACACACACACACACTACTCAGGTGTACTCTTAGAAAGGCAGACGTACTGTAGGTGTGTGTGTGTGGGTTTGCTATCCTTTCTCCAAGGCAACACTGAGAAATGCAGTATGCTTCTTTGGAAATAGCAGCTATCCATTGCCACATGTCCCCCATAGGAGGGAAGCTATGGGCAATGTCTGTCAGAGGACAAGAGAGGATGCAATTTATTCCACTCTCCTCTTGGTTCAGCGCAGAATGAAGGAGGCAAACACTGAGAGAGGAAGCGGGGTGCAGCCGGTTCAAAGGCATTGGGACTCGTCCAAAAGTGAACTGGTGAGAGAGCCAGAGAAGAAGGAGGGGGAGTTGGAGAAGGAAGAATGAGAAAGAGACAACAGGGAAAGCTGCAGATTGAGTTAAAGGATAATTTTGGTTTATTATAACTTACGTCTTATTTGTTGTAATTTTGGCCATCATTCCTATTTTTAATGATAGTGCTGTACACATCAAGTTAATTGCTAGGATTTGTGAATGTGGTAACATTGCTTAAAAGAAGTCCAATAGGGCATGAAATACAAGCGGTCAGAAGATCAAACTTAAAAAAACCCCCAAGTTAGCTTAACATATTTGGAGCTATTTGGAGCTGCAACCAATGATTATTTTCTCAGTTATTTGATCAGTCGTTGAGATTGTAAATAGTGAAAATGCTTGTTACAATTTTCTAAACCACAGCATACCATGTTCAGATGTCTAGTTTTGTCTGACTCGCAGTCCAAAACCCAAAGATTTTCAACTTTACTATCATATATGACAATGAAAGGTAGCAAATGCTCATATTTGAGAAGCTAGAAATAGGGGATGCTTGGTATTCTTGCTTTGGAAACAAACGGTAAAATATTTACCCAAATTGTCCGTAATGAAAAATCTATCACAGTTTACTAACTGACTTCCTGGTGCAACTGTGACCAACTATATTTGTGCAATGAGGGGTTATCATTGACATTTCTGACACACTGTTTATAACTTGTCCGATGGGTCTCTTGTTTCTTGGCCTATTGGATTTCATTGCAGCAATGTCACCGTGCTCCCAGATCTCAGCAATGAATTTGGTGAATACAAGGTTACCAATAGAAATCATGGCCAAAATACCTAAAATGTAATAAACTAGAGTTATCCTTTGAGGTGAAGAAGAGAGTAGATCCTTGTAAGTGGCATAATCTTGCAGTTACAGCTGAACCTCCAGTGTAGCACAGCTACACATCCTCTCCATCCTTCACCAAGGTCAGTAGAGAGGCTAGAGCTCAGCCACGCTGTGTCAATGCTCTCCCAGAGGCTAACCAATGCACTCAGCCCTCTGCAGCAACCCTCCGTATCAGCCAATGCCAAAAGAGAATGAGCTCAACACCTGCGGTGGCAAAGAGGTGGTGGAGGGTAATGGTATCATTAACAGATACCATGGAGACTTTCCCCGGCACCGATTTGTTCCCAAGGAATATTGTCAAACCCCATCTGCCAGTGGAGGAGAGCCAAGAAAAAGAAACATTTACCTAATGATACGCCTAACACACAGTCCCCGGACATTTGTGGACCATTAGTTAAAAGATGGAATGAGCAGCACACACTCCAAGAGACACCTCACTTACCTTCAGGACTGAAAAGCATGATTTAACTCATACTGTGTGGAATCATAATTCATTCAGACCTCTCCCACAAGCCAGGCAGAAAAGGTATTAATTTAATAAACCTGTAAAGAAAAACCCTGTCTGGAAGCAGAGTAAATGGCAGTGATGGATTGCTCCAAGCTCAGAAACTTAATTTTAGGGAAATCACTTTAAACCTCGAATGCTGAGGAGCTGAAGTATTTATGAGGAAGTGAGGCTGCTTTAGTGGTGGAGAAAGCCAGGGAAGAACATCACCTCACTCTCTCCCAGGGTCATGGCAAGTGCGGATGAAATGGGAAATACCTTAAGGGTCGGTCATGCACGCATATGTGCGTGCACAGATAAACTTCACACACACAGTTAAGAAAATTGTGCGTGGAGGAAATGAGAGATGCAGGGTGGCATGTGCTTTGGACAGGTTCATAAAGACATCAACAGGCCAGCGGCTGCAGTGGTAACACACTGAGGGAAGATCGAAGTGCTCCCGACAGCAGCACAGAGCGAGGGGATTAGATCATGAGAGTGATCAATAGTGGCCTGAGAAGGAAGTGATGGCACGCTGTACATGACACCAGCTGCAGCAGCCCTCGCAGTAGAATGGCCAGACAGGACAGAGTGGACAAAGACATCAGGCAGAGTGACTGGCACAGAGAAGGTGTTTGGTCACTCTGTTGGGGCCCATTCACAGAGACAGGACAGAGCTTTGGCTCCAGCCCCAGTTAGGTAACTCTCGCTGAGTTGGGGAGTCTATCACAACGAGCATCTCTTTTATTATACTGTTTCCTGTAATTGAGACAGGATAAAATACAATGTAAACTCATTAGGTACAAATTAAATGGAAATTAAATCAGAGAGGTGGTGCTCTGTTTGTGTGTGCGTTTTTGAGTTAAGAGATGGAGTGAGAGAGAAGGGAAGGGCTGCAAAGGGAAAATTCATTCAGAAGTAATGAGTCCGAAAGACTCTATCAACTCGTCTGAGGTAGTGATTGTAACACACATACGCACCCACAAACAACCAATGAACAACTGCAAACACTAAAATCTCCCTCAAACTGTATGCAAAGGATGGCCTAAAACAGTGTCACTCCGAAAGACTTGCACTGCCGTGCAAGGCCACTAAATAACTGATTGGATCTCTTGATTGATCTCTTGAATGCACATTTACAGCAGAGCAACTTTTGGCAGGTGAAAAACTCCAGCACATTACAGACCTGTGGCAGCAGTCACACAATTACATTTGCTTCCAGAACACTTAATCATGCGATGAGACAAAAACAAATTGTTCTCTACATGGCCAAGACTCAGACCATTGTGGCTAGCGGCCATTCATTTATTCAAGCACACCTGGAAATTATATTTATGTTAAAACGTTTAAATTATTTACAGTAGTTCCCAGACTATTTGGCCTGTGCCCCCATGAAAATGAATCTCAGTTTAGGGTCTGCTCAAAACACGAGTTAGATATTCCCTTTTCATATTTAATCAATTTCTGAAGGATTTTGTGTAGGCTTGAAAAGGTGAAAGTCAGAAAAAATAAACATAATTTTGTGTAACAAAATGTTACATTTTTTCTTTCTTAAAACCTTAAATCATCTTGTGAGCCCTCATATTTATCTTGGGACCCCTAGGAGGGTCCTGACCCGCAGCCAGGGACATGCCATAGTAAGATTTTAAAAATATAAACTAAATATGTTTTTGAAAAGTAATTGTATGTTCATTTTATAGAACATTTTGACAAACTATATTCTTTTCCAAGTGGCAGACATCTCATGAATCTCTTGACTGTCAGTGAGACACGTGTGAACACTGGGGGAAAGCTTTTGTTTTGAATGTATCTTCTTTGAATGTGTAAGGGGCAATGTCAGATACTACTCCTGCAGCATTTTAAAATGATACTACTTGACTCAGGTTTTCTGTCTCCTCTCAACTGCTCTCTCTCTGTACTGATAACTACATAGCCCCGTGGTTCCTCCTGTATAAACTTCAACCAATTCACACCAATCTGCTGAACTCAGCAGGCTTAGGCAGGGGAAAATGGACCAAAACTGTGTGCCTGCAGGCTACTGAACAGCAAAGGTTGAAGGACGTCTTCTCATTCAGGCTGTTCAAACTCTCTATGTTCCACTTGTTCCTTAACTTACTTTTATACACTTGAAGAGGCATTTCATTTAATCTCTGATGTATATTTTTTTTTGTTTTGTTTTTTTTACCTGAGAGCCTGTTTCTTGAGAAAGCACAGGTGGGGCATCCGCCTAGATTGCTTGAAAATTACAAATGCCAACATAACAACTGGCTAAACCCTTTCCTGTGTAACCACTGCTGTTATCATAGCCAAAGGAAGCAAAGAAGCCCTGAGAGAGGAAAACCAGCTAAGCAATAAATATGCTGAATAAAGTGAAGTTATCATAGGTAATCAATTGTACATTTTAGAGCTTTCATGTCTCATCGCTATTAATCTCTTACAGTGTCCCGCCTTGGGAATTAGCAGACACGTTTACGATAAATTAACAAATCAAATGAAAGGGGATAATTAATTACAGATGCCAAAAAATAAAGTTTAGGCTTTAGCATTCTCTCTGAGTAAGTAAACAAAAATGTTTGTCTTGAAAATGCATGCAGCTTTTACATTATAACCAGACCTTTCCACTGATTTCCAAGTGCGATGAGCTATCTTCTCTCCACTCCTTGCATCCTTCACCACGGTACAACCTAGCAGAGGGGACTCAGAGCTGGTCTTTGCCAGAGAAACGGGCCACAGATACTAAGCAAATGGAGATGGATGGGGCTCCATGTGCAGAGCAGCAGACAAGCTGTCCCTGATAAATGGGTTTTCACCAGGACACTTGATCTCTCTCGCTCTCAGCCTAAAAAGCAATCTCACACTTTGCATGTCTGTGAATATTAACAAACCCTCCAACCCTGCACTCAAATGTCATCTATTGTGTCGCACATGGTGCCAGGCAAGAGAACCAATTTGATGGAGAGGACTGTTCCTCTGTGTGTTTGAAATATGTGGGGGGGGGGGGATCCTGCTCTCTTTTCAGACATCCATCAAAACAGAACAGGTATAGTATAGCTCTGGTTCCAAAGTCCGATGAAATATTGCTCCTGCCAAGATTTGAACTAGAGTAAGGTCCTTCAGTGCTATATTCTACAGTCTAGATTTTTCTAATTATACCATTTTACTTCAACCTTGAGTAATGCCAACCTAGGTTTGATTATGTGTATGTTGACATGCTGCTATATTAATGCATTTTAGTGAGTGAAAAGTGGCAAGAGAACTTTATTTCTTTGGGGAAGTCTGAGCACTTTGTTGAGTAATATAATCAATCTAGGCTGGCCTGGGCACACTTAAGCTTATCTAATACCCGACATTTCACCAGAGACTGTATCAGCTAGCAAATGTGGCTTTCACCATGCAACAGGGCACAGGGTTAAGTCCACACTCCTGTCCAACATGGACAGGTACGACATTCATCAAATGGACCCATTTACTTGCGAACTGCAGTAGCCAGCTTTGTGAATGAAAGTGTGGAGGAAGGTTGTCTGCTCCATTCCTCCCTCCATCCTTCTCTTTATCTCCTCCAACCTCCTCTCTTCTCCATTCAAAGCAGCAGGTTGACCCATATGATTGATTTGTCATTGCTGCAGTGCCTCACACCTCTCAGTCTGGCCCCTGGAGGTCAACGGCATTTGCTACTGCAGCTGTGGGCAGCAGGCTGATCTGGGGATGATAACCCAGGACAAGCGCAGGGTGTGCAGCCCGGGGTCCGGAGACTGGGGGCAGGCCTGGGCACCTTTGTTCAGACCCGTTGTATTTGTTTGTACTGACATGTACAGCATCTTATAAAGAAATACACAGCTTTATCATTCTTTTAATTGCCTCTCCCAAAACATCCTCTGAGTCTGCTGTGACTGTTGAAAGAAGATATTGGTGACATCCAAAACAGATTCTTGGCAAATGGAGCAAAATGAAAATAACCTCTGATTAAAAATAAAAGATGAAGCAGATGCACACTCCATTATGTTGTCATAGTTTATTACAGCTTTCAAATTTTAACCAAATTTGAAAATACTTAAAGCACCAAAATATTTTAAAAGTCAATTTGTGTATGCTTTGCACACACACAAACAGCTGTCGTCACTTACTCTAATAACACACGTCTATAAAGACCTGCTTATTCCCCTTTTTCAACCCCTATTAGGCATGGATTGCTGCAAGGTTGGTTAGGTTGCTACAGCTTAATCAAAATAAAGAAACATGACAAAGCATGCAACTCCATAAAAGAAAAAATCTATTAAACTATTAAAAAGGCAGTATTTAAAAGTTATACAATAATACACATGAGACAATAATTAAGTGACCAAAGGTGTATGTGAAGTCACACCACCCTCATCTTGGACTTTCCAGTAAGTTCTAGAGAAGATCGTGCTGCCAAAATCTATTAATATTTCCATCCAGCTCACTACTGCACAGAATCTGCAAGTACTGCGTGTGCCCCTTGTAGTCCGCAAGAACATCCACCTCCTACATAATCGCCCACGTCTCCTGATAAAGAGCCATGAGAAGCTGCCATGCAAGACTAAATGCGCATCTCTGGTGTGTATACTTCTGCTCTTTTTTCACAGCCATATGGAGCAAAACAAATCCAAGGACCTCAACGCTTTTCCTTTTACCATGTTCAGATCCACACCAAAAACACTGGCCAGAGATCAAAAAAACTTTACAAACTGAACAACAGGCATTTTTATGATGACATTGAAATGCTCATGTATCTACACACACCACAGGAAAGTCACATGCACAGAATGACAGAACTAAGATATAAAAACATTTCAGGAATGTAAGTCATAGTAGTTTCAGAAAACAAAACCGTCCTGCTAATCATCTAAATCAAAGTGACTGCAACGCCAGTAGTGAGGCAATGAAAGTGGGTTTACATTCTTGTACACAAACTACTACAATTATCCTACAGTATGCAGATGAGTCTCCATGACTATACATTCCAATAAACAAGATAAAAATAGTTCACAGAGCCAACTAAACAATGTAAATCTGTTAGTTCGTTGCTTAGCCATTAGGGCCTTTGATACTCTTGTTTAATTTAAAATCTTACAGCATACAACACATCCAACCTTTTTGTAATTCCTCTGAAGTTATACACATGAGTCACAGCGGCAGCCAGAACCTGTGGCGACAAGCTGGCTCTGCTGCTTTTTCCAAGAGAGCTTCCAGACAACAAATGTGTGTATGAAACTGTCATGACAGGTATGTCTTGGAAACCTGTGACCTCAAAATCAGGAATTCCAATCTAAAAAGCTCATTGAACACACTGGGCCCAGGTGCATGCTCGTGCAGCGTATGGTAGCAAGTGTCATGTCTGAGTCTGTGTTTGTTCGTTTCTGTGTTTTATTTTTCATAATCTACGCACTGAATACAGTCATCTAGTGCGATCAACAAAGTGGGAAGTGGGTACCAACTTTTACCTTACTCTCTTTCAGCTAGAAACAGTCCATAGTAATCCCAATGGCCAAAAACAATCACCCTAAGGTTTGTAATGATTGCAGGCCAGTTGCTCTGTCTTCCCTAATCATGAAGTTTCTTTGAAAAACTGCAAAAAAGAGAATTTCTCATCAATACTGAGCATCTGCTTGACCCATAACAGTTTGTGTACAGGGCTGGGTGATGGATAGAAGATGCTACTGCCACTCTGCAAAACCTTGTTTTTAAACATCTTGAATCTAGCAAAACACATTCCAAGCAGCTATTTGTGGATTTCTTGTCTGCTTTTAACACAATCCAACCCCACCACATTTTAATAGACAAGCTCATCAAGAATTTTGGTTTAGATTTTTATGTTGTGGGCTGGATCCTTGATTTTCTAACACAACCCAGAGATTGAGGGTAAATGGATGCATGTTGGGGGAATTGTCAACATCCACAGGGATGTGTCCTTTTGCCTCTCTTCTATATTTTCTGTATACTGGACAGGATGTAGACTGTATAGAGAAAGTACCACAGGATTTTAATTGATAACAAGCTGAATTGTAACACTGAGATGCTGTGCAAAAAGGACCAGCAACTTCTGTTCTGCCTGGGGAAATTATCTCACTTTCATGTTGACAAGACCCTTATGATCCTATTATATAGATTTTATATAAAACAGAATAAATTGTATTTTATTGAGTCTGTTTGAACTTTAATTTAATTAATTTGCTGGTTTGGAAAACCTCAGCAACAAGGCTAAGATGCACTATCCAGGATAGTTAACCAGGATAGTGAAAGTGAGCAGTAAGATCTTGGGAGTAGAGCAGAGTGGTGTGCTATCTGACCTGTTTAACAGACAGGTAGGGAGGAAGGCTAAAACCATCCGACAGTACCCATCCCCTATACTCTGAATTTCAGATTTTGCCTTCTGGCTCTAGTTAATAGTAAAAGGTACAAGCACAGCTTCACCCTCACAGACATTTCTCTTTGAAATGGAGGCCGGGAAAGAGTTAATGAGGCCAAGGCTACTCCCTTGGCTGAGTGCGTAGTGTAGTGTAGTTGTGATGACATGATAATATGGTTTGTGGTGCTGATGATGATGTTGATGATGATTTTACCCTCCTTTACCCTCCTGGTCATATTCTGCCACTACTTATTTAGTTTGCCTTTTAATTTATTTATTGGTGCTGTGGCTTAGTACACTGTGAAGGTTGGACACTAGCCAGTACTGTTGTTGGACTTCTAGCCTACTGTATTCAGGGCCCCTCCCCTCCCACTTAATGTACTGTATGTCCATGTTCTTTTAGGTGTTGTACTATGCCTTGCTGTAAAACCAATTGCCCTCCAGGACAAAATAAAGTAGAAAGCTGAAGTAACACTCAATGGGTGACACATTGCACACTGTTTTCACTACTCTACTCTGCTGAATACTTCCAAGCTTCCTGGCCTCTGAAGAGGTCATTTTTCTGATCAGAAGGAATACCTTCTTACTCTTCATGGTAAAGAGTTGAATTGCTAAATCCCTCAGAGACATGTCTTGGCACTACATGACTTTTCCACTGCACAATGCCAAATCCCAGGGGACCAGGGTGTCATATGGCACCATATGAGAGAGCCCACTGGGATGATAATTTTGCTGGGCTGCCAGATCCTGCCCTCTTGCTGTGGCATTGCTATTTGTGTGTTTTCTGTCCTTTCTGTGAGCAAGACAGAGTGAGAAAAATACAAGGTAGGATGACAGAGTGGGTGTTCGGGACATGACCCATCTGTCCCTGCCCTCAGTCCCACAGAGCCATCAGTCCGAACCGGGCCAGACCAGGCAAAGTCCAGCCGGACATGGTCAGCTGACACACCAGGGCCTGGATGGCGAAATGCCGGATGCTCTAATTAAGCTTATGCTGTTTGCCGACTTTCTCTGCATGGATGCCAGCATCGCAGCATGCCAAAGGGTTGTGAGTCACGCTTCCTGAGTGGACAGCCATGGACACTTGCTACAGGGGTGCTCTAGGAGGGGCATGTCCCGTCCTGAGAGTACTGGGCCGGCAGCACGGCGATATGGTGATAAGAAAACAACATGAAACCTGGACAAGCAGGGCTCATGGACAGAAACAGCACCGCCACAGGGCTCTGACATTTCAGGAAAGCTATGGTGCTAACAACACTCTTTGTTTTTTTCCAGAAATCGACCTTATGAACAGAAGCCTGTCTGGTAGCGAGAAATTAATGTGTCATTGAGCTGAAATGTACACATCAGTGGAGACATTGTCCATTTAACATGGTGACAGTAATACATTCATTGCCAAATATCCTCGACTTTCGGAATCTAATATAAAATGAGGGGTGATTCAATACGCCAGGTGTGATTACCATGTGCAATAACGAGCAATGGAGAGAGTGACGGCAGAGCATTTCTCTGCCAGGGTAGATTATAGATTGTAGTAATTGCAATTCTGCCTTAATTATGGATGTAGCACTTTCACGCAACAAGCAGAGACAATGCCTCAGATATCTTCTTAACTGTGGTGGCAAACATCAGGAACATCAATCAATATGTAATTATATTTTTAGGATTTTAAGTATACAAATTAATCATCGAAAGATTTCATTGATAATCATGCTACTAATTTGTTTCCAGCTTCCTCAAAAGGTATGATGTTTGATATACTTCAAAAGATGAAAATGAAAGAGTTCTCTTTCATGTCGTGTCAGAACAAAAATGAGCTACACATTCCTTATGACCACACTCAAGTTGCCTTTTCAAGCTAGTCAAATCAGTCTTGAGTTCTTACTAATAACAGAATCATCTCTAGAGATTGTTTTACTTATTGTGGTCAAATCATCTCAAGCAACAACAGAAAGTAAAGGGTGGTGTCGGATGTAAATTCATGGTACGTACCCCTCTCTGTTGTCCTCTTCATCCAGGTTCGAGATGAGCTGGGATCCAGCGAGGGATATGTCCAGGGCGGCCAAAGGCAAGTCTCTGTAGGCGAAGCTGACCAGCTGGACAGGGGCCACGCACTGGTTGTCCTCCTCCACCTGCTGGGAGATCACCTCCAGCTCTGAGGCTCCGGCCTGGGGGGGAGCGCTATGGTACACACACACACACACACACACACACACACACACACACACACACACAAACCACAACCAGAGCAGCATTAGCGTCAGAGGATGGATGTCTTGTGAGTTTCACCCATGAGTGGTTTTACATGTTTTAACTCATTATACAGTAGCTCAAATTTGTATCTGCGTGTTGTCACCCTGTGCAGTGATGTGAGGCCTATAGCAAAGACAGGAGAGTACCAGTGCAAGGTTGTATGCAAGTGTCCTGTTTATTTGAATTAGTCAATGCACCTACTTGGAAAATGCTCCAGGTAGCAAAGTGTGATAATAACTACTGGGACTGTATGCCTAATTTTGATGAATGAAAACAGAAACGTGGTGAGAAATTCCTTGTTTGTAGTGTTTGCTGGCACCCTCAACAAGGACACATTTACCTGGCAAGTGATGACAAGCTGATCTACATTTCTCATTAGCAGATTATGCAGTGAAGTAAGGCTCAAACCACAGCAAATATGGCAGTTTGCATTCCACAGATGGAAATATTAACAGTTTCTTGATTAAATCACCGTTCAGACTACTTTCCAAAGCATTCATTAATGTTTATAATGATTTCGCATCTTCCAGGCAGCCATTGGTTTCCATTCATCACTACATGACTGAAACTCAAACTTGAAACTTGCTAGAGATTAGGGCTGTATGACAGTGAACAAGTTGTTGTTTTGTTTATGTTTGCCTTTTTGTTTAAAATCATGCTATTGCCCAGTTCACCACAGCTATCATTTTGAAAACTCGCCCTGTTGGTGCACTCAAGGACGCTTCAACACCTGACATTTCATAATTGGTTGCCAACCAAACTGACATTATTCTTTTTACAACATTCAATATTTCTCTCTAACATTTGGATTTCTGAAAACTTATAGCTCATGAGTGGCCACTGAATGCTAATAATTGCATTATGAGTTAATAAAGTGACTAAGTTTCTACTTGACAGAACACGGAAATGAATAAAAAACCAAATACAAACCTATCTTATACTGTAGGGTATGGTGTGCATGGGTGAAAACAAACGCTAAACTACTAGTACAGCAAAACAATATTTTTCAAATGGGATAAATTACATGAGAGGGCAAAACCCCCCCCAAAAAACCCTGGTCCATTTTGATTTATTTATTGTCTTTTCTCTGTGAAGTTAGCTATACTTGGCAGAACCAGACAAAGTGTCATTTTATCTGCCATTGAGGGCCTAAAACTTAAATGTGTAGAGAAGGTTGTGATCCGATGAGCTCAGCCAATAGCGGACAAGTCACCCTGGACCAGGAATCTCACAAGGCTTGGCAGCCATCCCAGTGCAGCCAGTGTGGAGACATCAATAACTCAAGTGCTTAACATTGGAGGAAGACATTGATTACAAGACAGAAGGAACAAAGGCCATGGGGTTGATGAATTCTACAGCCTGTACGCTGGAGGTGAAACAGCGTGGGAGGAAACAGTTAGAAGAAGATCACTGAGCAGACCCACCTTCCTGTTAAATGTTAATATAGGCAGGCCTGGAAAGGAAAACAGGTCTTTCTTTTTCCTGACTTAATTCCTGACTCATAGCTGTTTAATTGACTCCCTTGAAAGGTTATTTTGTTATTCTCACAGGAAACCAAGAATCATTTGAAATATAGTGTCTTAACATGGCACAATAGGGCTATGGAACACAAAATCCTATTCTCATGTCCTCACTAAATGAAATGCCTTGTCCTTCCTCCCTTTAATTATCTGATCCTTTGGTTACGTGAGTCTTGCTAGATGTGTTGTTTAGCTTGAGGGTCAAACGCCCACATATTAACATGCTCACCACAAAACACGGCTGCGCATCCCAGTGTTATCTGTGGACTTGGCACCTCGGACCAACAAGGACGCTAATCAGTCATGACAGACACAAACTGTTTAGTGCATCAAAATCACATTTCCAGACAATCACAGAGCACGCCAGGAGCCATTATGTGTGGAGCCCAGTGGAGTGGCTGGTTGCCATCCTGGGGAGGGAGTGGAGGCTTCACATCTGAACACTTTTCTCCCTTCAATGATGCAGGCAAGGACAGCCAGTAGAATGCTAAAGGCTGGGATCTTTTCAGAGGCATGTGATGTTAGGAAACGCCACGAGGAAGTAAAGAGGTTAACATAGGGCATGCATGGCTGGAGGGAAAATCTCGTACTCATACAGAGTAAGAGCTAAGGCTTACCATGAAGCCCAAAAGGTGCAAAAACCATGCTTCTACACTAGATAATGTTTTTAAATGCTCGACTGGTATTGTTTTAAATGGTATTGTTCTTAAACCCATGTCTTAAGGCTGTAGCTACATGAACTTGCTATAAAATATTATAATGCAAAACACTCAAATAAAACTGGTTATACCTAAACCTTTCCGGATTTTTCATCTCTTCAGGACAACCGTTACAGTAATTATACTGTTACTATACAAAAGAGCAACTTTAACTGATAATGCTAATTAGACTCAATGCATTGGTCAAAAATATAACATGTTCTAAGGAATTTGTAGTAAAGGTGGGGTACGCAATTCTAATCCAATACACTTCCCTTATTCAGAGACTATCACCTCACCGCCTGCTAGCTGTCCATTCAGTGTGCGCGCTGAAAGAAACTCCAGTGTTTGTACACAGCCCTGGCTCTCTAAATGGGAAATAAACAAAGTGGCTCGGACTGAGCCACACAACTCTACTCCAGCCATTATTTGTATCAGGTAACGTTAAATGACTTGCCCACGGACATTCAGCTTACTTTCTAGTTTGCCAAGATATGCTGTTGTGATGTTTGCTATAGTAGCAGGGGAGTTGTGAGTATCGCTGTCTGGAGCTGTTGCGCTGCTCTGGGAAACATCTTGTCCTCTCTGCATGTTGGCTTCGCAGCAGCAACTGTAGCGAAAGTTTGCGAACTCACAACCTAGCTAAAGTTAGTGTTCACTCTATCTCATGCTATTTGTCATGATATTGGATTTCTCCACAATCGCATTATTACATTTGTGTTTTAGAGAGTACTGCAGTTGTGTTTTTAAGGAGGCCTATTTCCTCGTGTGTAGCCTAATTATTGCTATGGATTGGCTCCTCCAGAGTAACAGCAATGCATAAATATGCATATTTACGTTACATCACCAAACGTCATCATGATCAATAGATGATCGATAGATGTATAAAAATAGCCCGTTGAGATCTTTTCTTTCCAGGTCTAACTAATTGACTAGACAATTTAGTGCTGTTTCTGACAGCATGACAGGCATAATAATGATTGATCTTGAATACAAAGCTGAGACAATATGTGATCAGGTTTAAATAGCTTCATTATTGATATTCTAGATGACATGACTTCTCTCATCTGCCTCCGCCCTTTCCAGTTACAACAAGGAATAACACCCTCTATACAGAGACACTCCCCAGTGACACATTTCTTGGAAATACATACAAGAACGCCTTTTTTCACTTAGACATTTTCAATAGGAACATCTTGGCAATACTCAGTGATTCCATAGATCTGGACTTAAAATGAATCTCACTAGTAATCTATTCTAGCCACAGTTTTCTATAGCCTTCTGTGAGAAAGGTACAAATACTACTGAAGACCAAAATAGCTGAATTCAACAGAAAGTAAAACTAATTTATTTCTTTTTACTCTGAATACTAACACCAGTGCACAAATGCGGACATAAGATAAATCAAGAGGAAATATGTTAACTTCCAGGGCTGTAGCCATGTTAACTGTCAGTCAAGAGTGAGTCTGTTTGTCGAAACATAAAGTTAAGGCAAGATTAAAACCAGTTTGAGACTAAGACTGAGATTTAATCTTTGTGTTAAATGTCAGGACATATTAAATGCCTCATGAATGTGTTCAAGTTATATTACTTTGTATTTTATTTCATACTTTTTGATATTTGGTTAAACAGACCCGGGTCTGAAACATTTGCACCCAACTTTTCCCTGAATTGTATTGGCAGATAATAGTCTTTTGGTATAAGAGGAAATTATGGTTTTCACTTCAAATTCTTGCAATGGCTGTGAGACTATAGCTGACATGTCCTATAGCACAGAAACCTTCAGCACCAAGGCGTAACTATACAGCAAGGCAGTGTTTAAAAAAGAGTGTGTGCAAGAGCCAGTTTTCCATGGATAAATAAAAGTTAACATAAAGTATAGTCAAATTAAACATTGACAACAGCTTATGATCATTATAATGCAATGCAATTCGAATGCAGGACAACTACAAAGATCAAATACAGTATAATATAGCTATTATATCAAGGTGATAAGGGGTGAGATTGATGCCTGTCACATCTTATCTTAACACCTATTCTGAGCAATAAATTCTCTGCTTCTGTCACTTCAGTGGATTTCAAAGTGCTGCCTCAGCATGACCTGGTGTTTTGCAGAGGGCATCGGTATCATTGTCATTCTGAGCGTTCACTGCCACGGTATTTCTGGCCAGCTGTCTGCAACCCAGCCTCTCTGTCTTACCCAATAAGTTTGTATACGGACACTTGGCTACTCCTCGGTGCACAGCAATTCACTGTCCTGATATCATCAGGAAAGTGGGACCAATGTGCCAAATCACTTATATGGGCACCGGCCAGATTTCCCAGCAGCAGCAGCCCTGACACAAGCTCCTGACACAATGGTACATTTGTAAGATCAGATCTTTTTGGCAATGCCTGCTCTTTCAAGGTCCAAAGGGAAATTACAGCAGTAGACAATTCCACTGCATCAGTGAAGAGTGAATGTGTTTTGTTGGTCTTTGGAGTCTTCTTTTTACTATTAATACAGAAAATGTCCATATCGCTTCAATTAGCATGCAGTGAAGATGACGCGTGAAACGTTAAGATTTACTCTGCAGACATCCCAACAGCAGATGCTCGATATGCAGTGCTAGGCACCAGCATTCAAGCAAACCAACCATAACTATGTTGGATATGGACACAGTAACATTTTAAGGGTAAGGTAGTCATTATTGTATATTTTTCTCATTGTCAAAAAATCCCGTGAAAAGACACCAACAAAGTGTATGTTTCTCAATAGTACTTCCCTACCCTGTGACACTCCAGTCCATTCATTCCCACTAAAGATGTCAATCTTAAAAATCGGTCACAAATACAGTTTAATTTTCTAAAAAGGCAAATTAATTTTCTTAAACAGCTGGGCAGTGTTATTTTTTAGCAAAAGTTAACCAAACAGCAGTATGAAGGAATAAATATGACTAAATGTTTTATTTTCGTTTCACGTCATTTTACGAAACCTATCACCTCATGGAATTATTCAGACACATTAACTAACAACAAACCAAGCATTCCTGCATGTTAACCCATCGCCATCTAACAGCACAATCCATCAACATCATCCAAACATACATATAGACATCATCCAGACAAAAACATAAACCTCCCACAAATAACACTCCAGGAGATATCCCGCAATGGAAATACAACAAACACAAACACACAAACACAGCCCCCTAAGCACAAGACACAATACACAAATCCAATCAAGACAAAAACTACATGAATTGCATTTTTTAGAGACTTCCATAGAATAACACTACAAATACCATGACACATTTTAGCCTAAATATTTAACTGTAAATTGTGTACTGGAAATGTAATGCATGGCATTCGGAGCCTCTTATTAGACTAGAAACGCTGTATTTGAGCAAAACTCCAGAGGATTGTATCAAGATGGGCTTATTCGTAGATTTCTTTAACAAATTTAACGTAAACATAGTTGTACATGCAGAAAACTGAGAACTGCAATTCTAAACTTCAACACACAAAAATCAGAACGATGAGATGAACACAGACAATTTTTGCTTCGCAGTGACTTGCTAATCAGCAGACTTTATTCCATTGATTAGAGAGAGGGCTTTCTTGTGCACAGAAATTAAGAGCAGCATGGCACTGTATCACGAGACACTAAAGTTAGTTACAGCAAATGTTACCTGACCTGTTTCTAAGCCACTGGGCTCATTGGGGTGTGTGGTGTTCGTTCTTTGAGAAGAATGAATGAGGAAAACTATATTCAAACAACTCCATACTGGGCAAACAGGAAGGGCACTACCTGCTTCTTTTGTGCTAAAAATTATGCTTGTAAAGGCTGTGTAATTTTTCTTTTTGCAATTGTATCTTTGCATACGTTTTTTTAACTACAGACAGACATTGAAAAATTTTCCTTTTTTTATTAATTTGTTTTGTTAAATATGCACCATAAATACCTTTTAATTTGTTGTATTTGAGCATTTAATAATTTTCCCATCCTGCCTCCCACTGTTTCCACAGCAGAAAGAGAAAGAGAGAGAGAGAGAGGATTTACGGCAGCATCAAGTCTAAGAGAGCAGCGGTGAAAATAACTCCAAAGACCTTTCTCTGCGTGAGAGTTTCCCATCTGTCACTTCACAGAGAGTCACTGGTATTCAGCAGCATTAAATCATGCCTTTGTACTACTAACCATTCAACACATTCTCCATATTATCCGGTTACAGATGTATTGCACCAAAGTTCTCCTTCAAACAGACTTGTAATCAACCATCAGCTGTACTAATCTGCTGGTCTGAGGCCCGGACAGAGATGTCTGTTGGTTGGAAGCAGCATCCTGTGCCTTTAACCAGAAGATGCAGCTGACTGAACCCATTTTGCATTCACCCTTCACTCCACTCCACTCCACTCCACCTCCTCCCACTCCACTCCACTCCATTCCCCTGGTCCCTCTCTCTTGCCTTCTCTTAGCCCCAACCCTGGCTGTCATCAGAATGCAGGGCCTGCCTGGAGGACCACACACAGAGTAATTATTAATAAGAGAAGATGACAAGTGAGCATCTCTCCTGAATGCTAAGAGATGCCAGCGGAGACTGGAGATGGCCGGCCGCTCTCTCACTCCTTAGAGATGCTGGACGAGGCTGAGCTCCGCTTTCCCGCTGATCCCTGTTTAAAGTCATTCACAGGAGGGGCATGAGAATATGCAGGTCCCCTTCTGCTAATCATAACCTACAACGCTGAGTTGCCCTTTGCACAAGACTGCGTGTTCATAAATAGAGATTTAAGATTTCACGCTCTCTCAGACATCGTTTCAAACAAGACTCTGGCGGGTGTTATACTTACTGGGGCTTGCTCATGTCGAGGTCTTGTTGCTGCAAATAGACGTCCACGCTAAATGATCCCAAGTGTGAAATGTGATTTCACCACCGCAGACACCTGGCTCCTACCACACCTGTAGAAAATACAAAAGAACAATGTAATAACTACAGAAAAGGAAATCATGAAGCAAACTCCATCTGCTGAGGAAGATTGTGCGATATGTTTGGGTGCTCCAGAACACCAATTAATAGACCTTGACGGGAGATTGTTCTGCCAACTACTGTTTCCAAGGTCAAACAGGAAGCTATAATCTCAAAATCATTATAAAAATATATCTACAGTTGAGTAGTATAACACAAATGCATGCAAAATTATCAACGAAGTATCAGTGCTTATACTTTTCCGGAAGGCGCGCTGTCCTAACTTCAGCTTTAGCTTTGCTCTGTTCAACAATTTTCCTGGGGAGCACTAAATTGTAATGGATTTTAAATCTCCTCCAATATACGCTCCGCTCTGTGAATCAGGGGCTAAGAAACATCACACCTCTTGCATAGCAAGTACAGCAGGATGCTAGCTCTTTGTGCCACAGGATAGAGAGCCATTGATGCCCAAGTCCGTTCAGTGAAAGCCCACTCCAGCTGCTTTGCAGGGAACAGGCATGACATGACCACATGAACCGTCCACTATTACAAAAAACTAGCCCAATTCTCAGTGTTGCAAAGTAAATGTGACAATGAAATCAGTTGTCAACAAGGGATGAATTATACAGTAACTGCAGCGATTACACATTTGCATTGTTCACACCGTCATCATTTACACAATGTTTCAGGGGTAGTGTGTGACACACAGAGGCACAGCGAAAACCTTCAGACATGTAGAGATGAGGAGTCAGCACTCACAGCCGCAGCACACCACAGCAGAGTAATGTAGGGAAGCACAGCAGATTAAATGCTACTCAGGATAAATCAGCGCAGGTCATCCAAGGGCTGAGAGTGACTCTGTTTCACTGCAGCACCCACAAAATGTGGCCTTTAGCATAATACACAGGAAACTATTATTGATCTGGCCATAAGATGAGCAGAATGTCAAAGACGTTAACACAAGCAAAATACTTAACAAGGTGCTTCACTTTTTGTAAGGAATCACTGTAGAGGTGACCGGAAAGGCAAGTGGGTTCAGAGCTGTGTGTATTTGTTTCAGGAGGTGATTTACTGCAGAGGAACATATTCCTGGACTTGAGTAAATCACAGTATCAGAGAGATCAGCCACTATAAGTACAGTTTACAGTAAGTGCTTCATCTGTGGGGGTTGGTTGTCCACAAGGCAGGAATTTGTTTACTATTTTATTTCACCAAACAAGCATGGTGGGCCATTTCTGCCCCGGCTTTCTGCATTTAACCTAATCAAGATGCATTAATGTTTGTGTGTTGGATTGGATTAACTAGATACATAAACAGTTATGGTGCTGTTAACATTTCCTCACTGAGATTAGAGGCCACGCAGTCTCATTCTTGTTCAAGCACAACACAAATACATCAACTACTGACTCGAAAAGAAGCACAAAGATACACTGACCTCTTGTGTTTTCGTGCTCTACATTGTGTAAACTGTGGTCGTGACTCCTTTGCCCTCGCCGTGATGATGGTAATATCTCCCTCCTCGCCGATGATGATGATGATCAGTGTGAGGGAAGCTCGGATCTTGCTGTGTGTAGGCTGCGATTCCCCTTAAATTTGCGTTGGCCAAGCACCCGTATCGCTTCCCAGAAGACAGCGCACGACGAAAACACCTACTCCGGACTGAAAGCACCATCCTTCAGCGGGGACGACGAGGCTGTCACTGAATCAGGAAGATAACGCCATCCTCGGAGGGAGGCATAATGTGCTCGCAGGGCTTCCCCCACAATCACACCAGGGACTCCATGTGCCCGATATAAAGAAGAAGAGGTCCACGACCGGGAGCTGTCCAGGTGCTGAAAACGAAATTCCAGCGGCTACAGATGTGTGACGAGCAGCGCCGTCAGCGCGCAGGGAACCAAGCTACATTTACACACACAGACCCCCAAAACAACAACGCGCACAATAACATCAAATAAAGCATGTATTCTATATTCCTAATAAGCCGTGAGAGCCTGCAGACGTCCGTCGCTCTTTGCCACCCTGGAAGCGTCGACGTAGAAAAACACTCTCGCTTCACTTCACCTCTTGAGCTTCAGAGTTCCTCGCGATAACAACCCACCCCCACGAAAAGCAAAAAAAATATATATCACTAATTCTCTTACAGTGACCTCAAGTGTTTCTGTGGCTCTCAATGGTGAGTTTATGACGACTGAGTCTGCTGTATTTCATGTCATTTATCAGTCTGCAGCGTCACTGTTATATTACCAGGCAGTGGTGGAATGTAAGTCCTACATTAATCTGTACTGTACTTTTTTTTTTCAAGTACAATTTTGAGGTACATGTACTGTGCCTGAGTATTTGCACTTTATGCTTCTACTCCACTACAGTTCAGAGGGAAATATTGCATTTCTTTACTACACTACAATTATCTGCCAGCTTTAGTAACTATTTACTTTAAATTATTAATCCAAAATATACTTCAACTAATACATTATAATAGATGATTGTAGGTTAAGCTACCCAGCAGGTGATAAAGTAATTCAAATTAACTCCACCTCAGCGGCAACATTAAATTAACCTTATTGCCTCAATAATTCTAGTCCAGTGATGTGACGAAGGACCTCTGCAGACAGGTTAAATGGGCTGTCTGAGAAGCAGGCAACAGGTGATATTATATATATATATGGTTCTGAAATGGGCCATTCTGCATAATGAGTACTTTTACTTTTGGTGCTTTAAGTATATTTTGATGTTAATACTCTTGTGCATTTTTTTACACTGTGGTACTTTAGTAAAACATCTGAATACTTCTTCCACCACTGTTCCCAGGTAGAGTTGCTGAGATGTTTGAGTTGTTTCCCACAAATGAAGCGCAGGAAATGGGCCCCAAAAAAGGGACAGTGGATAAAAGATTGGCAACAACATATCTGCGTTGTCATTGGTATTAAAATGAATGCTACCACTTTCTAATAAGGAACCCTTTATACAAGGTTTATAAGTTGTAACTCATCAATTAATGCTCATTAGGTTCTCACTTTCTAATACGCCATCAACTCTGCAGCTACAAATATTAATATGTCTTTAATAAAGGGTTTTTACAATAATTTATCATGTCTGCAAACTGCAGTGGTAAACATTAATACGTTAATAAATGGATTTTGGTCCAGATTTTCACCAGCCCTTTTCCAGAAGGTTAGTGGTCCATTAAGGGGCTCCTCATGATGAACTATGGAGCTAATTGAAAGATAGAGAAAATTTTATGCTGGAGAAGGATGAACAACAGCTAAGAGATTTTTCACAATGTGGCAATCCATAAGTTGTTCTTAATGGGTGCTTATAACTGATCAATAAAGTATTAGTGAATTATTTATTACCATTAATTTAGTCATTAGTTATAAAAACACTTTATAAAAGGGGCCCAATTAGAAAATGGTACCAACATAATTAGCCAAATGAAATAAAACTATGGTAGGCCTATTAGGTGAGGCCTTTATTAGCCTACTCATAACACACTAAACAGAAATGTCCTCATAATTAATTCAGCATCTCCACAATGTTGCTTGATTGAGGCCTGTTTTAATCTGTGACAAGCCCTGTTTGCACAATCACTAGATAGCGCAAAACAACACAATAGCCTAATAAGAACACAGTAAAGTATTAAAAATGGCTAGTTGATGAGTCAACTAACGGTTCGGAGTATACAGCAGTTATTATTTGTCTGAAGGAAGTGGTATGATGTGTTCTTAGACCTAAAAAAAGTTCCCACGATTCCATTCATGCCTTCTTTGAATACCAATCATTCAGTTGTTTCTTACCAAACCCAGACACGCTGTGCTCACATGCATAACAGGTGATTTCCTCACCCATCCTGTGCCTGATCTCATGATGCAACCAAACCTCCAGGAACAAAAACAAAATCTATTCAGTCTCACACAGAGGTCAACTTTGTCAAAATGACTCCTCCTGGGATACTTTTTAGACCTCCGAGAGCCCTGTAGGTATTGCGCACATGCTGTTAAATGACACACTAACAACCTACATGACCTACAATCAGTTGTTAGTATCCTGACGTTTAGCCTGCCATTTACAATGTGGACAAACTGCAATCACAACATATTTTAGGCCAAGGGAGGAACACGCCCACATGACAGTTTAAGAGGTTCAACAAAAAGCAGTTCTGAGTTACTTTGAAGCTTCACTATGACTCACAGTGGGAACCTGCACTAACTGCCAAAAGCGGAGATTTCACGAGCTGGTAAGAACAGACTTTTGATCTATCTCATTCAGGGTGATGATATATTACTCTCACATCTCAATATTACTTCATGACGCCTTTCAGATTTAAGGAACTGGTTATATATGTAGGTTATTACTGGCATCTGAAACTTCTCGTTATGCCATGCTTTCCTTGGTGGTGAGAAATCACTTCCTTTTGTGTGACAAAAATGTTTCTTGGCTTCTCAGCAAACAGCAAGAAAAAAAAATTCCAAATGATGGCAGGTAATTATACATCATAAAATTTTATGAAGTGACTATTAAGTCCTGTTAGAGCGATCTTTCCTGAAATGCTGCTATTATGTCTATGTAGATCATGGAGACCCTTGTGATGGGCAGGAAGCCACCTATTGCATGAATGGAGGGACATGCTATAAAATACCTTCCATTAATACACTCTCCTGTGTGTAAGTTACAACTAGTCATTTTGAATCGTCTTTGATATAAGAATGAGTCTTCACCTTTAACCTTTATATAGGAATATGTTGATGTCACAACATGGCAAAATTGCTGACAAATTTCCTCTGTGCTGACAGACTGCCTCCTTTTATGTACGTCATATCTTACTTCAGGTGCAACGACAATTACAAAGGCAGCAGATGTGAACAGTTCCAGCTCTTCAGCATTTCCACCAATGGAGGGGAAGCAGGGTTAATTGCAGCCGTGGTCATTGTCGCCCTCCTCATCTTAGTGATGCTGGCAGTTGTTATCTACTACATACGCAGGTAAGTACATTATGGATTGAGGATTACCAACGTTCTCAAAGTGTCTAAAAATAGCATGAAGATGTGCAAGTGTTTTATGTGTTATACAGTCTTGGTATTATTGTGCTTCAGCCAGAATATATTCTTTTAAAAACAATAACCATTACTTGTGTCCACACACAGGATGTTGAAAGCCAAGCAGCAGAGCCAACAGAACAATCCGCAACAGTATTGGAGAGTAAAACCAAGAGTATGATCTTTCTTCTGATGTACACGTGTTTCTCTTTTGGTTGTGTGTTGGATTGGATTATGAAATAATGAGATGAGTGTCACTTTGCCTTGTTGGACTTGGTACTGTTTTGGATAGGACTATGAAAGACCAATAGACAGAGGAAAACTGCTGCACCGACCTTAACTAAAGTTCACAAGGAAGGCGAAGAACAGATAGATGATTGTTTCATTAGATTTCTGGATTCCATGCAGTTTACAGAAAGGTGTAATTCATTAACACACACACACACACACACACACACACACACACACAAGGGTGTGAAACAAGTGTGAGTGGGTGGGAATTGAATCACACCTTGCACAGTAGCCTTTTCAACACAGCTATGAAGTCGGCACTGGTGTTACTCGTGTTAAATCACATTTCAATCTATGTGCTTTGTCTGAAACGTATTTACAAAGCCAGCTATGTAAAAATATATTGTGAAATATTATTCTAAATATTTAACTGGTAACATGGAATTTTAAAATAACCCATTGTATCAATTACTGTATGTGCTCAATATTCTATTAGTAAATATTATATATGAACAATTTGACTGTGTGATTTCTGGCGGACCGCACACACACTCATATACACACTTACATTTGTATACTTGTGAGGATCCTGACTAGTCATTGCCCAGTCTCTAAACCTAACCATCAGCACTTAATTCCTAACCTCAACCTTTAGCCTGTTCTTAACCTAATCCTAATTCTAATCTTAACCCTAAAACCATAATTGCCCCTTCAAGTAGTCAGGACTGGTCAGGATGACCTCACTTTTCAAAAATATCTTCACTCTGCAGTTTTAGAACTCAAGTTGGCTCTCACAAAGCTGGACATGCAGGCGCACACACAGCAAACTTGTTCCACTGTGTGGGAGAGTCTGTATTATTAGCACACCCCAAGCCATTCATCATTTCCTTTAAATCTAAAAAACAGGGGCACAGGAGATCCCAGGAGTTTCATACTGAGGATGGTGGCATCAAATATGCTTCAATTCAGCGAGCTCAGGAGAGAATTAAAACTTGTTGGACTTCATTGCCAACAGTTTGTTTGTCTTTCCATTTTGATAAGACTTTCAGTATTCTCCAACAGTTGCTAACAACCAACTGTGGAAGAAAAAAAAACAAAAACTAGATTTGGACTGCTGACAGCTTAGTTACTCCCTAACATTCTTTTCACCATTAATGAACTAGCTTTGCAGCACACTCATTCAGGCATCAAACACTGGGCTTGTTCTTGTTTTGTTAAATTCAAAGACAAAGTCAGGATTGTACTCACTGGCTGAAGTCAGTTTTAACCCAGGCATTCTATTAAAGTGATCTGAAAGGTCGATTCAGCAGTGAGTACATTGTGAAAATGTCACACTATTGATTACTGATAGAGCGACAGTATTAGGGCAACACACAATTGGGTTTT
This sequence comes from Coreoperca whiteheadi, assembly GCA_011952105.1. NCBI lineage: Eukaryota > Metazoa > Chordata > Actinopteri > Centrarchiformes > Sinipercidae > Coreoperca > Coreoperca whiteheadi. Next base: position 14,379,807 of record CM022474.1, on the reverse strand, counting down.
CCCCCAAAGCATGTTTTGTTGCTATGAGGAAATATCTGTACAGGGTGGGCCCTAAAACTCACCACATGTGATGTAGAAACTTTGGATGTGTAACATGCTGCTTTAAATAGCATCCAACCTTTTTCCATTGTGTATGAAATATTTTTATTTCTCTCAAATGCAGAAATATATACATTAAAATGTTGTGTTAGCTTTTAAAAAGGTTTAAATGCATGAACGTCTGTTTTAAGCCAACAAACTGATACCGTAAGCCAGTGGCCTTCTTTTGGTGGTACAAATGCAGTCATTTGCTTCCACCTAGTGGCAGCGTGGCTTCCATGCCGAGTGTTGTAATAGAAAGTAAGTTCATAACACCTATAGAAAGCACACATTAAAGATTTATGCCTTTTCTTAAAACATCCTCCGGACTTATTTAAAAGCTGTATCACAATTACATAACATCACAAGCTTTACCTGAAATACTTTTCACAAAATTTAAAGTCACGCATTTCTGTAAACAACTTGCTCTTGCAGGCTTCTGGCTTTGTCAAACTCATGTGCAATTTTCAGTGCTGTGCTGTTGAGTCCCACAGCCTGCATGTTAGTGATGATGGTGACCACCACCCCATGTGGGAGGAGCGGGGTCTGTCCTTGGTGCTGGTCTATCTCGTCACTGGGTAACACCAGGAGGACACTGCTAGCCCCCACAGCGCCTCCTGTGTGCGACACGTAGTGTCTGCGCTTCCTGCACTGGCCATATTTCTGTAGTTGCTCCACTACCAGCCAGCCTTGGGCATACAGTCCATCCTTATCCCAGCTGGCCTCTGTCCTGTCAACTGGTGCCCACAGATCTATGGCAGTTTGGGGCTTGAGGAAGCCAGGGAGCAAGCCCTCCGTGTCCTTCAGGTGGGCCACCTGGTAGCTGTAAAGTAAAGCGTTACCGAACAGCAGCAGGTCACCCACAGTGGAAAGGAAGCCGCCTCCTGCCCACTTGTAGGAGTTGTCTATGTATGGGCAGTTCACAACACGTCCTCTCTTGTTGAGATGATAAAATCTGTGGAGGAGATGCAACGATTAATTAAGGACTCACTATTGGATTATTGTCATGCGGTGACCTCAAAAAACAAACATGAGCAATCAAAGCAACCTCAGATAAATGACAGATCTCTACAAAGTTCTCCTCTGATATTAAGATACATCGCCCCTGTACAAGTGTGACTTGTCCCAGTAATTTGGACATAAACTTGAGATCGATTACCTGGAGCGGTGGTAAATAATTGGGTCATTCTCATCGGGCACAGTATTGAGCATTCCCAGCTCACGGAACATGTTCATCATGAGATCCAGGAAGTGCTGTCCAGCAGCTTGCTCCACAACAGCACTAAGCAGGGTAAAGGCGTGGGTGGAATACAGAAAAGTGGTGCCTGCACATGGTAAAAAAAACAAACATCCATCTTACTTTTATATGTATCATATTTAAATGGTTTAGCAAGCAAATATGTGCTTTACCAGGTTTGAAAATGAGTGGGTCGTCCTTGAAGAGGTCCAAGGCCTGAGTGACACTTTCAAAGTTGTCCTTCAAGTAGTATTCCTCGTGCTCAAACTCTTTTTTCTTCTGAGCCGGAGAGGCTTCTTTGCCTTTGGTGTTCTTTTCTATTGCGGGTTTACCTTTGTTCTCAGATGAGCTCTTTTCATGCTCTTTGTCTTTTACTGGTGGCTTTAAAAGCCGTTTAGCTTTCTCCTTGTCCTCCCTCACTTTCTTTGCATCCTTCTCATAATGGCGTATACCACTTAGGTGGGATAGAATCATACGAGGGGTTATTGTGACCTGAATAAACAGAATAAATGATATCCATGTAAGCTGAACACACAAAAAAGGAACAGCATGATATTATTGCTAATAATAAGGAAACGCTGACATCTTGTTCAAGTAACTTACATCCTGTCCATGAAATTGTTTCTGGGGAAATTCTGGGACATATTTCTGGACTGGAACATCAAGATCTAGTTTCCCCTCCTCACACAGTCGTGCAGCAGCTGCAGATGTGAGGGGCTTACTGATGCTGGCGATTCGCATCACTGTTTCGGGACTGCACGGCACACGATTCTCCAAATCAGCGTAACCAATCCCTGAATTACACGAAGAATTCAAATGCATCGTATAAGAGTCTCAATGTGTTTTCAGAGGAATATGTTAAAGGTTCCATGTGTTGCATCAAATTCATGTACTTTTTTTTTTTTTTTTTTTTAGACATTTCAGTAAAACACAGAGACCATGGCAGACGATGATGCATAATTCCACATCGTGTACTGTTGGGTCAGGTATCTCTGTGAATCTGTTAGCTTGATAATTGGCACAAACAAAAGGCCACTTAATTTCACAACTGGAAGTGAGCCACTTGTGTTCAATGCAAACAGAGCTAAAGCTTAAAAGATATTGTTTGTTGATTATTTATTTGTCACTTACGTTTTTCATTTTGTTCCTAAGTAGTAAGCCAATGCTGATACTTTGGTTGGCAGTCTCGGTTCGACGTTTTGCCAAAAGTGGAAAGGGTGGGAACTTTCAGAAACCTTGCCTACATCGATATAACATAAGATTAATTTGTCTTGTGGACCAGCCAAACTGCGGATGCACCGGCCCAACCAGTTTACAGAGCTCAAGTCCACAATACAAAACATTATTTCAATGTTGGCATTATGTTAGCAAGAGTGGCAACTTTAACATTATTTCAGTGTTGTGAGAACACAGACATACAGTTAGCATTGTACCCACACATGAAAACATTAGTCGATAAATCGATTAGTTGAAGGACAAAAATTATTTTGAGATTCGATTAGTTGTTTGAGTCAATTTACAAGCAAAAATGACCCTAACCCTATATAAATATTCTCCAGCTCAAGCTTCTCCAATATTAGGATTTGCTGCTTTCCAATGTTTAATATCATCGTAAATGTTGAGTGCAAAACAATGTGAAGACTTCCCCTGGGCTCTGGGAAATTGTGAAGGGATTCTTTAATATTTCCTCACCTGTTACAGCCAATTAACATAACTGGCTGCTTACTTAATGAAAATAATCGCTACAGCCTAACTGCACCACTATTGGCAAAAATGAGACAAGGGCTAACGGGAGGAAACAATGTTGCCCCGGTGTTTGCTTTGACAGAAAATGTTATCACATACTCCAACACTGGACAAGCATTCATTTGTGTTGTGGGCCAATGTTGCACCAGGCAAACTGGTGAACCATTGGCCCACAATGCAAAACGATGCTGGCCAAACCTGAGTTACTACATTGGCTTTGTTGTCATTTGTATAAATGCCACACGTAGCCCCTTTATAGTGGACTTTTCAGGCACCAACCTTCTCGCCAGACTTGAACACCATCCACAGAGACCCCAACCACCAGCCCTGGAGCCCCGACCTCAGCCTGTGTGACACAAACACTGAACTGATACAGGTGGCACTGAAGTTAGGCGCGGAAGATAAGGAGAGAGCACAGGCAAAGTGGTGGTCAGTCAAAATAAAGTAGCTCCCAGGCCTACCTCTATGCCTACCTTTATCCGCTCCACAAGGTCCCTGCTAACTTTTATGGCATCGTCGTATCGATCAGTCCTCTGCGCTGCTTCTGTTGCTTTATCATGACCGGAACCGTTGGCTGTGTCCGTGCGGTATTTCAGTCCGACAGCTAAAACAATCCCCACACCAACCCCACATGTCCAAATCCTGGACTTTGACCGGCATGTAAAAAAGGCTGTGTTTGACCCTCGGGCATATCGTCTTTGTTGTTGAATAAAAACACTCCGCTTATCGGACTGCTGTGGCTTGCCTCGCGCTCCGCCTCGCGCTGCTAGCAGGGTACATTTGGCGCAAATACGACTTGGCAGAAGCAGTCGTGACATGGTTAGATATGTTGCTTCTGTTGCCTTTTGTTGGCGATAACTGTCCCTGGTTGACGAGCTCAGGTTGTCAACAACTTGCTTCCTGTTTGCATCGTCGAGCCAGACCAAATTAATCAAATCACGATCCAGAGAAAATCGAGCCAGGATCATTCAGCAGCAGTAGTTGACGCCCCACCTCGCACCTTCTGTGCATTATGTATGTAGGCTTCTACTACCCAATGTCTTCCAAACTCCCATAAAGTAGGCTACAGAGCACACAGCATGCTACACGTGGCAGATTGCTTATTTGCCCAGAGACTAACCATCACTCCTATGGTGAAATAATACTAACTGTCACCAGGGTCTCTGTCAATTAAGGTGCAGGCAATTTGATCAACTTTATGTAGGAAAATGCACCATGATAACCAATATAAAAATAAAACTAGATTTTAAGACAGGGCCCCTCTACAAGACAGGGCCAAATGAAAAGGTAATATTGCAGGACCCACCTGGCTGATGTTGCACTGACTAATTCTCAGGATGCCAACTTAACCCTTAACCATAACACATAGCCTGCACTTTATCTTAAGAACCATGTCACACACACACGCGCGCACACACACACGCACACACACAGTTATCTCCTTTCAGTCGTGCAACCAAGGACTTTCACAGAGGTCATGCTAACCTTTTTTTCAAATTCCATGCCATAGTAGGCAACGGTATGTGTGTGTGTGTGTGTGTGTATATATATATATACACACACATACAGTAGCCCATATATAACCATAGCAGATTGTTGGAGTTTAAATAATAAGCTGCGCAACAATATACTGATAAGTCAGGCCCAGGCACACCAACACTTCTTAAAAGTTAATACAACAATAATTCCACACAAAATGCACTTTATTTCAGGAGTAGCCTTTTACCTTGATACTTGATCTTAGACTGAATGCAAGACCTCTATCTTTTAGTTTTTTTTTTAAATTACGGTGCTGCAACTTTTACTCAACTAAAGACATTTAGAAAGTTTTCCACCGTTGCTAGATGATTTGATTATTCTGAAACTGAACTGATATGGTCCAGTAGAGCTTAATGAGCTCCTGTGAACCAAAGAAACACATGACAATGTTTTTCCCTCAGCTGGAACTCAAACTGCGGGTCAAGCAAAAAATGAACCAGGAGTAATGCAATAAAGCTGCAAAATGAACAGATCTCCCTTTGTTCTGAAAATGTAACATATTCTACACCTCTGTGGACACGCTATATTAAATAAGTTTTCTTTTCTTTTGCGTTGCATCAGGTTTTATTCAATCACCCCATAAGACCTTTAATTTTGGTCTGATGGACAAAAAGGCTCTGCATGCACCATCAACAAAATTAGAAAAAACTTTCAAAACGTGCTTTTATTTATAGTCATCATTTGTACATTTCAGATATGATAAACACTTGAAACATCTATATTAATACAATGCTAAGACAATGCACAACCTGATTACTGAAATCATACTTTATAGACAAGATGAAAAAATTTTGAACCATGGTTTTAAAGAAAACTAAGAATATACTGTAATGTATTAGCATTTCTTGTCATTGCTTAACAAGACAGTAGCACCAGTATACATACTGACAGGCAAAGCCAATGTATACTTACACACATGTTCTGGGAGCAGGGCATGTGTCTTTTTAAACAGCTTGTCTTACAGAATGCAAAATGTGCATAATATTGAGGTTTAACTAAGTGCAAAATTTCTCAACTTTGTCATTTGGTATGTGCATAATCAGGGTGGAATGGAACATACCAGATCAGCTTCAATGCAGATGTAGAAAACATTCTTTGTAACCAATGGTACGTCATTTCACCAGATGACTTGTCAAAAAAAAATCTCAAGGATTGCAAAAGGCATACAACATTACAAAATAAAAACTGGCTTGCGAAAACAATCTTGTTTCTTAGTTTACGCTTCATCAAAGGGAATGGTTAAGCTTTACTTCCCCATAGCTTTGCTCCTTGGTCGAGTTCAGCTGAAGGCAGGACAGTGCAATAGGAATAGCATCTGGCTGTTTGAATCTCCACCATGGGCAAGGTATGAGAAGAGGGGTTTATGGTAAGCAAGGTGCAGGTACAAAAAGCCAAAACCACACAGTGTGTGTGGGGTCAGACTGTGCGTTCACAAATTATTCAGTTCCATTAGAGTCTGGTCCAGCATCTGGTGCATATCGAGGTTCTCTTCTTTAGCTTGTGACAGTTTCTCTGTTAGAACATCAAATGAAGAAGTTTTAATCTCACACAAGCGAGCATCAAGTGAGTTAGGTGGTTAGCTTGCATTAATAATCAAGCTGGCTACATCATTCAGGTCAGTCATTATATTTGAGTGCTTTTAAACCAGACCTACACTTCACTGACAGAAAACAAGAGAAAACACAATGAGTAAACAAGCTCGTATTATGATATGCAAGCAACCATGCAAACAGGTTATAGTCTACAACAAAGCTCTTATTAAAACACATAAACACAACAATTCATAAAAAAAGTGATTATTGTATAATGTTTTAATACTAGGTCGTAAGACTAGAAAATTATATTTTTGAGATAATCCCTGATTTTCACTACATTTAAATTACATTTCCACAAACAGCAACACAAATTTCAAGCAGTGCAGGCACCGTATGTGGACAATGCACACGAAAGAGCTTTGGATCTTACGCTGGATCAGATTGTCATACACACATTAAAAACAAAAACTATAACAAACAGATAAAACATTCACACAATTTAGTCCTCATTCAAAGCCACGCGCAGTTCATTAGTGAGAAGGCGGTTTTTCTCAAGTTGCTGGTAGAGGCGGTCTTTGCAGTCAGAAAGCAAGTTGAAAAACAGAGAGAGGACACGAAATCAGAGTATAACAGGAAAAGAGTGCAATGCCTGTTGACACCTACCTTCTCTAGAATAGATCACCGGAGACTTTTTTAATCTTTATAAAAAAAACTGACAATATCTGAATAACCTTCAAACATCCATCAAACAGTGTTTTGATGTTCTTGTTTTCTGAGAGGCAATCCACTATTTAGATTATGTAGGCAACAGGTGAAGCAAAGCAGGACAGTGTGTAGAGTGAAAACAGAGGATCTAACCTAGAAAGGTACTGTGGCAACGAACCTTATACTCAAAATAAAACGAAATAGAACACATAACGAATACTATGAATACTATATCTGCCATTTTGGTCATAAAATTCTCTATCAAGTGCATCTTATCATATGCTTAAATACGGCTGGTCAACATCAGAACTGGATAAACTGTCACTGAGAATTATCCATTATGTAGCCTCAGTTTGAGCTGCTATTTTTAAGCTTTTAAGGATGTGGCTCAGCTATTGCTCTGGAGTCCCACTTGAAAAAACACATCAGAAAATTGCTCACTTCTGCTTATGTTTCTGTGTCTGAATTTACGGGAACGACTTTAATAAAAAACACTCAGAATGTGTGATTTTATATTTATTCAAATATATGACAGGATACCGTGTATCATACAAAGCCCATGTGTCATTATCACTGATAGCAGTTTCATCCAATTTTTCCAGCAACCAGATGCGGCCCAACAAATCTTACACACTGTTCTGTATTCCACCATTCCACCCATTACTCTACCGCAATCTTCCTGCTAACAATCCAACACTAATTCCCTCCAATTCTCAAATCTTTCCAGTCAGCTCCTCCTGTCACAGTACTAAAGGTTGAAAGGTGCTTGCATGCATCAGTCTCAAATGCTAAGAGAGAAGACATCTTGGCTCAGCTTTCAGTCAAGTACCTGTAGTTGTTCAAAGGTTTCTGTGCTTATAGCACTACTGTGATATTCCTAATATCTCAGCTTCACAGAACAATATTTGAAGAAAATACATTTGCAATCTATAAAACTACACCAAAGCAGGGTGAAGCTCAACTAATGGTCTGTGGAGATGAAGAAACAAAATCAAAAACATAATTTCAAATCAAGGCTTCCTGGTTTTATTAGAGCCATTTGAAAATAAATAGTAATTAAAAAGAAAAAAAGGACAGAGTAAAGAGATACAGCTTACATATAAGGAAGGGTGTTTATTCTTTACACAATGCAGAAAGATTCTAGGATTCTGTACAAGAGATGGGATGCAATTAACTTTGACATGAGGATGAAAACATGAGGAGGAAAGGAAAGCAAAGACAAAGAGGGAAGGGAAAATGGAGAGAAGGCTGGAGAGAGCAGACAGATGCTGCTCAGCCGGCAGGAGGCGTCTTTGATGAGGTGTAAAAAAATTATCTGTGTGGGAGAGAAGAAGTAAAGTGAACCAGGGGGTCTGTATGGGACCTACGGAAATTTAAGATGTGCACCACAATACACCAGAACCAAATGAGTCACGGCACAACACTACAAAAACCACAATGCACAGTGGAAATGCATTGTGAGGTAGAACACGCTGAAGCACAAACTGGAGGTTGGACCAATTCCTCCTTCTGATTACATCGAGACATTTCTGCTAAAATGCGAGGAGCAGCGCTGGACCAGACAGAGGTCGTGCGCCTTGTCACCCCCACTGAACGGCCAAATGTTGAGGGACGACACTAGTTTAGCAAAACTGGGGGCACTGCCGCAGCAATGCTAAACTGTGACAGAACAAAGGGGGCTCTCACAAACACACAGGGGGCCTTTCTTCTAGACAGAAGTAGACCATGTTAGTAGAAAAGGACAGAGGAAACACTTATTAACCTTGAGTCACAGTGAGTGAATCAGATTAATTGAAATGCTTTCGTAACACAGTCTACTACATTTCAATAGACAACTTGCATGCGTTGCTTAGGATGTGAAACTATCATTTCAAAATATCATGAATATTTTGAACTCTTGCTGAGTTTTATTCATGCATAACATTACTTCAGTCCTGTTTACAGTATTCTCAAACACCAATAATACTGATACAAAGGTATCAAAAAGTATCATATCTACACTAATAATGAAGCGTGAGGAAACCAAGTGGGCTTCAATTATGCAGACACGGACACAGTGTCTGTTTTAAGACATTAAACTTTAAGACTCTATAAAAACATAGCTGCATAACGATTAAAAGTGTAGGAACAGGCACAAGAGTTGGATGTACTAGTCACGATGGGTACGAGGAAATACATGGGAGACGATAGAGGGGAGGCAGCTGTTGTACGGGGAAGAGAGGGTGACGACGGAACAAGCAGGCGCAGCAAGTTGAAAATTACATGGAAGTCATGTCGTTGAGGGCGTGGTCCAGCTCCTCGCTGATGGCCTTGTACTTCAGTTTCTGGGCATACAACTCATCTATTGGTGGGCCAGGGGTGCAGGAGGAGGGAGGTGCGGTGAAAGGGAGCAAAGGTGAAGGATCATGTGACAAGGAGGTGAAGGGTGAAGCATCCAGACCATTGACAAGACCGCGAGGAAGACAGGAAGAGGTGACAGACAAAAATTGAAAACGGGGGAAAGAGAGGAAAACAAAGTTACACCAGAAAATGATAGAATGGAAAATGCATCAGCGCCACGAAGACATGGACCATGTATTTCACTGCCACATGGCTCTCAGCCATTAGCCCTCACTCTGACTCCTTGAACACTAAGACACCGTATCTCTTATTAACACCAAAGCCTTTCTTTCCTACCTTGAAACTCAAAAACAAATCAACTAGACTTAATAGAGGAAGGATGAGGGTCACCACAACTAAAGTATGATGCCGGCTGAAAAAGAACCTTGATGAGATTAAGAGGGAAGCAGAAATATAGTAAGCAAAGACTTGGCTAAAGAGATTCTTTTTTAAAAGCACCAAGCACTTACCCAAATACCATCAATCCAACAAGTTCTAAATGACCAGAGTAGCATTCTGGGGTGAGGGGCAAAAAAAATCATACCTTCCAAGTCATCAATGGTCTTCTCAAGCTTGGCTACTGATCTCTCAGCGAACTCAGCACGAGTCTCAGCCTGCGTTTACAGAGACACATGTCTGAGTTAGTCCGCCACTCGAACTGGGATACAGCACCTGCGGCTTGTATGAATGATCCTGGACTCTGCCTGCAACCCCAGATAAGGCCTCGTGAGACTTTACCTCCTTCAGCTTGTCGGTCAGGACCTTGATCTCCTCCTCATACTTGTCCTCCTTCTGTGAGTACTGTGGGACAAAAACAGTGGCAGGTGTCAAACACACGGGCATGGAGTCAAACTCTGAATGTCGTAGTGCATTCAAACGGACACCACACATTTGAATACATCTATACAGATACACATTTTGAAATAAAACTGAAGTGGAGAGATTCGGCTCCCCAGGCTCTCCTGCTCCCCATCCACCCTGCGTGATGGGGAGCCGAGGGGTTTGACAGCATGCACTCGGCCAGAAGGTCGCACTTACCTTCTCAGCCTGGGCCTCCAGTGACTTCAGGTTGTTGGTCACAGTTTTCAACTCTTCCTCAAGCTCAGAGCATTTGCTGGTGTTTTAGACGAGGGGATAACGTTGCGAAGGAGAAGAGGAGGGTGTGGAGGAGAAGGAGGGGAGCGAGGATGGACAGAACCAGAGGTGGACACAACACGGGTAGAAGGAAAGTAAGAAAGAGGGGGAGAGGAAACAAAATAAATAAGAACTACAGGGATTAAACGAGGAGGAAACCCCAAGTACCTTAAAAGTGCCTTAACAGAGCAGGAATGTGAGAATAGCAATGTCGCTCATCACACAAAGAGTAGTGGGTTGCGATGAAATCAATCATTTGGTGAACGGTATTTCCGCATCTAAATATCATGCTTCTCTTAAACGTGAGGTGTTATTCACAGTCTCTGCCATGTTAGAGGCATGAAAGAGCCTAATATACCCAGAATAAAAGAGCATAAAAGAGGAAAAGAATAAGCACAGCAAGCAAAGCAGAGGCTTAACTCAGCCACATGAATGGCAGTCGGAAGAGCCACTCATCAAAGTGTTAGTGTTAGTGTTAGGTTTTGTTTGTAGTACCTGTGTGACTGAGGAGCTTAGTGATTTCATGCTTTGCTCCAAAACCCTTAGCTCATCCTCAGCTCTTCGAACTCCTCTGTTAGTGGGTGTGGCGTACGCGTGCAAGCCAAAACCATTTAAAACAGGAGGAGAGCATGCAAATGATCAACACACACAGTTAGTAACACAGGGCACACTTTTCAAATGGAAACACGTCCAATACTTTGTGCGTTAGTGCTCAAAGCTCCAACTGTTGAAAATGCTGGTGTACATGCAAGTGTAGGTGCAGCTTAAGTGCATGTAAAGGTCGAAACATCTTACCTTTCTGACAGCTCAGCGCGCTCCTCTGTGCGCTCCAGGTCACCCTCAATGATGACCAGCTTACGGGCCACCTTTAGGTGCAGCACGACAAAGTGTTACACCACAACAAATAATTGATGACTGTGACACAGTTAGGATTTAAGGTTTAAGGTTTAAGGTTTTTTTCTTTCAAAAGCATGACATGAACATATAACAAATGGTTGACAACACATTATAATGTAGCTCTAAGCAGATAAAAGGACATTTTTAGTGTTTATTAATGCACAACTGTAAAAAATAATCCATTACAAGTAAAAGTCCTGCATTGAAATTATTACTTAAGTAAACGTGTGTAAGTATAATCAGGAATGTACTTTAAGTATCAAAAGTCTAAGTACTCAATAGTTTCTCATTTGATTTTCTGTCAATCGACTAATAGATTGATCAAATAAGTGCTTCATCTCTTTTACTCTATAACAAAGCACCATGTCATATAAACTCTTCGTATGTTTTGTAAGCAAAATCTTAATATTCAAAAGTAACTAGTAACTAAAGCTGTCAAATATGTGAGGTAGAAGTAAAACACTTTAATATTTAACTAATATTTAAATGGATATTCTCAAGTAAAGTACAAGTACCTCAAAGTTGTACTTACTTATTTACATTCCACCACTGATTACAACTGTGTTTTACAATGTGTCATTAATTATCCACTTCTTCACCAGCCTCCAGTTATGGTTGCCATCAGAAATTGCATTTGTTGAGAAATACATTAATATACGCTTACATCTGCTTACAACTACATTATAGTGTGTTATAAACCATTTATTAAATGTTTATATACTGCCTATAACTGCTAAAGTAAAATAAAGTGTTCAGAAAAATGCAGGAACAATGTGAATGCTGCTTTTGGATTTAAAAATTGAAAAGTGTTGCCATAATTAGTCTTCCTAATCGGCCCTTTAAACATAGAAAAGTTACTTAGAATGAACAGATGAAGATATTATTAAACAAATAACATCATCTTGGAAATCCACCTAGTATCAATCATTGTTACAAGTCTGTCACAGAATTACTGATTGTAGTAAATGAGCAACTGCATGTTTGGTGTTGCAGAATTGTTTTGGGGCGGCTGCCAGTGGCCGGAAAACTCGCCTCCTCATATTTGCGGTCAGCCTCCTCAGCGATGTGCTTGGCCTCCTTCAGCTGGATCTCCTGCAGCTCCATCTTCTCCTCATCCTTCATGGCCCTGTTCTCAATGACCTTCATGCCTCTGTGTGACAGAACAAAGGAGTTGTTGTTGGATGTTAGACATCAGACCTGACAGACAGCCTGCAGTCTCCCTGAGGACACACATGTCTGGTGCACAACAGTGATGGCTGGTAAATCTTTAATATACTCCTCTAAAGGGTGAATGGCTAATTGCCCTCTGACATGAAACAGGGAGAAAATACAGAATTTGGGATGCTAAGAATTGACTGCACTATCTAACGCAGCTAGTGTGACAACGGACTGTGTGACATCCAGCTCTGCAGCACAGAGGCTCTGCTTGTAGCCCACACAAAGGGATGGAAACACAGCCCCGCCACCTGGTCTCTCCAGCAAGAGAGCCAGAGCGAGAGCTCAGAGGTCTGAGTCTGTGCTGCTCATAAGAACCCACCTCTCGCTCTCATCAGCAGCCTTCTCAGCCTCCTCCAGCTTGGTCAGGGCAGTGGCCAGACGCTCCTGAGCACGATCCAACTCCTCCTCAACCAGCTGGATACGTCTGTTAAGGGAAGCGACATCTCCCTCAGCCTAGGGAGACAAGAGGAGCACGTCAGGAGAATTTGGAGGTCACCGTCTTTAACATACAACCTGGAAATCACACAAGTGCACGCATACTCGTCAGCCCAAAGAATGTACAGAAGGTGCCTGCTTTATGCCACATGGGTGTGTGTAATCAGTGTTCAAAAGTGTTTCTGTGTGCCACCTGTTGGGAAAGAAATCCTCCCAGGAGGTTTGCATGTGCCTGTTATTGACTATATAATGATAACAATGTCCCGAGGTGATAGAAGGTTGAATACCCTGCCTCATTAGTAGGCCCCCGAGAGAACAAACGCCCTGAGACAATTACACTGGAAATGACTGCGCACATACAGTACAACCACGGGGGCCACTCCCTGGATGCTTCCCAACTGTAGGAGACATTTAAGCGTCATTGAACTGCAACATATTGCTTCTTGTTAAATGAGCTGGTATCTTTGGAGAAAAATGTGCTAGCCATTAATAGGGACTGAAACAAGAGAAGACCTTTTCTATGATTATTCAAACCTGTAGCTACTTCTGCTTTCTTGTGTCTGCTCAGAAGGTATGCCACGTGCATCATCCTGCACAGTGAAGAAAACAGGCTACAAACTACCTGAAGTTTGACTAACTCTTGTGTCCCCTGCAGTTCATGTTAAAAGTGTGTGCAGTGCTGGACCAAAGTGCATCTGAAGTTGTGTAAGGCGTGACAAGTAACTAATGATCTATAAACTGAAGCAAGGGTTTAAACTCCATCTAAAACACCTCACGGACGATTAAGATGAATTAGAAACGGTCAGACTGAGCCTGTGAGAGACTCAGACTGCTATAAGCCTCAGCAGAAAGACTTATTTCCCGTCTAGATAACTGCCGCTATGTTCACACGGAGGGAAATCACTCTTCGGAGCTGTGAAAACCTGTTGTCCTTATAAGGGCAAGTCAAAGAGCATAAGCTCACAGTGCAAACTGGCACGTTAAATGTTGCCACAGTTTTTTTTTTTTTTGGTGCAACTTCCTGGTTGCTGAAAATAGTTTATTCAAACGTTTACTCCACGACTCGCGTGCCTGCAGAATATTACAAAAAAAACCGGGACTTCCTTGAAAGCAGGTTGAATGGGGGGGTTAGTGCAAAGTGCATCAAAGGAGATGCAAGTGATACAAAGTAAGGCGGTGAAGCGACACAGTGAGACAGCGTGCCGCGGCTGCTCAACTGCGTCGACTTGGGCATCAGCGGCCTAACGTTACCAATTAGAAGCGCTTAGCCAGGAGCAGCAGGCTCTCACACCCTCAGTAGGGAAGGTGCTTTGTGGTGGCACCGTACGGAGCCATGTAGGGCTCAGCTTGCAGCGCTGCGCTGCATCAAGACACACACGCAAATCCCGCTGTCTCACTGTGTGTCAACTCAAGCTGTCGCCCTTCGCGAGCCGAACACACGCAGGTAGCCCAGGGAAGGCTACAAGAGGAGGACGCGTCATTCTTGCGTTTGATAAGCGGCTCCTGTCCGGCTGTACGCGCGGCAAACATGCTTACTTGTTCCCTGGCTTTCCTCTCCGCAAGCAGCTCCTTCTGTAATCTCTCGGCTCTGTCCTCGGCACCGTCCGCCTGCTCTTGCAAGAATTTGATCTTTCGTTTGACTGCCTCCAGCGATGTAGCTCCGGCCATTGTTTACTGTACAGCTATTTTAAACTAAAAAAAAAATAAATAAAAAAAATAGGACTAGACTATGAGCTGCTGCACAAATGTCCGAGAAAGTGTCAAGCAGCGAGATGACGTCCTTGATGGTGCTGAAAGCTGCGTGAAGACAAGGCTGGACGGTGCGCAAGCTTTCTGCAGACGCGCTCTGCAATGCCCGCTTGTTCAGGAAGTACCGCTGATTTCAAAATAGACCTAAACAACTGTTCCGCTCGGTTGTGCAAAACGTTACACAGTGGAAATCTGCAGCATTGCCCCATCACACAATAAAATCTGAAATTGAATTGATACAAAATAACAATTCATGTTTAACGACAGAAACACACCCAGTCATGATCACGCTGGTGGCGGCCTGACAGAGCCACGGCGCCCTCTGCGGGTCATCTGTGGGCAGTACACATGGCAGTAAAAATATTTCGAGATTACAGGCCACTGAAAAAGTCTTTAGTGAATACAATAATTGCAGGCTACGTTTTAGACTTCGCAAATATCTCAGGAAATCCCTCCAAGAATATGAAAGGGAAAAAACAAGGCCATAAAACGCCTTGTGGTAGTTACATTTATTTGAACACTACAGCCATACTTAAAAGTCCCTGTAGGAAAAAAAACGAGACCACTATCTAGTCCTATAGGGAATAAAAGACAGCATCAAGTGTGATAGGCTAAAACTCACTAGACTATAAAGTAGCCACACTGTGGCCTAACTCCCCGGAGGAATCCAATTAAGGGATTATTACAACGGGTTTTCCCGGAGGCAATTTATAAGCCACACTACAAATTGGTTCCTCTGATTGACTCTGGTGAACAAAGTGTCTCCACTTAATCTTGGCCGTCACCTTGTGCATTGTCACCACTTGTGCATTGTTTATCGTGAAATATAAATGCTTATAAGGACCTTAAGTGTTTTTTTTTTCTCTCTCTCCCAAGCAAGTCGCGACCTTTAAATGCCTAAATCTAAATTCTTTACATAGTTTTCCTGCCATGTATTTAACCAAAAGTTGGAAAGCACTAAGAGAAAGGATAACTGATTTCATTTTTCGGTAGATAAGCGAAGTGTAGGCTAGTTATTTTTAATTAGTACGCTGCCTGGGACATTCTGATGGGAAACTGTGTTTTCCCCTGTGGTAAGCAAAAAGCGCAGCCCGCACTGAGCTCTATCCTGACCATATAAAGAAGTGGGCTATATTTATCCAGGCGCTTGCTCTCTGCGCTCATAGGAAGACTGCACATTAGGCTTCTTCAGCCTAAGACCTATAAGACTGAACGCATCTAGGCCTAAAAACATACAATGTAGGGTATTAATGTTATGAGTTAACCTATGGATTGATTTAGGCCTAATTTAAAATAGTGTAGTAAATATATGAGTAATACATGAGTAAATATAATGTTTGTATCAGTTAAACAGCCACTCTGACTTTCTTTGGGCTGATTGCGCTTGTGCTCATTGACAAAACATAGAGCGACAGTTCAACAATAATTGGATATTTGGTCAGAAAGTAAATTTGGGCTTTGATGGTCAGTTTTCCAAGATGGGAGCAACAATCCTTTCAGGGATAATAGATAATAGGGCAGTTTGAATGACCACAGATCAAAATGTATGTCTCTGTGGTGTTGAACTGTCGTTTCCCACACTCACAGTGATGAGAGGATGAAGATGTGGAGGAAGCGTGGTGCAGGAATGGTGCCATTGTGAATCCCTTCCTTACTTACATCGGTGGCTTTCTTCTCAGCCAGCTCAAGTTTCTCCTGGGCATCTTTAAGAGCCTCGGAGTACTTGTCCAACTCATCCTCAGTTCCCTTCAGCTTCTTCTGCAGAGCTACCAAATCGTCCTCAAGCTGAGGCGAGTTTCAGTGCAGACAGTTTCAGAGGTGATCAGCGGGGGAGACGGAGTTGCGTGAGCGCGCACAGGCGCAAGAGCGCGTACAGAGAGACACACGGGACAGGAGAGGACAGGACAGGACAGGACAGGGGAAAGAGAGAAGAGAAAAGTTAGGGAAGCTCATGCACGTCAGGATCAGATACCTTGGTGGCGGCCTCCTCCGCAGTCAGCAGCTTTTCCTCAGCAGTTTGGAACTCCTCAAACACTTTATCTCTTTCGTCTTCAGTAACACGCAATTTCTTTTCCAACTCTCTTATTTCGTCGTCTAACTATACATGCATATAAAAGACATTATAAAGTCAGAATAGAAACAGAATATGAAATATATACATGCAATTATTCAATCTTTATTATTAAGCAATAGATTTCTTAAATTTTTAAATAATCAATATAATTTTCTAGGCTATATTTACATCACCAAAACAGTTGAGAGGAGGATTTGTAACATCCAAAAAAACCCCCAAAGAAGGATGGGTTATTCTTAATTTAATCCTTATTTGGGATTATCCATGAAAGCAATTAATCCGTATTTAGGAGGCGATCCATTTAAAGGGCAGCAGCTTAATAATGCTACTGGTATTCCTGCTTTTTCTATAGATCTTTAGGATTTTCCACAAAAGAAAAAAAGAAAACCAAATCAGCAGACCTGTTTGCTTCTGTCCTCTGCTGCTTTCTTGTCTGACTCAGCCTGCTCAGCTCTGTCCAAGGCATTCTCCTTGTCGAGCTTGAGCATCTGCATCTTCTTCTTGATGGCATCCATGGCTGCTTTTTGTTGTTCGGCTGCACCAACAAAACGTCCAAACGAAAACCAAGGAGAGAGTGGGAGAGGGGCTCGGGCGTCTGTGCCTAACTGAACGCTAAGCTGGAGTGCAGGCTCTGCCTTACTGTGCCCTGTCAAATATGTACTTTCAAGGGGGGGGTGACTGGATTCCTTTGGACATCCAATACTTTTTTGGAGTAGGCGTGTGTGGGTGCCCGGGCGTTCTTAAAGGATCTGCTCTCCGATTCGTTGCTCACAAACATTTGACTTTTCATACGCCTTTATATGGGGCGTGATGGACTAGCGGGCAGCTCTCATGGAAAGGCTCCCTAATGGTAATGTAACAGAAGCCATTTAATGCATGGCAGGTGACCATTTCTTACTGGATCATTATTGTCGTCATTGAGTACAGTTTGCTTTTACCAGCGTTGCAAAAAGCAGCATGTGTGTCTCATAATTGAGTGTTTTTTGAGTTCATTCAATATCCAGTATTAATAAAATCTTGGACATGTTTCATATAAATGATCCTTTCTGATTTCAAAGTAACAGTGTTTTCCTATTCATCTGTGTCTCATTTTGCCCCGTGACAGGCTGGGAGTGGGACTGCAAGGTTGCTGCACTAACACTTTGACCAGGCTTTTGTCACCTTGCAGCCCTGTGTGTGTGTGTGTGTGTGTGTGTGTGTGTGTGTGTGTGTGAGAGAGAGAGAGAGAGAGAGAGTGTGAGTTTGGGTGGGTAGGTGAGCGTAAGTTCCTCTGGGATAAGTTGTAGTAGCTCAAGGAAAGTGGGCTGTCTGAGAAGAGATGCTTTCGGTAAGCCAAGCAAGCCCTAGAGGCATTGTTCACAGTCTGGGGGGCTCAAGACAGGGAAGTGTTTACCTGATAATGTATCGGATGTCCTCACTGTAAACTGTTGATGTGTCATTTGACTGTGGCAGCACAGCAACCAGCACCAAGGCAGGATGGGTATTATACTTCAATTACAGCAGCTGAGCCACGGATTGACTTAGCATTTGAGAAATGTTAACTGCTTTACAAACTGCTAAATAAGTTTATTTCATTATATATATGAGAAGTACATTTGTTAGCAGCTTTAAATCTGAAGGGGTAACATTGTGTTACATCATGTTTCATACAATTCTTTATTCTGTTATTACAGTGCATGAGCTACAAGTTAATGCTTTGATCCAAGAATCCCTTTTATGAAATGAGAATTTTTAACATTATATGAATGCACTGAGCAAATGACAAGCTAAAGCACACAACTGCAGTGACTGAGGACACACCAAGTGTCTTCTAGTCTTCACAAAGATTCCCAAGGATATTTTTAGGATCGCCTTGTCTTTCATGCACCTGCCTTAGTCTGTAATATGGATCCGACACTCTGTGCCAAGAGTCTAAGGTCTAATGCCATGAGGTATGTACCCTAAAATAATCCTTGTCTTGCTCGGGCTTTGATCTGTTTTCTACATTATTGTTGCTACGCCTGGCAGACTTGTTCATGCATGTAGAATAAAACAGGCTGCTGAGTCTTCAGACTTCACTCAATCAGTGGTAAAATATGACCAAGACAACAACAGAGAATGATGATATCAGGTATGGTGTTTACAATTTTCTCATCATATTGCCTTGCTATAATTTAAGGTATCTTCTTGGTAATTCAGGCATCAGCCTTGGACTTTGTCTGTAGGCTTTGATTGACAGACGCAGTAATAGAACACTATTTAGATAATCTCGGTCCGGCCCATGTTCGACTGGCATTTGTATAATTGTGATTGGCATTAAAAAAATACTGGTCACAGATGTTGCCTTATTTCTGCTTTTTTCCTACTCTGGATCAGAATTGGTAGTAATACATGTGGTTTTAGGATCACATCTCTAGAAAGTTCTGTTTCTTTTTCTCAATATGCATATGAGTAAAAATTATTTAACTTCAATACATATACATAAAAAGGAGGTTGGTGCTGCACAAAAATGGCGTTGAATGTTCCAAGATACTGTATTGCTTTACTGAATTAAGTAACTTGCTTTATTTAATGTTTATAGTATGCATATGAATGTTCGTCATGGGTTTCAAATGTAAACATGTTACATATAAGATATGCTGTATTATACATAGTTGTAAATATTTCTAGATTTGATACTGTATGCATACAATATTTTATGCTGTTTATATTTTCAGTCATATTTAATAGTGTCAGAATTACATGTCTTCATAATGTCATTACAACTGGCAATAAAGCAATGATTTTAATCTTGATTTGCAATTTGATCTTAATTATCTCCAACAGCATTTTCACTTAATGGACTCAGCAGAGGTTTGCACACTGGATTTACTGTGGCATTCTGGGAATGAAAATAACCTCCCTTCTTTTAACATATTGGTGCAGTAACAATAGCCCAGGGCCCAGTATGCTTGCTTTGATTAAAGTAGTCACAAATCTCTCCTTCTGTCCAGATGTTTTTGAAAGGCTACTGCGTTCTGTGTTACATCCCACTGGAAAACCAAAGGTCCTCACTCATTAAGACAGAGCTAAAGTACATAAAGCATAGTTAAGATTTTCTTCTTATTTCACTACATTATATGTGATACGAGAAAAGCAAAAACAAAGTCCTTCAATATTTAGAGCAGTTTTTAGGCTGTGGTGGCGTTCTGAGACACCACAGCTCCAGAAAGAGTTTCTTTTTTTATGGCCACTGAAGTAGAAAAAAAAGAACTCTCCAAACATATAATTTTGTGCTCTTTGGAAAAGAATTCTGCTTCTCAAGGACTCTAAAGCCTCCTACCAGAACAGCTGATGAAAGCATCTAAAAAAATGTTTGCCTATGTCCCACCAGTTACATTTTGTAGCATTGGAATTGGAAACATGAAAAGTCATCATATCTAATAGGGAACTTACTTGTAGGAACAATATGAATTATAAACAAAAAAATGTTTGTGACTCTGCTCTTATTATACTTTCTTCTCTCCCTCGAATCTTTGCCAACAGTCACATTAGTGAAGAATTTATTGTCCTCAGAAGACTCAGTCTGTGTCAAAAACAGTGACTGCATGAGCTTGTACAAAAAGCCAAGAATCTTCTCAATATTCATCCTCATAGGCAGCAAACAGCTGAGGGGATGTAATCCGACTTTACTGAATGAGGAATTCATTCCTCACAACATACAATGAGTCTGACTGTGAAAAAACACACTGGCCACCAGACAACTGTTGCTCATTTTCATGACAGATCTGCAATACATGTCGGAAATCCTGATCGACTCTGTATCCTGATTCAGTTGTCTACATGAGGCAACAGCTGAGTGGGAAAGGTGCAGCAGAATTCATATTCACATTTACTACGCTATCATTATCTTTACTTTCCTACCCTGTGAGATTTTTATGGGAGCCATGGTTATGAACAAGATTGTAAAAATTACAGCACACAGGACCACAATATAGCATTTTCTCATGCTATATTGAGGTGACAAAAATGTTTATGTGATAAAATGAGTATATATAGATGTAACTGGGGCAGAAAAATTGGCAGATAAGGTGTCAAATAACCAAATGGATATTCAGGAAAACAGCTGAGACAAAAGAGACACTGAACTCTCAGACTTTCAACACTGTATCTTTGTGGTCTTGAGGTGTTAGTGCAGTTTGTCCTCTTGCCAGTTTAAATGCTACACCAGCCTTTCTAAGTGCTTTAATACTAATACTGTAACACTGTTTCAGTTAATCTGTTAGGCCTGCAGTGACAACCCACTATGTATATGGAATGTCCGGTTCGCCTCAGTTGCTGCTCAGGGAGGAGCTGAGCTATACTTGGCTGTTGTGCCTCAAATCACGTTTGCATAAGAAGACCCTTGGGAGAGAAATGTAATGTTCTCTCATGGCTAAAATGTTACAGCATTAGAGAAAGTATGTCTCTGCCTATGTTGAGGTTCAGTCACAAAGCCTGTCTGATGCAAAAATGGCAAGTTTCTCTAGGAAAAAAAAATCTTAAACTGCTTGCTCTTTATCCAAATGATGTCACTTGGTGTGAAGCTATAGCATTCTGACATATGTGTGGTTATTTTCACAGAACAGCAAGGGAATATTGAGGATAGCTCTCCCTCCATGCTGAGTGCACAGCCACTGAGTGAAACTCTGAGGAGCACAGTGTTGGCATGCTCCTTGTCAAATACCATCTTGAGATTTCTGCAGACATCATCCAGATATATATAGAGAGAACTCCTTGGCTCTTTCAGACGGTACCCCTGGGATTAGATAGCTCCATGCAGGGGCATAATCATTTAGCATAGCAAAAATGGAGAGGGAGTACTGGGAGGGTGCAACCCAAGCCGTAACCCAATCCCGGTCAATGGCCGACTGCCGCTGGGTTTATTCACTGAAATGTTCCACTGACATACACTGGTAGTCGTAAGAATCAAACTGGTATATTAGTGAGCACATGTGGACGTATAAGCACACTACACAGAGACAGCCACAGTATTGTACTTGATGGATAGTTGCAATAAGGCTGCGGCACTTTGACTTGCACAGTTCGGGGAAGTGATAAATCCGTCATTAAAGGTGTAAATTAAACAGAAGTGTCCCTCAGTCAGATGTAATTTCATTGAAACTTTCTGTTTAGTTAATGGAATCTGAGAGTGCAGTATAAGCTGAAAAAAAAATCAAAATTTTTACCATGCTTAATAATTTGAGGAGTCAAATTCCAGAGATATGAAGGTCAAATTTTTCAGCTGCAGGTGCTTCATTGAAGATGGGAAACATTCCTCCTGTGCCAAGCACAAGTAGCTGCTGTTACATGAAAGGATCATTCATCTCTCAGACTGTAAAGACCTGTAATAAATCTCTTACAGGCCAGGAGTGGGGCACAAACATTTTAGTCTCATATGGTTTTGACAGAAAGCCCGATTATTGTGGTGCTTAAAAAGTTCTGCTGAGATTGACCTTAGGGAATATTGTAAGAAATATGATCTTTGATAAGTTATGATATTTCTTAAAGTGAATGTCTAAAATAATTGTTGTTCTCGTACAGATACATTGGTCAAAGTGGAGATTTAGATGGAATTTTCCACGCTTAAGAGAAGAAAGTTTGCATTAAAGCCGCAGTGACACTATGCAGACTTATTGAGAGAAAACAAGCTGAGCTATGGAGTAAAAATACCAGAAGCGAGGGCTCCCAGTACTGCCAACACAAATGTGGGATGATGGAGGAATATTTGTGGCCTCGGCAGGGCTCCTCCCAGACTGTTTGTTTGTGTTCCCCCTCTACAGATGGGGACACACAGAGAGGCAAGAATGTCAGCCATATCTGATGCTGCTCAGTCAGCTTAGACTATAAAGGGGAGGAGAGAAAGCATTCGGGGGGAACTGTCACGATTCATTTCCAACTCATGTGGGATGCCATGATAGAATTCTAGTGTGAAATTAAATTCTCAAAAAGCCCAGACATGTCATAGCATTAATATTGGAACAAAAAAACTAAATCTGTCTGACATTCTGTAATAAAAATATGCCTTCAATTGAGGAAAAAAACACGTTTTGCACTTTTGTTGTGTTTATTTGTACACAGTAAAGGGCAAGTCAAGAGGGAAATGGGGAGTAAATGATTGTTTACAGGCAGCTTGATTTTCTCCAGATAAGAGATTCCTTCCCGAAGCATAGGAGTTGTGTCCTGCTCAGAAATTCTTCCTTCAGGGACCAGAAGCTGTTGAAATATCTTTCTAAATCGTTGTCTTAAATGCTCACTGTCCTTTGCTTTGTGCTTGACGATATCTTCAGCCTCTTAATAATTGTTGCTTGCTCTTTCTGGTTTTGTATCTCAGTCCACAGCTGCTCAGCATCTTGTTGATAGCCCTCTTTAAATATTTGTCTTCAGTTTTTTGCCCCTCATGTCACAGGGCTAGAAGTTTCCGTGTTTGCACACAGAGGGAGAATCTTTCGTATATATGTCCATATATGGGCTCTCTGGTGTCAGCGAGGTAGAGGAGACAGAGGAGAGGGCTAAGTTGCGGGGGCTTTTTGTGAGGTCCAAAGACGTACTTGATATTTCTTTCCATTCCACAGGGCTATAAAACTTCTTGGTATGCACTTCCAGCTCAGCCACTGTTCTCCCTGTAACAGTCTTGCCTGTCAGAGCCCTCTGGTGCAGAGACATGAAACAATGGCAAGAGGAGGAGGATGCTGGACTTCTATGATAGTATAGTAAGTTAGTTTCCATTTCTTTATTTTTGTAACTACAAACAATCTTCTCTTAATGCATCCTCTCTTAACAACAAAGTCAATCTAATCTCCCCTTAAAATCGAATAATCATCATCAAAACGTTTACAATTTTCCTTTTTGGTAAACAAAATGTCCAATTTTCTAAATTTGAAAGACAAAGTGAAGGTTTATATCAAGTTTATGAACTTCAAACCGCAAAATGACCATAGCTTGGCTGAAGAAAAGCCATAATGTGGAGCATGAGTGAGAGTCTATGGTGATGAGACATACCATTGTGGTTTTGAGTGGCTGTTTGAAAGTTTGCAGGCTATGTTCACTGTGACTGCGTCACAGTGGTTGCTCTTCAGTGAGGAATGCCACAGGAACCCACAGCTCTGCGGCACCTGCATTCTTATACAAAAGCCTGTCTGCAGCCTCGCGTTTGATCAGATGCCGTGACTGTTTTCCAGTTAGGCTCAGACTCACCACACAGCTAGGGAGCTAGATAAAATAGTTGTGCAAAGTCAGTCATAAAACAACTGTAGGAGTGCACAGATGTGAGAATAAATAGACATCCACCTGGTATGGTCCGGTTAGTTCCTGCCCCGAGGCCTTGGATGTCTGTGATAACAATATACAGGACGATAAGAGGGTAATTATGCTCCGAGGCTGCCTAAGGAACACATCACTCCCATCAAAAGAATGGGAATGACCAGAGGTGGAAGAAATATTAAGATCGTGTAGTTAAGTAAACATACCAGTACATTGATATGAAAAAAATCCTGCCTCTAAATCCTACTTAAGTAAAAATAGAGTACTGTCAGCTAAATTTACTTAAAGTATCAAAAGTAAAAGTACTTTTTCTTATATATCCCCTGTAAGTGTAATTAAATGTAACCAATGAGCACTCAGCATTTTACTGTTATAGCTGTTTGAGGTAGAGCTATTTAACAACTCTATACTATATACAACTATATACAGTTGGGTAGTTTAGTCTAATGGTTTCCAGCCTAGGGGTCAAGCCCCCTCCTAAGGTTAACAAGATAAATGTGAGGGATCATGATATGATTAATGCAATAGAAAAAACAAAACCAAAGTTCTGCTACACAACTTCACAAACAAAGTATTAATTCTTTGGACTTCGACTTCAAAAATCTTTGCTTTTTAAGGAAACCATTTTATAAGTTTAGGGGCGACACTGCATCTAGACACTGCTTTTTGTAAAGGCTCACAAGCTAAAAGGGTTTAACAATGTATTTTATTTAATAAGCTTTTCATTTGTTTTTTATGTAAAATATTACTCTGAGTAGCACTTGAGTAAATGTACATACTTTTCAGCACTGGGAAAGACTGTGAAGAACGTTTATTGGTCACTCCTGGGTCCATCAAACGTGTGTCTTTGGCTGAGTATATACAGCAGAAGGAGGGAAGACAGGCAAACTGTCCATGTAAGACAAGCTAGTATGGCTAAAGTCATACTGATTGATCATTTTGGCTGTCCCCATACCAAATCCTCTCATGAAAATTGGCTGAGAAAAATCTGCTGAGCCCTGAGTGGAGTGTTTATTCAGCTTTAATACAGGGCGGGGAGGCCGCAGGATTGAGAGAAGAAAAGGAGCCATGGACTTTTTTCTCTGCAGAAATGTCATCTAAAGAGTGTAGAGCAAAGTTTCCTTATTAAGACAGAGGGTTTGGATGGACGAGTGTTGCATTTCACTCTAGACAGCTTAAATCCCAGGAGACACTGCAGATCAGTTCCAGTCGGGAGCATGGTCTGAGACAGACGGTTCCCTTGTTCCACAGCTCATTCTCAACACTGTTTCAGGCATGAACAAAACTGAGAAAAGTCTGTGTAAATCACTTGGAGAATCCTGACTTTGGAAGAGTGGGTGTTGGAGTCAGAAGACATCATTTAATAGGTATTCCTAATGTTACTTGTGGAGCTGTCCAAAATTAGCACCCAAGGTTTAAGTCTCAGCTCAGACCCAATATAGCCCTGCTGTCACTGCTGACAGGGAAATACTGTGCCTTCCTTAAATGATGGCTAAAGGAGCTGCTGTGCCGTCACTGGAGAAATAGACAGCGAGCACTGTCACTCAGCAGAGGATGGACACTGACTGCAACTAACTCACATACTTCACATAAAAGCACCACCCATCTGTTAGCTCATGGAAATGGGTGATTTCTATCTGCTGTAGCATTGCATAAAGGCCTGAATGTGGGACACTTCCTGTCATTTGACACTCAAAATATCACTCTCATGACATTTGGCTGGGCAGTTAAAGCCTCGAGTATGTGAACCAACTTTGTTTGTCATTTTACATAGAAATCATGGTTTTCATTTTATCTAATCCACCCCAGTTGGTCTCCTGCGACTTCCATCTAATGAATATCTGTCAGATATTAAATTTTAAATAGTGAAATCCACCACTACATCATTTAGAGCAATATTACTGTAACCTCTTGGGTTTTAACTCTGTGAAATCACATAGACATATAGATCACATAGAAAATAACCAGTTCTCAGTTATGAAAGCACAGAAGTCATCTCTACAGACTCTTTTTACAGTGGATAGGTTATGGAGCCAACACATTGGGAGATCCCCACTGTTGACCTAAAATAGTCATGTGTTCCAGACCTGAGTAAAAGGCTCTTTTAGATCCATCAGCTGCTGTCTCCCAGGTTTATGTTAGGGAGGACTGCTTCTCAGAGCAGGCAAAGGGGGTGGTATGAATAAACAACGGGCATACTTTTAACACGACGACCTTTGGTAAAAACCAAGTCGGTGCTATATTCCACTGTTCCTTTCCTTCAGGCTTAACAGAGCATTTCATTACCAACACATTGCAAGTGTGTTTACACAAAGTCCATACACTACATGTGCACTTTACACTGGATCATGAAGTATCTCAGAGTCTTGTTGGATGAAGATTGGCACAATAGCTGGTTCAGTCATAAAAGCCATCATCTTCATATACAGAACAGGTAACATAAACAATATGGCCAGGACACTCTTGGAAAAGAGATTTTTAATCTCAATGACTTTTATCCTGGTTAAATACAGGTTAAATAAAATAAAATAAGAAAAACAAAGCTGGATGGAAATTGCTAGGACGTTTCGATAATTTCCCCCCTACCTTCTCTCTGCCACACCATCTTTGGATCTGGGCTATGTGAAACTTCCTGACAAAATGGGCCGAAGCCAGACATTAACTACAGCCATTCAAGCCATGAACAACGCTGGTTTCCACTGTTTTATCAGTTTGGACTAGCTGGAAATTTCTTGACTTGACATGGCTCCTGAAACGCTAAACCCCTTCCTTAGCTTTCACTATACTGTGTATATCATTCAATCGCAACATGATTGTCACCACAAAAAATGTACTTCTGTAAACTTTCATAAAAATCTTGAAGAATGGGATGGTGTGTTTGGAAAGCAGCCAAAAAGGATACGGGATGAGAGCATCCTTCCCATTGCCCAAAGTTTACAACTAGAACTTTTTGTTCAGATGTTTTGATCTGACAAGGACCTGAGAACAAGACACTGTCAGATAGTTTCAGTAGCATGCTTTGCACAAATGGCCCAGCCCAAAACCCTTTCCTGATATGCATTTTTTCCAAACCTCACTTCCTCTTCCATCACTCTTTAGAAGTGGAGAAAACTGGCTTAGGGCAGTTTCCCTCTCTCTGTGCTGTAAAAGACCATGATAGCCCCTTTAATCTGTTGTAAACAGCCTTACCAGAATCGGGTTCCAAATAGAAAATACAATGGCCAGTTCAAAAACAGGTTTCTTCTATAGTGAGATTTATGCCTGTTTATCTTAATATATAAAGAATTCCACATTGTGTAATGTAGCAATATAACATTAAAAGCAGTTCCTCACAAGTCAAATTAAGAAACTGATAAACACTGAAATTTCAAGGAGTATTATTAACATGCTATAAGTGGCTACATAGTTCTCCAGTGTGACAGCTCTCAATTTCACTGAGGCTGTTCTTAGCACAAGCCATGATTCCATTCCTGCACAATATCACTTCTGAGCATACAGTAACTTGCCTGTTATCCACACAGGAAAATATATAAACATATGGATCTGAAAAAAACAATATTAACCAAGTGCATTTGTCGGTGCTCTGCCATGGCTTGTTTAACATACTGTAGATTAGTGCTGAAACGGTGAAAGTGGAGAGTTGACCCAGTGTCATTTGATTTAGCCATGGGCTAACATGGCTTCATTTTTGAGAACTTGAGTGTGGAACAAAGTCTTAACTAAATGGCTGCCAGGCTGTGGGGATTAGGCATGCCACAAGTCACAGTGACTGCAAAACAAACCTTCCAACACAGCAAATATAAGTGAATTTAGGATGCCAGACATGTAAAAAAGAAAACAGAGCTGCCAAAAGTCTTTGGGGTTAAGGTTAATGACATGTGCCACAGTGTGACAAACCAGGCATCAAACCTAGTGCCAACAAGGTGCAACTGGAGTCCATACCTTCAGAAAAATGTGCAGAAAAATGACATGACAGGAAGCCAACCAATAGAAAAACAAAGAGAATTTGAGAAATAGATATAGGTAAGTGAACAGAGGGGTGGTTGAGTGCATGAGAAACTCTAACCCTAAAATATTTTAATTTTTTCATTTCAACCATCATGCTGACCATGGTGCTTCTTCTGCCAAATGGAAATGTTTGCAGAAAAAGGCTATAAATGTAGGACCTTAGTGGAGACTTGATTATAGCTATAACAGAGTGGTTTTATGAATCAGTCTGTTCAGGACAAGAGGACGAACTCGACCAGACCATGTCTCTGCTTTACATCATTCATCTACTGAGGTTTTGATAGCTGCTCCATACAAACGCCAAAGTTAACCAGACAAGCACTCCCAGTTAAACACATGGCTTCAGTTTCCCCTCTCCACTACGCGGCCTGGCCTTGCTTGAAACCAAAACACTCAAACAACCAAATATGGTGTTCATTAGGACGACTCACTGTATTGTGCTGGACATCTCTAACCATCCTTTACATACTCTGCCCCCACATTGCTGCTGACACGGAAAGAGGATCAGCTTCAGAGTGAAATAGGTTTTGTATAACCTGAGGAAAAAAGTTCAAGATCAAGTCTGATTTCTTAAATGTAGCAGACCATCAAAAGGTCAAACTGAGGCTACATCTAAACAGCCATTCAAAGGTTTTAACTTTGTAACTGTGTAACCCAGAGTGCAAAATGAATGTGAACCAAAAGATCTAAATGGGAATCTCTGCATACTTCAAGGTCTGGTCTGTGAACCAGGAGGGGAAAAAAAGCCCATCCACTATGTCCATATTTGGTCTGGCTAACTTTGCCAATCCTTCCTCTAGAACATATTTCTCCAAACATCCACTGACCCTCTTACTGTACTATGAAGGACAATACTGACATCTGCTGGAAAGAATGCAGGATAATATTTTATCTAAAAGACATCTCTTTTGTCAAAATAGATGCACTGCTATGATAAAGGACAAAACATTCTTAATGGTACTGGTTGTTTGAAACTCTTTATTTTTGGTGAATACAAAAAATACTTTGTGACCAGATAAATATTATACATACAGCATCAAATCAAAAAACTAACGCAGTCTGTTAAAGAAAGCACAACACCTATTCATAACAGAGCTAGTAACGTTTTCTATTTCCATTAATACTCGCACAAATCAGTTAGACAATATATTTCAGGGTAATTATTACATTTACTGATAAAAACTTAACTTTTTTATAGTGGTTAGACAATGAAACAAGGAAGTTATTCAGTCCAACATTTAAGAGGGACTTGGCATAATGATTTCAACAATTTTTCGACTTCAAACACAAATTGCCACATGCTCATGGAATGCAGTCTAGTGTTAGTCTTCCGATATGGTCTCTAAATCCTAAAGGTATCCACCGATGCCCTTTTATATCAGCATTATGACATTGTAGGCAAGTAGGCCACCAGCCAAGGCATTGTATTGTATGGCAAATGACTCGGTGATAGTTTATTAAGACCCCGATGGGGAATAGACTGGCATAATGTTATGATCCAGAGAGGACAAGGCTCAGGCTCCCACCTAGCCTGATCTTCAGCTGCTCACAACGCAGACTCAAGTAAGGCACTAGTACACAATGCAGACCAGACACTGGCATAGACAGAGAAGATGAACTGCTTAAAATTTCCAATATATTATACATGAATATAATAAAGAAAAAAAAAATAATCATTGAATTACTTTCCTCAATCAGAGCTCAAAGCTATTTCTCTTCTTGTTTATTAGGAGACGTCCTAAATTTAATATAATGGAAGCTTTAGTCTTTTGCCTTCTTCAGTGCGTATGTTAATGAGCAACTTCAGTGCATAACGTATGCTCGTTTCATTCAAGAGCCCAAAGCCAAATATCATTGCACACAACCAATCTTCCAACAGCGCAGTCTCATTATCATTTTGCTAGGATATTCGGTGTAATGTATTGCTATAGACAGTCAGTCTAAAGTGAAAATGCCTTTACCATGACAGGGCAGTGACTGGTGGAAAATAACTATATCTGTGTGTGTGTGTGTGTGTGTGTGTGTGTATACAGTACAGTGGGTACCCGAACAAAATCTGGCCAGTGTTAATGGGAGAGGAATTAAAACATGAAGACAAGAGAACAAACATGACAGATAATGTAAACATATATTCCTTACACAGCTCTCTGTATGTGAGGGAAGAACTGGTGGGGTTTACATGAAGTGACATAACGTACAAGCAGCATGACATATTTGGTCACATATAGTCCAGATTCTCTGAATAACACAGATTACACCTGTCTGCTCTTTAAGAACAACTTTCTTTCTTTAAAAAAAATCTGTCAAGAATAAATATCTTTATAGCTATTGTTGGCCAGTGGTTATTTTCTTTTCTCTAATTGACATTTATTCCAATCAGTATCCCCCATTGTTTGGCATCAAGCTAAACAACCTAGTTTAATCAGAGTCCTTGATTTCTAAAGATTTGTTAGTTTAACAGCAAACCCCAAGTGCCTTTCCACTTTATACTACTCTATTGGTTAGTAGCTTTATTGATATGTATAGACATTATGGTGCATGCAAGCCAGTGGTGAATTGAGGTACCCCCCCTCCTGCCATTTTATTAACCCTTTAAGGTTTTTACATTTAGAATACAAGCTATGGACCCTTAGGTTTGTTCTGCCAGTTGCACAGATATCATCAGATCATTTCGGTTTGCTTCAACAATTATAGAACATTCAATGATTATAGAGGATTTCTGCATTCGTAACACCTTCGATTCATGATTGTAACAGTCATAAAGCTCATGATGCAGTAACACTCACAAAGCAATGGTACGTTTATCATACAACTTTATCACACTGTCTCAACTTGCTTATAGTGACAACAGTAACAACCTTCTCAATATTGAATGTCAATGCCATTCATTGACAAATACATACACATGTCACACACACACACACGCACACAAATACACTATAGAGCACAGGCACTTGTTTTTCTCACGAAACAGGCCTGTTTCAAGTGCTGTATATTCCTCGGTTATATGAGAGTAAAGCAGCCAATCATACATTGGCAACATCTTCCCATGACAAGAGGGTCTCATCAGCGTGGCGCACATCCCATCTGCTCAGTCACTCAGCCCTCATCCTCCCTCAGCTCGCTGGGCAGGAACTTGTACTGCTGCTGTCGGATCTG
This sequence comes from Coreoperca whiteheadi, assembly GCA_011952105.1. Lineage (NCBI taxonomy): Eukaryota > Metazoa > Chordata > Actinopteri > Centrarchiformes > Sinipercidae > Coreoperca > Coreoperca whiteheadi. The sequence continues at coordinate 14,348,654 of CM022474.1, read as the reverse complement.
AGCCAGCTTCTTCCGTGCTTCCTCCAACTCTCGCTCCTTCCTCAGCATCTCCTCCTGAGCCGCAATGATCTGAGGAGAACGAGAATAGCTGAAAGAAAATGTGTCTTCTACTCATCATAATCCTACTCCTGTGGAGAGCTGAGAATCAGCTCACACTGTAGAGGCTGTTAACTCCAAGCACAGCACATTGGAGAAAATACAGGAAACAGCATCTTATAGTGACAAAGTTGGCTTGTGGTATGTTAACATGAACCAAACTTCCTAAAAATGTCTATACATTTACATAAGTGGAGAAGATTCATGTAGAAAGAAGCATTAAAACATTTCTGCAAAAACTTAGGTAATTTCATGACAACGTTTGGACTGCATGTGCTTTATTGTTGTATTAGCTATCAACCACTAAATCAAAAAGATTTACATTTTTGAAATCTAAAAAATATTATGAACTGTTTTCAGATCAAAATGAATAATAGTAGTAAGGCTAGCTAGCATCATTAGGCTACAACATTTTGAAAATAATAGTGATATTAGCTAGGCCATTAAAAAAAACAATAAATGGTCTATCACTTTATAAAGTGCTTAAAGAAACAATGTCGTCCAAAGCTCCCCTCAGTGTGACAGTGATCAGACATCAATGAGACAGCGAGCCTCACTGGTCACATAGAAAAACTGACAAGGTGATGCCCAGCTGGAGTGCACCACTGACTGAGACAGGAACTCAATCAATCAAGATGAAAAGTAAAGTTTCCTGTAGTCCCCTTGGGTTTTGAAAAAAGAGACACTCACTCTTCAATTACTGTCAAATCTTTGCAAAGATGAAAAGGGAACAAGTTCTCAAGTCTTCCATAGATGTGATGTTTTTCAGCTGTGGGTGTCTGAAAAAATCTGGTAAACAGCTTTGAAATGAAGCTGATGGGCTGTTTATCCACAGCAGCTCATCACAATTTCGGAAAAAAAAACGGCCGTGGCATTTTGGCATATCAGCTAGAGTTGCAAACATTCAGTGAAAAGGGCAAAGCACACAATAGGAATGCTTTCTGTTCCAGGTCTCATAAACATTTTTCAGGATTTTGTCTCACCTGAGCTATGCCGCCAACGAATTTGGTCTTTACCACCACACTGTCATCCTCAGTCTTGTCAAATACCGCTTTCTGAGCCGCCCTTACCAGGTTGTCTGAAGCTCGCTTCACTGCATTTCCAGCAGCCTTCAAACAGATAATCTCAAAGTTAGCATGCACAAAATCATTGTGTGCACTGTGACCTTAGATAAATTAAAACTATGTTTCAGTGTTACTTGTAGTCTCCTCATGGCTTCAGAATCCTGGTCAGCCTTCACCTTGCAGGCCACCAGCAGCTGAGCTGTGGAGGCCGCAACCTGTTTGGCTGAAGAGATGAGCTTTTCCTCGCTGGCGTGGCCCTGCACTGAGGCGTTAGCTGCCTCACACAGGTTACTGGTGGCTGCCGCTACCATGCGCGCCTACAGCAAGTAAAACATTGCTCACATGCGCTTAACATTTTGTTTTATACTGGGTAACGTTACATATACATAAAAGTTTATACAGTAATTTGTAAACATGTTGAAGTTAGAAGTGTTTGACGACAATACTTACAGCTGATATGAGACCCTGTGACCACTGGCCATCATCCACTGCATTGGCTAGATTGGATCCCACCTGAGGTAGACATTGAGTAAAAAAACAACATATACTGTATGTTGTTTTACATTATTAGTAATGTATAGTATCTGGCGAAGTGTCTGAGTGGGCGTGTTGACTGACCTTGCCTTGTGCCACCAGTTCTCTCTGAGCTGCTGATGCAGATTTAACGAGAGCGCTAGTTGCTGCAGCGATGGACTTTGCTGCTTCTAAGATCTGCTCCTCAAAATCCAGCGTCTCATCCGCCTGCTGAAAGTAAAACCACATATTAATTTAGACTTACAAATATAGTAGGCTTCAATAAAAGAGGTATTTTGTACTGTGTCAACAGGTCAACAAGAGCCATAACCAGGATTTTATAAATACTAAGATCATGTGTCATAATCACCAAAAAACATGTCATTAACCTAAAATAAGTAGAAATTGCACATAGAGAATTAAAAAATATTAGACTCAGCCTATAAAATACCCACCAAGTATTCATTTTGAATTGTAGTATGTAACCCCTCCAGCTTCCTAAAACTCACAAATTCCCAGAAAAACACTGAGTGTATGACCTTAGCATCCTCATGTGATTGACCACAGACCTCCATAAACACATAAGGCACACGTGGCTGGAGACAGGGCGGGACACTGTAGGAATATGTTTGATATATAGTTGGACTGAATAACAACCTAATATATCAAACATATCAGACAGAGCCCTGCAGAGAAGGCTTCCAGGTCTACAACGGCTCAGAAAGGGGGGGGGGGGCAGGGCAGCATGCTGACAAAGGAGCAGAGAGTAGAGGGAGTGAAGAGGAGGAAGAAGGACAATCCAAGCTGTTTTAGACAAATAAATAAAACCATCATAATTCTAAGAATTATATGAGTATTAATTATGAGTAATTATATGGTATTTTATTTAACTCTGTCTTGGTAAATAATTAACTTGGGGTAGTACATTATCATAATTTCAAAAATAACGTACATGGTGCTCTGCAACTGTTGATGAACAATTGTGGACTGTGTTTCTTTATAGTCAGATCTCCTTGGTCGTTGGATTTTTATTGTGTCCTCTACATCAGTATGTAAACACAGATTATGGATGGACACATATTGTCTTTCTGGATATGGGGGATAGCAAGGCATGGTCATAAATATAAATTGAATTGTCCTCACATGAGGAAAAAAACATAGTAAAATACAGTGGTAGTCACCCTTTAAATGCTATTAGGGCTTGCTTCCTATTAGATCACTAGAGGGAGACACTGACATCTAAAAGACGAAAAGCCTTTTACTCACTAATCCCCTTTCATTAACATAAAGGTTCTCATAAATGCAGTCTGTAGCTGTGGAATTATAGTATGAGACAGAGCTTTATATGGTCTTTATTAAAACTGGGGTAACATAAATATACTTTCCTTTATATCATACGGGCAGAGGATTGAACTGACAATCGTTTTGTGTACAGGATGAGGCACAGAAAAGGGGCAGAGCACTACAGGTACATAAGGAAGAGCACTAACTATCCAGTCTCCAGGGACAGATAAACAAACAACACAATCATGCAGTGGCACACCACAAACACAACCCTGTATTACATACAGAACAACATAAAAGCAATTTCACTATCTCTACCATCTCCCATCTTTTGCCTATTTTCTCTGTGTATGATGCGATTGTTCTTTTAGGCAATACCACAGTGTGGGATGAATAACAGGCTGAAAAAGTCTCCCTCGGTTTAGTTTAGAAATGAGGAACACTGCAATAAAACAAAGGAAATAAGACGGAGGCCCTCTCTTTCGGAAAGGGTCACAACAGTTCATCAGACATTTGAACTCATTCCACCATAAGCTTGAGGACCCAGCAGTGTAATTGCGTCTCCTGGCAACACAACTCAAAATAATGTCCAAAAGTTCCTTTCGAAGAAAGTTTTCCACGCATCATATTGTTAACTCACTGGACCAGCTGCCTGAGTCAACATGGTATGTGTAACGTAGAAACATTGTTTCTCCTTTCATGATATTGAGATAGCAGCTCCACTTCAAAGTTAGTGTCACCTTTTCCTACCTTCGGCCCACATTGTCTCCCTGCTGATTAATGGCAAAAAGCTGTGCGTGGGTTTGTGTGGGTGGAAAGGGTTGAGAGGGGCACTTATACCTTGGGCTTGGCTCTGGGTTTCAGCTGCTCTAGTTTCTTGGCTGCAGCTTCAATGGACGCTGCTGCTCCGAGGAGCTCAGTCTCAGCGATGACAGTGGGGTCCTCAGGGTCCACACACTCAGATCCTGAACAGGAACATCACATACCCAGGCGTTGGTTATCGCATGCTTTTCTAGCACAGACTTACAAAAGAAACACCAGTACAATAATTCTGGTGATAACATTTTATTTTATGTAACAAAGAGGTCAACATTATGCTTCAGCTATTTTTCATGCACTCTTTCACACAATCCCGGCATCACAGAGACGCTAAATCTCAACCCACTTCAACTGGAGCAACGCTCATGAGCTCTATACACTCCGAAGGATTGTTTGCAGAATGACAGCAATGCCTCAAAGTTAAATAAGATAAACTAAAAGTTATAAGAAATAAACATTTGATGGATCATTGTCTTTTCATAGGTTTTTAAGTGCCCATAAAACGGAGCTGTTTGGAAACAGCTTGGTAAGGCAGATGGAACGATGTTTTCATAGATTAAGTTGAGCTCTGGGGAAATCTGTTCTGCACGCCCGCCCCCAAGCCGTCTACTCTTCTACCCCCTTCTGACTCTATGAAAGGTGATCTGGAGGAACAAAACACACCATATCCCACTTACCTCCATCTGAGGCAGCAAGGAAAGAGAGGGAGAGAGCACATGGGCCATTAGAGAGGTGAAGTGGATAGCCCCGCTGGGTCTCAGGCTATACGCTGAAATCTAATTTTCATCCCAACACAATCTATTACTTCTGTCAGATGCAGCTTTTAGAGGAAACACTCTTGTACGTTTGTGTCATAATCATTCTACAGAGCTTAATTTGGAACAATTTGCACGGCAATCACTCTATGGTACGATTTCAATATTCTAAAGTGATTTTCATGACCTATCTTTACCACGGACGCAGAAAGGTTTGGTGGCTTGACTCAATAACACTATAATAGTTTTCATTCAAGAGGATTAGGACTCCTTTCACTAATCTCTAACATATCCACAATCCTGTCATGCTTTTTTAAATTTTATCAAATTGAGTTGGCTCCAAATGGGAATCTCATCTCTTCAAATTGACTGCTTTCTGCAGTTTCAGCTTTCCCAGTTTTACACTGCAGTGGCTATAATGTCTCACAGTAACTTTAAAATTTAAATCTGCTGCCAACAATTTTTGGACAGGACAAAAGCTTCTGTAAAATTAATTTCTCCTAACAAAATAACATTATACATAAGGTTTCATAAGGTACCACAAACGCTTACAACACTAAATATACACATCCTTCATGTGTGTTAAATGGTCCATATAATCCTGACATCATTCAGGGGGTCACTGTTAACTAAAGGTTGTTAAGCCTAACTTTTGCTTGTGTGCGTTGTGTAAGAATCTGTGGCAGTGTGTTTCAGCAGTGTGTGTGGCCGCACCTTTCATGGCCTCAGCTGTCTGGACGAGCTCTGTCACACACGCTGCCACATGCTTCGAGTGTACGGCCAGCTGCTGCTTCTGCTCGGGCATGGGTTTCTGCAGCACCTGAAAATACAAGTGCACATGCACACACAAGAATAAGAGGCACAAGCAAATCTAATGTAAAAGAGTGACTTGATGGAAGAGTCTGGACTGCCTTCCTGTAAGTCAGTTACTGTTGCTGTGTTTTTCACATTTGGTTATTTTGTTGTTTGAGCAACTAGTTGACTGGCGACGTAGCGACAGAAAACTCTTTATACTAGACCTCAAATTATAACAAGGTACATGTAGTGGCCTAATGTCCTGTCAGAACCAACACGATGTACCCGTGACTATGCAAGTGAGATAATTAATTAAGCTACTTAAAACATTTATTAGCAATTGTTACATGTCTACACACTTGTCTTCACGAAACACATTGGGCGTGTTGGTATGAACTAAGGTATTTAATGAAAATAACCTTTGTTGATTAATATGCAGATTTATGCAACAAGGTGCTCATAAATAGTTTCTGGACAATGCTATATTAGACTTTGGCTACACACAACACTTGTTAGTAGGATCAATTTATTGTGGGTTTTGGTATTTTTGTGGGATTTGTACATAGACTTTCACCAGCCTAATTCTCTTAGTTAAGGTGATGCTACAGTGAACGCAAGCATGACTGACAGGAAGCCAGGGAAGTTTTTCAAGCATCAGAGGATTTAATCCCGCAGATAAGACCCGTAAAATCTCACTTGGTAATAGTAAATATCATGATCCACTCTTCCACATTGTTGCTACAGACATGCACACACACATGTACAAATGGAAGTCATTTCCACCTTTATTTATAAGACTGTCTCGTTCTAACCTGCAGCACTTGCTCCAGGAGGTTAATGTATCCGGTGGTGCACTCAGAGCCGTACTGCAGGGCCTTGCTCCTCAATTCCTCGCCCACTTCTGGGTGGCAAGCTGCATGCTGGAAGGGTGAAAAACAATGCTGGATGGTACATTTAAAAAAGGGACATAAAAATGGTTCCCGCTGGAATGTTAAGACTTAACACAGGTCCTGACATAGAAGTGCAAATTGGCTCTGTGGGGTCTAGTCTTAATACAATTTTAGATGTGGATATGTACATTATTTTGTGCCGATCACATATCCAATTCATGGCTAATAAAAACTCTTCACTAATATATTTGTAATCCTTTGATTTCCAAAATCATAGCCTACAATGCGCTATATTCCTTCTGTTTTTGTCTTGTTACAAGTGCTTTACAATCACTGAAGTACATCCTCACTGAGGCTCCACTGCACGACTTTGAAAAGTGACTGAGTCACTACCAGCGGGAGCAGCCGTAAAGTAGACTTGACTCTAATGTCCTATCTGCTCTCAGCAGGCTGGGCTCACATGTTCCTTTGGCAGCCTGGTGATGTCTGTGTGAGGCCTGTTCTGGCAGGGCAGTGTGTATTAGCACCTTGCAGGTAGTCAGCATATCGGAGATGGCTTTGCGGCTCAGGTTGGCAGTGGCGATCACGTCGTCCTGCTGAGCAGAGTTTCCTGCAGCCACTGCCTTGGCCGTTGCTATGGTGATGCCCTTTGTCATACGGATGAACTCCTCGGGTGTGGTGGACTTGTCTGGGATGTCCTTGGACTGGAACACCTGATATGATGAAGACCCACAGACACAGGTTGTTGGATATAGGCGTGACAGGGGCTCAGATATATTAATAGAGTGCAGTCTGAGAGAAGACATGAACTGCATATGGACTCTGTATAGCAGCAGAACATGTAAACAAGTGAGAAGCACATATGGGTAGCAGAATAATTAGGAGTTGGGTAGACTGTGTTGAACTTGGCTCTGGCTCCAGCTCTTGGTAAAGCCTCCTTTCGGGCTGGGGGTCCTCCAATAAGGATTAGCACTAAATTACAAAAAACAAGCTCTTGAAATCTTCTTCCGTTCTCACTCTGCCTGCGCCTGCTACCCAGACCCTGATAAGAGCTGTGAGAAACCTGCAGGGGCTGAGAGGGAAGGGGAAGGAAAGGAGCTGAACAGATAATAAAGGAAAAAGAACAAAAAGCACCCCTGTTTTGTTCAGAATAACAGACATAGATATCCCTGACCCTTGTTGAGCAAGCTTTGCAGAGAGGCTGTGTCTCATCATTTGATTCCCAAAAGACCATAAAGAAGAGGTTCGGCCAGGGAAGCACGCTTACTGTCAGCTCCTGCTTGATGCACTCAATAGTAGCCTCCAGTGCCCTTGTCCCGCGAGTCGCTTCATCCTCCACTGCCTTCACTGTTTTTAGAAGAGACGTCACGTTGGTCACCATGACCTGTCAAATAAAGGGAGTAATGATGAGGCTTGCAGTCAAACCAGGAGGTGGAGCTCTTTCCCCTCAGCAGCAAAACATTAAAAAAATATTTTTTACTCCTCCTTGACTGATTCCATTACAGTGAATAATGGTTACATGTGTTGAAGGTGCTCATCTAATGAAAATGAAAGACATTATCTGCTGAAGAAAGATAACACAGAGGGATGTATTTCAGATTAAGAGAGGGTGATTTACTGCTGCAGTTTATTCACTGACACCTCGGATGGAAAAAAACCAAAACAAGTCAAGTTGTTTTCATGGGGACACATTCTCTTCTGTCTGTGCTGCATTCAGCCAAGTGTACATTATTAGGTTAGAAATTTGAGCAACATGATCTCCAGGAGTTTGAGAGAGTCCCATTTTGGAGGTCACCATATGTTGGAGGGACAGAAACAATCGGTCAACATAGCCAAATCCATGGGTGGCCCTAATTCCATTTAGATGAGAAAACACAAGAAACCCCATGCAACAGTTAGAGTTACATGCTGTGCTTGGAAAGACAGTTGGGAGAAAAATAAATAATTATTACAAGAAAACTTGCAGAAGACTAGTACTGATCTTTGTTGCTCTATTGCAGTGACTGAAGCTGCATCAAGGTTAGATGCAAAATGTCTGATCTCTAGTTTTTATTCTTCAGCAGTTGGCAGGTGTGACAGTGGTCATGACGATCAAGAGTTAAATGACAACTCTCGGCACCTGGAAGTTACGCAACATTTGATCCAGACTTTATAAAAAAAAATAAAAAAAAACTTTGCCTGAAACTTTCCTTATTTATTTCATATTGTAACTTTGTTTCTCCATATTGTAATTATCCTACTGATATTTCTGTCTACTCTTTACATACGCCACCTATTGCATGTCTGTATGTTCTCGAAGAAGTATCCCTCGTGTGTTGCTTTTTTCTGATGTTTTGCTCATTTGTTTCACCTATAAAGTTTTTTATGTGGAGTTTTTCCTATAATAACAGAGGGTGATCTTGTACAGACTCAAATTCGTGTCTTTGAGCTATATAAATAAAACTGACTTGATGTGAAAAATAGAATTCTTAGGCTGAACTATACTTGACGCTTAACGCAGATCAGGTCTTGACAGTCAAGCTGATGCAAAATCGTGCATTATTACAGTCTCAACGGTCACAATACAAAAAGTCCTGTGGTTACAGATGGTTCTCAGTAAAGCATACCAACCCTCTCTCTCACATGCAAAAATGCATGTACACGATGCATATCTTAGTGATGTGTCTCGTCCCACATACAGCTATGACAGAAAAAGAGAACACCTTACAAACTCTGATAAGGACTGTCATATCATTCTTTTGAAAAAGTCGTACTTTGTGATACCAGATCCGTCAAACTAAACATAGCAGTGATACAAAGAGAGCATTTGTAGAATATCTACATGCAGCATCCTCTCAGTGAGGAAGCATAAGCTGAATAATAAATTGGAGACTCGCGTTGCTAAAATCAATGCACAGCTAAACCAGATACGAGAGTCATTTGTTTGAGGGGTCTATGCCTTTACCTTGGCGGCGCTCTTCAACTGATACATGGACGGGTCGTCAGCTGGCTTGCCGGCAGCACATTTGGTGGCACCGATGAGTTCGGCCAGAGCCTTGGCCACATCCCGCACTGCATTTATCAGAACCACCTGAAGAGATAGAGCTGGTATCAACACGGCACAATGGCCAGAGTATAGGTATATCAGTTGCACCCTGGGGAGAGGATTTAACAATGCAGGCCTTATCGCTCCCACCTAGTCATGATACTTCAGACTTAGTGGAGGGCAGAGATAGAGGCATACACACAGGGGAAAGAGGAGACACAATGTATATCAGATGAAACTGCAGTTACACAGAGTTTCTAACATTTAGTGTACAGACAGACAGAAGATATTCATTGTAGATGACTAATATCGCAGAATAGTATAATGATAATGGGTTACAACATGTGGTTAAAGCTCTGTGCAGCTGAATTAAAAAGTAATAACTGAGCTTCAGTAGAAAATAAAAGCATACTGTGACTACATATGGCTGAAACATCTGTGGATGTATTAGACATTCTTTAGTGTAAATGTGTTTTGGATTTTCTTCACCTGTGTCTCAGGGTCTTCAGAGCCCATGCTGGTCGCTCCCAGTTTCACCACCTCAGTGAGCTGGGTAATGGTCTTAGCTGAGGACTGGGCAGCCTGGGCCAATTTCTCCTGGCTGGATGCGGCTCCAGCAACCAGCAGCTTGGTGTCCTCCACCAGTGCCTTGGCTGTCTTCAAGATGCTCTCTCTGAGGGACAGGACACATTGTGTCACAATCTGCTCCACAGTCACACTCAGCAAGTACCAGCAATATGAAAGGAAGCTGTTGCTTTTCTAACAGAATATGTGTTTAGTAAGGACACTTTTCAATTTACATTCATTATGTGAAATGCATCTGAATATTCAGCTTCATTGGCAAACTGCACTTCTCCTTAGTGAGTCATCAAAAGCAAGCTCTGGTGCTGCAGAGCAAAAACCTAGCAATTTAAAGTATACATACAGTAGTTGTATTATCCTGGCGCTCTCGAAACCTATTCATCTATTGCCCATTTTTAATATCATCACAACTTTCTCTTTTTTTGGTGATTAGAGTTTTTCATTTCACATCATGGCTTGCTGTCTGTTTTGTTTGCGGCAAGGTCATTGCACCTATGGTCAGCAAAAGACTCTTCATTCTCAGGGTTAAGTGTTCCAGCTGAGGCGAACATGATGGTGGTGTCCAGGTCAGCGATGATGCCAGAAACAGCACTGGCTGCTGTGATACAGGCCTGGGTGCCTTTGTTTCCCGCCTGCAGTGCTGACAGTACCAAGGACACCTGGAACATGTGAAGCATAGCATTAGATATGCAGAGGTCCTGTTGTTTTCGGAGGTGTAAAAACATCTAAAAATAACCCCAAGTTTGATTAAACATCCTCTTCACAGGATGTTGGCAGAGCCTTTATAAATCAGTTGAGTGAGGTTGCGACTGTTTAGAGTGAAAGATCTGGATGAGCGGGATTAAAGGAGGACGCTGGGAGTAAGAAAAGAGAGCAGGGTTAAACATGCATCAAATCAGAGTCTGCTGCACAATCACATTAAGTCACTGAGCCTGACTCTGCAAATCACACATCTCCCTTGAAGACTGCGGTCTGCCCATCCCTCATAAACAAATGGAAAGCCCTGAGAGGTACGTTTCAGCGATGCACGAGCTCCAAGTATCAGTAAACGTGAGACCACAAATTATTCAAGTTTGATATGAGCCCTGAATCAGATCATAGCCTCAGAGTGGAGGGAAATTCTAATACGTGAGCAGCATGGCTATACTGCTGCCAGGGTTACAGCAGAGAGACATTAGTATTATTATTATTATTAACTGCACAGTGTGAGGGTGGTCAGGAGAGCATGCTCTAATGACCTGCGTGACTGCTACAATAACACAGTAAAGCAACAGTTATTACCACCTAAAATAATGTACATTAACCGATATTTTTCTGACTCTATTCTAGTCCAACATTTAAGCTAAAGCTAAACCTTCAAAAATAATAAACAATGAGTAATAATCAAAATACAAAGCATACTTGTCAGCTTTGCATGGTAAATAATTATTGACACTGCTTGTTCTTAAATCTTGCAATTGCACACACATATATGTTCTCTATCACTTCATTTAAATAAAGCAACTGTACTGAGCGAGGCGTGAAATATATTTTCATGCTGAGTTGATGCTGCGTCCAAACTTCCAACAGAAGAGATGGCAAATAATGGCAAAAACAGGCGTCCCTTAAAAAGTCAAGATGTATAAATAAAAAGCTTCCCTCTGCAAGGGTTCAAGATGTTGTACCAGTTTCTGTCCTCATGGCTTACCTTCTCTGTGACTGCGCGGGCACACTCAATGAGCTCCCTTTTGGAGAAGCTGTCAGTGGGACTGAGCTGCAGGGCTCCGGCCTTCTGGACCAGGTAGATACAGCCATGGCCCAGCTCTTGCACCCGTGTCCTTATCTGGAAACCAACCTGAAAACATAACCAGGCATCAACTTACACCGCATCCATCTTCTCATTTTGTGTCACTGTTCTACACAGTTACAATCATGTCCTAAACTGACATGTCTCTTATCCAGTGGGTGGATGAAAAATGATTTGAAGCTCAGAGAGGGAATGCTGGCACTACACCTTTAATTTCCAGACTGAGATTCACGGGTGGGTGGTACTTCATTATAAGCATCACTATAGGCTTTTAGACTTGTAGAGGCACAATGTCGTTATGGTAACCAGCAGGGTTTCGAGCTGCCTGTTATATACAAGGTATTGATAAGAGCTGTGTGCCTATTAGTGCAATGTTTCCACATATTACTGGACTACACAGAAAAGCTTTGAGAGAAGAGAGAGAGTCTGTGTGTGTGTGTTTCTCAAGAGCGAGGAATGCGGGAGGGGTTTTATTTCTTTTTGATCTCACACTGTCCGGAGCAGCCTTGGGGAAGGAGTGTCATATCAAAGAACAGTAAACATCTGCTCTAATCAGAGGGTGAGTGAATACATCCGAAATCATTTTTGGTGTAAAATGCAGACCTAAGCTGATATTTCAGTCTGACATTTCAGGGGCACAACTGCAAAGAGATATACAGCGTGATGTGTTAAATCTTACATGAGAGCATGTCATTTTCCCCCACATACTCCAAAGGACAGAGAGCATGGCTTCTCACCTCCTCTGGCTCTGCAGTGGCTGCAGCCAGGCGTCCTTGGTGTGCTAGCTGTCCATAGTCCACGGTCACCTGAGAGGCAAGCCCACCGAGCTCCTCAGGGCAGGTTACTGACTTAGTCATCTGGTGACAGATAGAACATACATTATCAGCAGGGGCAGATTAATGTTTCTCCAGCCCTACTGACAAATATTGTCATTGTAGATTGGAAATGTAATGGAAAACACACAGAGTCAGGCTGGATATTCTAGTGCATTAGTGCACTCACCATTTCCTGTGCAGTTATAGCGATGGCCTTGGAAAACTTCACCATGGTGGTCTGGTAGTCCACAAAGGAACCCTCAGGTTCAGGAGGTGTTCCTTCATCCAGCTGTGAAGAACAACCCTTTAGTACTTATTTATTGCAGGGCATACATAGCCATCCTACTTGTTTTTACACTAGATACTTGCATTTATGTGAGAATTTTGATTTAGTTTGGTATTGCTTAGCAATAAAGCATACTATAAAGGACGAGGTTGTAATTCACAATTTTATTAATTGTTAATAATTGTTCCACCATTTTTTAAAGGCATGGTCTGATAGCTTAGTTAAACCTTCAGTAAGAAGCTGTGGATTTTATTCTATATTATATTATGAATGATTTATAGATTAGTATTATGATGTTAAAATGCTAAATATGAGGAGCTTTTGGTTTGCCAGGTTGTCAGTGCACAATGAAGTGAAGGATTACCTTGGCTTATCACCTGCCAATGCAGCTTGCTTTGTTTTTTTCAAGCAGGTGCTTGTAATGGACACATCCCATGGACTTTTTGATTCCCCTAATTTTCAAAAGACAACTTCAGACCAAACTACAGCCCAACCATTAAATCAGTCGGGACAATGTATAAAATACAGATAAATGTATCCATCGTATATGTTGGCTGATAAGTAACATGCAATTGTAGTACAAAAATATGTTTATGTTATGTGCTTATGTTAAAAAAAGAATATACTAATACATCGATATTGGTATTAAAATCCGTCAGGCTATAGACCAAACATATAAACTTAAGTACATTTATGACACCAACCTTGATGGATGTCGCTAATAAATGGTTAGCCTCACTGCTATGTAACCTTCTTGAAGGTACATTATTGTAGGGGGTTAAATAGTCCAAACTTAAGGGGATTCATTTAAGAGGCTGCTACAAAGAATAAATCGGGCCATGCTGGCAATACAAATATTGGATGCACACCATTTGGTAAGCCAAGTTTATTTTATAGTACAACTTGTTAATTGACATATCATTTCTGTCATGCTTTTGGGTTTAGTGTTCTGCTTTATTTTGAATATGTCGGTTCCTGTCTGGGTTTTGGGTTTAGCTTCGGCCAGTTCCTGTTTTATTTTGTAATTTGTCTATTCCCTCATGTGTCTGGTAGTTTTGCTTCCCTTCCTTGATTGCCCTGATTGTTTCCACCTGTGTCATTTAGTTCACCTGTGTCTGATTTGCTCCCCTACCAGAGTGTGTGTGTGTGTATAGTCTGTGTGTTTCCCTGGTCTCCTTTTCAGTTCATACTACTTTGTTCTGTCTTCCTGGTTGTTTTTGGAATTATGTGCCGTGTGTTCTAGCCATTTCCCTAAGTGTTTGTTCCTGGTGTTTTTGGATTCTCTCCTCGATTTTTGGACCATCTGCCTGTCATTTTGGATTTTTTGCTACCTGTTCATCACCTGCCCGCCTGTAACCTATTTTTCTGTTTGTCTATCATCTAGACAAATAAACACCACTCATCACCCTGCCACTTCAGTCTGTGCTTGGGTCTATTCCCTGTTGCCTATTTCCAACATCCTGATAATTTCTTAACAATTACAAATCCATTAGTGTGAATGCTATTCGTTTTTATGTATGCATTCTTGTAAAGCTGTTTCACTTTATATATGCTAATGGTGTTTTAACGACCATAGCTCTCTTTCTTTAAGCTGAGGGTAAGGTAAAAATAAAAAACACAAGGAAGAAAAATAAAACTGAAGGACACGATCTGAGCCAGGCGTATACGTCTGAGAATGTGCAGTTCATAGTCAATTATTAACCGCGCTGTCAACGCATTGACATCTCCCCCAGCTGTATGAGTGACAGCTAACATCACCAGTGGGCTGTGGACTTAAAACCTGTCATCTACTGGACTAATGAGAATCACTGACAAGGACACCCTCTCAGTGCACCCACTGTGGATGCTCATTTTGCCTTCTGACAAATAAGACTGGGAATAAGGGTCAACCTGAAATCCACTGAAACCACCTGAGCAGACTTCTCATGAGATGGCATCACACATACTGTTTATGATTTCTCTATCAAAAAACACACAAACACACCATTACTCACCCTGCCCATGGCCTCAGCGATAGACTCCACCATACCCCCGACCATGCCCCCTTCACTGGCCGCCTCATTCAAAGTCACCATGATGTCATCCACAGCCTCCTTCATCAGCTGGGCTGCTTCAGAGATGGCATCGTGGGTGTGGGACGCCTGGGGACACAGTCAGCTAATTAACATTTCTGTGACACTGTCTTGATCAAGCCGGAAGGACATTCATCAGCTTGACAACAGCTCCAGAGTGTCCCTACAGCTATTAAGTATTTAGTGTGTCACTAGAGGACACTTCACCGGACTGGATTATTGCTGCTGTGAGGAGCATGTACCACAGTGTTTTCTAAAAATTTAATTTCCAAGTAAAAAATTTTGCAAAGTTCACATGCTGTACAACAATATGTAATATGTAATGACCTGAGAATAGGATTAGAAGTTGTGCAGGGAATGGGTTTTAAAAAATGATCACTAAAATCTTATTCTAACACTACTAGAGAGCCAATAAAATCTAGTAAGAACTCCTGCCGCTTTGTTCTGTCTGAGTTTGATACGAGCAAATGACTTACAGCTGAAAGAAGAACATATAATAGAGAATTACGGAAGCTGAGGCAGAAGGAAATTCTTCATGCTCAGCAGTAAGGTTAGGCTTGATCATCTTAAAAAAAATGGATCTACCCTGGAAAAAACATGATTGCATTCCTGTCTTGACATGCTGAAATTTAGCTTTCTATCACAGGTCGCCCTTAAAAGAGTGGTCATGGTAGGCTAAACACACTAGCTATATGAACTGCTTAATACCTTTGGGTTTCCCCCGCCTTCCTTGGCAGCATAGAGCATCTGTAGGGCAGACTCAGACAGAGTCTTGGTCTGGTCTAGTATGGTCATCTGCTGCTGGTGGTCGTGCAGCTTAGAGGCCAGGCCCACCGATGCCACAATAAGTGGATCGAAGTAACTGGCCAGCTGGGTCACCTGGGAGAATGAGTATAAGAGAGCTGTCTTAGAAATAATTGGATCACAAGATATAAAACAGACAGAACATTTTTTTCTTTCCAAATCCAGAGGGGCTAAAGGGATATATGGCGAGATCAACACCTTGTGTCCTAGTTGGGCAGCTTCGCCTCGGGCCGCTGTGGAGACAGGATCAATCAGATGCCCAATCTCCTGCACAGAGGATGTCAGCTGCTCCTGGAGCGCCTGGTGAGTTACGACGGCAAAGAATTATGGTATAAGTCACAACAGAAAGACTACAGATCCCATTAAGTTCGTTCTCTCAGACAAGATAGAGCTGATGGGGTACTTGAACTCACTTCCATGGATATATCATCTCTGCAGGGCAAGGTCTGCCCAACTGCAGCGAGGGAAGCTTGCTCAATGTCCCGGATACACTTATTGATGTTATCAATGGAGTAATCACACTCCCTCTGTCCTGGTGCCTTGTCCCTATCATCATAAATGATGAAAAAAAAACCCATTTCTACATTATTGTGCAAATAAATATTATATTTATATATATATATATATATATACACACACACACACACACACATATACATATATATAAATGCCACACCCATACATATACACACACACACACACACACACACACACACATTTAGGTACAAATTCTTTTTTTCACATTCCTGACGAGAGTTAGATGAGAAAATTTACACCATTTTCATATCTGTATGCTAAAAATAAAACTAGAGCCAGCAGACGATTAGCTTAGTTTAAGGTTGTTGTGCAGGACTATTTTTTGGCCAGGAGCAGTGACTTCTTGGAGTCTAGTAAGCACCAGTCTTTATGCTAAGCCTAGCTAATAAGCTTCTGGCCTTAGTATCATATTTAGCATACAGACATAAGGGTGATATCAATCTTCTCATCTAACTCTTGACAAGAGAGCGAATATACCTATTTTCCAAAATGAAAAATTATTCCTTTAACACATACTGTCAGTTATCACCAAATGCAGTCTATTCTGGGGCTTAGCTGCTGTGAGAATAGTGTATGCATGTGACTGGAGGATGATGATGAAGATAGCAGTGGGAGGAGCCACAACCTAAAAATATGTTGCAGATCCACCGTGGCTCATCATCTCATCACTGCTCTATCTTGCTCACTAATCTTTTACAGGGTAGTGGGAATCTCAGCAGACATAAACTAATGTGGCAATTTATTGCTTAGCTGAACAGACATCACTGAACAAGCCCCTGGTTTAAGAAACTATTTTTTCCACCCACTGTGAGCAAAGCGTTATAAACTTGGATTCAGGATAATCCCGCAGAGACAGATGTGGCAGTAGGTGGGATTAATACTGACCTTATGGAGGTGATGAGGCTCTTGATGGAGTCAGAAACTGTTCTGGAGTGGCCAGCTAGTATGGACCAGGTGGGGGGATCTTTGGGGTTAAGGACCAGCGAGCGGGCTGTTTCTAAAAGGTAAGTGGAGCTATCGAGCATGGAGCGGGCTGATCGCACAATAGGCTCCTGGGCGGCTGAGCCCTGTGGAAATGAAAAAGTGAGAGGATATGAAACAACAGCCCAGGTAACAGATCAACAGCAAAGACCTAGCCACATTGGTATGACATAGTTGTTAATATTCCTTGACTACATTGGAGAGATCAAAGATGCAATCAAAGGGAGGGATGAGATTAGAAAGGCAGCTTTACACAGATACAGGAAGAAACACCTTCAGTCTTTATGATCCGAGCCAAAGCCTCCCTCGACAATTAGATTAACAAGCTGAAGATTAGAGCAGCTGTGCTGAGAAAGAGTGCCGTTAAACACTGCCCTCCAAAAGATTACAGCCATAAAGCTTTCACAGGACTGTGCGAGAACTGTTCCACTCAGAATGAAAAATAAAAATCCATCATTCTCCTTCAGTCTTTTCTTGACATTAAAAGAAAAGGAAAATTGGACCTGTCTCTTGATCCAATTCCCCTGCCCCCAAATGTTCACTGTACAAACCTTTCTGTGTTGGCTCACAGAAAAGTGCCTGTTTCAAGGGGATTGAGTGCAGAAGTCACAAACAAATTCATTAAATCGCTCTGAAGAGTAGTTTCAAGATACTCTGCAGGATGAGTGGAAAAAAATTATAAATTGGATGCTTGTGAGGTCAGAGGACCTGATAACAGACTCTCATTAATTTCCATTCAGCTAAATCATAAGGAACTGTGGAATAAACGGAGCATTTCAAACAAGCATTGACCAAATTGATGAATACCTCATTGCTGATCTGAGCTGGGATGCTTGCAAACTCAGGGTTGTTGGCAAAGGTTGACAGGTTTTCTACAGCCTCAAGGAGTGGGGTTGTAGCAACACGGCACCTGTTTCTGTTCTCTTCCGAAAAATCCCCATCTAAAGCCTAAAACAAGACGCCAACAACGCATATGAATATTTGTCCATTTTGTCCGTCTTTTTGCAAGTGGCTGAATTATAGAAACATTCACAGCTTCTCACATGATGAAAAAATTCTGTAACAAATTTACACTCAACGTTTTGATCAGATGGGGAGTTGACCTTGATGGTTTTGACAAGGTTGGCTGTGGTGTTGGCCACCTCTTTGGCTGACTGGACAAACTGCCTTCTAGCCACAGGGTTGGAGGTTTTAGAAGAAGCCAGGCGGCAGGCATTACAGAGGGCAGAGGTGTGCTTGGCTACAATTGTTGCTGCAGACAAGACCTGACAAAAAAAGAAACAAAAAATAGGAAGCAGAGTGGTATAAAATGAGGCTTTCCGGTGAGGTGTGTAGAGTAAAATATTTACGACATCCAGGTTGATGCTAAGGTTTTAAAACTTAATGAGCCACTTAATTCAAGTCACAAGATACAGTATCTGTATACACTACTGTCCCAAATGCAGTCCCCATATGCCAGGGAATGGTCCTTCTTACCTGTGAGGGACTACTGGCTGGGTCCACTAAGTTCTGGCAAGCCATCTGTATAGCCTGGTGGGCCCTTGCAAACTGGATGGGATCCACCAGCCCATCGTGGCCTGACTGACTATTGGGATCAGACACACCTACAAGATAAGAGGCCTACAGGGCAGAAAACGATTTATATTAATGCGTCAGTTTGCCACTAGACCGGTTCTTTATTGTCCTCCAAGATCCCATTTGTTGTCACAGACAAGTTAACACCCCCCACATGCGGTCCACATTTTCTGACCTACAGTACATGAATAGATACATACATAGATTCATATTGTATACATGGTGCATAACAGCGGGGCAGATAAGCAGAGGGAACAAAAGATCTGTCAGAGTGTGCCCTTTTCCACAACAAGGCAACTGAATGTTGCATGGATGTGAGCATGGTATTTCACAGCTTAAGGGGTAGGAGTCTGTAAAACGTCCAATGAAACCTGGCTCACCTTGCCTCACTGTCATGGTTTCCAATGGAAAGTGTCCTGTTAAGGTCTAAATGCCATTTATAAACGCTCTCCACCGTGTCAAGATTTGTGAATTTCTTTTCATGTATTGTTTAGAGGGCTGTATCAACCTTATAAATGCTTAACAATTATTTTTTCCTAATTGAAATATATGTAAGCATATATTAAAAAAAAACTTTGACAGATAGCTGAGATAAGAGCAGAAGCATGGAAGCACAGAGTGAATTAGTACCACGCTGTGAGCTCACCTGTCCTGCAGCCTCCGTCAGCCCACACAGAGCTTTGGACGCCACACCGACGCTCTCTCCGAAGGCGACCACATCACCTGTCTTACAGTGCTGAGAAATGCCTGCCATTGACTCTCCTAGGACCTGAGGCATGTGGAAATGTAGAAAACGAGTGTACAAATTAGATCGTCAGCTGCCTACTATGTAAAATATCTCTGACAGTTAAAGTATATAGTACACGCAATTATTGTGAAAGCCTGTACCTTTGAATTCTCCATCACGCTCTCGATGCAGTCAAAGTAGGAGAGTTCGTTGACAGGCTCGTTGGGATTATCTAGGAGCCCTCTGACAGCCTGTACACGGACAGAGATGATGATAATTCAAACTACAATGGACACACCACTGAACAGCACTGCTATGATTTTACACTTTTATCAGCCACTTAATTTAGATTTGAAAAAGGAAACACTAGAAATGTAAATCAAGCAGATTAGAATATACTTGCTTGATAATCAAGTCTTTAATATGCACAGCCTTATTGTCATTTTCAGTTACTTGAGTAGTAAGTGAATATAGGCTTCAGTATACAAAATGCTGTTGTTCAATCAGTTTCACTAATGCTTTTTCTGTTGTTCTAAACTGAATGTCCTTCTACAATGAATGACTCTATGGGAGTAACCAAATGCATAATAGATGGAAGGCAAGAGTAAAGAAATGCACGTAGTTTCCCTGATTACAAACATACAGGCATGTACAGGCAATAGATATATAATAATATTGTCTGTGTGTGGTACAGTATATGTGAGGATGGCTACCTCCAACTCCCTCAAGGCGTTGTCACACTCCTTTTGTCCTGCTGCTTGCTGGGTACAGAGCGTGATCAGCTGGTTAATACTCTCTGTCACGGCCCTGAAACACACAGGCAGCCACACAGGCTTTTTAGCTCTCACATGTGTCCTCTGCATGCACGCCCAGCCTGGCTTCACTCACACTCACTCACATATGCTTTTAGCTCCCCTATTCAAGCAAGGCACTGCTGGCCTCTCACTGCGATAGGCTAACACAGCGCACAGGAGTGCCGAGCTTGTCTTGAGTTTTTGTTCAGCCTTGCTGAGCACAGACAGGCTCTAGCCAAGGCTTCCATCTTCCTAATTAGACAGAGCGAAGTCAGTCGGGCCCAAAGCCCTGCGGGACCAACTGCCTGGCTTCTTACTAGGGGGAGGATGCGTACTCCCTCTAGCAATGCCGAACAGACACAGCTTAGGAGTGGCATACACATGCAGCAGGGAGACATTTTGTGACATTTAAGTCTAAAATCTGAATGTTTCATAACTTGCTACCGTCTATGATATTCATTAGAAACAAATGAAGAAAATATCTGATACATATCTGGTGCTATCTGCATCTTATCGCACCTTGCTGCCACAGCTAGAAGATTCTTAGCATTGGCTGCACCTGGATCCACCGACAGAGACTTTGCAGCCAGCAGCAGCTTACTGGACGCCATGGAGATGTTCTTCAGATTACCAATGACTTGGATCTGGTCATCCTGGCTCTGCACAGGCAAGGGGAAAAAAACAAACAAACATTTGATTCTTTAGATGGATTCAGAGTTGTATTAAATATAGTCAGAAAATAAAAACAGCATTTACTGTATCAGCAACAACTCTCAAGGGATAAAGTATTTTAAAGAATATATTTAATGTGTCCCTACCACCTACATCCACTTTCCTCACTCAGCAGGCCTCTTTGAGCCTGATTAAAGCTTGGGTGTCATGCTACATCAACTTCAATCCCAGACGATCTTACCAAATTAATGAGCAAAATAACCAGAACAAGAACATCACAAGATCTCATTATATCTGACTGTGTTAGTGCTCTTGGGGACAATCATATGCCTAAGTGAATTAGATGGAAAGGTCTAATTAACATATGACTTAAATAGCTTAGGTAATAAAATGACACAAAAGTATGAGATTGGCCACTCAGCATTTAAGACTTTTACATTTCTCCATTTAAGGTTTGAATTCTCCTCTCCACGTGTAAAATACCGGTGGCAGTGGATTACCATTGAACTGTTTCAATGGAGTGTGGAGGGGTTATGATCATGAAACCTACTTGGGTGTGTCCTGCCATCTCAATGCCAGCATCCAGGAACTCATCAAAGTCTTGGCTGAACTTCCCTGAGGCTGCAGCCAACTGGCTGCTGGTTCCACGAGAGGAGTGGACGACCTCGCCTGCAGAGTGGTTGAGTTCAGCTGCTGTGTGGTTCAGATCAGTCTGGGCCTCCTGGAATGTTTTACTGCAGGGAGGGAGCTTCAAAGACAAGACACACATCAATTAGAGCATACTGTGGTACACAGAATATCAAAAATCAAGTGAAATGGTAATAACCTGTTAAGTTATGGGGTGATAGTTTAATGTATGTGTTTAGTACAGATGTTTTTTTATGTAAATACAAATACACTAAATGTATTAAATGTATAAATGAAATTCCCATGTAAAAGCCTGGGCAGGACTCACAATGTCCACCAGCAGCTTCTTGCTGGCCTCTCCGATGCTCCTGAGGGCCATGTCAACATCCTTCTGGCCTGGCAGGCAATTCACACAATTATTCAGGGAGTGCGACACTGCTTTGGCCACCTGAAAGACAGCACAAGGCTCTGTCAATGGACTGCCATTAGTCATTCTAACAATGTGCTACACAGTCCCAGAGCAAAGCTATAAGGGGAAAACATCTCAAATGCAAATTGGGCTCACAGCGGTGCACAGTAATCCGTGTCACTAATTTATGCTGCTGTCACAGATATATGCCAAACAATATGTTTATCCCCTGAAGGGCTGCAGGAGAATGAGCAGTTTTACTCTAGCACTCCTGAGAGAGGAATACCAGGCGAGAGGCAGAGCAGAGAGAAAATAGCAGCGCTTAGAGGAGATGATTGTTATGGAAAGAAGAAATGTTTACAAATCAGTAGAGGAGAGAGAGAGGGGCCTAAGAGAAACAATGTGATGGCTACATGAATATCACTGCCTCTGGGGTATACTGTATATTACTGGGAGCTATGGTACCTGTGCCAGTCTCTGCTGACTCTCAGCATCTCCTGGATGAACCAGGGCCTGATGGGCCTCGTGGATCAGCATTGCCGAACCCTCCATGACAAAGTGGGCTGAGTCCAGCATTGCAGCTGCAGCCTGAGGCTCCTTGGTGCTGGCTGCCACTCCTCTGGCTGCCTGAGCCAATGTCCTTAAAGCCTGCGCTGTTTCTCTGGCAGCCACACCTGTGAACAACCGGCCACACATTGAAATGAAAATAAAAATTTTGATCATAGGGACAAAGATAATAACATGAAGCAAACCAAATAATATCAGTATAATAACAGTATCAGTAAATAAAGTGAGGATACAGTCTGACCCTTTCATGTGCATTACAGACATCTACTGTAGGTGTAATATTCTACAGGTAGAGGAAATATGAGATTCACATTCTCCTGTGTTGAACATTGTTATATAATGAGAGTAAGTAACCATGTTTCTGTAGAAATTGAAACTGACATTTACCATAACAAATTAATTTCAATCTCATTAGTTTTACTTTGCAGCAGACTTGTTTAAGCAATAACAACTGAGAGGTATGTGTATTTCCTATCTTTACTATAATTGTAATAGCATTGAGCAAATCAGCTGGCAGGGGCTAGCAGTACCACACTGAGAACAAACTGTGATAGTGAAATGCCCTCATTGTTTAAATAAATGAGTTAATATAATAAATATGGCCCCACATGGGAGGTGGCCTTAACTTATTATACATAGAGCCGAGAAGAAAAGCAGCAAATTGCATCAAATTGCATTAACCAGCCAAGTGGAGCCATTTGCTGATGGAATGTTAAATCTAGCGAAAATAAGATTAATGGGTAGCGAACAGCACCCTGGGCCACAGCATGAAGTGCTGCCTGGGAGCATTCATTGTTAGAACTGCTATTCTCTATCTGTCTTCATCTCGCCTCCCTTGAGATCCTCAATTGAGCCTGAAAACAGCCAAGCGTGCTGGATTCAAAGGGTGCAGTTTAAGGCAATAGTGATAGCACAAATAAAGGGGTCATAATTTTCTCTGCCTGCTTTATCCTCACACTTGGCACAGTTTAAAGAAACTTCCTTTTTCAATAAAAATTATAGACAGCAATCCTTATATATTTATTATTTCCATCCATTCTGTCTATGTAACTACTCTAGACAGAAGTAAAGTATTTAACAAAACTCTGAGACGTACTCTCTGTGTAGAACACACTTCTCTTACCTGTATAATGTTCATTGCCCTGTGCAGCACATGTCAGCAACTGGGCCATGGAGGAGCCCACAGCCTTAGATGTACTTCCTAGATCCTGAGCACACTTCTCTAGCTGTGTGAGCAACATAACACACATCACCATCATATTAGTATTTTTACAGTTGGATATGTAAGCCTGTTTCATTTCAACTTCACAGTAGATGTTTCTTTGTACTGACTGTTTCCCCAGGAAGAGGTTTGAGTTGGGCATCAATGACAGACATCTTGGCATCCTGGAGCTCACTCTTGAGTGTCTGTACAGTTTTGAGGGCTGAATCGATCTCCAGAGGACCACAGGCTTCATGGGCCTTCAAAACAACACACACACACATAAATGTTTATCGCATGCAACCCATCCATTATGCAGGATGCCAGCCTATATGCATCAGAGAGATGAATCCTGCTATCTCTAATGGGGTTATGTATAGATACCTTCTGGGTGGCAGTCCTGAGCTCGGCCAGGCAGGTAGCCAAGTTCTTGGCACACTGGCCCAGTTGCATAGCAGCGGCCTGGTCAGCCACCGTCGGAACTGCTGACTTTGCAGACGTCACCATCTTACTTCCAGGCTGAGAGATGGTGACAGAAAAACAATGACAAATTCATAAGCACTAAAAGACGATGTTTCTGTGTGTATCCGATGACAGAGTGCTTGATAGTTACGGACTGTGTCCTGGTAGAAGGTCGAACCTGTAAGAAGCTCTGGCTGGCCATGATGAGGGCAAGCTGGGCACCAAGCTCCTCAGGCTGGGCCTGGCTGCTCCTCATCCCCTGCACCAACTGGGGAATACTATCTGCTACTGCCTGCATTTAAACATACCTATAATGTACGCTTCATATCCACATCATCATAAATGAAAGAGAAAAGTGCTGCCAAGACTACCAAAGCATACATACTGTATTTTATGACAATATATATTATAATGATAGAGTTTTTCAGTACATTATTTTTTAAATACATCAGTAAAAAGAGTACATGTGAAGGAGTACATGGTTATACCTTGCAGCTGTGTACTAGCTGTTGGTGTGAGACAGTATTTTTGTTGGAAGCAGCAGCATTTTGGGCAGCTGCGATGGTCTGAGTAGCAGCCGCTGCTGCCTGCTTAGCAGCTATCTGTTCAGGAGATACAAATGGAAATCATTTAGGCTAAAGTAAGAGAGTGGCGCCTGGCTAAGAGTAACATTTACTTTTGCCCTGTGCAGTATTATGCTGTCATGTCCTGCACTCACACTCAGTTGTTCTAATAAAACTAAGAGGGGTCACAAACCAAATGTTTTTTAAGCAGTGGGAAATGGGTGGGATTGCACTGCTCAATCTTTATTTCATGAGATGATCAGCATTGCTTTCCCCTTGTTATGTTTGCAAAACTAAAGCACTAAAAATATACTGCTTTGGCTAGCTTTGAAGTGATGACAGGATTGAAAACAGAGGGAGAAGACATTCCTTGTTGAGTGGATGAGGAGGCGAGGATAAAAAAAGAAAGCCAGAATACATGATATCATTATACTGAGAGAAAAAAACAAGACTGAACTGAATGTAGAATTGACATGATGCAAGAGTCGCATTTTCTACCAATGGTGTAGTGTATATATATATATTTTTATATTATATACAGAATATTGCATCTTCTTCTAAATAAAAGCACATCTGCACAGCAACTGAATGACTGTGTGTCAGGAAACAACAGGTAAGCTTTGGGTCTTAAGGGGCCTAAATGTGACTGTGATAATTGTTACATGCACACTTGCAGATTCATAACACTTTGGTCTTCGTTGGCTCACACGTTTCCTTGATGGAGGTGACCATTAGCACCATTAGTGTGACCATCTGATGCAAGGAGGCGGACTGAGATATATGTCTGATAGCAGGCTGATCCCAGCTCTGGGTAATGCATAGTTTATGTCCTGGGAAATTGAACATTGGGCGCTCTGGAGCAGAGAGGGGCTAGTCATTAGGGGCAAACTGATACCAAGGGCTGAGCAGATCTTTACACTCAGATAGTTCATTCACAGCACAAATGGGATTTATAGCTCACTGCTACAGGAAAAGAGAAATAACACGGACTAAATGGGCTGTATTTGTACAAATGACTGCCAAGGCATTTCATTATTCACATTCTGGCATGTTTCCTTTAGCCTAATGTCTAAACTCCACATTTATGTCTACTACATTTCTTCTAAGTTTATATTACAGGGATGACAAAAAGCGGGAAAGCCATGTTTGCATGATGTCTTTGCTGGTAAGGAGAAACAAGGAGGAGAGTTGTGTTTTGATCAAGGTCAAACAACACTTAGAGGGGAACATGTTGACTCCTATGACTCACCTCCAGCCTGTTGACCAGTTTTTTCTTTATTGCGTTCTGAGCTGCAGCATTAGTGGCTACACGTAGCCCCTCAGCTGCCTCTCTGAGCCTCTGCTGCTGGTCCTCATTCTCTGGGTAGGCAGCCGCCCCCTGAGAGCACATAAACACACACACACACACACACACACACACACACAAACACACGGTCACATATGTCCATGACACATACACAGTATATAACAATAGCTAATAGACCTCAGCAATGACAGTTTAACAAATCTAGTTATACACATTGTTAAGTAGATGCAAAGAGGCATTTAGCTCTGTCTGCTTTCTGACAGTTTCCAAGGAAACCGTCAGTGCCAGATTCCCGCTTCCTCTTTGATAATGGCAATGATGTGGTGATTAATGTGTCACAGATCAAAAACATCTAAAGTGCCATAAGCAGACTTCACTTGCCTGGGTATTTCAAACTGATAATATCATTCTCGACAGTGCCAGGGGCTTATTAAAAGCCACTGATGCTGCACGCTTATATTTTGGATGTGAAATGATGCTGGTAGCTAGTGCATACAGTAATGCCAAAATGTGCATTCTATCAAATGAAAGCAATTCAGATCAGCTCATCTTGCACAACACTGCACTCAATATGACATTAGACATGCAAGAACAACATGTCAGTGCTTATAGAAAAAGAGAAAAACTGAATAAAATGGACAATATCAACAGTTGTGGATCAAATTGATTGTTTGTAATAGGGCTAAACTAGAAATGTGAGAAATGTGTCTTCTGTATCAATTTGGAATAAAGACTAATTAAACTACATGAAAAAATATGCAATAACAATGGAAAGCAATTAGATTAGGCTATTAAGTTGAAGTATTTTAAAAAATGACATTACTAGTTACATGCTTAAGCAAATAATCAATCCTAGTTATTGCATTACACTGTTAGAGTAAACCTGTTTCACTCCTACCTTAGCAGCCTCCACCATCCGAGCTGTGGCATCAGCCAGGAGTTTGGCTGCAGCCAGCAGTTTCTTGGAATTGTCAACATCAACTTCTGCCTCTGCATCAGATCTCATGGCATTAACCAAGTCAGAGGTGGCCTGGGCTAACACCCTGGCCTGACGCACCATCTCACCTGTTCACACATACAGAGATGCAGGTATGTAAGTACATTAAGGCAGATGCCCCACACAAACGACAAGATTATTAAGTAGGATAACAACACAAAGACAAGCCCATGTTACAGCTGAAATTGAGTTTGTGCTGCAAAGCTGACTTGGCGTCTCTATCCATTTACATTTGTTTTTATTGTTCAACAAGGACAGTCTGTTTGTTGTGCAGATTGATGTAGATTCGTATCCATTTCGACAGCCAGACATATTTGAAAGTGATGGTTACGTTTCAGAGCTGTCATCATCCGTTTACCATCAAAATCAAGAATATGCTTCTTACAGTATGATAAAGGAATTCCCAAACAAATAGAGACCAACAGTAACACAACGCTCTTTGTCAAATTGCTGCCCCCTAAACCATTAGTACCGACGCGTGCAGTGGTGGGAGAACAATTCAGATTTTTTACTTGAGTAAAAGGAATACTACAACAATGTGAAAAATACTCTATATTACAATATTCAAAATCTTACTTTATTAAACGAATATAAGTATTAATATCTAAATGTACTTTAAGTATAGAAAAAAAAACCTCATTATGCTGAATGGCTAATTTTGATAGTTTTATATGATGCATTGAGGTGTGAGCAGCATTTTTGTTGTGGTTGGTCGAGTTGATTTTGAATACTTTATTAAAGGTCCAGTATGTAGGATTTAGTGGTGTCTAGCGGTGAAATTGCAGTTTGCAACCATTTGAATACCGCTCGCATCACCCTCCCCTTCCAAGTGTGTATGAGAAACTACGGTGGCTGCGAGACTTGTGAATGTCCCTATCTAAAAAAGGGGTTGGTTTGTCCGTTCTGGGCTACTGTAGAAACATGGTGGTGCAACATGGCGACCTCCGTGGAAGGGGAACCACTCCCTATGTACATAAAAATGGCAAAAACACAACAATTCTTATTTTCAAGTGACTATACACTAATTAAAGCATACTTAGAAATATTATTTTCCATTTCTGCCCTAGCTCCTCCAAATGTTATGCACTGAACCTTTAAGTGTTGGGTTGTTTAATGTGCAAAAGCCTCCAAATTTAAAGACATTCCATAATTTCTGAATATTGCAACTTGTTTTCAGTTAAAACATTTTTCTAGAAATTAAAGCGTATCTGCAGAATATGCCAGTATATAACCAGTATCTTCAACCTGCAGTGGAGTAACAATACAACATTTCCGTCTGAAATGTAGTAGAGTAGAAGTCAAAAGTAGGAGAAAATGGAAACACTCCAGTAAAGTACAAGTACCATAAAACTGTACTTAAGTACAGTACTTGGATAAGTATGCTTATAAAATCTTTTATGGGTAATTTTAGATCGCAATACCAGTATGTATATTGTGACATATTTTCACCTTCATGAACTTTCATAGCTGATGGTTTCCAATGAGTCATCCTCTCTCACACAAATGAAAGTCTTGGATTATATGTAACATCTCCCCACACACCTGCTATAAAAAGCTGTGTTTCCCAAACACCCACCTCCAGCTTGAAATAACTCATCCAAAGAAGTCTATGAAAGACAAGACATCTAGGTGCTTTACAACCTACATCCAATGGCCGAGGGAATCAACCAGCTCACTACCTGTAGAATGAACTTTAATCACTGAATGCTGATCTATTGCTACAGATGTTCATTTTTTTCTTGTTGATTTATAGAAGGTAAAAAGTTTGTCCTTCCAAAAATGCCCATGCTCATGTGTTTCCTTTTAAGTTTCAAAGCCTCCCTGATGCTGATTGGGACCAGATTGAGGGCTCTGTAGTGGTTTTGGATGACATGTTTCCTACAACCCTTTGAGAATTGGCCGGGTTTGGAAATTCTTCAGCATCATGGCTCGAACCATAACAAATAGCCTGAGCTTTGAAAATGTTTTCAACAGGATTTTTTAGATCACTAGGACACAAATACGGACCATATCTTGAGGCAGTCAAAACTGATGAGAACAAGTCAAGTGTTAGCAGATATTCATTAAAGATCACCTGATTTTTTACTGTTTAGTTCTTGTTGTAAGTAAACATTTGGATAAACTGAAGAGACACCAAACAATTTCAATTGAAAGCATTTTTAACAGGACTTCACCCACAACATTATCTAGCCTCGAGTACTTCTTTGTACTCACCAGCATCACCCATGGAAGTGAAAATGTTTTCTGTCACGTTCATGATCGTGTCTGTGGCCTGGTCATAACGTCCGATGGGCTCTCCGCAGCTGGCGTAGTGGCGGACATGCTGCAGCAGGTCGCTGAGGGCTTGGCTCACCACGCCAGCTGCTGCCCCGACTTGCTTCAGCAGCTCGCCGTCGTCGCTGGCCGAGCGGCAAGCCTTGACGCAGGTTTCCACAGAGCGGTCCACCAGTTTCCCAGCCTCAACAAGCTGCTCCTGACACACTGGGGAGCTGATGGTTGGGCTCACCACCTGCATCACACACAGTTGTGCAGAAACTCAGACGTATTCTAAGAGTTGAAGACTATTATGATATTAGACAAACTATATACATTAAGTAACTACAGTCATTCTTTTTCCATCTAACCTAGTACAATAATTCATCCCTTTAAAATGAAACATTAAACTGCATATTTATTGGTTTTTGTAAAGAAATTCACTTATTTCGTTCAAGACATGACACAAAGACTTGTTTATTTAATTAAATAAAGTTCAATATTTCCATAGCAAACTTTAACAAAGCAACAATGGCCAGTGTCTACATTCTGCTTGGACGATTTCCTGCCTGTTGGTATGTCCTTTACCTACTTGGCTACTGAGATAAACAAGTTTTAGATCAGTACCTTGGTGCAGGCTACCAGCTGTGAGGTGGACAGGGCACACTGAGTGGCAGCTGCGATCACCCGGTTCTGCAATATGGTGTCCTCGGCCACCTGGGCCACGTTCTTGGCCTTCAGGACTAACATAGCAGCTGCATTGGCCACTGCTTTGGCCAGATTCATCAGGGTGTCCTGCAACATATTAATCAATGTCCTTCACTGAAACACAGCGCAGCTGCACACATGTGACTGAAGGGAGCAGGAAAGTAAATGTTTTTAACTCATGTTGTTGAGTCGATATCGCGTGAATACTGGACATCTAATGCACGAAGAATAACAGAAGTGTAAAAGTAAAAATACCTTAAACAAGAGGCAGACAGCGATTATGTACTTTAGATGGTGAATACAAATATTTGTGTTATTAAGTTAAGCAATTGGATTACAAACTACATTGATTGATGTAGTAGAAGAGTATTGGCTCAAAATCCATGAGACCAAGAACATGGATGATATACGAGTCCTCCTCTCCAGGGATTAATACTAAAGAGAGTGGTATCAAGGCTGCGAGAAGACATCTAGGAACTAAAAGATGTGTATGTGGCAGGTAAATGAGGCAGATAGAGAAGGCTACAGATACGCTTGTGTTAATGGATGTGTGAGACACTGTATTGTCATTTTACTACTAAAAGCTCTCCTTGTGACCCTTTGCTAATAAATCCACAGTCTGTAACAGTCTAATAATAAAGCCTGGTGTGAGTACTTAAGTGTGTATTGACATTTTTGAAGGGGGCCTGAGAATATGTGTCTTCCTGTTTGGCCGGCAGTGTCATAGAAACAGTGAGTGGGCGACGTCCAACCTGGAACTTCTCATCGGTCTCGCCCTCCCCCATGTGACGGAGCAGGTCCCCGCTGGCCTGTCCGATGCTTCCTGCCGCAGTCAGCACCGTCTGTCTGGGCTGTGCGAGGATGACATCACCACATTCATTACACTGGCCTGGCCTGTTCTCACACAGGCCTCTGTAAATGATCTAAAACAGACTTTTTGGATCAAAAATCATCCCAGAAAAACTCTATCATCTTCACTGGGACAGTGATAAAAAGAAAAGCATGCAGTTCAACACTGTATGTGGCTTTGTGGCTACCGGGATTACAGTGGAGGATGAAGTCCAACTCCGTACAGTAATCAGTGGGCGTCTCACCTCAGCGGCCGCAGGCTCAACTGATCTGAGCAGATCTGACACAGCTCCTGCCAGCATCCTGGCAGCACCCATGAGTTTGTGTCCGCTGCCCACCTCATCGTCCATTAATGCCGCTAGCAGCTTCACACCCTTGGACATTTCCGTGAGGTTGGAGGAGATGGTGGTGATGGCGCAGCCCACTGCTGTGTAGTCGGTTTCTGTGGGCTCACCTGTGAAAGATGGATCGCCATCATTACATACTACACCTCTGCTGTGCATCTTAATTTGTTGTGCTGCTGCCACACTGATTTAGCTAATCCACGGGGCACTTTGCTGTGTCATATGCTGTAACACACACATCAGTGTCAGTGTCATAATTAGAATCTATTTGAAATGGTTCCACGGAGATGAGCATGTTGATGGAGCAAGTGGCCGTGAAGAAGAAAATCTTTGTATTAGATAGTGCAGGGAGTAACCAAACAGATGGCGAGGTAAGATTAATACCCTGCAAAAGGCAGGCAGGAACTTGACTGGCATTGTGCCAAGTAACATGGGGAACAGAGAGAGACACACTGCCAGTAAGTCGAGCCTCAGGACAACAAGTTTAAATATTTATATTTATTGGGGGAATACACCTTTGTTTGAAAGATCATCATTAATGTGTGCTTAACACTGACTTGGAAAACAGTTGTATTGACTCACACCGTGGGGGTTACAATAATTTAAAGATAAATAATATTTTTAATAGCAGAGCAATTTCCTTTAGAGCTTTGTCCAGCACAGGCTTCATAAACCAGAATTCTGGTGTAGAAATAAATGAAAACTGAAAATGATAGAGCATTCCATCCTTTAGCTTTTTAGTATTCTCCTGGGCACCCACCTGCAGTGAGATTGACCACAGATGCTGTTCCAGCGGTGATGGCATCAACCTGAGAGTGGATTTCATGTTTGGATTCATCCACTTTGTTCTGAACCCAAACCCTGGATGCCTTTCCATGGAGGAGGAAAAGGAGAGCTATTGGCTTTCATCACAGTAGGTGATTTTCAGTTCATATAAACTTTCTCATGCAGGATTAAAGGACTAGGGCTGTACAACACCTACGGCTTTGGAAACACTCAAGCATTAAATATAGCCACTATATTTACTGTCAGTATTTATCCTAATTATATTTGAGAAATATGATGGACTTTGATGTGATGCGAATGCTTAATTCTATCTAATCGGTTTCTGCTGTAATATCAGAACGAACACATTCATGTGTGTTAGAAAAGTGCAACTCTGGGGATTGCTGTAAATGATGGGATGTGGAGGAGTATTCGTATCTATCCATGCTGCATCTTTCCTCAAATATTTTTCAAAGCTGTGTAGTAACTGGAAAGGAGACTTACCAAGTCATGGCCCAGTGGAGGCAGATTATCTACATATCCCAGGTCAGCTTGAGCCTGTTGCACAGCATGCATGCTGCTGTTGATGGTCCCCATCAGGGCCTGCTGGGCCAGACTCTGACAACAACAAACAACAGCCACACAGTGTGCAAATGACGAAACAACAGCAATCTAAATGCACAAAATGCATTGTATGTGGGTGCAAAACTGAAACTCTCAATATAATGTCTATAAACTGCAGGAAAGAGATGGGCTTTTAGTGTGAGTATGATTTTCATTCAGTATCTCATTCGCAGGCCTCTTCATATAAATATAATTTAAGAATCGTGCACAGCGGCGGTCCTACATCATTTTTCAAGCCCCTCGGTTACATTTTTTTTGGTTCACACACAGTCATTTTCTACCGCGTGTTCCCGTTGGGGGTCGCGGGTGACTGGAGCCTATTCCAGTGGCTTTGGGCCTTGGGGGGAGTACACCCTGGACAGTGGCCAACTCGTCGCAGGGCTGACACATAGATGGATCCAGTCACCCGCGACCCCGAACGGGAACAACTTACTCACCAGTGGGGGCATGTGTCCTCTGTGCATCTGCCCTGTGGTGATTTGCTGCTGAGCAGAGGGCATAGTACCCACATTGAAGGTGTCAGGACCGCCAATCGACCCAGACCGAATTATACCTGGAAGTGCTACTGAGCCGTGCTCCACACGACCCACCCGATTGAACTGCTGCTGCAAAATGGTGGACCTTATACAGCAGAAAAAGAGATAAGAAGTGGATGTTGAATTACACAACTAAACACACTTTAATCATGAAGTACTTTGATTGTGTATGTATATTCAACATACATGCACAGGATGCATTTAGGTGCATTCAAACCGAAAGACCTAAGGCTCTAAATGAAAGCATGTGTTCAGTGGAAAGATCTATAATAAACAGTAAGGTAAAACTAAGTGAAACACTTTTATTCAGGGTTGGTGACTGTGTAATGATGTTCATGGTTCTTTTCATCTAATCTTCTATCCTCATGATAACTATCAGCCCAATTATAAAAACTGTCTCTATGTCTATATAGTAGCATTGTGCTTTGAGTGACTTATGGAGGTGTTCTAGAGTTGACTATTTTCCTTTGTGTTACTTGTGAGTGCATCTTTAAATTCTGATCATTTTTCCAGATGACAATGCAACAATTATAATACAAAATTATAATTAAAACAATGATCACTCTAACAACTGTCAACCACATTGAGTAGGCATTGTCAGAACAAATATTGTATGGAAAAATGTCTGTTTTCCTGCCCAGCTCAACAGATGCTCCTGACTCCATTGGTTAATTATGGCTTGTTTTGAGAGGCAGCAATTATGTTTTTGTGCTGAGAACCACAACATGAGTCAATTGGCCCATAAGAAGTAGGAATATGACGCCCCATTCTGCCAGAGAGTGGTTTCACTAAGAGCCATGTGGATTTCCAGTGACAACAAATGTCCAATCTCGGTGTGATAGAGCCCTGGTCCATCAGCACTACCTTAATTTCCATCAGTTACTAAGCTACATGCGAAAATCAGGAGAGGCGGCAACCAACTGGGAGATAAAAATTACTGAAGACAACAGCTTCCAACAAGATGATATCTTTACCTGCGTGACATTTTAACTTCCAAATGATGCAGCTTTCTTTTGTGAAACAAGATGATAATTTAATGGCTTTACCCTGAGGCAGGTTTTGTGTTTAGGTTTGCAAAAACAAAAAAGCACACAAGGAAGCAATTCAACAAATTGTATTCTGGAATATCGAGAACGGTGTTATTTTAAATAAAAAATGCTGTTAAAAGTGCTGTTTTTTCTAACATTACCTCTCTTGGGGGATACTATGCTGGGCAGGCAGAAATGTAATTACATGCACAATTAAACGATGAGGTTTAAATTCATGAAGAATTACTAGACTGTGTTCACTGAATCAGAATGGTCAGCATTCTCTGGCACTTAACAGTGGACAATACAGTATATAATACAGTAGACAGTACATAATACATGCATACTACTCACTTCTTAGGGGAAACCGATTCCTCCAGCATGGTGGATTCTTCATCTCCCTCAAGACCAAAGCGATCCTTACTCTGCTTCTGTAGAAAGAAGAGTAAGAGACATCCCAATGAATAATTTTAGGCTGAATGTAAGAAGAATTAGATGTATTTTGTATCAATTCAAGTTTTTACATTAAATTTTTCATTACTTGCCTTCTTAAGAATGATATCAATGTATCCAGCAATAAGTTGGGATATCTGCTCTCCCTCTGTGGTCTGGACAGAGTAGTAACTCTCCTGGTACTCTCCAAAATCCTTTGTAAGCAGAGAGTCAGGGCAAACTATTTTAATCTATCCAGCATTGCTAAAACATTCTATACCTAATAGGAGCCTTACAGTTTGCTCATGAATAAAAAAAAAAATGCCTTACTGGGTTGAGGTTCTGAACAAACTTTGGTAACACCTTCATTAAATCTACCGTAAATGAAAAGAAAAATTGACTATGGCGCATCCCATTCGTCTGGTTAAAAATTAGATGCAGTGAATTTTGAAACACACTTCAAAGCATTTGACAGAAATACAAGGGTGAATGTTTTTAGATTAAATCAATGTTGGCAAATATACCTTAGAGTATTTTTCTAATTTGCATAATATATTAATCTTTAAATGGCGTGCTCCTATCCAATATGGGAGGAAAACAGACAGTACTGTTACCCACAGCAGGTAAAGAAAATTGAAAAGGCTTTCAGATAAATAATACATCCATATTCTGCACATTCTTCCCCGGGCATCTATTGTTAACTCCGATGAAATAGCTGGCTAGCATGCTGAAAACATTCAATATTGGAGTCTGAGGTCTCAACACTTTTGAGGATGCTGTTTGTGCTGGAAAATGAAAACTGGGGGATAGATTGAATATGTGACACAGAGCTGTGCAAATTACACTGTGCACAGAATAATTGAATATGTGCATCGGAATAGGAGTGTATAACATCTGACTCTCTAAGTAATGCTGAGGGCTTGATGCAGAGAGTCACACAGTACCAGGGTGAAGCTCTTGGGGGAGGCAGCCCATCTCTTGACTGTTGTCAGAGGCCACTCCTGCACCACATCCTTCGTCTTCTCTTCCACTCGCATCACAGACTCTTTGGTTATCCCCAGCAGCCGTGGGACCAGCTTATTTTTACCCTTCATCTTTTCCTGTCAGATAGGAAAACATCAGACAACATTTATGTCGGTGCTCAACACCTACACAGATGATTCATTCAAGGCTCGAACGCAAAGTCGTCGTGCAGTTCTGCTGGTGCTGTCGTAATACACACGCGGTGTCCATGCTTTAAAGCCCCAAATGGAGGAGGAGAAGTGCAGCTGTGAACTGACCCAGCAGAGTTCGGCCGTGTTTAACTGCTGCTTTATTGAACAGGGTCTCCACAGGCTTTAGTCACTGTCAGCACACCAGCATGGTGCTTCCACCAGCTCTCTGCCTGACCAGCTCCAGTGCCCTCCACTCTGCCCACTGAAAATCTATTACAGCTCACTTCAGAGACTGAGCCTACACTTGGCTCTCCTCCAGGGGCACAGAGGACGACACAAAAATTAGCAGTTTGTAGGGACGGGGGAGTTCAAAATACATACATTTTATGTCTCCGGGCAATTGTTTTTTTTAACACTGGGTGAAAATGGAAAGCTCTAGGAATCGCAGCTTTTAAGTTCAGGGTTCTTGAACACAAGGACAGATAACATTATAACAGTGTTCATGATAGCCTCGTACAAAGGTTTATTAATAACTTCCATTGTTTTAGGTTACGTTACTTGAACACTATCATTATCAACAAGGCTGTATTAAAGCAGCAGGAAGTTTGATTTTCTAATCTAAAGTGGGTAGCAGAGGTATTATATTATTTCAAATAGTTTAACCTTGATTATTGTTGGGGAAATTCTGCTTGTACAAAAGATCACAATAGAAGGGGAGGCTTCATATTGTACAATCACAAACATACAGACTTATTTACTTCCCATGTACAGTATTTCCTTTCTGTGAAGTTTACAGCAATAGAGGGTTTGCCAACCTAGAACCTGCAGTGATTACAGACTGACAGATGAGAAATGGAAGGTTACAATAAACTCTCAGATGTGCTTCAACAAAGCCAGGTCTGGGCTTTTGCCGTTGCTATCATCAAGAGGAGAGTGCAGCTGGAGTGAATTATTTAACAGTCTTGAAATCTCCATCACTACATCTCCTCGTCGAACACCGACAGCGCTCGTACATGTATATGCACACGCACTCTTCCACACACACACACACACACGCACACACACTCGCACACAAAGATAATTTGAACCCTGCAGTCTGCTTTAACTACGGGGCCAAACCTTCCATTTATCGTCCATTAAGACCCCAGCAGACAAATGCACTCTTCCTCTTTCTCCCTCTTTCCCACAAGTTCGAAACCAAATGGGCTGCTGTCAGAGAGCTTTTATAATACCTGCTGGTGCAACTTTATCCCATTCGCATGCTGCACTTTCATTCCACTTTTGTGTTCGCCAAACCAGAACAGAACAGAATTGCTGTTGTCACAAGTATTTCACAGCACTGAGTGTGCTGCTGAACTGCAAAAGCACGAGCTTCCACTCTGAAGCTTCTGATTTGTTGTGATAATGAGGTTTTTGGTGTTTTCAGCATGCTTTCATACCTGTTCGACAGCGCAATGCATAGAGCATCAGAGCAGCTGCCACTCATTAGTACAGAAGCATTACGTTCCTGTTTTCCATAACCAGATGTATCATTAAATTGACGCTGCTCTGTAATTACTAAAGGAAAATTCTAGTTTTATTTTCATATCTTATGCCCTCATTTGTATCAGTTATGGTAACATTGTACTGTAAGTACTGTGAGTTAACTGCTGAGATCTGCAGTAGGGGCAACATTACTACAAAAAAGTTAAACAGGCAAAGAAACAGGAGAGGTCAGACCTTCACACTTGTAAACAAGCCAACAGTTTAGCCAGATTATCTACCATTTCATTTGGAGGTAAAACAAAAAGTTAGCACTGCTGACAATGCATAATAATCCCTCATTGCACACAACTAATGCAAGCACGGTGGGTCAAAATTTAACCAGGAAGTCTCTCTGTAAACTGTGATAGATGTTTTGAGTTATCTGGGGGTTCAATTGCAACCTGTAGGATCATGTGACTGCTTGTGTCTCTTATCTTATCTCACTTCTATTTAGTGATGTCGCTGCATATCACGATCTCATGCAATGAACTTGATGAGTATATTGTTACCATAACAAATAGAAATGACGATAGAAAAATACTTGCAAGTTGTAATTATCCTTTAATGGCAGAAGTACATGTTTTTGTGGGAATGTGAGCATAGTGTCTGCTGTGCTTATGAAGCCAATATATGCAAGGCATTCGTGAACAGACTTTTTCACGAATTTACTAATTCTTTACTGGTGTAAATTTGCATGGTTTTAGCGCTTACCTTCACCAGGAAGAAGGACACTCCATATGTCTGCAGGGACCTGGCGAGCTTCACATACTTCACTTTTGCCTCAATCTCTGTCATCTCTCCACAGTTTTTATGATCCTGGACA
Source organism: Coreoperca whiteheadi (assembly GCA_011952105.1). NCBI lineage: Eukaryota > Metazoa > Chordata > Actinopteri > Centrarchiformes > Sinipercidae > Coreoperca > Coreoperca whiteheadi. The sequence goes on along the minus strand of CM022474.1, from coordinate 14,310,610 downwards.
AACAACAGCAGTCATCTCCACCTCCTTAGATTGATCATTACATATGTTATGTTACGTTATGTGATCTCCGTTTTGTATTTTGTGAACTTCTCAACGTCTCAACAGAGAACAAATTACTATGCTTCCCATGGGCCACCCACAGTGTCAAACACATTGTTTTCTTTAAATGCAACATTCGAGGAATGTAGTGTACATACTTGGAATATTTTCTTCTCGGACCCTCTTTGCTTGATGTACTCTTTAGGTAGGAACTCCTTCAGGCTACAGAGATAAATGACATTTTTACATGGTTACCCTTTTGAGCTACAGGCATTTCCTTTTCTATTGACATACCTCTAGATATGAGGTCATTCTTGCCCTACTGCCTACATATCAGAAAACAGTTGTAATAGCTGACATCACCCCTGAGCTTTCCACTGGAGGAAATCCCTGAAGTAATGGCCTGTACTGAAACAGGAGATAACCGCTGTATATACGCTGTGAACTGGACATATGAAAGCGCCACACACTGTACAGAGTTATTGTGAATGTTGGTGTTAATGCGTCTTTTGGATAGGAAAAAGCTTACTCCAGGAATCCGGGCCTGTGTTTGTGCTCCACGTGGGGGCCAAACTGGATCTGAGCCTGGATCCCTGCGAACTCACAGGCTTTATCAAAGGAGACAGGGTGGGATCCATTCAATATATCGTCCCTAGCCTGGAGGAGATATAAGGAGAGGGAGGGGGGAGTAAGTGAGAGGCAGAAACACATATCCAGGAAAAAGATAGAACTACAAAGTTAGGAGAATTATCCAAAATTCTCACCAACAGAGCTCCGTAATAAGCAATTCACTGTGTGCTTTGAATGTACTATGGCTTCAGAGAGGATGTCTTCTAAGTGAATGACTAAGTGCATTGCTAGAGCAGGGACATCATAACCGAGACTCATCCACACAGGGGAGCTAAATAGTATTTTTTCGTGACAATAAAAGACATTCTGCTGGCTTTCAAATGTAGCAGCTCCAACAATTTGTCATCACAGCCCATTACGTGTTATTAAAAAGGAAAACACATTACAGAAATGCATCAGTCTTTCACAGTATCCCATCTGCATTACAGAAATTGGCCCTCAACATGCTGTTAAAAAACCTAATGAATGTTTTTTTCCTGCTGAGCAAAAAATAAAAATAAAAAGGCTTATGCCCGTTCGGTGCTGCTGAGACATCACTTATGTTTCAATGCATTTTCAGCCAGGCTATCTACATTATCTTCACCATTTAGGTAGATGGAAAGGGAGAAGCCCTTGTTGACATCTTTGAAATGGTTGTCAGTGTGTGCTGTTTTCTCCAGGGGGCAGTCAGCTCTGCTCTCTCTCTCTCTCGGTCTTCTCTCACTCCCTTTTTCGAGTTTACTGCTGCAAAATAAATGGCTCCAAAAGCTGAGAGGCCTTGCTGACAGTGAGAAAAGCTCCATCAGTGCTTTTAGCATTAGCATATCAGTGCCCGGCGTGGATTCGACTCATTCTTACGTCCCATTACATCAATGAAAAACTAAGCAGCAGCTTACTGCTGTAATGAGGACAACAATCTCCTCCACTCACAATCAAGTTCTTTCCCCAGTGCAATTCACAGTGGAGTACGTAAGCTCTTACTGAATACAAGAAGACACTCTAAAATTAGCCCTCACACATGCCATTCACTATGGTACACACACCGTAGAGTATATCACAGCTACTGCAGATAGAAATGCTTTAACATCTTGAAATTTCAGTTAGTGTGTTACATGCACACCAGTATGTTATTATCATATTTTTGGAGTATCCTGGTTATGTGTTTGCAGATGTAAATATGGTTTCAGAAACCTGGAAAAGCCTATCCTGGTTTTGAGAAACTCAGATGTTTTAGAGGTGGGCACTCTGATAGGAACTAGCATACTGTTGGATGCAAACACTATATGCAGGTTTTGCAGATGTGCTCTCCTCAACTGGAGTTCTTAATACATTGTCAGTAAAACAAATAATATGATGAGAATTGATGTAATGATGATCTACACCCTAAAATGAAACATGAAAGTTTAACATCCGTAATGCAAACGATACATTTTACTGGCTGTTGCTCTCATCTTCTATTACTGGTGATAAGATGAGGGAGCCAATATCCAACAGAGTGGTAAATGCGACAGTGACCAGACAGCCAGAAACTAAAGTGGGTTCATCCTCAACTGCCGAGTTAACGCTGTCGGTCCGGAAATGACGGTTTGACACAAAGATGATCAGCAACCTGGATACCAGTCTGTTAGAATCATTTATACAAGGAGGTAAATAACCAGTCTCTCTATGTTCCATGTAAAAGTCAGATCCTATTTATATCAAGGAACTGACCATTTGTAGCGAATGGTTACACAGACAGATAAGGCTCTGCTCTTTGAGGAGGTTGGAATGGTGAGGGGAGATGCAGAGCAGACTTTGCTGGTAGGAGCGTATCAGCAGAGTAAGTGAGAAGTATAATTGCCGCTGTACACCTGCACATATATCATTGGAAGTTACTAGTCAGCTGATGGCTACACAGCTCTGAATAAGCCAGTGATTGTGAAGCATGAATGCAACAGCTGATGCCAATCAGCTAATGCAATCAGGGCTCATATGCTCCGTATGATCAAAACCAGAATAAGACTAAAAATTGGACACTTGGCTCGTTAAAATACTCATTGCTTTGCTTACAATATACACTATATAATTCTGTTTGGCTTTGGTATTATAGGAGTCACATTCAGTGATCACCACATACAGTAAAGTTTACTATTAACATTGAATTAATAATTGGCAGTGTTATTTCAAATCAATCAGAAAACCTCAGATTAGGCAACCAATTTACAGGTACAAGTCAAACGACTGGCCAGATAATTCTACCATGATTGTCAGCAGACAAGACAGTGAGGACTGACCCTGAATTTATCATAGCGGATATGGCAAGTGATGCAGGCGCTGGTTCTGGGACATTTTAATAGAGCTGCATGAGTGGAAGTGAAGCACGAGACATCAGAAGCTGTGACACATACAACCTGAGGCTACAACACTGAGGTCAACCAGTCCACCATGGCCCAGCAGAGCACACAGAATATAATACAGCCTTAAAAATAAATGCTGACATAGGTATACACTAAAGCAACTAAATGCACAGTGTTTGAGTAAAGGAATATTTAACAGCTTCATGACCTAGACAACACAGTTTTATTCTGAAGACAAATCCTAAATTTTCCAGTTTGAAAAGATGAATCATGGTGGCTCAGTTAGCTACATTACCATACCTGAACTTGTCTTGGTTCTAATCCAACCTTTGACCCTTCTTTCTCTCCTATTTATCGGTATAGTTCAATTTCCGATAAAGCATACATTATTTATCAGCTCTTAAAATGCTAATGCAAACTCCTACAGACCTATTGATGTATTATTAAAGCCATGATAAAATGATGTTAAATTCTGTGGAATAGCAGGTCCTCGGTTACATAGGTTACATATTATTTTGAAGACAAATTCTTCATCTGTCCCTGCTTTGGACTATGCTTTCTTGTGGTACAATAATATACTTTCAGAATCAACTTAAGAGAGCAAAAGTAACAGCAAAGGAGCAGGCAACACAGGGTGATGCTATTGCTACGAAGCTTTATCCTGGTCTTAGCACAAATACATGACAGAAAGGGAGTGGCCGAGTAGTAAAGGAGATTAGTGTCTTACTGGCAGAGCCTCCATTATGTGTGTGTGGGTTTGAAATCATGGAAGCTTCACATCATAAATAAACATTTGAGATCATTGCTGATTCGCAGGGATGCTCTGTCAAAGAAATGCCAGCAATAATGTCATCATCTGCACAATCTGACTTCAATTACGCAATACTGCTGAGTTTCTGAGAATTACAGGAATTGTGAATGATGAAGGATGTCAAAGAGGAAAATGGAGGGAGTAAAAAGCTATGTAAAAAAAAGGAAAGAAAAGAAAGTGGAAAAGAAGCCTGGGCTATGTTCCACTCTGCTAAAGATCTCTCTTCTGGCTCTGTTTGGCCTTTTTAACGCAGTGACAAATTAGAGCCACTGCCATGTGAAGAGTCTCTGTGATCTGCCAGTGCAACAATCCGAGTGTGTGTCAGAGAGAGAACGAGGGAAAGATAGATGAAAAAGGGCAATGGAGAAGCAAAAGGAGGTGGGGGCAGGGGGCGGGGTTGTTATTGTGAAAGGAAATATGAGTCTGTGTTGCGAGGACAGCATGATATGCACTGTGCTGCAATATTTGCCAGGGTAACAGGGTGGGGATTTGTGCGATTATGTCAGAATGTGTAGGAGATGGAGAGGGAGTGGAGGCAGGCCAACTGGAAGGGAAGAAAACGGAGGGTAAGAAAAATAGAGGCAAAAAGAGGAACAGACAGATAGGAGGGAGGAGAGCAGCCGGAGCAGACAGGGAGTGTGGGTGGCTGGATGTCTTTTATGAACATATTCAGGAACACCCAATGCAGAAGGGATTGTAAAGATATAGAGAGAGTCGAATACGAACGACTACACATATTTCACACACATATTTCAGACATATTTTGCAGAGCATGTAACAATCTTATTGTCAGTGTATTTCTTTTAAATAATATGTTGCAACTGTTTCTGTGATTATGTTAACTCTCTCACATGCATAAGCTACATCTGTGTGTGTTTGAGTCCAGGTGTCAGTGGGGAGCCCCCCCCCCCTGGCCGGAGGGGTTAATGTGAATGCAGTGAGGTGTGCAGTGAGCAAATCCTGACTAGTGCGGTACCAGACTCAGCTGACCCCCCTCATCAAACCACCCCCCCCCCCCCGGGTGCCAGCAGGGCTCCCTCGGTTTACAAAACTGGTTGAACTAGCACTGGTGAATACACACACACAAACACTCACACTCACACTCACAGAGGTACAGAGAGAGAGAGAAAGAAACTAACTTAATGAAGAGACCCAGCCTTATCCAGACATAACTCCACAAAGCCTAAAGCCTAAAACTGTATCTCTCTCCAACCAGATATATGCTGGACAAATCTGCAAACAACAGGAAGTGTTTCGATACTGACGTGACTTACTGCCTTTGAAAACTCCTAAACCTCATGAACAACTATTATACTATAAATATAACCTCTTCAACCCCACTGAATCACTGGTTGGTAAATCACTACGAACTCATTCTGTGTAGTAATTTTGTGGAAATGTGTCAGAATTAATGCACAAAACATCTAGAATATTTCCATTTGGAAGAGTGGTGCAGCCATAAAAACGCGGAGGTTTTGGTTTGAATTGAACATTATGAATTCAAAAGTTGGAATAAGCGGATACAAAATTGTGCGGAATGATTATCCAACCTTAAAGCTACTTAAAGGGAAATACGGTAGCCATGTTTCATAAAAAGAGTTGTGTGATGGTGGGAGTCGTAGAGGAACTTAAAGCTGACCAATATTACAATATTAAATATATGTATATTAACAATGGATCAACTGACCATAAGTAATGTGAAAGAGGTCAATTGTAGTGAAAGCAGGGCATTTTAGCTTATTTAAGTTCCTTGTTTTGGTTTTAAGGCCAGCAAATTTACTGTTTGTGGTTCATACTCACCGCTCCCATCAACCTTGTTTCCAGCCACAACAGCAGCTGTTGTCAGTGAAAAAGCTTTTGTAAATCTACTGTATCCTACATTATGGAGCATTTAGCAGCTAAAGAGGCAGATACTTTTCTGAGGAGTTGTTGGAGACAAAAACACTGAAAGGAGAGTTAATATTGGACTTATGTTCATCAGGTGGACACAAACATGACTCCAAATGCATACAAATGCTACTCCACATCTGCTGGATGTGTAACAACTTATTCGGATGATAATATGTCAATGTTGTTTTTACAGCTTGTTCTGGAGCACTCATCAGCCTGACAAAGTGCAGATTTTCTATCTAGAACTAAAGCTTTGCCTTCACGTGGACTGATTTATATTGTTGTGCCACTGTACGGTATGAACCAAGAATCAAGTCAAATCTGTCTGGACCACATCTCAGCTACCCACATTTCATTTCTGTCCAGACCTGGTCACAAGTTAGATGCACGCTACAACATAGTTATTGAGCCTAATTACACTCTCTCATGTCTTCTGAAAAACAACACCCCAAGAAACTGCAGTGTAATTCATATGCTAACCTGTATGGGGCTCATTTTGCAGGGTGGGCTGTAAAAGCAAAAAAATGTGGGAGTACAGTAGGTCATCTTCTCTCGCCTCTGTTTTTTTTTTGCTACACCAGCATAAAAGGTGTGTGTAATTGGTTTACCTGAACATAGAGCAGGTTGAGCTGGACAGGGTCCCGCGAGTCCACGTTCTGGTCGGAATAGAAGAACTTGCGCCTGAGCAGCAGAGTCTCGCTTTCCTCCACTCCCTGCTCTCTGAATGTTCTGCTGTGGTCCAGCCAGTTCACTGCCCAATCAATACACACACTCTGTTACCACATGCACTAAAATGAATAGACATTCACTTTACAAAGATGTTACTAGAGTATACTGATGGTGAAATTAACCAGGCAGTTGGAAAACGTCAGACAGGTAGATAGATCAGTTTAGACAGACAATCTACCAAATGAACCACAGGGATGTGAAAATCTTGAACATGTGTGATTTCTATTATTTTCTGCTAAGGCGAGAGCTAGTTTTCAGCCAAAGTTTGAGGGTGATTTATATGTTTGCATGTTTCCACATTTAATTGGTGTCTTCTGGGCAAAAGATCACAGTGGTAATTTAATTAAACTCTGATATGTCCATGCAGTGAATTAGACTTGAGTGATAAAGCACATGTCCAGATGACGGCATTGAGTCATATTCATTAATATGAAAATAAGAAATGGGTGCAAAGATATCAATGACACTTGTGGAGACTTTTGCAAGCTCACACTCACAGTCATCATCTGTGTGTAGTTTGGCTTTGAGCTTTTCCATCTTCCTCTCATCCCGTAGCAGCAGCGTTCTGTCTTTCTTCAGCGTCCCCATTCCATCCTCCTTCTTGTCCTCTGTCACCTCTTGAATGAGGGAGTACTCCTCATAGTTGGTGATTCCTGAAAAGGGCGCAAGTTAGTCAGAGGATCCTCAGAGGAGGAGATGCCTCAAACCAGCACGATAACTAGTAATAGAGAAAGGATCTCTGCAATTCTTTTGCACTCGCTTTTTATCTCTTTCTCTCTGCTTCGAAACAGTGAAGGAAAGATGGTACAGAGCCAGCAAACTAAAACGGTAGCCGAGGACGAGAAGAAGCCAAGCAGAAAGACCTACTCCAAACAAACATTTTCCAATAAAGCTATCTGCCAGACACATGTCCCTCTCCTCCTCACCCAATTAAGCTTGATAGCAACCCATTATAATTGAAATATACTGCTTAGGGAACACCTCTGTGGCAGGCAAGGATGGCACGGTCTGGGCCTTAGGAAGAACACTTAGTATTTACAAAAAACAAGCTTGTTTGAGCTTGATAAATCATGTCCATCGTGCTCTAAACAAAAAGGGATTAGGACTTTATCAGGCGTACGCGAATACTCAAAAGTGCTTGACAAATGCTGCTGTTTAAATATGGATTTAATAACACATAATCACACAGCAACATAATGCATCTCAGTGTGAAATCAAGTGGTATGCCTTGGACTAAAAATAAAATAGACAATGAATAATTTAAGCCTTGGACGATGGCTTGACAAGATTCATATTAGCCGTGTTCTCACTTGCCTATTCTACTGCATATGGTGACAAGCAGCTCCCCGACAGTTTTTGAGTCATCCACCATGATGGTTTTAACCGCACCATCCAGCATTTTGATCTTTTGCGGCCTTTGTTTCTTCTTATACTCCAATACATCCTGAGAAAACAGGAGAGGAAGCACAATGACGTCCACAACCCCACTGATCACTCTCCGCAAGCAGGGAGGCATAAAAATCTCCGGTCCCACTAGAAAATGTAAATCACTTTAACTGATGATAAATGACACTGACAGTTCTCCACCCCAGACTATATGACTTAATCTTACTCCATTTCGCAGCATGTAGTAATCCAGGGTTCTTCCAGACTCGAGCCAGATTCCTTTCCTGGGATCATCGTCAGACAGGAAGAGGCCATAATCTGAAGCTGAAACACAAAGTGAAACACAGCATGCAAATGTAGATGCCTATATATTTCCATTATGTAAATCAAATTTTCTGAGTCATCCGCCAACCTTGTCCTGTCTGGGCTTCTGGTACTCTCTCTCTGATGATTCTGCAGGCATCATACACAGGCGTGGATGGTTCAAACTGCATTGTTTTCACCACATTGCACTGGCGTACACAGATCTTTAGCGACAAAGCCACCATCTTGGTGGGTAGTTTAATGGTCTCACCGACCAACGCACCTGGAAAATATAAAAGGTAGAAACATTATGTAAGGGTCAGAGTGTGTAAAGTCATACCGCTGGCTAATATCCTAAATGGATGGCCTGTATGATGGCCATAACACAGGCGGTTTCTAAAATGTCCTCTCATAAAACAATCATGTGTGAAGAGGGAGTCTCAGGTGCAGAATACTGCACCACAAGGCACAGAACAAATCATCACAATTATCTCCTTGGAGACATTTCAACCTGTGAAATTGAATGTGTTATGCCGTACCCCTGCCTCAGCAGCCCCTCATTCTTCCCTGCTGTTCGGATATTTAAGGGTTAAGTGTAAGAAAGGTTCTGCCTGATTGCAGCGTGTGTAGAATTAGCTGAACCAAGACAAGCGACATAACCTTTCAGCAGAAAAAAAAGAGTGCAAGTGCAAATTTCTCAATCGTTAGGAATAACAGGAGCCGAGTCAAAACACCGAAAATGACATTCCACCGCTGCATCATTATTCGCTCTTCTCCTGGCTTGCACTCTCCCCCAGAAGCAGACTCTACAGTGAGACAAATTAGTAGGTGTTTTGTCACATTCTGCAATTACGGTGAATCAATTCAGGTATTCTGAGCCTCATATGAGCAAAAAAGGAAAGAGACGGATACTGCAGAACGTTTCTCCTCTTCTTTGACCTTGGCTTCAACAGGGAGATGGATGAACTTGATAAATAGGGCTATCTATACCCAGGAGGCCCTCTGTCTCTTGCTTAACCACATCATAGACCTAAAATCTTGTCATTTCTTTCTCCATTAATTGATAATAAATTCATCGTCTTGTCCTTAAAACATCACAAAACCCAAGTTGGCATATTCAAATTGCTTGTTTCTTCCGACCAATGATATTTTTGCTTTAAAATAAATGACTGAAACAATGAATTAATTATCAAAATAGTTTTAGATAAATTTTCTGGCGGTCAACTAATCATTTCAGCACTACTATATTCCAAATTCTACTTCAACACAAAGAATTTTAGTATTTCTCCCCATGGCTGGCGATAAAGGCAAAAGTTCAAATCGTCACACTGACACGATTCAGATCTTAGCCACACTTTGAAACAAAGAGTTTTTTTGTGCTCAGGATTCACAGTTCATCCACAGGCCCCTTTTTGAGCCGAGAAAGTCTGAGAAGTACATTTTCTGTAATGATAGAGTTGTGAATGAGCCCGCCTGTGACTGTGGCTCTGTTATGGCCATGGGTTCCTCTCCAATAGCCCCTCTCCTTCCTGGAGTTTTTCTTCATACAAAGTGGGAACGACAAGCACAAAGAAGAAGGGGTAATGGCGCCGCATGAGCTCTCCTCTCTACAGACTGGCAGAGAAGCCCCACCGAGTTTTTGTCATCCAGCTCTTCCACAGATACTCTCTTCTAGACAAGCAGCTTGAGACCCCAGACTGACAACACAGAAGGTCACACGGGTCACAGATGCGGGCTCACAATCTAGATTTACAGGTAACAACAACACACACCAAATGCATAAAATATTTCTCAAGGATTTCAGACAGGTCCATCTCTGCCAAAAAGCCAAAGTCACCTCTGACGACAGGTGTTTGCTCAAGATTACTGTCGGTCTACTGCTAAAGCAACAGTCACTTTAGTAACTGTTGTGAGAAGCATCAGTCACTTCAGAGAGTAAGTACTGCAGAAACCACATGATGAAACCCAGGAGGATAATAATAATCCCTGGGTTTACAGTAGTGTGAGAGCACATTTTTCACTAGGATCCTCGTGCAAACACTCCAATGCAGCCAGCTCCTCATTAGCTCTGTTTTCAAGCATGGATAGATCCACATCTGAAAGAGGAGCAATGAGAAACATCTCACTTAAGTGACTCGCTGTTGAATCTTATTTATTTTATTACCCTTTCTAGGTCAAAAGGTAGACCTGAAAATGTCATTTTAAAACACTATCTCCCATGGTAATCACTAGTCCATCAGAAAAGAGTCCTGCTTTGAATTTGATTTGTTCACTACTCTAAATATTAAGACGTGAAAATGGCCAAAGAGCAGCTTGGTGGGGAGTCTAAGCATGGACAATTCAATAGAGACGAGGGAAAGCAGGAGCCATCTGGAGAGGATACAGCTCTAATGATTGACTGTAATACCAGCAGCAGCGCAGAGCCCGAGAGCAACAACTGCTGCGATTACTGCACCAGTCTGTCACACAACAAGGAAGCAAGGAAGTGGCTCGACAGGAAACTTAAACAGTGTTTGTCCAGGCATGAGCAGTTTGTTAAGACCAGTCTTCCAAATGTTTCTAATAGAAAAACAAATTTGAAGCAGAATGACCCCTGAGAGCTTAACAGGGTGTGGATGAGAATGAATAACATTCGTTCAAGGACGACCAGGCAACAATGCCGTACAGGGGCGCTTCAATTTTGTGGTTTTTATTTGATCAATACCAGAGTTAACGCCTGTGTGTTTCTCACGCAGTGTGGAAAGGAAGATGTGGGACATACAGAGTGCAACAAAAGCCAGGATCAGTTGTTCTTCTGAAGGAGATTCTGAGGAAGATATATGCCCGGGTTAGCTGGAGCCGCAGCCATGATTCCCAACTGTGAAGCGCATACACGCTCTTTACAGCTGCTTTGAACATGTTCAATGCAAAAGTCATATGGCAATTACTGTACCATATGTGTCAGCCATCCTTCACAAGATTGTCCCCTGCAATTTACTTCAGACGTCGGGGTACTGTTGTCTATTAAATCAATTCATGCTTTGTATTTTGTGAAATACAAGATATGTTCTCTAAACAAACTAAAAAGCTGAAGATACAAGAGTACACAATGCAAACACTTTGTGCAGTGGAGAGTACAGTTTTACATTGTACTCTGAAGTAATTCATTACTGTATGAAGGACAAAACCTTCCTGACCTGTATAAGATTGAGAGGACAAACATAATAAAAAGAAAGCAGCTTGAGTTAAACTGGAAAATAATAACATTTATAATGTATAATTCCTTATTCTCAAAGCACCAAATCGAAACCATCCCCCCACATTGCTACAGGATTTTCAAGGTCGGCCCATTAAACTGAGATCACGTGAGAAACAGTGATGATTCCCTGGTAAACAAGGCATTTTATACTCTTTCTGCTTTAGCAGTATTTGTGTGTGGAAACCGAAATAGAGAGGCACAACTACACAATTGGAAGCGATTACTGTGAGTATAAAAACAGCCACTCTGGGATAAAAGGTAGATCACTAAAGCAAGCACACCTGTAAAGGATGACATTTAGATTTTAACAAGCTGTGATGCAATTGAAAATAACCCCAAAGCTCAAATGAAATAGCCATTGCGCAGCAGGAAAACACTGTGGCTGCAGCCTTCACTAACCTCACAAATACACTGAACTGGCATTTACTACGCCATATTATCTACAGCCTGGTGGACTATTATTATTGTTTAATTTAAGCATGTAGTATGTCAATGGCACTGAATGGAGGGCTGAGAAAATTTCCAACATCAGCAGTTCTCAGGACTGTTGAGAACAGCAGGATTAAAGTGTGTGTGCATTGAGAAAATGCTTATTGGCTAAACTGCTTTACACCACACCTCCTCTTCTCTCCTCTTTACATCCTGCACTGACACTCTGTGCACAACATCAGCCTTTTATCCCTGTCTTATTGAAAGCAAGGTCAGTTTCCTGCAGGACCACAGTATGTCTCTGGAGACCGTTACGCTTTCCTGGAACACAGAGAGTCCAATGGTGTGTCACATAACAGCAAATAAGGGTTGTTGTTTTGATCATATGCGTATTCAAATCCGATATTCCTGTAACCCAGGAACAATATTTCTCTCCATATGTCAAGGTCAGGTGTGTTATTTGCACCAGATGTGAAAGCTGTTTCTAAATTTAATGACTGCTAGGCTATTGAATTTTGTAAATCAGAGCTCTAACAGTACACAAGAGGCAGGCATTAATCAACCAGCATAAACACATATTTATTTTGAGTCTGAGGCATACTTGATTTATAACTAACATATATCAAATTATTATACATATCTATTTAATAGCCCAGGGCTGTAATCTAAGTAGCACATGGGGCCACAGAGACATCATTCTGTCAGCTTGCCTTCACCACATTAATAATATGAGGAGAATATGATCATAGTGCACGGATGCAAAAAGTCAAATATTTGTAAGCTGCCCAAAGAATGATGGATGTTGCAGGTTTAGTCTTTTAGAAGGTGCAGAGTGTAAAAATACAATTATTATAATACTGCTTATTATCATACCTTATTTTCCAGAGAGCAGATATACAATAAACCATGCCCTCTGTTAGATGTACCATTTTCAAATGTCCACTTTCTTATGCCTTGCAAAGATTCTGTTCTTTTTTTTCGCAACAATGAAGACGTCCTTGTGCCATTTCCTTGGAAAGAACACCCACTGAATTTTGAGTCTACCTGAATACAATTCAAATAATTAATAAGTGAAGTGGCTTTTGCCTCCACCATTATCACTTCCTCCATACGTTTCATAAATTAATTAATCCTTGCTCGAGCAGAACACAGCCATCACCGGACGTCATTATGAAGCAGAACTGACCCTTGCTATTTAAAGTTCACCAGGATTACTATGAACAAGCTTGCATATTATCAGTGGCTTGCTTGGTATTATTTCACCTAATGGAGTGCTAGTCAAGCAGAGGTTGTTGATCCAGATAAAAAAAGGCAGCAAACGCTCTAAATTCAGAGCCAGTCACATTTACACGGACTTATTTTTTTAAAATGAACCTTGCTGTTATGACCCACTCTTGGGACTACAGGCTTTGCTCCTGGGCAACACACTCTGCCGTAATGCAATTTGAGGGTATGGATACTGACAGAAATTATGAATCTTGCCCTTTTTGCGGGAGGGAGAGAGCAGCTCCTCTTACACTAAAAATATCCAGCGAAGTAGATCGTTGTCCTTGCAGCACCGTTTGAAATGGATCCACAACAGAAGCAGTGCAATAAATGTAACTGTTTCTTTGTAACTATAAAAGACAATGGCATTCACTAATACCAAAAACTATATGGGAGCAGATTAAAATAAATTCTATTCATTCTTAAACTGTAGATCAGACAGCAAATCCTGAGACATTTTAAAAGTGGGTGTAGAATGCTTTTGGCTCAGTTACAGTACTATTGAGATATTATTGGTTTAGATTGTCCAGCAGTCCTGGAGTCAATACACTGAGTCTTACAACACAACCAGTTACTCAATATGTACCATCCCTCATTTAGAGATGTGAAGAATGAGCTTCCGAATAGATGGAGACAGAAACGGCTACTAGAGGAGGAGAACTCCACCCAGCAGCTGCAGTCAGTCAACCAATGAACTAGTCAGTCAGTCAGCTGTGTGGTTGACCTGGCGTCTGGGTCAGTCACTCAGTGGGAGTGGTTCATGTGGTTCATCATTACTGACACTGATGGATGCAGATCAGCCCCAAAACAACAAAAGACTCAGCCCATGATGATTTTTATTATCATTATCAACCACATTTTTAACCATAAATCTCTTATAGAGCTATTACAGTATGTGGCCTCTGGTCTCGTAGCCTACATCTGTTTTTTGACTGGTAACTACGACAGGCTAAGCGATGGCATGATATGAAACAGAGAACATGTTTGGAGTCAATAGTTCAGCGCTTTGGACTTTACAATTAATATGACTCAAAGGAACAGTTTGCAAAAAAAAAGGTCAACTAAACTTAGTTTCTAAAACAAACCGTCAAATGTAAAGACAACCATTACTGTCTCCATTAGTGAAGTGTACTTAGCTTCGTCATGTAAAAGGGTGGATCACACAAATTAAATCCACTATAGCTTAATTTCTTTTTTATTAACATTGTACATTTCTTTAGATGTGTATCTCATGCGACAACATATTTGGGTATTTAAATGCTGCTTTAATGACTATTATGAGAATAAAATACTTTACAAGTGCTTGTCAAGTGGCTTTAGCCACTTAATCCATACAGGTTTGCCTATTATGTACTGTTCATTGCATACCATATGGATGGTTTGATCTCAAAGTACTACAGTATGTTCAAGATGGAAAGCATTTCTTCCCCACAATTACATCCAGAATATAAACTCAAACTAGCAAAAATGCAACAGATGTCTGTTTTTTGTGTGTTAAATAATCAATATTTATATACAGTATGCCCTTCCTGAGCCAAATATAAACGCAAAAAGGCAACTCACCTTTGTCAAATAAAGTATCAGCGTTCACACTGTAACATAAACCTGACCTTGGTATTAAGTCAACCAACACACACTTGCATTTTCCCTTTTTGCCTCTCAGTTCTCACACCAACTGTAGAACATAAATTCTGTGACATTAGCTACATGCAGTGCATTCAAACATTTTGGGTTGGTGTACCATAACTGTTGTTTCAGGGACCAGAATCCCAAGTATGGGCATGTGAATGACAGCGGACAGCTACAGAGTGGGTTGTCGTTCACATGGTCTTAAAAGGACAGCTTCTATTGAACCTATTTTCATAGGAACCCCTAAACAATCGGAGGTGATTGAGAGCTTTTGCACCATGCCCACTGGACAGGATATATTCAGCCTTCTCTTCCTCCTCTCAGATCCATTTTGGACTTATAGACATGCGTGTTGTTTATCAAACGACAAACCAACCTGTAAGCACAGTTTGCCTGTCATCTGAGATGCAACCTGTGTGCAATCAGTGAAGTTTACTACGCTCTTTATGTGTATGGCTGGATCGCACAAATCACAGGAGGAGATGAAGTGTGGTGATTGCACAGTCTGCTGGATTTACTTCAGGTCGACTCGATTTGCGAGGGTAGGTTTAACATGGAAACTAACCCACCTCTCAAAAGGTGCAGATTTGTGCATGGATATTAAAGAAATGTTGAGGGGGTGTAAAGAAGATTTACACAAACTGACTTTATGTATGATCTACAGAAATCAGAGGGGTGTAGCAGAGTTGCGCTGAAATATTTCAATAAAACAATTTAACCACTTTTTAGACTGTAAAAAAGCAGTAACATAACAAAATCTTATCAGTTGCCATTTAGCAGCTGTAGTGAATGTTTCTGAATTGTATTATTCCATTCAATGAGTTTTTCCAATTCAGCATCCTTACATCCTCAGGGATCCAAACTTTGATTTCTAAGAGGCGATAGGATAGCCAATCTCAGGCAAAGTGTGATTTTTAAAGATTTTTTTGCCTATATTTTTGATAGCGTGTCGAGGGCGCGCTCTACCAGGGCGCCCCAAAGTATGAAAATGTATCTCTCCTTCCCTCACAGAATATGCATGGAAGGAAGCAGTTGCGATATTTGTAAATTGATGCTACCTTTGGAAATCAAACTCTACGTGCATGCAAATTGTGGGTGCACACTGAATAAAAAGGACAGAGCTCATATACATTAAAACTACCATACTAAAATATATGATTTCCCAGTAGCAGGAATCGACACTACACAGTACACAACCAAAATTGAAAATATTTCAGTAGGTTGCAAAATCCCTCTAACCAATAGAGACACTTACAGTAATAAGCATTCTGTTTCTCTCTATAACCCTACACAACGTGATAATAGGACTATGTGCCAGCTATTCAGTATGACATAATTTAACTGCTGTTTCACCAAATCTAGACCGACAAGCACAGGGTCAGGGAGATCAAGGAGTATCAAGAAAAGACTCCACAGATGTGACAGTAATTAGTGCAAGAATATGTAAGTACAAGACAGAAATGAAATCATTGCATCACAATTACAAAAGGTCAAAGTTAAGATGCCAACCCCGCTCTCAGTAGCTCCACGTCAATCTGTTTTCCTGTACCATACAATAAAATCAAACTGATGCAGCCTGTCTTCAAAAAAAGCTTGCAAGGGCTGTCTGCCAAACATTACTTTATTTTATAATAGAGTCTGACAAAACATGTGAAAAATAAACAACGCAATCTGCATTAACTTTATAACAAATGATAGGGGAGTTAATGGCTGAGATTGTAGCACAAGCAAATACAGTACAATAGGTAGAGGGTGAGGTGAATGTGGGAGTTTGTGTGCATAACAACACACATATACACAAACCAAACAGCCTTTATTAACTTAAATATATCAAAATGGATCATGCTGCAGTGGGATGTGAGCAAGAGTATTAGACGATGCTCTCACACCTCTGGCTTCCACGATCAGTATATTCTGCCTGGAGTGTCGTGTCCTGTAAATCAGGCAACTCCAATCTCCGGTCTGCACTGCCTCCCCAGCACTGAGCCTCTCATACTTCAGTAACCGACTGCCTACTACCACTTGCATGCTGATTACAGTATCAAGAGCAGTGGAACGGAACATACACTGGCTTCTCTCCAAAGTGTGATACACCGAGGGACTCTATCAGCATTTTATATCCTCTGGCATGCTGGAAAGGAAAAAACACAAAGGCGGAGATTCACTCTTCTGGCTCTTTAAGCAAACCAAACATTTAGCTAAGAACACCATAACAGACATACAGTATCAGTTTAATCGAGAAGTGCAGTTCCTATTAGTTTCTCCTGCACAATGTCTTGCGTTATTATCCGTACTCATAGTGAGCTTAGTGGAGCATTAGTAAAGCCAGCACTTACCAACACGGTACTCTATGACCATATCAAAGTGATGTTTGTAAAAATAAAACCCTCTGTTGATGGTGAGTAAAACCATGTTGTTGCATGAGAGGAGGTTCAGGGTGAGGCCATGTTGTTGGCCCATTGTTTCCAGATCAGCGACTCTGCCCACAGTTGCCATGGCTGCTGCTGTGCCCACCTTTTCCTGGACATATAAGGCTGGACAGCAGCAGCAGCCACATCCACTCTGCCCTCAGGACCACGGCTGCCACTGCTTCCAGGGTCATCTGGATGTAGGGTACACTCTTGCAGTGATTTAAGGATTCCAGCTAAAGTCAGCTTTTAAATGTCAAGCAGACAAGGTCAAAGAGAGAGCTTTAACAATGTTAAGGGCTGCTTCATCTGTGCACACAACTGTACAATCCTAGTTTCATCCAGAAGACCTCTCAGCTATAATGTCACAAGTACATGGAAATGTTCGCCAGAAAAAGCGATTGAGGTAGTTGACTTTGATTCACTGTGATAGAGCGTGTCTGAAAAATGAAAATACCTTTATGTAAAAGTGTCACTTCAGCTTTGCTGCTTTGTTGAAGGTTCTGCAGAGAAACATAATGTAACCTTTTGTGTGGAGAGCTGCACTGTGAGGATGAGAAACTGTGATATCATCTACTTAGGCATGTGCCGGTATCAATTTTTCATGCTGCGATTAATTGATTGAGCTTTTATCATGGTATTATCACAATATTTTAATTGCACAAGAGAAAAAGATAAACAAACTTCCACTTGTTAACTTTAATAACTTTTATTAAATAACAAAAAGTACCTCAAACATTTAAATAAATATAAATAAACCTCTGACTTTACCCTTTTAGAAGAGGGATAAAGTAATTACAGTTACAAATTACTTCTCCCAAAAAGTAATTGAGTTAGTAACTCGGTTACCACATTGTAAAAGTAATCAGTTACTCAGCAAAGTAACTGTGACGTTATTTTTTATGTTCTAATCTCAGCAAAAAAAGAAACGCCCTCTGACTTTCAACTGTTTTCACTTTCAGTAAACTTAATGTGTGGCCTACAAGCCCTCAGTCCAGCCTCTCTCAGCCTATTGCAGACAGCCTGAGCACTGATGGAGGGATTGTGTGTTCCTGGTGTGACTCGGGCAGTTGTTGTGGCCATCCTGTATCGGTCACGCAGGTGTGATATTCGGATGTACCGATCCTGTGCAGGTGTTGTTACACGTGGTCTTCCACTGCGAGGATGATCAGCTGTCCTTCCTGTCTCCCTGTGGCGCTGTCTTAGGCGTCTCACAGTGTGGACATGGCAATTTATTGCCCTAGCCACATCAGCAGTCCTCATGCCTCCCTGCAGCATGCCTGATGCACGTTCATGCAGATGAGCAGGGACCCTGGGCATCTTTCTTTGGGTGTTTTTCACAGTTGGTAGACAAGTCTCTTTAGTGTCCTGCGTTTTTAGAACTGTGACCTTAAATGCCTACTCTCTGTAAGCTGTTAAGGTCTTAACAACCATTCCACAGGTGCATGTTAATTAATTGATTATGGTTAATTGAACATGCATGGAAAACATTGTTTAAACCCTTTACAATGAAGATCTGTAGAATTATTTGGATTTTTACAACATTATTGTTGAAATACACAGTCCCGAAAAAGGGACTGATTGAAGAATAAAAAACACTATATATATACTATATATTCCATGTTATTTGGATAGATCCAATGTGCTGTCACACCCATGTAACTTTTATTGTGGGCAGTCCAGAGGTCTGCTGTAGTTGAAATGTTCTCTAATTCCTTAAAAGACTTTTTGAGCTCAATATTCATTTTTTCATATTCACCGTCTATGAATTTAGCAAAAGGCATGGGGAAACCCCCCTTCCTCCTCCTCGTATTGGTATTTTAGCAAGGATAGCGCTCAATGACTCAGACATAAACATTCTTGCCTTTAATTTCAATGAGCGAGAAGTAGTGCCGGTACTTCCAGTTTGAGAATGTTACCTTTGAAGTTCCCTGGCTTGTGGCCATTGCCGCTGTCTTGTGTTTAGTGGTATTTAGAGCGCGCAGTGAGTGAGAAAGTGTGAGCAGGGTATCCGCCCACCCAGCCACATTTGCAACGGTGTCATCATCCCCACCCCTGCTCTCTCCAGGCAGCTGGTGTGTAGCCATACTAACCAAAGCCTGACACCTCGCGCTTCATTCAACCAAATTGTAGTAACGCGCCACTTTACATTCTCAGTAACGATAACGGCGTTGCAACGATGGGAAAAGAGATTACTCCATTACTGACAAAATAACGCTGTTAGTAACGCCGTTATATTTAAACGCCGTTCCTCCCAACACTGGACGTGAGTGAGGATTGTTTGCTTTGCACAGCATATACGCAGTGTTTTTTAAGCGGATGATGGAAAATAAGCTAATGCGCGTTCTATAAATCTAAATTCGGATCTATTATTATTCACGGTATTTTGAAGTGCCCGCGATAATAATATCATGCGTATTCATTACCGCGATTTATCGCATTACCAAAAACCGGCACATCTACATCTACTAGTGCATTGATCCCCACGGTATAGTTAAAAAGTTGTGCATGTCCAAAGATGGGCAGACACAGAATGTACAGACAAAGCACTTGAGCAAGAACGTTTTCCCTCCACTCAATTAACCAAACAGCTTTCTAGAGTGTGTTCCCTCCCAAAATGATGAATGATTGGTCAACATCTAGAGCAAACAATACAAGTTGAAAGGAAACTGTGCAAGGTCAAGGCAAATGAAAACCCCCAGTATGCAGTTAACTTGGGAGTACATTCCAAGCGCAGTATCATTGTGCGACTCCTTGCAACTTTGTTTTTCTCTCAGCAAGGACTAAAAGCACTGGAGAATCAAATGTTTAAATTGGCTTGCGAAGGCATAAGCAAAAACTTTCCCTCAGACAAATACTGTACACTTCAGAAAGTTCTTCAAGCGGTGTCTGTGCGCTGGAGGCCTGCTGACAAATTGGACGTCTTTTCTGAGGAATGTTTCAAAGACATACATCTTTTTAACAAGATAGTTTTACTGTTATATTCTACTGCTACAATCCCCAGGTGAGGAGAAGTGCTATATAAAATAAATTCGCTATTCATTTTTTACATGCGTATTTAGATAGGCATATCCTTTTGAGAAAAAAGCTAATTTCAGGTTTTTAAATTCAATAAACAAACATTCATAGTAACAGCAAAAACGTGACTGTGATGCTCTCACAGTGGTGACCATCTTTTCTTTGTAAGAAAGGCTTCTCAAATATTGTAAGGAGGAAAAAATGTCCAAAGCAAACATATGTATATCCTTATTTTGCCATAAGTCTAGACTACTATGATATTCTTGTCTTTCCAAATGTAGTTGAGGGAAATGCCTTGTTGACCTAATTCAAAGTAAAATTCATGGTTTCTGAATATTCCCAGAAAAATGCATGAAAAAGTTACATAATTACACTAACAGCTCTAAATAATCAGTTATTTTCCACCCCTGGGATCTGGTTAGGACATGTGAAACATACAATACATTGATAACCAAATATATCTTCAATACAGGGAGACATAAGTTACATATTGTGAAAGTCTTCTGCCATCAAATTATTTCTTACACTAGTTTTCCAACCCTGTCACTGGATTTCCACCCCTAAACTATATTCAAGTATTCCTGATTTCTAGGGACAAACATCTCTGGCTTAAATTCCCCTCATAAACATCTGGTCAACTAACCACCCACCCACACTCAGCATGCATATCCTTAGCATATTGTGCAACAGGGTCACGAGAACCATGCTGGCTACTTTTTTTTTTCCAACTATTTTTTTCGGGCTTTCCTCGCCTTTATTTTCTGATAGAGACAGTTGAAAGACAGGAAATATGGGAGACAGAGAGGGGGGATGACATGCAGGAAAGCCTGCCACGGCTGGAGTCGAACCCGGGTACCTGCGATGAGGACTATAGCCTCGCACATGGCCGTGCGGTTTAACCGGCTGAGCTAACCGTGCGCCCCATGCTGGCTACTTTAAAATATTTTTGCGCATGCTTCCAGCTCAGAGCCGAGAGGACGGATGGAAAACACAGTGATACACCTCTGGACACATCTTATAGATGGACCTATACTGAGATAGAGTCGCCACACGATACAAGTGGAGCATGTACGGGATGCTGCCATGTTTAGTTAATGACTCACAGGCCCAGTATTTCATGCTCCACATCTGCTGGTTACCATAGCAACCCTGGTTTCGGGCAATTCCCAGGTCAGGTGGCTTCTGTTCAGCTCCAAATGAAAAAAGGGCCTTTTTCAAGCAGTGTAGTTTGCGAAAGAAACCAATGAATGATAAAAGCCTCTGACTTTCATTAGTGGTTCTTAAGATGGTCACTGAAGTTTCTTCAATGGCTACACACAATCAGTGTTTAAAGAGACAAGCTGTCACTGCTACAGAACAACTGAAGTGTGTCTGAATCACTTTTACTGAACTTGCTCTGTGGGTTCTCATGAGGCTGGATAAAAAAAACTCAGCGCTAAGCATTCAAGGATATCGGTAGATATTTTACAACTGAAAACACAAAAGAAAACCAGAGGCACAAACAGGAGGGGCATTATGCAAGGCAGACACTATTATTACTGCTGAATCACAGCTTTTGTGACTCAGCAAAATACAAGCTACAAAACTGAAAGCAACAAAAGCGACAAAACAAAGACCTTTCCCATATACAGTCATGCTACATTTATAAATACAGTGTGCTACTTCTGCAGTTTTGTGCAGCCAAACTTAAGGAAAGACTCATCTGTTTTTCATCTGTGCTTCATTGTTTATGCTTCATCTGTGCAAAAAAGCAGCAAATTGCACAATTGCAGGCTTTTCTATTTACTAAATGCGTTAGTGTGAACCACAATAAATGGATCAGAAACTTAGAAAAGAATGGCTGTATATCAGAAGGGCTTTACAATTACATGCTGGTCATTATGACAGCATGGGTGCAGTTGAATACCCCAGTGTGGGTTTCATACAAACAGAAGCAGCGGGAGCCGATCATTAGGAGCAGGCGTCTGCAGGGCCGCGTCCCAGTAGCTCAGCCGGAGCCTGTGTGAGAGGTTCTCCGCCTCACTGGAGAAGTCCAGAGGAAACATACTGCAGGCCAAGCGCTCCCCAGTTCCCCTCTTTTTAACCTGATTACTGTAATGAGCTTAGAGACTGTTGGATGTACAACATCTAATGTGGATACAGACAAACACACTGCACTCATTCCCTGTACTTTCACTGGCAGCTGAATGCAAGGCGCACCATCAGGCTCAAACCCAGCATAGCTAGATGGCTCATTGATGGATGAGAACAGGAAATTGCAATTTGGTCGAAGTTAAAGCAGATTTAAGGGGTAGCTCGGAGAAAAGTTGTCGAAATGCCAAGGAAAATATGCCAACCAAGAAATAAACATATGTGTCTCACTTTTCTTTAAGTAAATACTTTTGACCTTCAGACCCTGATTTAAGCGCTACACAGCCAATTGATTTCATACTGTGCCTCCCGCAAACAGGTGAGAAATGCTTAAATCAAGGTGTGTCCACCTTTAATCAACATTATAAACAGATTCTGACTCTGTGTCTGCATACTAATAAATGTTAAGGATATATTACTGGATCATTGGACTCATATAATCTGGGAAGCAATGATTTCGACTGTGCTGCTCGTTGGTCCATGAATAGTTGTGTTTGGCATTTAAAGCAATCTGAAAAACCTCAGCAACAAAGACACCAAGATGTACCCAAGCCCTCATGTTCTTAGGAGATAAGTGAACATCCACAGAGGAAAACGTTACTAGCACACATGGAGGATACCGATAAGTGTCCTGTGCATCCAGTATTTCCACATGGATTGGACTTTTTGTACATCACTGTCTGTATAATATACATTATCTTCTTGTTAACGCCAGGGCCAGCCATGGGGACACAGAGGTTTGATATATTCACAAAATATCACGGACATCCTGCCAGGCTGTTGCACGTGTTGCAAGAGTATCGAGAGGGTGCACGTTAGTGTAACACGGGAGTAACTCTTCCAGATTCAATGTGTAAAGTTGTTGTAATATATCTTCCTCTTACTGCCAGGTGTAGCTCTAAATTATGATTAATAGACACATCATAGTTTATTCACAATTGCATATGTTGACTGAACCAGTGTACAAATACACAGTAATGAACGGATTCTTTCTAGCTGCAGGCTTGCCGAATGTTACGACAGCCAGGTTATCGGGGTGCACACTACAACTCTAAAGGAACAGGAAAATAAAACATTCCATGAACACTGTGATATGCAAACTTGACAAAGTATGGAAAGTTTAGATGTATTAAGCGATGCAACTGGACAAACAGTTTATGAGTTTGCATAAAACAACTGACGCTAAGAAACTCATGCTGTGCTTTAAAACTAGATTTTATATTTGAAAAATAAACATTTGCTGATTTCTTACAGGCTAAATTCTTCCACTTTTCGAGTTTATTATTGCATTTGTATAATTAATGTCCAAGGAGCCTGTAGCCAAATTTATATCCATGCAGTCATTCAGAGAAAACTGAATTAAAAGTGTACAGTGTATTTAATTGCAATGCTTTGGCAAAAACACATGAACATACTATACCAGGAAAGGACGAGAAGAGTGTAAGCTTAAGGCATAAAGTGACGGTAGATTTAAACAGCAGTGTTGGAGGTCCTCAACAATCACCTACATAACTTTCATAATATTCTTGCTCACATTTTATGGCATTTAGATTTTTCTAGACCTAAGTAACCCTAGTACCAAGGATTTTACCCATTTTTTTCAGATCAACAAATAAACAGCATCAAAAATACTCTGGGAACCTGGGCAAGTTGTTTAGATGGTTTAGTAACCAAACTATACATTACAGGGACAGTTATTTTCCTCCCTGCAATCTGACCGTAAAGAAAGAGCATTTGGTGAAGGACAAGGCGAATGTAAAAACAGTTCTGCTCTCAAATCGACAGAAACTGTGAGAGGTTCCTGTCCTTGAAGAAAATACATTTTTATGGCTTACACTGTGCTGATCCATGGAACTGCAATAATTCAGACAAGAGCCCAGTCAGTCTTGGTATAGGCTATATAAAGATACACATAGTACTTCCTAAAGGGGCTATCAGAGGAAGATGGGTTTTGATTGATGCTAACAAGCAAAAAAGAGAATTTGTTGAATCTACAAATCTCTCCTCAGTGTCTGGGTACACTTCATCCCTTGAATTACACCACTCACTATCTCACAGCTGTGCAGGTTTATTCTCCTTTATCCCCCAAACAAGAAACAGGATTTCTCAAAGTGGCACAAAAACACTATCCATTTAGGGTTTGTGTTGGTGTGCCTAACGTATATACTGTAACACAAAATTGAGTCCGGAGCCAGCATGTGACATCTCGAGGTTAGTGAAACTCAAGCCCATTAAAAAAAAAAAAGAAAGCTTTTCTATGTGCTGATTTACCTAAGGTCCACTCAGTGATTGGTAAAGGACACATTTCCTGAGGGAATGAAAAGGATCCTTGGTGCATGTTGCAGACTCCACAAAGCTGTGATCTTTTGCAGAAAAAGACATTCTACCTCTGAGAACTCGACTACAGTGGGTAACAAAGGACCATTACGGGCTTATTTGCAGTCAAAATACACTTTGCATTATTATATCCACTTATACCCAATGTGTTTCCTTAACTATCAAACTTGCACCTATACTGAAAATATAACTGGCCGTGCATCAGCGTTCTAATCCTTTCTGTTGGAGATCGACCTCACTGTAAGAACACAAAAATAAAACATCTACCTTCCACAGTTGATATGCTAATCTCAGTTTCCTTTATCATGTCCTGTCCACAGGAGAAAAAGCTCATTGCTAAGGATTGACACTGCAGCTTTGCAAAAGTACTTGAACCCTCATGTTGTTCTGTACACACCAGTTGGCTTTCTCTGACTAATGCTATTCAGCCTAACAAAGTGAACTGTAGGAGAGACACAGTCTTATCACTTCTGTATGAGAACCAATTTGACTATCAGGCTCTGTACATGCTACAGAGAAAATGTAGTATAGAAAGAAAATACAGTATTATAAAGTTTGACAGATGACATTTACAATACAGAGTGTATATTTCAAAAGAATATATTCCAGTCTATTTTTAGTCATGCTGGTTGGTCGGTCCACAATTTAGTCCAGACTGAATTACTGAAATATCTCAACAACCACTGGATGAACCCTAATGACTTTGGTGATCCCCTGACTTTTCAACTAGTGCCATCATCGGGTCACAATTGTAATTTGTCCAACATTTTTGTTTATGGCCAAATATGAAAATGACTTTGATGTTGAGGACAACAAAAGTCTCTTTCATAGCATATTCTCATCGTCTGCTCCTGATTTCTGGCTATGGCAAGTTAATTGCTCACTCAGCTGAACAGATTTTCCCACCTCGCAAAACAGACTTTACACTTCGTAATATCACTTCATACAGCATGACAACACAATGTATCAGCATAACGGTAAATTTATCATTTTCATGTGGCTGATTGTTACAGTATGGACACTAGAGGTCATTCTCAGGGCTGCGTATTGATGATTGCTGTCAGTCATGAGTGACCCAGCTACTGTGTAGCTCAGCAATTTGCCATGGAATGTCATGCTTTCTGAGATTCACTAATTGCCTAAATGAATTCTGCCACCATAGCACAAAACTCATTAATGCTGACACAGACTTCTAATTAGTTAAGTGGGGGCATTCAGCCAGCTAATAACTTGAATTCTTATTATTTCTGCTTTTTGAGTAACTATAATAACATTTCATTATCTGCACTTAACACAACACCTACACAAATTGTTATCAACAGCCTATTCAGACTACATGTTATTTTCATTGACCGTTTTTGGCAATTTATCATTAGGCTAATTGCGTAATGTAGCGATAGCACCAATCAGAACATGGCAACCATCTGCCATAGATAGTGTGTGGGTTTGAATTCCAAGTAAAGACTATATCAGGTGAAAATAAAGAACCAGGACATCATCGCAACTAAAAAAACCTCTACATACCTAGAACATTGAGGAGGTGATGATCTACCTGAGCTGAACATCAGCTGCTGTATCCTACACATACTATTTATCCTCATATCAGTTAATGTCCTCATTAAAAAGCCTAAAAACTGCTTGTCTCTTGATCAATTCTGACGAACATCTGGGCAATATCTTTTCATGTACCTAGGTTTGTACCCCTTGGGGATCCATAAAGTTTGCAATTAATAGAATGAACTAGGCTCCAGCATGGCTTTAATTGGCCCCTTTGTCCAAAACACGATTTTTCCATTTTTATGCTCACTAAATGGCAGAAATATGCTCAGGAGTGGCAGGAACAAAAAGAGGTACAGCGGACAATAGGGCTGACAATCTTTTATCTGAAATTCGAACATGGGAAAGAATAGAATTTGCTCTGTTATGATCTGTCAGAATACAAAATTCATAAGTGCAACAGACCATGCCTTGTTTTCCTGCTGGGGGAAGTGCACTGTCACTTGGATCTATTGCATGCATTAAATTAGGTTATTGTTGTTCTCTTCACTGACACAAAATGGTGGACATTAGCATGCTGTGTCATTGTAATAGGGCTGCAACTAATTATCATTTATTTATTAATATGTTGATTTTTTTTTTTATTAATCAATGAATTGTTTAGTTTATAAAATGTCAGAAAAAGTGAAAAGCAGCAAATCATCACATTGCGGAAGCTGGAACTACATCATGTTTGCCATTTTTCTCTACCCAAATTACTAGAATAATAAATTATCAAAACTGTGGGCGATTAATTTCCTGTTGATCAACAAACCAAATAATAGTTTGCACACCTAATTGTAACACACTGCACTCATTGAACAACACACTGTCCCTGTGTCATGTAACTGATCTTTAGAAAACTGCTTTTGCTTCTGCTGATATTTTAGCCCTTATGAGATAAGGGACTACCATGCTTTTTTATCAGTTAAGAATAATCGAAAAGAATAAAATTAGCTTGAAACCACAAGTTTCACTAACAGTCAAATTTACATTCTGTCGAGCCTTGTTTTGTCATTCTTCCACTGATAGGAAAGACAGACAGACTGCGGGCAGAGGGTGAACATGAAGGCAGGTAGGCAGGCAAGCAAGCGTGCAGGCAGGCAATGAATTGTGGCCTCCTCTGTTCTGTAATAACTGGACAACCCATCCATTTCACCGTTGCCTCTCCGCAGATCTCTGACAGGGGTAGTATCATCCGATTCACTGGCAAAGATGTGTGGGAGAGAAAAGAACCTGCCAACCTCCACGTCCAGCTTGGGTTAACAAGACAAAAAGTTACGCTCCAAAGATCTGTAGGAAAAGAGAGGAAGCCCATGGTACTGACATCTCTGCTGATCTCTCTTAAACTTCTGCATCTAATTGCGAGGCTGAGCACGCAGCTGTGATACTCCAGTTGGATACAGATTCCTTAATCTCTCCTTTTATATGACATCGTCATGTAATCTCCATCTAGCTACCCAGGGAGCAGCCAGAGAGGCAGGAAATGAAATCAATGCTGTGTCTCGGCACTGGGTGTTACTTCATTAGCATGGGCACTACGAATGTAGCAGTAAATCTGATTTATGAAAGCGCGACGACGAAAGCAACACAGACAGACAGAGGGATTCAGAGGGATCAGTCATGTTGTATGAAATAATATTAGAGTCTGATTTTCTAAGCTTAACACTGATTTTGATTACCTGAATATCATGATAAAAAGTGAAGCAATTAGAAAATCAATTTACTGTAAACAGAAAAGGCGGGTAAAGTATGACCTTCAGTGACAATCCTGAGGCATGCATTACACAAAAATCAATTTAAATTGCAGTGCATTCATTTCCCATGCACTCAATGTGTTAATTTCTTATGTGTTATTTTTCTTCTCTATGCATGATACATCAGTTTCATAATACTGGCTATAAATTGTGCAGTGGATGTTGGTAATGATGCTTTACATCAGCCAGCGCAGTTAAGTAAACTGGGTTTAACTGGATTCAATTTGAATCTTCACTTCATCCTTTGTCACAATATTAAGGGAAAGTTCCATTATCCTAATTATTTGCCAACAATATTTAGAGTTCATAATATCCTCAAAATTTAAAATTAAATAACCCTGAATCCAAACAAAACCCTTTTACCTACCTTGATCAAGTCTAGCAAATGTGTGGAGTGAGGTCACATGCAGTATATTGTTATACTTCATCAAATTAAAATATTGTGCTTTGGGGGAAAGACATCAGTCAACCTTTCATTAGCAAGCAATGCAACTTTTTGGGGTACATCTGGGCACCAGCTGTGGCAGCACCACAGCCTCTAGAGGTCGAAAGGTTAAGAGCCTTCTGGAGTGACGACATCTAATCCTATGGTAGCTATCGACATGTTATGGAAAAGTAAACGACAGTCTATACAGTTGGTTGCTCATAGGAGAACTATTGATACACCCGCCCTTCCCTATTTCTAAAAAACAGAGATTCCAAATGATTAGTTGTGCACTCCCATGGGACTGAGAAGCTAAGGAGGGGGGTGTGTAATTCAATTATTCCCACAGTTCTGCACCAAAGGGAGGCAGACAAATCCATCTCATTGAGACATCCAGGATATGCAGGCCTGGTGTATGCACAAACTTTATTGGCAGCAAATCATTAGTGCTGCTGGTTTGAATTAAAGATAGTCTCACTCACTAAAGGACTGCTGGGAATAAATAAACCCAGGGATCTCTATACTAGCAACACCAAGCAGTTCCTCCTAAAATACTCTTAGCAATCCTTATCTAAAGAGCGGCTGAATGAGGAGGGCTTGCAGGCTGAAGCTAACAGAGAGCAGAGTGAGCCGCCTTACATGACAAGCCAACCACATTCTGAGCAATGCCTCTGAGCTTGTGCCATGTGTCGAGGATGCTGTCTCCCACTGAAGTTGCATACAGATCGCCCTTTCAGAGCACAGCCTCCTCCACTGTCTCTTTGTCCCTCCCCCCAGTGGGGAATTTATAAAGCTTCACAGTGCTTCGCTCCATGAGATTCCTGTAATTTATGACAGCCTTTTCCCAGGCACAGAGAAATCAAATCAAACTGTAAATATAGTGCATGTTTCCCAGTATGAGCTCTTCACATACGTAGACCATAGATCACAAATAAATGCCAGAGATCCTGACAGTCATTAAATAACAGCATCAATAATCCCACATGTCGCAGCACTTCATTTGATTTTGGATTATGAAAAGGGCAGAAAGCATGGATAATGAATGAGACACAGCAGAAACAAATCAGAGGAAATGAAGAATTACCAGAGGCAGCAAGCTGCACATCAGCCACTTCATATTGTTTTAAAAAGGGAGGATCGCCGGTCGCGGTCATTAGTGCTAGAATGAACCTTGACCTCAGGCTGGCTCACACACCTGGCTATGTTACATGACTCCATCCCAGCCGGACTGGAGTGAGAGGGTGTGATCTCGTTGGTACAGCCTTGCAGGGGTAGCATGTCCGCTGCGGGTGGGCAGCTACCCTCCATTGGCTACAGGTCCATCAATCTCCTGTCTGAGGTAACTGAAGACTCGACGGAGAGAGAAGCAAACAGCTGCCATATAGTGGACTGAACAGATGGTAATGGTGGCAAGAAATTAACACCGTATCATTTTAAATGTATACACAGCATCTCCATTTGAGCGAAGAACAGATACATGTCTGCAACTTCAACACTTTTCTAATATTAGATCTCAAAAAAATGCACTTCTCAGACTGTGCCATGTATTGTTGATTGCTGTTTCTCTGATGTTTTTTTTTTTGCATTATATATTCTTTTAGAAATATTTGGAACAGCACACTGCATGCACCCCTAGCAATTTGTTCACATCCATCAGTATGAGAAAATGTTTTGATGTCTTCTGGATGAAAGTGAATACTGCTCATTGTACAAGAGCCTTCTAGTGATAACAATGGCAAGTGTGCAATAACTCAGGCATGATCATTCCCATTCAGTGTTGCAGGTTTGTAATGAATGTTGCACAGTACATGTATGAAAGAATGTTACACCATTTCTTATCCTAAAACATAAAACATTTGTCATGCTTTAATCTTTTTCTTATATTGTATTCACAAAAATAATAGAAGATCGAGAGAGAATTTGTATGTGCGCGTATGACAGTAGGAGAAATAAAATACTCTGTTCCGTGTGTGCTAGGCCTAGAAGTCATCCTCAAATATCACGGAATTAGGTACTAGGTGACTGCACGTCTTCTCAGTAATCCAAATTAACAGCATCCTCTTCACCCATAACAACTGCATTGACATAAATATGACATATGCTTGCCACATATGTATTTCATGGGGATATTAACACATCTATTGAGGTTCCAGCAGCAATTCAGCCGCTGCAGCCATAAATGAAAATGTTCAATTTATTTCCTGAAGAAAGTGGTGGCTTGATATGCTCACATTATACTTGGTGCCAAATTTAACAGTTCTAACTTCTTGATTAACCTTTAATATGCATAAAATATCCCTTTTCCATTGGGACCATAATATTCCTTATAGATTTAACATCAACTATTGGTAGCACACAGGGCTGCTATTTTTACCACAGAACTGCCTGTCCATACAGCATAGCTCATTAAGGGTTTGGAATCAAAGCTACTAAGCCATTACTTTGTCCAAGTAGCCACTGCTTCATCCAATTAATATTGCATACCGTTATTAGCATATTACGCTTTCACAAAATGAAAAAGAGCTATTCTTGCTTGAGTGCTGGGGAAGCTGTCTGTGACAACATGCAAGCACATGCATCGAGTAGACATATAACTGGTTGCCCTATTTAGGGCATTTTTCAACATAATGTCTCATCTTACATAAAGCACTGTCCATTAATGTTGTGCTGTATTGGAAAGGCAGGGCATCATCGACACAGTGACCACTTGTTTTGATGCCTCACTGACTTTCACAACACGACTGAGAGCTGTGGATTAAATTCAGCAATGCTTCTATAAATAACATGATAATTCCAATGAATGACTATTTTACCGTAATGCACATGTTCAGTTGCAGGTTGAACCAGTGTCACAACAGAATAGCCACAGGGAACAAATTAGAGAGCATAATGGAAAGGAAACAATCAAATAGATATTGTACACATGATATGATATTTTTGTTGACTGCGCCAACAGCTCCTATAGGTCTGGAGTCGCTTTCTTTCCTCCTCTTTAAAGGTCAGATGATGTGATACTTTACAGGAGATGAGGAATGCTAGTTTTTCCTTATTTCGGTTATGTAAATTTTATAGTCTACTGATTCTTTTTTGTGTAATTATACAGAATTCAGGAGGTGTTCCAGAGGAAAAAAAAGATTCAATCCAGCATTAGATGTCATGCAATGTCACTAACAGGCCAAGATGCATGGATACAATGATAGACAGCTCATCCGTTCTGATTTGCCAGACAACACATGTTCTGAAGAAATTCGACATTTATATTCAGCTCTCGTTCAGCTCTAAGAACAACAGCGTAGCGACAAACAAAGTTACAGTAGGAAACATCAGGATTTTGTATAATTAACGCCTGACTTGAATTAAAATGTCTTCCTTTGCGGATGATTTTGTGCCACTAGGCCAGGTGACCTTATTTCAAAAGCGACCAATTAGAATTTACGTCGCAGTCGACCCAGAGGATCAGCACTTTTATTAGGACAGATGACTATGGAAGCCTTTCAAGAGGTTTGTCTGATTCCAGGTGTTCTCGGTGCTTTATGCTGCATCTTAGTAGAGCTTCACCCTCAAATATTCCAGTAATTGGTCACTAAGGCTGAGTATTGTTCGAAATCTTTTGACACTAGTGCTGGTGGCATATCGGAGTTTGGTACTGACACCAAAACGATTCATTTTTTTGATACCATACTTTAAGAAATATAGTCTAAATGTTTTTTCTATTTTAAACCCGCTTTTCACTTTACGAAAGAAGCCAAACTTCTCATATGTTAAATGCTTTCTAAAACACCAGCAGCCTTAAGAAATAGTCTAAATATAATAAACTTAAACTGATTTGAATCAGAAATGATCTGAACAAAGAAGTAAACAAAATAACAAATCTGACTCGACATTCATTGATACAGTGACACAGAGGCATTTCGGTCAGTACCAAAAAGGTATTGATTCAATATGCATCCCTATTGGCCACTAGGGTCTTGGTTGACCAAGATATCACCTTAATACCATCATTTTAAAGCAGCATTAATTTCTTTTTCTTTTTTTTTGGCTACCTGGGGTCAGCAGAACAAGCTCTTACACAACACTGATATATTATCTCCATCTAAAGATGTTACAGGTTACCTGATAGCAAACAATTGCCTATTTACACATCTAGGGTACACAGAGTAAATTAGCATTAAAAGTTGTGTTATTTTGTGTTTCTGGCCATCTTTCTCTTTCATCCCTGTGTTTGTCTCCACCACCAACTCCTATATATTGTATATGTGTATAAATGTGACTAAATGCCCCACAGTTTTGACCAGCAGTCAGTAACTCTGTCATTTGGTGCTGGGCAGGTAGTGTTCTGTTTTTTTTTAGAACTTTGTCATTGAAAACAATTAGCAACCGTTTGGGTTTGGCATTACGAGCGAACCCCTTTCACATCCACATACCCATTGAATCTGTTGTTAATATACAAATTGTTATTTGTGCAGCTTTAAGGAGAATGAGCAAATAAGTTCAAAATGGTCACTGTAAGAAAAAGGTTTATGAAGAGTACAAATACAAGTCATGCCTTGAGTCAACTTTATCATTCCATCTCCAAAGACAGAGCGACAAATGTAATCCTAGATATTGCCTTCCACTAAGGGTAACCAGAGAGTCCCTCTGACCTTAACACAAGGTCACTGCACTGCTGATGAGCTGAATATACAAGGCTAAAGTAACACAATCACTTATACAGTACAGCTTCCTGCTGCTAAATGCACTCTTGCCAGGTCAATGTGAAATAATTTCGACAAGAGTGTGTCAGAGCAATGCACAGTTCTTCTTTGAGACTCAAGGTGCTGACACTACATAGCTCTTAGCAGAGAGAGAGAGAGAGAGAGAGAGAGAGAGAGAGAGAGAGAGAGAGAGAGAGAGAGAGAGTTCTCGCTCGGTCAGCAGCCCTCGCAGCCTGCAGATAGCAGTAATTTCAGTGCAGACAGGAGAGTCCTTTCCCCTGGGCAGTCACGAAAACAGCCTGACAGCTGCTGGACACACAAAAGGACCTGACGGCCCCCAATTAACCTTGATGTGAAAAACTACTGCCTTGTCAATTCTCCCTAAAACAAGATCAACGGTGCCATTATCATTTTGTTTACTTTATCTGTCTGTTATGCCATCTCGCCTCTGTCCCAGTGCAGCTAGCCTTTGCTCCCTCTGTCCGAAAATTGTGTAAGCCTCTCAACCTCTGGACATCGCCCATCACGGGTCGATTTACAGACTGGGATGACTTCAAATGCTGCTCCTTGATTTTTGTCAGTAACTGAAACAATTGTGTCATAGGTGTTAACAAACCCCCCCCCCACAGTGATCCATGTCTAATTGTACTGTGGTGCAGGACCCCTACCACTCAGCTGTATTTGGCTGTGATGTATCATTGATGCAGATCGATGGCAAGTGGCTGGATCACCAGGATCTTTGCCCCACTGTCATTGACCTCTGGCTCCTGTAGTGTTCCCTCTACCAGTGAAAAACACTCCCAGTATGCTGATGAAGGGGGCAAAACCATCACAGCCTTTTAAGATTGTGCCTCTAATGTACTTTCTTTGTGATACTAGCTACAGAAAAAACTAACAAAAAAAAACCTGCCAAAAGCAGAGCAACAATTAATACCAACATACTACACTAAAGCTCTAAGGAGAGGAGTAATTTCATTTCTTAGATTACACATCATATTACAGCCATTCAGAAGACAATGTGAATGCACAAGAACACTTAATTCTCAATCTTTTGAGTATATTTTCAAATATACATCTAAACAAAGAGACATTAGATTCTCAAAGCACTAATAGGCCTACCTACATTTCATGAAGTAAAAAGAAGCTGGGCATGTTGCAACAAGGTGACTATTCACTGGGCACGAGCAGCCATTATAACTGAACAAAGACTACCAGGGGATAAACTGTGTTCTATGGATTCTATGACCATTAAAACCCAAAGCAGAAGTTTGCACAGCAAGAACAGAAAGGAAAAATGCTGAGTCCATCAGAATAATGTACACCAGCTCCTCGTTTACTCGAATGCAATGCCAAATGAATTTGTAATTGTAGTCACTCTAACTTGCTATAAAGCGATACAGACATGTCAGAGATGAAATAAAATTAGTTCAGCCACTCTCCCCTTTTCAGAGGCTTTCACATGATCTTTTGCACAGGTATCACATGCTCTTTAGCACTGATAATCAGTTTGCCGCAGGCAGAGTGGGTCAAGTTCCTGATCTTTCCATTGCTCTTCTGTAAGACCGAAAGTGAGATGTTTTACTTTACGGACTCTGTGTGTATCTGCAGCAGTAACACCTTTCCTAACAAAACCAAGTAGTGTTAATTGTACACCTATTCACTGAGACTTCACCAGTTCAACTAAACGCTAATAAAGCAATTTACACAATTTGCATAAGAGCAAACTATTAAAAATGTCAGCACAAATACTAAAGCTTTTGTCTGATGCTCACTCACTGCTAAATTAAACGTCATTCAAATAGCCCTATCTCAAAACACACACACAAAAGGGATTAGGTGAAAGAATATAAATTGACTCAAAAACAATTGATTAAATGTAGCTACATTTACTAACCTGTATTTAAAAAAGCAGCCAGGCATCCTAAGGTAAGTAGACAGCTATTTACTTAAGCTGACAGCTTGTGCTCAGGGAACCCTCACATCTTTTCTTTTATGACACTAACCCAATTTGGGACCATGTACTGTGTGCATGACAGAGAAGTCAGACCTGTTGTCTGCTACTTCAAACTAGCATCTCATTTGACCTACTGATGAGAAGTGCCACAGGCTGTGCTGCCACTGCCTCTGACCTGAAGCACACCACTCCGGCATCTACTGACCTACTTCTTGAGTCTGCTTATGCATCACTAGCACAGCCGCGTCCGTTTAGACCACATGTACAGTAGATACTTGATAAGTACTGTAACTGTATTGTGTTAAATATAGTACCACTTCACCTATTGTTTGTTTTTGTTTCATATTATACTTAATTAGAATAAATGATGTGATGGCTTTCATACATGATGTCCACTCAGTTGATGTGATCTCAAATGGAAAGAAGAAATTACAATTAACTGCTTTCTATCTTTAGTCAAAAAACAAAACCAATACCTTTAAATTGGTATTTACAAAATAACAAGTTCAAAACTGTAAAATAAAACTGTAGTACATTAAACGACTACACATACAGGAGCAGCAATTGAGTGACCTGTGGATGTGCTGATACTAAACACACTGATGTAGTGGACAACAATTACCAATCAAGCATGCCGTCAATTTAATCTGATGCCACTACAATCTTTAATTACAAGGGAGATCAACCTTACTTTGAATCTGAAAGCACATTGGGAATGTGGTCAAGTGCTAATGAAAGAAATGGCCCATCTGCATTATGGCTCTCACATATCGACTGCCTGCCACATTCATCTGTTTACAGGAAATTATGAATTCAGATTTATATACCAGTGGAGGATTGAGAATGGCAACTGGCTTATACATCTACCTCTTGGAGGCGAGCCAGGCCCTATGAGGCTGAGATCACAGAGTCAGCAGCGAGAAAATACATAGGAAAGATCTATTTCACTGGTAAACACGAAACACAAAGGCTGGGTCACAGCGACAGCATGGGGTGTGTTTTGTTTCCACCTCCTACACACTCATGCATTAAATATGGTTCAACAATCACACTCTCCAATGATTCTCAAAACCCTTACTTCCCAACCTCCAACCGAACGTTTCCTGGGGAATTCCAACCAGGAATGTATTCTTGATGACGGAGCAACTGCAACAGCTGAGAGGAAAATCACTTTCTAATGAACAGGATGGAAATACAGTTGAGGCTTTGTCTTTAACAATTGCCTGTTCTCAACACTTTGAGGCTCAAAATACTTAATTGGGAATGCATGACCTTGTTATTTATGACACAGTTTGAGGATTGCTTATTTGTCTCTGGGTTGCAGAATTTGAATGAACACTGACTAAAAGCACTTAATTTCAAGACCATGTTTGAGACTTGTGATTCCCAGTAAATTAGGTGCCGAGTTGAAAGTGTGAACTAAAGTTGTTCTAGCAGAGATGCCCTTAATAGCTTCCCATAATACAGAATCACTGTGGTAATGGCCTCTTCAATAGCTGGCAATGACTGTGAAAAAAGGCACAATTTAAATAGTACTTGGTTTTAATTACCACTGCAAAGGGAAATTGCAGTATTTAATATTTCAAAAGTTTGGGCAGGAGGAAATGTAGAATGTTGAAGATATCTACAGTGCTACTTTTTATGATTTATGTGTAAAACCTTTCGGATTTCTTTTGGCACAAGTTTTACAAACTGGCAAACATTGCTTTAATAACCTTGGGTCTTGTGAATAGCATCTAGTGTTTTGTTTGATGGAACAGAAAGCCTTTATCAGTTGCCCCTGGCAGATGCATGCTGCATATGAGCTTGTGACATTGTTGGTGCTGTGATCTAATTATATCAGTGTACTGGATTGTGGGAAAGTGTACTGTACAGTACACTTTGCAGATGCTGAGACTGGGAAGTTCTCCACTTCGGTTTTAAACATGGGCAAGCAAAGGGCTCATATTGTGAACCAATAGGTGTAGTCTATCACTGCTGAGGTTTACATAGCTTCAGTATTTCCACAAAATGAGATATCTGCCTGCACATATTGGCTCTTAAAACTGCCAACATTGTGTCCATCCATAGACACAAAAACAAACACACATACGCACACGTAATGAGCAAATCTGTTATGGCTAGTCTAAACATAAATACATTAATCCTACAGACAATCCAGCTCAATTCCATTATAAGGAAAGGGTATTTACGATTCATTACCATTCATTTCCAGCACTATGTAATCTGGAGATTATTCTCTATAGGCACATTTTGCCAATCTGCCATTCAACAAATATTTTTTCTCGACACTATAAGGGATGCACATGTGATCATATTACTTACCCTCTTTGAAAATATGTTGACATACATTACAGACACAGATAAAATATAACTAAAAATCCCAACAATGTGTAGGTCATCATCTTCGTCATTATATACCGTAGATCATTGATAAGGTACTGAAAACATAAATATGAACATGTTAGCAATAAGGCCAAATGTCAAGATTTCTGAGAACAGAAACAATTCATGGCTTTAGTATGTCTGTTAAGGTAAAGCAATTCGCTGAGACTTCTATTCCATCATAAGCAGACTTCAGCTAAGCAAAATTGGTGATGCATGATTACTCCAACTGTCAACATCCAACCTATTTTGTTTTGAGACTGTATTGAGACAATGCACACTGCATGGACTGTACACTTTTCAGGAAGACAGAACATGTCAAACCAGGATGCAGCCATCTAGCAATTAATTGATACTTTTTACACATCATGGTAAGGCCGAGAGATCCTATGAAGAAGTGAAACAAACTCATTAAGGTACAAGGAACAATAATGTCGCCGCTACTGAGGAACCCATATTCCATTTCCTACAGTGTGGTTGGCTTATATCCTACATTAACTGGTGCCTTACAGTACCACACGGGATTACATTTCTAGCATGAGTACTCCCAGTTGGAATCAAGCCCCTGAGCGGTGCCTCACTGTTTAAAGAACATCTCGGAATCACAGCTGTCTGTATCATGATGAAACAGCTTGACTTTTCTAGTTACATCACACATATCTTCAGTATCAGTTTGACCCCCCCTCCCAATGAGTATCCTTGAGTTCCCCTGTATTATCTAAGATGCCTCTCATAGAACATGCTCGGCTTCTCTATATTGTAGAAGGGTTGGGTGTTTTCAGACTGTTGGTCATAGCAGCCAAAATCTTCCTCAGTAAATGAGTACGTCAAAAGAGGCTGACGTGTAGCTAATGTGGTTTGGCATGGCGAGTCAGCCCCACACGCATACATTTTTTCCACAAATGTAGGCCTACTGTATGTAAAACCAACCATGGAAAAGATATATAGGGGTTTACCGTGTGGCCACTTCACCCCACAGTCACTGTGATGGAGTAACATTAAATGCCTTGTACCTGTGTAAAACAACCACACATGTCACAGCTCATAAAATATCTCTTCACAAGTGCAGCGCGTGCACACACACCACACACACTCTCTCTCTCACACACACACACACACACACACATCAGCATGGGGCAGCCTAGCGGTTAAGGAGACATGTCCTTCAATCAGGGAATGCACATCCTCCCTGCTGGTGTCTTAGAGCAGGTAACAGAACTAAAGCCAGGTGAGCATGCACTCCGACCTCTGCGAGCAGGCTGGTGTCAGGTTAAAACGTAGGAATTTTCCCAATTGGGATCCATCAAATAGCAGATTTTTTATTTTTTTTTACTGGGTCGGCAAGCTTCAGCAGTCTTAACAAACTTCACCAAACCGAGCATGATAGACCACCCTTTGCTTAGTCTGCCCTTATGTTTGTCAGCCTACTGTAAACCTTCAGTGGTTACCTCCCTGCATGCGCACCACAGGGTCACATCGTCGATGTAGCTTTGATGGTGAGCCGATCCAGATAACATTCAGGTCAAGTCCAAGTTACTGTACAGCACATTTCTTTGCAGAGCAGCGAGGATGCTGGAGCTGGGCAGCATTAGTTGCCTATTTAGCCTACTTCTGAGCACGAAATTCGGCAAACCCAAATATTTAACATGCAGCAACAACGCCAAACAACTAGGTCAATTAAATATTCATTTTATCCGTCAATGTCAAAAGCGGACACATTTTTAGGCGAAGCAATCCACTTGACAGGCTTATAATAACGCACCAGAAGAAGCAAATCGACCGATGTTAAATCCAGAAGAAGAGCAAGGAGATGGTGAAGTGGACACATCATAGCCTGTGTGAAAAGGTCGTCTGCAGGCTGTTAACGTGAAATGTTTTCAGCGCTTCTGCTGAGCCAACGTCGAGCGGTCCGCCTCGCTGTAGTGAGCCGTTTTCTTTTTTTTGGGGGGGGGGGCGGCACCTTGAACAACAGCGCCAGGGTTTCAAACACACAGGCAAGCAGCTTATAAAAAATGAAGGCGAAGTCCTACCTGATGTCTGTCACTCGTTAATGCATGCGACCTGCTTGGATGTAGGCTAGGCGACACACACCGCACGCGGAACGGGTCAGCTCAGCCTGCCTGCCTGCCTCCTCCACGGCATCAAGCCCCTCCTCGTTTATCGTACAGTGGAGAGGGATTGTAGGGGGGGGGGGCGCATATCTGTGCGCGGAAAAAAGGAAGCGGCGTCACACTCACCCATGGTTTCTGATAATCGTAGATGTAGCCAGATCAAGATGGATTTAAAGGATCAAGAGTAGGCTACTGATTCTTATGAGCAATCCTGCGCGATAAAATAGACCCGAAAGTCATGCAATGCACGCACGCCCAAAGATTAATGCACGGAATATTTGAATGGCTGAGGTCGCTCTTATTTTGAAAATGCAGCGAAGTAGGTCTACACCTGCCAAAAGCGTGTCAGCAGACCAGCCATCAGTGCAGGACAGTCTTCATTGCTGTGCTTCACCCCACTTTGACACCGAATCGATGGCACACGGGAGATGAGGTTTGAACGGATGCTGTTTACACCAAATAAAAATAACACAATAGCGTGCAAGCCTACATATTCAACTAATGGCATCTAGAAAAGAAAATGTAACCTGTTAAGATCGTTGAAGAATGCATGGCTGTTAGGGAGGCGTTTTATGCAAGCTGAATGATGAATTCATAAACTATGTAGGCTACTCTAATTCAGTGTTTGACGAAATCATTTTGGTTGGATTTACAGTTTTGCAAATCTTTGTAATAATCAGAGAATATTTAGGCTAATGTATTAGCCAGACTAACATCTCCATCTCAGTTTATCGTCTCACTGGTTATACTGTTGTTTTTTAACCTGAACATATACTGCCCCCTGATGGAGAAGTTTAAGCATGCATGCAAAGATATGCTCAGACACACTAAAATAAGACAGGGGACTGAATATCAAGTGTTGTTAATATCTGCTACATATACATTATAACTATTTCATATATTCGAATATTATAAGAGGATTGATCATCTGTTTCCCTGGCCTGCATGGATATGTTTTCTTGATTTTTGCATATTCTGAGCTATTTCCTAAAATCTATTGTTGAGGACAACCAGAACAACAATGAACTTTGGAATTTAAACCTTTTCCTCCTGCCAATTAGTAGCCTACACACGATGCAAATTATGTAAAACTGTATTCATGATTTTGATACTTGCAGGTATCATGCACAAACATTGAGCAGACACACACAGACCCACAGTAGGCATTCATGTCTGTGTATGTATCTGTTCTGATCAGCTTCAGTTTGGGTAATATTTTCAGAGAAATAGAGATCATATTTTCTTTTTTAATAGCATCTTTTATAATGTACCTCAAAGTCATTATATTCTTACACTTGGTTTGAGAGGTACAAGATGTTTCAGAGGTACGCTTGAATTACTGATGTGACTTAAACATTTTGGAAAACATTTCTGAGAGGTTCCCTCATTTAGGACTTTCCAGGTATATTGTTAGCATTGACATCATTCTGTCCTTTAGTGCCTGGAAACACAAGGTAGCCAAGTTACTCCACTTGAACCTTGTCCAGGGCAGAGCGCAGCGTTTTGACAGGATCCCACCACTTTCCCTTACCACTTTTCAATGGAGAGAGAAGGAAAGCCAAGGTACAAATCTAAAGGGACTGTCCTTACAAAAACAAGTAGAATATGTAGACAGGTTGTTTTTTAGTTGCACTGTTTAAGTGTGTGTCAAAAAGCTGCTTCGTGTCCCACCACAAGAGGGTAGCACTGACATGAAAACGTTTCAATGAAGATTGAAGACCTAAGGCGCAATTTTCAGTGTGATTGTATATAAATCAAATCATTGGTTTCATTGTCCTTTATAACATTATTGTTGCCTTTTCAGAAACCACATCTCTGATAAAGAAACATTATGATTTGCCCTGCCAACACTGCAGTTCACTATATACACCATTTAGACTACACACATACATCCACACATGACATCCATTGTTTACCTCCGCAAGATGTAATTCTAAATTATTCTAAATAATTCTAAAGAGCAAGATCCACATATAATTACTGAAACATGGGTATGAATATGTATGTATATATTTTTTTAATAATGAGTGTGATATAGCATCAATTAAGTACTGGAATACCAGCTGTTTTAACCAATACCACTTGCCACATTTATTTACAACAAGGACTTCAGTAGCAAGTTATTAACCACTGAGTGTTTCCACTGAAACACTTTTTAGGCAGAGACCTGACTGACTTGTAGCTCTCCTAAACTCAGTAAAGCTAGGCCAGCTTTATCCCTTGACATTTTGCCAATAAAAGGTACACTAAAAATTGTTAAGAAGAATTATCTTATCAGATCACCTAGTTTATGTTCACATAACAAGGTCATACCCACCATCTTATTTAAATAAATGGAAAAACAAACATGTGAATTAAAAGCCTGCCATTTGTTGAAAAACAGTTGTTCATTCGAAGTAGTAAGCTTATCTTTCCAAACAGTACAGCGGGCTACTACTGGGGCACTTGAGCTCTGTTGTGGTTTGGATATATCCATGGGAACCAGTGGCCATGGAGAGAGGGAGGATCCTGTTCGAGCAGCACAAGGGGCGTGTGTTAGATTCACTGGTTTCCTGCTTCATTTAAACTGTCTCCATCTCTCTAACAACCACAGATGTGTTGGTTTTAAAAAGAGAGAACCTCTATCTGCTGTCAAGAGAGCCTTGGGGATTTCTCAAAACAAGCCTGAACTTTTAGCTGGAGCTATCAGTCCATCCTGTTCAGGACAACCTTGTGGATTATCCATATCTTCAGAATATACGGTAAGAAAAACTTCCTGCAAAGTTATAGATATCATGACAATATTTTCTTTTAAATTCTTTTTTGTGTTTGATTGATTTTAGTACTCAACGCAGCAACTTACAAGCATGTCCTTTTGATTTTACAGAGTGTCCTCATTTCTACCAGAGGACCCATGTGGGTGGTGGAGAAGATCCGTGTGTCTGTGGAGAGATCTAACCTGCCCATCCCATCGGCAGAACTCAGCTTTAAAATTGGTGACATCATGTTCGGAGAAAAAGGTGACAAACCCAAACGGATTTCCCTCTGTCCTAATGTCATCACCCCTGACAACATCCCAGAGTTCTGCATCCCGCCGACAATCCCATCCCTGCAGGAGATGAAGAATACAGAGCAGAGCAGAGCTGCTCGCGTTACAAAGGTGTCTCCCTGTGAGAGGGCTGGCCCTGAAATAGAGGTGACATGCCATGAGCCCATCAACCCACACATTATCCAGGTGGAGAGTGTGGATGAGAGCCCCTACGATGGCTGCAGTGATGAGGAGACCACCAATGCAGATCCCCAGAGCCAGGCTGCCTTGTCCCTTCCACACCTGGCCAAAGCTCAGACCTGCTATGGCTTTTGCACCTTACTGGAGAGCCCCCACACCAGGAGGAAGGAGTCACTCTTTCACTCTGATCCTGGCTCCTCTCCCCTGCTGCTGCCCAGGAGTCAATCCAGCATGTGCTCCAAAGTCTCCCCCTCCACCTCGCCCTCCTCCTCTCCTTCCTCATTCAGAATGAATACCCTGACCTCTAGACTTTCCCCAAGAGGATACACCCTGAACTGGCAGGCCCCTCTGGACAGCGATACGACTTCCTCTACTGAATCATCTCCTTTCAGCTCGCCACTACTGACCAGGTGCCCTGCCAAGTCTTCCCTCTTCAAAGCACTGAGCCATGAACTGCTGTTGTCAAGGAACATGAGGAAGGCAATAGTGTCCAGGAACAATTCCCTGTCCACAGACGAAGGCAGCTCCACAGATAATAGCCCCAATGTCATGAGGAGGGCATCAGATGGGTTAGTTGACGGCCTGCCCAGCTGCTACAGCCTGGCGCCACCCACCATCTTCCCCACGGACTTGACTCTGCACAGAGAGAGAGTAATGAAGGAAAAACTGGTACCCATAGGGAAAGATGGCAGCTTGAGACTCTCAGCAGAGTACTGCCCAGATAACCAAAGACTACGGGTTCGGCTGATCAGTGCTGAGGGCCTCTATCATCTCTCTGTAGACCCGAAGATTATCAACTGCAGCGTTAGCCTCTCTCTGGTTCCCGGAAAAGTCCAAAAGCAACGCAGCACAGTCATCAGAAAGAGCCGTAATCCAATCTTCAATGAGGATTTCTTCTTTGATAGTATCTCAGAGGAAGACCTCAGCCAGCGGTCCCTTCGCTTTAAAGTAGTGAACAAAATGTCCACCCTGAAAAGAGACTATCTCCTGGGTGACTGTGATTTGCCTCTGTCTAGCATTGTGACATTATGAACCCAAGTACTTCCTTAATTGTTTATTTATGAAATTTTTTATTTGTTTTCATTTTTGTATTGTAAAATGAGATTTTATAATGATTAAATTATGGAAAACACTGAGGTTGTTTGTCTTTAAGACATTTCAAATTAAGACTATGCTGAAAAGTTTCATTGTAATATCATAAATTGTGTCTGTGCAGACTTATAGGAACAGTCGACCCAATTTTATACATATGCATTTTCAGAATGCAATGCTCAGGATAAAATAAATTTCAGAAAAACAAATGCACCACCAACAAACCTTATAATTGCTTTAAACAAACATATAATAATATCATGATTTACAGTCTTTTTATTCCTTGCTGTGTTAATGTGGCTGCAGCATCAGCTAGCGTGAGATAACCACGTCTTGTATTTCTCCTAAGCCTGTTGTTTTCTTCCTGACCTTTCCAGTGATTAAAAATATCACTAGAAACCAGAAACCTTAGAGGGGAGTTTTCAGTGAATAGTATAAATAATTATAATCTGTGCACAAAAGCAGCTCTATCTTCCTTTTTCCAACTATGATATTACTTACTGTTATATTTCTCGAAGACTGAATAACAGCTGAAGCTGTTCTACAACGTTCTACAAGATGAACCGCATGCATTTTTTTTATCTGATTT
Source organism: Coreoperca whiteheadi (assembly GCA_011952105.1). Classification (NCBI taxonomy): domain Eukaryota; kingdom Metazoa; phylum Chordata; class Actinopteri; order Centrarchiformes; family Sinipercidae; genus Coreoperca; species Coreoperca whiteheadi. The sequence continues at coordinate 14,266,302 of CM022474.1, read as the reverse complement.
TTCGAAAACCAAGACATTGTTGTAGATGTTATTTATCAAAAAAAACCTGTAAATACTTCAGAGATAGATCGTTTAATAAAGATTATTTCCTTTTTTGATAGTCATGCACTGAGGTGACAGGACATTTTCAAAATGCAATAAACTGCTCTGCTCATCTTTTCAGACAAACTACAGAGCAAAACATACTGAAGACAAAAAACAGCATCTCTCTATGCAATATGCATACATGTTTACCCAACTGAACACAACAGCAGCTCTTAATGTAAACTCGGGCAAGTATATCCTGCTGCTTTCAGCAATAAAGATCAGGCTTAAAAGCACCGGCTGCCACTATATCTCCTAGTTAAAGATTAATAGGTTTCTCAGGGCTCAGAAAAGCTCTGATAGGGGGCTGACAACTGCTGGTTATACATGACAAAGCAACATACAGTAATGTGAAGAGATGCATTCACAAATACATATACATAGCTATAGCAGCCAAAGCTATAATAATAACCTGGTGGGAGATTGGTTTTAAAGCGCAATAGCTGTAGTAACGCATGCTTTATAATGCAAATATTTTACTAGATTTTACAGTTTGGATTGTGCCACTGAGAAAAGCCTTTGGTCAAATATAGCTCCTGATCCACTTTCAGTTTGAATTACAGATTCAACGTAGCCACAAAGACCTGCAATCCCCTCTCAATTGTTTTGATGGAAATAAGGGTTTTGTGTTTCTACAATTCGTGGCCTAATACACAGGCTTTTGTGTTGTTGTAATACATAGGAGTATCTAAATTTCAAGATCCTGTGAGGGGGCTGATACTGTTGGACATGTTTGTATTGAGTGTTGACTCAGCTGTGAAATACCCTGTAATAAATGAGCATTAGCTGTGATTCCCCTTCCTGGTGAACCACTGATAGGATTCGGAGGGATTTCCACTGATATATCTTCATTCAAAAGAGCAGAAGCATTGGTTTAATATAACACATTGGTTACAGCAGCATTAGGGCCTTGATCCAAGCTGGTGCCGCCCATACAAACATGTTATCTATCAATGGGCACAGAATAAACGCATCAAACAGCTTATTAGCAATTCATATTAGCTTCCAGAGCACATGAAATGGGCACTCGAACCTCCTGGAAAACTGATACCTTCTGGAAAACAGTGCAGTGTTGTTCAGTGTTGACCTCATGCTGCACTGGATGTAAGTCCAACCAATAAAATCATCACATATTCTACCTTCTTATGGTTTCTATGAAACCAAACTGCCTTTCTCCATAACTAATAGGTCATTGGTATTGGTTTGTACAGGATTTTTTGTTTTGTACTGACTACTGATTACTAGAAGTGATTTCATATTATCTGTAGGAAACATCTGTCTCCCTAAGAGCTGTGCATCATGAATGTAAATGCACAACAGGGGAAGTGCAATGACTTAATCTCAAGTGTCTGAAAACAGTTGCCTGGTTACCTTCATTCACCAGGATGCCTTTGCCCATCTAATACGTATTTACAATTTCAAAGTAATGAGCTGGAATTGACAACAACCACATTTAGAAATGATCGGGTATACTTAGATATTTTGAACATCCTTCTTCCATTTAGCTCTCTGTTTGCTGCAAAGCCTGTTCAGTGTTCTCTAGTTTCTTGAAATGGAAAGAAAATGTTTTCATACCAAGAAATGCAAACTAACCCCTTCCCCCACCATATCTCACTGTCTTTTTTACAGCTTCCTACATTAATGAGTCTGTTTAAGCCACTTTTCTTATCTAATTTCTTGTTTTACCAGGCTCATATATTGTGCCAAAAAATATAACATACACTTTAAAATGTCACTGTAAACATGTTTGATCAATGTAGTCACCAGTAGGTCCTTAACCCCACCTTTTTATGTTCTCTGGGTAAGAACTGCTTTGGAATTGGCGTGACGAAGGCTAGTGGACCTCTTTTGTAATTTGTTATCCACCTCCAACTGCAATCCATCAAATGTCCTGTACAAATGTCCTTCAGATGTCATAGGCCTGATGTTGTCAGGTCAAAGCACTTTGTTTTTATTTGATTATGTTAAGGAAAGAAATGTCCATAGTATTAGGATAAACTATAAATCCTAGAGGGGAAGTTTTTAGTATAACCTAACCTTCGGGTTTCTTACCTCTCCTGCACAATCATTGTTATGTTTGTTTTTTTATACATTGTTGTTTTATCACTTCCTTTGTGCTAATAAATAAAATAATGATAATAAAAAAAGCACGCTGATGTCTACCATTGAAAGAACAGGAATTTATTTTGTGAGTTGATAAGGAAAGGGGTTGAGCTTATGGACTGCATGAATGCAGATGACCATTAACATAGACTGTCTTTGTATTCTAATAGTTGAGCACACTACATACACATCATATATTCTGTACATGATAAGAATAAGAAAAGATAAATCCTTTCAAAAGCCAGATTTGATCTCCATTTACAATATTAAGTCTCACTGTTAAGAAGGGGTTTAAACAACTTTCATCAAATTACCTGATTAAAAGAGGTCAAAATATTCCATGATGTCAGTAGTGATGCTGTGAGTGATTGTTGTTTCAGGGCCATGGCATCACAGTTTATGGCCCACACTTCAAATTGGTAAACATTACCCTCAATGTTCAGCTTTGCACCAGATTAGTGGAAGTAATGAGCAGGCTATATGATGTCATTAGTTTGTGTGAAGACACATCACGTAAGATAAAACCAGATCTGACTGACACACGCGCGCAAACACTCACGCTAGCAATGCCTGATGATGCTCCTAACTCACTGGAGTCTGTAGTATTTAATTGACAGAAGACATTGTAAAAATACCTGTGAAAATGAGTTTTCTTTATAAAATGTTCTTTTTAACAACATTGTCTGCTTTTTCTAAAATTACTGAATGACAGTACTTGAATGTTGAGACGATTAGTAGAACTGAAAAAAGTTATTTTATGGGGGTTTTTTTGCCTTTATTTATAGTGCAGTTTAAGATAGAAATGAGAGGGGGAGAAAGAGGGCAATGGCCTGGATTCTAACCCTGGCTGCTACGGTAGGACTCAGTCTTGGTACATGAGGCACTCACTCTACCAGGTGAGCTACCAGGGAACCCCCTACTTTATGGTTTAATTACTCAGAATATTTGATTTGACTAAACATATCCCACTTTATTGACATTTCCAGTATCACACACTGACTATTCAGGTCATGCATTCTGCCTTTGTCTTGTCAAGTACAACATCCATTCAACAATGGCACAAAATCAACTTGATGCACCCGCCGATCATATTGTTATCTGTATAGACATTCACAGTTTACGATAAGGCCAGGACCAAATCATGCTCTATCTGCACGTAGAAGACTCATCACTTAGCCTGTGCACCTGCCCTGTGTTACACCACCCACTCAATCACTTCAGGCACTGTATGGAGCTGAGTCCAAGCGTGACCTGTTCAGTACATAACAACCAAACATACTGTAGGCTGGACTTCCTCACATCTGATCAGACTTATATAAACAGAACCACGGTGTTTCTACCAATGTGCTTGGTCTGGCTCAGGTAAGCCATTAGTCATAAACATGGCTGTTCGGTTATTGGGTATCTTGTCAGTAAAAAGTGGAGGCTAATAATAACTCACCACGAGGCCTTGTGTAACACATCAGTTGTGTGTGTTCATTTCTCAGTTGCCCCCAGGGATATGTCTGATCACACTTGTGAACATGCACATGCTGATGGGATGGTTAAATGCATTAGGACAATCAGGACAGGGCTTGCACAATATTGTCTGAATAGCCATTAACCAGATAGGCAAACAGTCCGTCATGTGACAGGTGGGGTGGACAGGAATTGCTGGATTTGTTTGATTAATGTTAACTTTAGACCATCTTAATAAATCTTAACACAATCATGGTGACTAAATACAAAAAATATTCTTTTGCAATTAAAATAAACATTTTTAAGTAAAAATGTGATAACGGCACAATGGCGAGCATATTTAAACTCAAGGCAAAATAAACTGTGCACGATTAGGTACCATACATGGAAAGATGACACTGTCTTCCTGCCTACCTTTCTGTGTTTTTGTTCTTCCAATAGCAACTTCCACTCCCATGGCAACGAGGCCCAGCTCCTGGGAAACCATGGAGATCCTGCCTTTCATGTGTGAGATGCTTTTATTTCGACACGTAAGTTGATAGAGGCTGTCCCTGTCTGTTTGATTCAGACGCCTCTTGGTTTCAGTCATGCTGCTGCTTGCATCCAAAGCCAGCTGTCAATAGATCCTTCCTGTGCATCTACAATGAAGTGGAGGGCAAAGTATGGATTAAGCATTGTGAATACTCCAAGCTGTTCTGAGACAAACATACATACATACATACAAATAATTATAACTATGTTGTCTAGGTAGATAGAACACATTTAAAATGAAGTTAATGATTTGATACATGCGAAGAGCTCTAAATCATATGCATGTGATAAAAAAATACACCTAACAATGTCTAGACTCTGTCAAATGGGTTATCATTTAATTAACCAGGGACGTAATTTATCTGTTTGACTTTTAAATTGAATGACACTTCATTATAAAGTTTTATCATGTTTTTTTGACATGGTGTCACATCATTTCAAATGGATGACTCTAAAGTGATCTCACTTTCGATCAAAGCTCTTTGTATTGGTCATGTTCATTAGCCAGCGTGTTTTTGTCTGCCCAGTCCACACACAGTCTGGTGCTTGATCAGGTTCCCTGAGAGGGTGAGGCACTGAGACACATCTAGGTCTGTCTGTGTCATTTTAACTGTCCTACTTACTATGATCCACTTACACAACCAACATCCAAACCACAGAGGGGCTTCACAGTCCCGATTCGCTCGACTTTGTTTGTCCTTGACTTTGAGATATTATAAAAGTTGTGGACTGTAGAGCCAATTGTTTATTTGGGGAGAGTTGATTTATGGTCTCATCCTATATCATTTGTCAACTTAATCATAATGGAGAAATCCAATGCCATGGTAGTTCCACAAACACCAAATTCATTGAATTGCAATTTTCATTAAAATGAACCAAGTCTAATTTAGAAGATGCACTGGCTCTTCTGCTTGCATTTTGAAGAACCAACAAATCCAGTAAAGCTTAATTTTGATATCAAAGCACTGTAGTGTCTTCAAAACCCTCTACCTCATTCACAGATTTCATGTGCAATAACGATGTCTTCAGCTGGTCTTCTAACAGCAACATTACGAGACCCAAACCTCTGTCACTGGTATGGGAAGGGGTAGAAACATGTCTCGTACTTTACTGTACATTTAATGACAATGCCTTAACTAGTATCCTCTATCAGATTTTCACATCTTTAGTATTGTGTCATTTGAAGCACACAGACTTGGAACAACAATTCCCACATGTACATGGACATACTGTATCGTCATATGATTCATAAAAGGGCTGTAAATATAACAGTGCATAAGGTATGATAGATAACAAATGGTCCACAGCCTCTTGTCACGTTATTTAACTAAGGATAAACATGGAAGCTAGGTGATGGGTCTTTGTTTGCCAGTTTGGTTTACTGGGCAACCAACTGATACAGACCAGGGTAAATTGCAGTGTCATTTTGAACAAGTGTTTCACAACCCGGGGCACTGAGGAAAGAGTTTGCCTTAGGAAAGACGGCTAAGTTTAACCATGAAACATTCACACTTCAAGCTCTGAGACTGCACTTTCAAGTTAGCGTAAGCCGAATTTTCCATGGCAGTCAACGTCAGAGACCACAGCCGCAATAAATCTGATGTGAGAAGAATTGACTGCCTTTAAAGTGGTGATACTGCCTTAATAAATGTCTCAACCTTGGTTGTAAGCAAGGTGCTGCTTCAGTTGTTGATGTTAAGACTGCACAGATTGAGGTGTCTTGGGGCGGCTGATAAAAATGAAAGCTGAGATCTTGTGGGTGCAGCTTTTTCACCACAACCCAAGTTCTGTTTCAATTGGGTATCTTTAGACATATATTCTTGTCACACAGTGTCAGAATTATATCTTACCTCGAGGGACCAATAAAATGATGACACCTTTTAACACTAAATCCTCTATACTGTATTATGAATATAAAACAAACATGTATGTCATTTTGTAACAGATATGTTTGCTTCTGCCTATATACAGTATCAATATAAATAGTACAGTACTTCAAAATGTTATAAAATTAAATATATTTTTTTATCGATAAAACTAACTTTTATTGCTTTGTCAAATAGGTGATAGTATAGCATCACCTAGAGACTATGAATAGAGTTTAGCATTTCATATCTGGAGGAAAATTGCTATATCAAAAAATTATCTTGGGTCGACAAGTGCTGTCAAAGCAGTGCAACCCCCATTACTCTGTGATCTAATCTTCAAAGTTTGGGATGCACACACTAAACAGTTTTTCTAATAAACAATGCCCTTTTTATGTACTCAGTGCTTTGAGAAAGATGGGACACTGTTGGAATGTAAAAGCTTTAAAATGCAAGAGTGAGGTATACTGACATATTTTATGTCGTACAAAACGGGAAAATCTCTCAAGCTCATGTTAACTGCAGACCTCAGGAATGGAACCGAAACCCATTCAAAATACCCACTGACTTTGGGACAAGGGAACTGGAAGTGCTAAAATGCTAATTTATTCCAGGGTTTTAGGACTCATTCCTGCAACACTTTATTAAGCTGATGTCTTGAAACTATGTGTGGTAACAGTTATTGTGAAATATTTGTTTGTAGTAGAGCTTGGTTTGTCCTGTTGTTGTTGTGGTTGTTGTTTGACACATGCATCAAGTTATGTAACTTAACTTAATGGTAAACTTAGTCGACTGTTTGGGGTTTTATGCGTTTGGGGCATATTTCTAAGCTACTTTTCACTTTATTTAATACCTCAGTAAATGGTTCCCTAATAAGTCTTCTTCAATACAGCATGATGTTCATTTAATAAATTACGGTCACATTTATAGTAAAATAAATGATAAAGCAAAGTGTGAAGTGTTTTGGTGTGAATTGCTGAGTTTCGGAGATATAGGCCATGGAGGTGTCTGCCTACTTGGAATGTATTTCAACTGATATTTCTATCGATAGTTCCCACATGAAACAGCTCACAATAAGGTCTGTGGATTATCTTGAGTAACAGGGTCATGATTTCTGGAAAGAGAAATTGCTGGTGAGTTTTTCAAATGTATGGAACCACAAGCCGAGTCCCATGTAGTTCCATTATATTCAAAAAAGGCAGACATCTCTACAGTCTGATGTAAGGTGCTATATAAATAAAACTTATTATTATTATACCTCCAAAACTCGGCAACTCACACCAAAACAATCTAGATGTATAAATAGCACTAAAGGTAAGAGGAAAATTACTTCATTTTCATTTTGGGGTGAACTATACCTTTAAAGTCCACCCTCCACTCAGAATATGTTTTTCTTGTTCCTACAGTTGGATGTTTGAGCTCCACTGTGCAGCATGATATACTGTATGTGCGGAGATTGACACTTGAACGCTGTTTTCACTTTGATCTGCTGAAAGTGGAACGTTTCTCTGTGCTCTGAAACTACAAGAGCATCATATTGTGATTATTTTGACAGATATTATGATTTCGATATGATTCATTCTGTGAAAAAAACTGAAAAATGTCCATCACGATTTCCGAGAGTCCAAAGTGGCATCTTACGATTGCTTGTTTTGTCTGACCAGCAGTCCAAAACCGCAATTATTCAATATACAATGATATCAAACTGAGAAAAACAGCAAATGCTCACATTTGAGATGTTACGACCAGTAAATGGTTTGCATTTTCCTCTCTAAATTATTTAAATGATTAATCAATTGTGAAAATTGTCGTTAATTCATTTTCTGTCAATTAACTAGTGAACGACAAGCCAACCATTACAAGCAAATAATTAGTTCAGCACTATATGATGTGTCCTAGCCTGCTGTTGTATTTTAGGTGGATTGCTGGGTTTAGTTTTATCATTTCAATTCACTAGATTCCCTGCAATGATGGTGCTTTGTTGGGGGATTGCTATATGGTTGCTAATGACCAGTGCACACATAGAACGTGTTCGTTATTACCCTCATGGCCCTCACATAATAGAATCCACATAATAGCAGCTGGCGTCAGCCTCTGTTTTTAATGTCTGTGCTGTGCTGAGCCTGATGTATGCTTATGGGGAGTGATGAGGTCAGAGGCTAGACGCCAAACATGAACTCTGTACATAGTCTCTATTCACTTAATCAGGAATCCGTTCCATATGATTTGGCAGACTGACAGACCTGGGGGGGGGGTTGTAACGTGATTAAAGTTCTTGATTTCAAAAAGGTAATATATTTTTTTCCATTGGTTATGGAGTCGTTTTTTCATTTGAAAAACCTGACCAACCTGACCAATATACAAGCGTTTTGAGCTGCGTGAGAAGAAAAGGTTGTTAACGTTAATAATAATAATAATAATAATAATTACAAGGTTACTTACTTATTTTCCTCATAATTGTTTTATAACTTGGCCCTGATGGTCAGAACACAACAAAATATCAGAAAAGATATTTCAGAAAACACATTGCTTAAATTCAAGACGTTTTGTTCCATCCTTTCTATAATCTGAAATGACACTCTGTTTTGAGAAATGTTGCTGTGTTTTCTGAAATGTTGCTGTGTTTTCTGAAATGTTGCTGTGTTTTTTGAAATGTTGTTGTGTTTTGTGAATTGTTGTTCTGTTTTTGCCCATAGGGCCACCATAATTTGAGTCTTTTGCTCAATCACGGACTTTCTTATCGATGGTAACTAAGTGATGTTTTATTTTTATGGCACGTTTTAATATCCTGTATTTCGCAACAGCGAGCTAGCAGTGGAAGTACGAACCAAAAGACATCTGAAGCAGCTGTGACTGTAGACTGATTTAGTAGAACAAAGCCTTCTTATAGTCTCCCACACCACTGCATCTGTGATGTGTCGGATAATTATTCGCTTCATTTGCTGTTCTGACCCACTGTCACAATGCAAAATGGAAAATATAGTGTTTTGATTAGGAGGCATCCTAATTTGCTGGAAGCTTAGTGAATCACTACTTTGCCTCTGATCAAAACCTTAATTGATTCAATTGCTGAATTATTGCCCCTAGTTTCTCTCTGAGAACTACAGTGCTGCATGTTTTCCATAGCTGGACATCCTTGGCTTCATGCAGAGAGGTGAAAGCAAGAGTTTCAAAGGCCACAAAGCTCAGGTCTCAGCAGGGCCCATGTTTCTCAGCATGTGAGGCAGCATTTGTTGGAACACATGTTAGTGCTACAGTGCAGATAGAGGGCGAGTGTGTGTTTGTGTGTGGTCTATGTTAATGCATGCAGAACTGTGTGTGTCCTGGGCTTCAAAGTACTGTAAAAGGGCTAAGGTCACTTGTGAACACACATTTTGGAGTCAAAGGAGCCGAGACAAGGCAGTTACTAGTGAGATTACTTTAAAATATCCCTAATGTCCCTAATAGAGTTGGGACAATGAACGATACCATCGTCCATTGCTGATGGCTGACAGCCATCGACCACTGAGCCATCTACCACTGTAACATCTCATCTCATCTCATCTCATCTCATTTTCTACCGCTTGTTCCCGTTTAGGGGTCGCGGATTTTTTTATAAGCTTATGATGTGCTTAATGAAGTAACTTAAGCATAGTGTTAACCATTCCTGCTGCAGCTTTCGGATTGGGAAGCACAAGTAAGACTTTGCGTTCCTCCAAGGCTGACGTTGATGCTAACCTCGGGGCTAACCACCTTCACTTTTACCCAGCAGCTGAGACGCAAGAAACCTTCACTGCTAACTTTTCTCTCTGCTCCGATCGCCAACACCTGTCTGCTCTGAGCGCAGTCACCGTCGCTCTCTCTTGCTCACCCACACACTCACTACTCACTGCCGTGTTCCTTAAAGCCACTTGAAATTTGGCTTGAAATAGTAAAAATGCATATATGATATCAAAGTTGAGCATCTTATTAAGCATCCACAAAAATCTGAGTGAAAATAACTATTAGAAAACCTAGTTTAAAAAAAGCTAATTTTGCTGATTGACATGTTGTCATCTTCACCGGTGAATGTGCACACAGTCACAGCACAAACAAGCATGATGGGCAAAAGATGGGAGGGAAAGAGAGAGAGATTGCTTAGCTAGGTAGATTGATAATGTTAGACAGATAGATAGATAGATCAAACGTTGATATATGGTTAACTAGCTAAATGCAAAAAGCTAAGTAGAGACGAGTTGGCTCAGACTCAAAGAGGCAGATTAAGTGGGAGCCCAGAGGTTTTGTTGCAACTGTTAATGTGGGAAAACTGACGTGGATAGGTTCGTGGAATTTATTGCGTAATTGTTGTATTAAATATCAGAGCAAACCACACCCGACTTAAACCAAATATCAGTTTCCAAAAATATGACAATATTTCAAATTTGGATTGAAACTATTTTCTAATACTTTTTAGATGCTCACTATTATGTATATAAGGCCTTAAATTACATAGTTTGAAGGTTATTGTAGATTTGGGTTTCCAGTGGCTTTAAAGGAGCCGCACTACTTTTATAACAAATAGGGAGGAGAAGTAAAGATAGACAGGTAAGCATGTGAGGATGGGCTGTTAATGGGCTCAAATGTGACGCAGGCTGGACGCTACAGTGACTCACTATCATCTCTCTAGGCACAATTGATATTACAACACTGGGCAGGCCAGGACTAGCAGGCTAGCATGTTCATTTCAGTAGCTATCTCTGCAACACAACACATAGATGTCTTTGACATCTTCTTCGTATTCTGTTGATATGGTTAGTTCATTTTATCCAATGTTTTAAACTACAATTCTAGCCAAATCGTACGTATTGCTACTACAGTGATAGAACAAAAGGGAACTTGTCTGTTGTTAAAGTGCTCTCTGCAAGCCAGAGTCTGTCCTCAGCCAAAGATCATTCGCGAGGGAAGAACCTCCACTTTGTAACACCATTGTAAAATCACGACTGGACTGAGAGTTTATGTAGACCTCCAGCAGTGGAAGTGATAGTGAAGAGAGATACGTCTTCTCTATAGAAACAATCTAGCTCATCTATCAACATAAATTACTTTTTTTTAATATTTAACATTTGAAATGATGAAGGTGATTGCAAATGACAAGGTGATACAAAATGTAAACCATACTTTGGTGTTTAATTTTGATCTCTTTACGGCCACTGTCCAGGGTGTACCCCGCCTAAGGCCCAAAGCCACTGGGATAGGCTCCAGTTACCCGTGACCCCTAACGGGAATAAGCGGTAGAAAATGACTGACTGACTGACTGACTGATCTCTTTACTTAATATTTCATTAAACGCTTCTCTTGTTCCTCTCTACATAATAAACGAAAACGCTGTTATCAATCTAGCTTCATTTCATGTCAATTTCAGGCATCAATAATGTAAACTTATCAGCGAAATAGATTTGAAACAGGACCTCATCTGGACGTTATCCAGAGAAGGAAAAACACGTTAATGGAAGGTGTAAATGCATGTTCGGAATTTGATCGGATCTGTCTGATTCCATCTGGAGGTAATCTGGCTCACTTTGTGTTCGGATCTTTAGGTAGGTGTAAACGCAATCCAGACATCCAAACATGCTGGCATCAGTGATACAGATCATTGTTTTTAACTAAGATAACTTCTAGGTGGTGGTTGTTCAAATTTAGAGAGCAAGCAATCAAGAAGGCTAAAAGAGACGCCTGTGATTACTGATTATTGTATTCTGTGCCATGAAGCACCAAAAGATGCATTATTCAAAAGAATTGCATGAAAAATTAAATAGGTAGGGGTGATGAATGTGATGCGCGGATCGGCTCTAAAGTTATCCGAATCCACATGTACCAATCAATCATTCACCCGCAACTCACCCGAACAAATAATTTTCTCAAATTTGAGGACCTGCACCCACATGAACGTTTCTCGCCTCCTCTACTGGTTCCTGTAGACTGAGAGTGTTTTCTTTAGTGATTTAGTTTAATGATTAGATTTAGATTTAAATAATCAATGAAATTATGCTGCTGTGCCTAATGCGTAAATGCGCACAGCATATCTCTAAATTGGGAAAGGCTTCACCCTATTTCACCCACCCACAGCCCATCTATTAATCAGAATGTTCGTTTTTATGAAATGGCCCACCCAGTCTGCAGATTAGCTGTGGTGGCCGCGGATATAACTGCGATCCACACATCAGTAACGTGATGGTGTGCATTGCACTCATCTGTGCAGCTTATCTGCTGTTAAAAAGGCATATAGTTTATTTAGCCTACATGCCGGTACTGCAACACACGGGGACAAACTGCCACAATATTTTATAGACAAAGAAAGGAATACCTTAATGTATAACATTTGCCAAATTTACAAGAGGGGACAAATATTTAAGAATTTGTCGACAGCGTTTCACAAAGTTTATAAAGTTTCCCCTGACTCAACAACTCACAAAACTGCGAGATTTTTTTAAGAGAGTCTAGGGATAATTTGACAGAGATCCCATCTCAATGAGGATAACGAGAATGCATTAAAAATACTAAGTGGAAAAACATCGGATTGTTTATTATATGGATAATGTATCTGGATACAGATAAAATTTTAATACGACGTGTATATGGGGTGTTACAGCCTCAGTGGTCTCTAACAGGGCTACAGAAATGAAAAAGCTGAAATGGCTTTTTAGCAAACAGTTGCTTGTTATTTACACATCCAGCAGTTACAGAGCAACATTATTATTTAAGTGGATTCTGGCCACATGTAAGCCCAATATTCAGGAGAGTGAACTTTAACAGCAAAGTGGCGGGCTGGCCAGTTTAACAATGAGCTGAAACTTGCTATAAAGCTCTGTAAAGCCGATAGGAGCTGTGGATTTGGGTGATCACTATCACTATAGAGACTATTCTCACATTGTTTTACATTATCAATTGATACATTGTTATAAAAAGTTCAGGTACAGCCACTTTAAAGCAGTTCTCTATGCATTTACTAGTTCATAAAGTTGACCATATCATTTATATTTTAGTTCAAATGGAAAAGAGGACAAACTGTTTGGGGATGAACTAAAGTCAAGAATGGGAGAAAATGCTATTAGGATTTGTACAGGCCTAATAAGAACACACTGACTGGTGTGAAAAATATCATAATTTCTTGGAAATGTCCACCTGCAAATGGCAGGCAGTGTGGTGGCCCCATTGTATGGATTACCTGCATTAGCGAAGTGTGTGCAATTACGTTGCATCAACAAAGAGAGATTTGGAAGAAGCACACAAAAGAGACTACGTCAGTGACCAACAGCTGTTGTTGGAAGAGACAAATGTAAACTTGCAACCTAAGTCACAATGACATCATGAGCATCAGTAAATCCCCAGCGGTCTGACAAGCTGAAATAAAGATCGGGTATTATCTGATATAAGTCATCTAGTAAGGGCCAGTAGGGTGAAACATCCTGCAGCCGGCCTTTTGCGAAGGGGGATATCATTTTCATTTTACCACATTAGTGTTCTGTGCTGTAGGTGAATATGGTCTTTAACCTAGGCTCACATCATGTGTTTTGCTTTCAGTATAGAACATGAAAGAGTTCAATACTGAAGTGCTTATCAGCTAATACACACCCACACAGCCATCTCCTTATTCTCCCAGGCTCACAGACACATTGTCACAGTTTCCATGACCAGTTTTAGTCAAGTCAGAGTATAGCCTCAGGCACCACAGCCTTTTATTTATTCAAAAAGGAAATGACCTGCATCTTTGCCAAATTACTACAGGTTAGTGTTAGGGTTAGGGTCCATTACACATTGCTACCGGTAATTACCTGTGTTGTTAGTTACGTTTGAGTACATTTGACTCATCAAAAAACAAGCTAAAATTAGTATATAATGCTTATTGATGAGAAACAGTATTGCTCCACCAAGTTCTATATAGACCTAGTGATTTGCTGGATTTAAAGGGCTGCACAATTAATCGCAATATGGAATCGCAATATGATGATTTTAATAGTTTTTTCAGTGAAAATAAAAAATTGTGATGCAAAAATCATCATTCCCACTAATTGTGAATCATATCTCAGTCGTAGTATCTGTCAAAATAATCACAATATGATTGTTTTACCATATCGTGCAGCTCTAATTTAAATGTACTTGAAATGTTTTGGTTTACTTAGTATTTGGCACTTAATGTGAGGAATTTAATTACCCGGACTGTATGTTGAGCTTATGATCTCAATAATGGTGATGCTGGCAATGCTTTAAATGTCAGCATAGTCACATCTTAGAACCTACTGTGAGCATCAGTATAATGTTCTGAGCAGGTAGTTTGTACTTCAACAGCAGCTTGATGTGTGCCGCCATCTGCTGGTGAGACTAATTCAAGTCAATTGAAACCCAAAAGCAATTTGTATCTGTATGTGATGGGATTTAAAAGGTACTCTCAGTGCCCACTAAACATATTTTAAAAGGCTTGAATGTTATCAGTTTTCCTCAGCTAGACTTGATTCAATTTGTGGGGTTTTCACTGCACTCTGACCGACTGATGCGTTATACTAGATGCATATATCACATGAAGTTTGTGTAACCTCAGCTAGGCTTGCTAATTTCACTTCTACACAAAACCAACTGAATGTACAGGCACATCCGCTATTGGACCCACACATATAATACAAACAAGGGCACAAACACATGCACTCGTACACACAGGCAGTAATGGACACGTACCAGCATACCCCTTGCACACAAATACACCAACCACCCAGAGATCTCTTTATTGAGGTGTGCTAACAAATAAAACAAAATTGAGGAAAGCACGAGTGTTGATTTACGCTATGCACCTCGAATATTTCTTTATTCTGGCCCACAGCAATTATTTACAAGTGTTTACTCAACAACATGAAGTAGGGTCTCAGCAAAGAGACACTTGTTTACACCCAATCACAGGGACTGGGCTCATGAATTTTAGGATACACAGTGTGAGACCCTTTCTCTCACCATGCTATTTTTAGTAGACACCAATGCCTTCCGGCAAAAATCACATGAATATGGATAGTGTGCTCGGCTGTACAGAGTGGTTTGCAGCAAGAGAGCAATGATTCAGACAGACAGCCTGCACGTATTCTGTGTGTGTTCGATAAATACTGGACCAGTGCTGGAGTATCAGTAGGCTTTCGAGGAAAAAAACACAAGGATTATTGGTCACTAAACATGTCTTTTAAAGAGGAGACCTGTTTTGTGTACAATAATCACTAAACATGCAGTGTAGACATCTGGATTTAGCCTATTTCATACTTTTACAGCACATTATTGAAATGAATTTGTGATTTTGCTTTATTCCTTCTATTAATGATTTAAAAATGACAGTTGTTTCACTGGGGGTTTAAGTTACTAGTTTTCTTGTGTCAATACCCAGTCAAAGATTATGAAGTGTCTTCATTCTTAAATACTGAAGAAGTGACAAATATAGAGATAAGAAAATCACATTTAGTATCACAAAAGACAACCACAACCACATGAAACAGCAGATTCCTCAGTTGCTACCATATTAGGGTTTTACAGGTTGCTGCTATATTTTTATCCCCATCTAAAGCACATAATTCTTGTGATCATTAGAGCTTGCAAAAATAGCACCATCACGTAATGAAAGTAATATTCATGATGTAGAAATGCACTGTAAAAAAATTTAATAAAATTGAACAGTAATGTGCTTTAGATATAAAACTTAATTAATTCTTAATCAATGGAACTATGGATTAAAATATTGATTACATTTTATTACAAAATACTACCACATATTCATAATTTATGTTTTTTGTTTTTCCTGTGAGCTTTTTTTCTTCAAACCAGAAATCCAATCATTCATTATTTGTAAAAATAGCAGAGTACTTGACTTTTTACTTTGCACCGGTCCTAAATGTATCTGGTTTACTTTCCATCGCTCTTGTGCCAACTAACATGGTCTAGCTTCCTGTCCTTGACCTCAGCATAGTTTGCAAGTCAATATTATTCAAAGGCTGTCTGTGGTTATGCCTTTAAATAGGCCAATTTAGACTTGGACCACATGCATCTTGGAAGACAGGTTTATTTTGGTGCAACTCAATTTTTCTCAAGTCTCCTTGGCCGTCGGGATATATCCTTGAGAAAGAGGCCAGAGGCACCTGTACTTTTCTGAACATCTAAAATCAAGTAGTACTCAGTGTAGCCAAACAATTAAGTGTCTATCTTTTTAATATATTACAGGCCCTGCAAGTTTAGCAATGTCCAGCAGAGAGTGCCCTGACGCTGTTAGCACCAACCACTGGCTGAAACTAGCAAGGCACATCCTGCATTTCACAAGTTAGTGGATCAAATATCTGTAGTGAGATTCTTAGTGTTATTTGTATTGTGAGCATGTATGCAATAATAGAAGATAAATTAAATATGATCCGCAGTTTGCTTATTGATGTAGTGCAAGAAATTATTTTTCACACCTAGTACATGAGTAGGGGTATTCAGGGGAATACAGTATTCACTTAGCAAATGATTCATTTGTCATGCTGTTTAAAGCCCATGGCTATGGTAAATCATCAGGCCAAAGCGTTACAAAAATCAGTATCATGCCTTTGCTGGTTAATAATGTTGCAATATCAACAACTAGCAATGACTTAGGGAACACTAAAGTGTCTCCTTCTCTTCTCTTCTCTTCTCTTCTCTTCTCTTCTCTTCTCTTCTCTTCTCTTCTCTTCTCTTCTCTTCTCTTCTCACCCTACTGCCCTCCACTCTCCTCTCCAGCATTCCTACGTCTTATCTCCTTTTCTTATCTTCCTTGTTCTCTTCAACTGTCCTCTCCCCACAGAGTGGTCTTGTTCTCGTCACTTGCAGATGATGTGGTTTGGAGGGCTGGAGCTGATGCAAAGTGACGTGTCTCCCCATCACAGTAGTGGAGCTGAGGCTGGGCCTCACTTCCCCCGCACTGGGCTGTTTTTGTTCACCGCAGCTCATGCGGATAATTTGCCGGGATGCAGTGGAGGGCTGTCACAAGGACTTGGCTCAAGGGGTGTGGGAAAATAGCAGAAGCATCTTCCATGCTCAACCCTGCCTTAATGATGAGCATTAAATATGAACATCTTCTTTGTGTAAGCGATGCATTAGGCGCCCTACATGTCCCTCTCCTTGCTTTCGCTTTTTCTCTCTTTCTGTCCCTTCTTTCCTTCCCTGATTCTTCGTAGCCTTGTCTAGAGTCTTGTTTGAGAATCAGTTGAATAATCCGACTGACAAGCAGCCTTTAGGTCATGGCATCTCTGTTCAGAAAATATTCTCAATTCTTTGTGAAAGCGCAGCACAAACACAGCTCTGTGCGACTGAGCTAATGTTTCTCTACAAATGCAACTGAAATGACTAGGGAGACAACAGTGGCTTTGTTTTGGCAACTATACTCTTTACAGTATCTCTTCGAAGGCTTTTAATGTGATTGCCTGATGTATTGTACTGTAACTCTGTTGTGCTTGGTGATCGTGACTACATAGAACAAGTCTATCTCCGTAGCCCTGCTAGCATATAGACCAGACCAAATGATAAATTAACAGGCGGAAAGCTCCTTCATACCTTACTGATCAGAGACCGCAGTCCCAGTTCAGTTGAACAAGTCTATGTAGAATTGTTACAATGACAGTTACAGATAAAGTGATCTCAGGGAACTAAGGAAGAAAACACACCACCCTCCCTTAAAATAGACCTCCCTGGGTACTGAAGCAAAGGACAGAGTGACATTGTGAATGCTAACATCTGTGCAGAACCTTGCAGTACCAAATGCCCCAACCCCAAGTTTGAGCAGACTCTACCGTCATCCTCTAAGGAGCAGCCATTTTGGAAGGCTCTCCCGGCACAGATGTTGCATATTAAAATGTAGGGCTGTTTTAGCAGAGGAAATGCTGTGGAGAGAGGGGGCTGCTCCTCTGTGGGCCTCACCTGTGCCTTCATCCGAGAAGCCAATCCAAGAGAGGGTACTGTCTAACCAACCAAAAACAAAGTGACATTCAAGATAAAGTCACCCTGCCGCCTCTTTGACCCTCGAAGGCTGTGGACAAATTATTTCACACATGAACATACCTTGTTTACAATTACAAGAGACAATTAGATCACATGCTAGTTTCAAGAAAATAATTGCTGTTAGTGTTACCATATAGATTATATAAAAGAGTAATAGCTGTATTAGTCAACAACATAAAGAGAATCAGTGCTCTGACCCTGCCTGACCAGTGCTTAAACAGACAATGCACCACATCTCTCGTATGAAAGAAATATTGTCCACAAGATGGAGATATTCACCAGTTTAATGCTGAGCTGAGAAAGACAGCGGGGAGAGAGCGAGCCAGAGTGAGAGAGAAACAGAGGAAGAGATGCACTAGATGGCTATGTGTGACAGATTGTGTTTGCATGAGGCAGTATGTGATGCCTGTATAATCTTTGAGTGTGTCTCTTTGTTTATGTGTACAGTGTACGTGCCTGAGTGGGTGTGTGTTTTTGAATAGTGCAGCGCTCTCCGGCTGAGGTGTTAAGGGGGCAGAGTGTGCTAACAGAGAGGTTGTGAGTGGTCCCTGAGCTTATTGGCTGCGCTCCCAGGGGCCCAGAGCAGAGGAGAGGTCAAAGCAGGTCGGCTGTCCTGTGTGTTGTCAGGCCCATGCGGCCCACTGTGTGCTAGGGAGGGTTCAGGTGTGTGTCGACCTCTTGCTCCAGCGGGCTGTAAGTAAAGAGACTGGGGTCTGCTGCTTTTATCCAGGAGGCAAGCTGCTGCTGCAGGAGGCCTGACCCGGACCGGGAGAGGCCTTTATCCTCTTCATCCCACCTTTACCTCCACCTTTGGAGCCTGTGGAGTGTTCAGCACAGTCACCACCAAACCTCAGCATCAAAAAACAAACCAATAAATGAACGACATTGCTTGAAAAAATCCTCCAATACTAGTTCTAAAGGTATATATATATATATATATATATATATATATATATATATATATAAATATATATATGTATATAT
>CM022474.1:14075596-14247261 GCA_011952105.1 Coreoperca whiteheadi | reverse complement strand
TATATATATATATATATATATGTGTATGTATGTGTATATGTTTATATATTTGTGCTGACCTGCTGATTAGCGGATTAACTGATCCTGATGACTAAAAAATGACTACAATTTTGATAATTGGTTAATTGTATAAGTCATTTATCAAGAATAATTCGTTTGAGTTGCTTCTTTTCTCTGTTTTATGCGATATTTGTTTTTTTAATAATCAATGAATCAAAAAATAATAAACACCAACAGAAAGAAAACTATCATTGCAGCTGCAGCCATAATACATGCAGTAGGATTATTCATTTGTTACAAATAAACCAATACACATGCTTCATTAATCTGCATTATCACTGAATTGGAATCACTGGATTCTCATTTAAATTGGATACAAACAGAGAAACAATTGTTCTGTTACAGCATAAAGTGCAATACATTTTGATGCGTTATAACATGTTGAAAATAGCAGACCCATTAAAAAATGAAAGACTGAATGTCAAAAATACCAATCAAATTCATTCTTGTCAGTGAACACTAAGCTCCAAAACATCATTAAAGAGGCTGGCCTGATCGCCAAGAATATATTTGCAAAAAAGGCCATTTCTCTCATGCAGCATAATGATGAAAAGCCATCGTAATGATGCTACAACAATGTTGCTGCATATTCTTTCATGTGGGGTGTAGTCATATTTTCTCCTCTCTGTCATTGTGTCTTTATATGAGTCATTCAAGGATGCCAACTAGATAATCCAGAGAACTGTCATAATAGCTTCTATAGACAGTTGAGTGCGCACACCGTGTCCATGGGTGCATTAATTAAGATGGTTGCTTGAAACCACTAGCAATTAATGTACTGTATCAACAAGCACAGTGCACCACAATAGTGAATGGTAGCCAAATGGTATTACTGCAATGGCACCTGGTCCTCAATAGGCATTGTTTGGCTACCTTTTGTGCCCATGTAGTGTGACATATTGCCCTCAAGCATTGACCATCTGACCAGGGAGAGGGCTTAAACGCTAGGCTAATAATAGGAGAGCATAGCCAGGCAAAGGATTCTAGTAATTATGCCCCACTGTGGGACATGATGGTTGAAAATAGGAGAGGATAGGGCTTAGCGAGAAAAGACAATGGTGACGGAAAAAACAGGGCAAGTGAGAGCATCAGTTGAGTTGGCATTACACACGACAACTCAAGAAACTACCACTTTTTCTGATGCAAGAGGATGACAATCAGAACAATTAGTGGTAGGTTAGACTTAGAGGTTATGATGGCAAGGACAGTCAAAGTACCTGAACTGGATCAACACACTTCAGCCTGATGTGGGAGAGTTTGGTCTCTTGGTCAGTGCAGCGTATATGTTCAAATCAGGCATAAAACATGATAGGCCATTTCCAGGATCTGAAGCCAAGGTCTTGGCAAGAGTCTGTCTCTCTGGGTTACATAGACCTGCCCTTGAACTCAGTTCCCAGGGAATAGACTCATTCTCTCTTGAAAAGTGGGAAAAGGAAGCTATTATCTGACACAGCCTGTGGAGGAGACGCTGGGCGATGATAGAGAACTCAGCCAGGAAAATGAGGCCGAAGCAGACCACCAGACCAAAGTTTGTTTGCGCAGTGATTTTCATATTATTTGTGTTTGTGTGCGTGTGTCCGCATGTGCTCTGCTGTGCATATGAACTTGTGTGTGTGTGCTTAATTTGCAGTATCACAGTGTATGTGAGCCCCTCACTGTGAGCAAAGGAAGGATGCAATTTACATTTTTGTGCACATGTACAGGAGCAGCAACAAATAAAAAATCCGTGCCTAAAAATAAAATGACTTGAGAATTAATTAAAGTCAGAGAGTGTGCAGCAACAAACAGATGTGTCCTATTTAGGGCTAATATCAACTTTAGCTAACTAGTGTGGGGAACTTGTGATTGATGGCGTCTGTCACTGTTACAGCTCCAACATGCCTTAATCCTATCCAGCGGTTGCATAGCACCCAGATACACAATGCCTGATCTTTTATTCCTTTATTCAAATCCCATCGATTGAATAGAGTGATCAGAAGCGTTGCCCTCTCTGGAAGAGCTTAATCTCTCCCTGACACATGGAAGACTTGCTGGACTTTGATGATGCAGCCGCATATCCTTTTGGGCTTTCAAACAACTCTGCGTGCGCTGCTACCTCCGTCAGCTGTCTGGAGAACAATCATTCAGTACAAAGCACTGTCAAGGCTTCAGCAAGCAGAAGCTTCACCCCGCCAGCCTCTAATTCACCCCCCTGCTCCTCGCCCGGCTGCAATGCACTGTGGGATTGGATAACCAAATCCCAGATGCAATTAGTGGTGCTTTCAGAGGCCATGGTTTAAGCAATATGCTGGAATACTCCATTGTGCCCCCCTGCACTGGTTACTGGCAAATTGGAGTTTCATCAGATCTACTGTGCTTAAGACATTTACAAAAAGCTAAAATCATGGTGGACAATTCACTTTGTTGCACTCATGGCATTCAACAAGAGCAGTCCTGAGGATTTTTAATTGATGGGCATATTTTTTCTTTGTACTCACTAAGGATAACATAATTACCCTGTTCATTATTCTTCTGTGTTAAATGGTTTATCAGAGCCTTTGCAAATGGTTCTACAGCTTGCTACTCTTGTTCACTTGATGTTATTATGGTATGGGGTCTGTTGCACCTACTGTATGTATGTTGCATGGTATTTTAAGGCATTCGTCTTGAAAGAGTTAGTCAGGGCACAATGACATCCGGTCGATACCGAACGAACAGACGATGATATATTTATCCCTCAAATAATCCTCAGGTCTGACTACTTCTCCATTAAAATGATAGATTTGACTTGAATAACACCCACACAGCAACGGATGTCAGAGCAGAAAAATGAGCCTGTGTTGTCACAGCAGGGATAGAATGTCATCTGTGTATCAAATGTGATCATCTTCATGGGCTTGCGGTGTGTGTGGAGCAGTATGTGGCGTCTGGTAATGTCTTGTGACAGCCACACAGAACCCATCCCTCACGGTGTGCCCAGATCTACCTGGGAAATGACCATCCCCATCAGACCGGGCCTGTCATCTACTACATGTCAATGTAAGGCAGTCTCATATGGTCAGATAGGCTGTGTGTGTAAACAAAGACACAAACATGCCCAGGCTTCCCACATGCACAAGCAAGTGTGCAAGCACATGTGCACACTTATACAAACACATACAAAAAAGTCAAAACAATCCCAACAGAATGTTGCACAGGGTTGACGTCATGCCATAAATGTCCTTATTTAATAATGCAGCATAATTATGTAAATATCCATTGCTTTATATAACAACGGAATAAATGTAAAAATGGTATAAAGTGAAATAAAGATGTATAGTACAGTATGAATATGCATCCCTATGTAACAGTAACACTCACCCTGAAAATGCTCTTTCTACAGCTCTTACTGGTAGCTGTTAAATAAATAGATTTTAATAAATTATAAGACAAATGCCTTTAAAATCAAAATGTCACTGTTAACTACTGTTTCTTAGTGACATAACTGATTTGTTCATGAATTTTGAAACTCCCATGCAGTTAGCATTAACAGTGGTTCATTTTCACAGTTTAATATGATCATTAATAAATAACTACATTTTACTGTAACTGGGTTCATTTGCATTTGTACAAGCAACGTTGTTAAACTGCTAAAATTCTCATAACGTCATCAGTCTTTTGTCCACTTCTGTCATTATTTCATTTTTAAATGAAGTTTCAAGTCTCACTCTCAGTAGCTTGCTGATACTTCTGACTGATATCATTTTAGTGTCTGCTAAGTATTTATTCATCAGAAGCTAAATTCTATGTAAAAAAAAACACAATCAGAAAAAGGTTAAAATGGCCAATTTATTTTATGTTATCAAAGTCTAATACCAAATGTAAGAGCCGTTTATAATATGTGATTACTCTGTGACTCCTGTTGAGTGTTGATTGCTTGTTTATATGTCAATTACCAGGCAGCCACATGGCCCAGGGCATTCATTTGCCATGATTGTATCTGAACAATAAACTATTCATAGGTCGAAGAACCATCTGACACATGATATGGAATAGAAAGAAATGCATAGATTATTGCTATGTGAATCAATCTCAAACAGCTGGTGGATGTAATAATTTACAACTGAAAACTAAGAATCCTATTTTCTGTAATACAAAAAGAGTTGTTACCTAGAAGTCATAATTGTAGGTTATTTGTCCAGCCTTTGTAATTTTTTTTCTGGCAAGGTTTATTTTCTGATAGCACATCTTTGAAGCTTCTTCATTTGTTCCATAACAAAAGAACCAAGTTTTTCAGCTATTAAAAGAGCAACAAAGGCCACTTTGCTATTCCCCACCTGACAAATGACATAAAGTTGCAAGTGCAAAAATTCATATTTATCTTGCTGTTTGCATTTTGCAATGCTGATCATATTTAAACAGGGCTTTGAACAATCTGCACTTTTTTATGTCAAATAACTTTTGAGCATTGTGTTGGATCATGCGAAACTAAAACCCCATCCTATGATTGTGTGCTGTCTACTTGGGTTGAGGGGCTTTACAAAATAAACTAGCTCCTTTTGGCTGCATTAGGAGACAGAAACTGTGCTGACTTGCACACTTTGAAGAGAATTCTACATTTGTATGGCTGAATCGATACAATTAAAATTGCCTTTTGCGTTAAGCAGTTCGCCTTCCAACTCAAACTGGGGACCTCAGCAAAGTTGTTGTTTTCTCAGTCTACACCATTTACCTCAATTCTATCATCACTGACAACCTGCTTGCAAACTTCAAGGCCAAGTGTGCATAAAACAAATCATTTCAGGGTGTCAGCAGATAATGTGGGGTAGTGATGCAAATCTGTTTACCACTTTTCTTCCAATACATTAAAGGTGCGTTTGTGTTGCATGCTTTGATGGCATGTCATAGAGCAAAGAATAAGTGTGTGTGTGTGTGATGTGTGCTTGTTTGTGTGAAAGAGACAGAAAGGCAGAGGGAGTGATTAAGTGCGAGCTTGTTTATATGCATTTGCTTTAAGTGTGAGCAGGTGGATTTTGAGGGAGCATCTGCTTCCTTTAAATTGTTTTGAAGTTTATCTGCATCACATTTCAGACTGTGAAGTGCATATGGGGACTAATTACGACAAGTCTTAATATTGTTTGTGTAGTACGACAGAATAACAAGAATGCCATTACCCTTTTGATTCAATGACTTGCTCTCCACTGCAGAACAGGTTTTTCAGAATATCCAAGGTGGGTGATTGTAGCCTGGATCTTTTTAATTTTGTGTCGGATGTAAGTTCAAACAACACAGGAAAGGTGTAACAAAGCTTTCGTTGTGGTGCAGCCTTCTCTCGCTGACAATGTTTATCTTACAGAGCCTTAGTTCACCCTCACACCCATGTTCTGCAGCCTGCTCTTTAATTATGATTAGGCTGTTCACACTTCTCACCCTCCTCATCGCTCAATTACAGTGCAATATTGATTTGTTCCTGGAGAAACCATCAAGGATGCAGAGCCAGGAAATCGCTGATATGCTCTCTAATATGATAAATGTGTTTTATCCAACGTTACATTAAAATGCCATCTTACACTGCTATTAGTCACTAAATTAATGATCAGAATTAACTAGTTTGGCAGTTGGAATGAGACTGGCCCTTGATCCCCTGTTGTTGGTCATTTTGCCCTAAAACTTTGTCCTCATATCTAATGAACTCATTTCTTTAAATTGAAGTTATGGTCAAACAACAATTTATCATCACCCATAACAGAGGTTTGTTTGGGATCTTTTGTTTCTTTAAGTTTAAGCATCCTCCCTGAGGTACACATACTGTACAGCATAAATAGGATCCTCGAGTGCACAACATTTATTAGCAGTCAGTTGGTTATAGATAGTATCTGCAGTGGCACCTCAACGTAAGTGTATCATCTAGACAGAGAACACAGGCTTGCAGGCTAGCCCGGCCACAGAAAGAGAGCATGTGGCAGTGTCAGCAGCCTAGTGCGGCGTGGCCAGGTTTCCTGGGGCGAGGGCTGTGCTGTGCTCCATACGGAGGGCTTGTGCTGGGAGCCCGGGGGCCATGCAGTCCCAGGTCAGCAGATGGGCCTGTGATTATTATTTCCAGGCCTGTCTTACCTGACCACTTCCTCACTCCGTGAACAGCTGTTTCACTCGCTTCACTGAGACGCTACATGAACAGCCATTTTTCTTCTGTTCTTTACTTTGTACATAGTATAAATCTTTACTGTGACCCTGCTCTGGGCTCCATCCACCTGTGTCTTACCTCGGGCAAAAGCTCCCCTGGAGGATTGTTTTTCTTTTTTTCTCGGTCTTTACCAACCCAGGAAAAAAAGACTATTAGGATTGTTTTCCAGACAATGGATCACAAGAGTAAACTTATCTTAATTTTACCCCCTAAGCCGTTTGTTTGTGGCTTTGGCACAATGTTGCGAAAAGAAACATGAGGTATTTTAGTGACATCCCATTATCCACAACTGTACCCATTACTTTTTCTACTGTTTGGTTTTGATACTGAACATTTATGGTGACAATCATGAGGATTGTTAAGATTGTAGATAGAAAATATTATTTTGTTTACTCTTGACAATGTGAAAGAGATGTGTCATTATAATCTTTCAGAATAAGGTTGATCTCTCGCAAGTTGTAAGAACATGCCACTTCTCTTAGACTTTGTCAGGTTTAGCAATCACACATTGCAGACTATGGTGCTTTTGGATGAATACCCTCTTTAGTCAACCAATTCATCACACTGCAGGGAATATTGTTCTACAGCACCTGGTGTTCAGACTATTTCTGTGTTCTAAACACTGGTGGTACAAACCATTTTTTCTCCACCCAACAATTCTTGCAAAGCCTCATTACTGTGCCATTATTCTTGGAAGATTTTGTGCCCTTCTTAAATATTATTGTTATAGAAGAAATTATTAGTTATTTTCAATTTGCATTCTGTTTTGAAGTCTCAATAGGGTAATTCACTTTCACCATTATTTAACATTATTTCTGGATGCAGGACGAAGAATAATCCATGAACAAAGAGTTAGGGACAGCTACAGTTCTAAAAGATCCTAAGCTTGAAATAGCCTTTTATGAAATATTCTCTGAACCTTTGAGCAGAGTGTAATATTGGACATCTCAGGCTTTGGTTCAATATACCAACAGACCCAAACAGCCTTTGGTCTGAGAGAACAACATCAAAAGTAATATCTTCATTGCTTTGCAATCCAAGAGAGAATTATCTTTCCAGAGAACAAATGGTTTTAGTAAGTAGTTTAACAGCAACAAAAACAAACTGGAGGGGAACATTTAACTCAGAACACGAGAACTGCTGAAGCCGTTTTAAGCCCTTCAAATCATTCAACATAGATTCAAGTGCTGAATGAAAGAGCAGAATCTGGCTTATTTATTGATGAAAATGAAAGAGCTGAGAAAGGGGATTTCTTTGAAATGCACAACATAAAATAATAGATTTTCTCAACTGTATAAACTCTAAATCCAAAGAGATTGGGGGAGGAGGCAGAGCATATTTTGACTCTACTAACTCTGCCTGCACTCAGATGAAAAAAACATGTTCCTTGTTAGAAAGATAGGGAATACACCTGTAAGGTCAGGTGGCTGGCTTTCAACATAAGGCCCCAGCCACTGAGCTGTTGATCAGACACCTCTTTTCACACAGCTGGCACATTTAGATTCCCAGCCCCTCCCTCAAATCCCACAGTGTGCTCTCAAGGAAATGTGTGGAAATGAATTATGGAAATTTCTGATGGGAAACTTGGTGCATTAGTGTTTCATTTAGCTTGCTCGTTTCCTGAAGCGCTGCTCCAACCTATGAGGGACAGAGCTGGAAATATAACTCTCAGCGGCAGGGAAGCCCACAGGGGTGCGTCTCCCAGTCAGGGCACGGGCCAGTCGATTTATCTGCCAGTGGCCTGGGCCTGTCTGATACAAGCTCTCTCACAGGTGGATTTATCACCGTTGCCTGGAGCTGCAGGCCTACAAACTCAATACAGGCGTCCATTTTTTATACTGGCTAAGCACAGCAACATCTGCTAACTCTCCTCAACCTCTGAAACTCAGGGTATACTCCTCTAGACATGTTTTATTTGTGTCAGTGTTCCATTTTAAAGGTAGTTCAGAAACTTAAAGGGAAGATATTTTTGTTTATTGGGCTTATATATCTGATTAGTGTGCACATGGTTAAAGTGTTGGAGTTGCGAATACATTGTTACTGATCTTTGACTTTTTGAAATATCACATTCTGGCCAGTCAGTGTCATCCCCTGGTAATACTACATAATGGAGATTCCGCTCTCATCATAGATTTTTAAACAGAAGTACTTTATATTATTATTTAGTTTTATTTTATTATATTATTCTCTTTGCAGTTCATGGGGATATTTCAGTTTATGGTTGGAGCTTTAAACCTCTAGACCACCAGGGAGCCCTTATTTTCACCATTTTCATCCATTTGATTGTTAAATGAGAATTTTTATGAAAAAATTGTCAAGTCACAGTTTTCTCCTGCTACTGCAGATTAAAAAAAACACCATATCATAAAAAAAATCCATTCCATTAAAAAAATCCATACCATTGCACTTGGCTGATCTATTCCCTCTTTACAATGAACCAATGTGAAGTTTATTCCTGCTGGTCAAACTAGCAAGGTAGTGTTAACACACTTAACTGAATAACCTGAGCATGCACAGTAACGTCCTTCAGAATCAGAATCAGAAACAGCTTTATTGCCAAGTAGGTTTACTCATACGAGGAATTTGCTTTGGTGTGTTTAGTGCAGACATTAAACATAATAGGAATATAAAGAAGTATAAAGAAACATAATAAAGTACTGCAGGTGAGGAATCATAAATATACAATTGACAATAAGACATCCATCCATTTCCATAATAGATCTCCACTCAAATCAAAAATGTAGTTGCAGATTTGTTTCAGATTAAACTACAGTGGCCAGTATATTGAGTGTTAGTCTAACACTCAACCTTTAGTTCTGGTTTTGTCCACCAACACCTACAAAAATGATCAGTCTCTTTTTTTTTTGGTGCAGCAGCCATCATTTAGCACTATGCAGGCAGTGTACGATTGGCTTGTCTGAGCTTGTTGGCGTTAAACTGTGGAACATAATCATTTTGTTCAATCAAATCAAACTTTGGGAGTTTTTGAGGTTCTTGCCTAATAAATCGTGTTGTGCACACTATAAGCCACTAGAGGGAATGACACTCTACGCGTTAAATGTTGTAGCTACTGTTTTATTTTTTTAAATAGTATTTTTAGTAGGATTTTAACATTTTACAAAAAGGTTAAAGAAAGGGCACATTAAAAAAAGCAAAAAACTAAAAAACTAAAGCAAATCAATAAATTATATGATATCAATAATATAAATTGTAAATAATTATTATCATCATCCTCATCAACCATTAATTATAAAAAAAATGTTGAATAAACAAAGGTAAAAACACTTGTTGTGAGAAGGGCGAAGCAGTTCATTTTTAGTTTCTCAGTTCTAGAGACTAATTGCTTGTTGAGTGTTCTTTGTAGAGTTTATAATTGTATTGATTCCACTTGTAAATTTTTATTTAATACTTATTACTTTTCCAGTAAATAAATTACAGTAAACCAACCAACCGTTGTATATTTTCTATCATTAGAATTGCACAAGTGAGAAATAAATGAGGTCAATTAAAGTAGTCCTTATATAATTGAATATGTAAAAAACGTTAACTACAAGAACAAAGCTATAAAACCCTGTTCCACCAAAACTGCTCAGTTGCAGGCTGTCATGAAACATGTATTACATTTATTGGTTTCTAGTACCCAAAGGAATCGCCGAACAGCAGCACCAACACAGGCGTTATCACCAGCAAGCATTATTTATTTTGCCTAAACTAATCTTTAATGGGTGAACATTTACATGTAGTATTAGGCTAGATGTCAACATGTTGCTTCCATGACTAAACTGCAGCCTGTTGCACTTTTCATGAAGTTAGAAAATAAACAACCTTGTGCTGTCTGGTGCTTAAAGATCTTAGTGGATCAAGAAAGACATGCAAATATGTGTAACAATGTCTTTAATAATTTTGCTTAGAAATGTATCACTTCCTATGCAGCACCGCAATTCTGTGCATCTTTTATCCAGTACACTGTTTTCATTTCAATCCATTCCAGTCATTTGATTTAATGTTTTTTTGAAAAATGTGCTTAATTGAGCTTGAAGGCAAAATACCAGTTTTGGTTTTATCATTTTATTAAAACCACACACTGGACTACGAAACCTGGATTTTACTGCTGTAAGTAAAATATACATAAATGCAGTTCATATTAGTAGCTTAAAAAATAGAATTTACAGCTAAGATGCAATGTCCTTAGTTTCTGAACAAAGCCTGCAAGTTTGAAGTGAAGATGGCTCACTACGTTTTCAGCAAGCATTACCATACACCACTGAGGGCCCTGTTGTGCCCCTTATGTAAGTGTAATAGAGGAGAGGAGAGAACGAATTTGCCTTAGGTGTGAGTTTTCTCAGAGAGGTTTGGAAATTTGAGACTACATAGGCGGTGTGTGTGCGCGCAAGACAGGCCAGTGTGCACAGACCACTTTGAGGCATCACAATGCAGGTTTTTCAACAAGAGTGACACAAGACAAGAAAATTGACAGAAAAGCAGTTCTCTTTTGAAATGTTCTCCCAAGAAACATGATTTTCTGTCCCTTTCAATTGTCTATACTTCCAGTTCTTTTCATTTGTCATTTCATCATCAGGTATGATGTTGTGGTCGAACAAGTCAGTTAGTCTGAATAGTAATCTGACAACACTGGACATTGGAACAGAAATTTGTATTATTAAATGTAATTTATTGCTAATGTCACAGTCTATCATTGTCTTCTTGTTGTGCTAGGGAACCAGGAAAACAGGATTTGGACCCAAAATGCAGACACCAAGGCAGAGCAAGAAGGGTTCAAATTATATATATTCTGGCATGGAGTGGTAAAAAAATCAGGGAAGCAGTATACAAAGGCAAATAAATCTGATGGGTGGTAAGCAAAATTCAAAAGTTCATAGAACACGCAGATAATGCACACCAGGAACAGCATGGGGCGCTTGATACATGTACAAATGTCGACACAGACTTAAATACACTTAGGCGAGGGAGTCGCGGGTGAAACTAATTGACACAGGTGAAAACAATCAAGGCAATCATAGACAGGAAGCAAACTCAAACCCCAAACCATGACACTTCTACTCTTTCAAGATAAATTATTCCTCAAATGGTCATGCCATCATTTACACTGGATGCAGTACACAACACCTTCAGCACTGTACCATTTACCATTTAACATTTGAATTAGCTAATGTCATCAAAGTATGACGTCAAGTATTTTAGCTAAAATCATCAGCTGGTCAGCTGGCTAAATCACCAGGTACAATTTATAAATCACTGTAGGGAAGATTTGTTGAAAAGGCCCCTAAAAAAAGGCAATGCACTTTTTTGAAAGCTTTTACTGTGGTAAATGGGTATCCTCAATCCCTATTCTTTAGTGTGCTCTGTAGGATCTTTAATCACACAGGGGATTCACCTCTTCTGAGCATTTAAATTCTTTCCTGCAGCATTACAATTATTTTATGGACTCCTCATTGTTATATTATCACCCACTGAGGGCAGGACCTCTCTGTCTGCAGTAAAACGTCAAAGGTCAAAATCGATTGCTGTAGTGTTAAATAGATTGTATAACTAGCATAAAAGCTTTATAGCCATGCTGGTTATTCAGCTTCTCATATTAAGGGCTGTCTATAAAAAGGAACAGAGTCATCACCTTGACCTTCCTCCTGCTAGTACTGCATAGGTAAAAAAATGCATATATTATTTTTTTAGGAGTTTTAGTTTCCTGAAACTTTAGAATTTGTGCTCACTGTAGCCTTTACAGAAACACTTCATTCTAAACTGTTCACATAAATGCACCGTCAGCTGGATTCTGATAACAAATATCTGTTTTCAGAAACACATTGTAGTAGCCAACTGGTCCCCATGTAGGAGGCAAACCCTTCGGCCAGCGGCAAGCTGGTCCCAGCCTGCTGGCAGCAGCAATAGCATGCCCACTTCATGCTTGAGCCACACCTCCACTCACAGTCCTTCACGCCAGCCTGCAGTGCATACCTGGCAAACGCAGCAGCGGCTTGCCAAGGAAGATTTATACCTGGTGTTTGACCTACTTGAGTTTGCATCTATATTAGTGAAGGAAAGGGCTTGGTTGTGGGGGAGAGAAAGGTCACAGAGATCCCAGGTCTTCCTCTGATGCATCAGGATGATGGAACTGGCTAATTTAATGAGCAACAGTTGTCCCCTTGGCCGCTACAGATGGTGCACTGCAGCTCAGCTCAAAGCCGTCTGGAAACATAGCCTTCACAGCACACACATCATCCCCTAACATAGGCAGGCTTTAAAACTGTACAGGTGCTAAGTGAATTTACTCCGAAATGGTTTGAAACTGAAATTAAACAGGAGAGGTGATTTTACCATTACTTTTTAAAATCAGTATTTAGATAATTCTTTCTTTTTGTTCAAACAACAACATAAATAAGCCTCACATTTGCAACATTTGCCTCCAATTTGATTGCTTATGTTATCAACATTATCCTCAACTTTCCCCATAACCCCTTAGTCACCCAAGCCGTATATGGTTAAAGAAAGAAAAGAGTCTGTCAATATCACAGAATATATTCCATATCCATGTGTTCAAACACTTAAGTGAATCTATTTACTCTATGTGATGCTTATATTAAGTGAACTGTATTACATCAAAAAGAAATAATCTATAGGACTTGTGTATAATTTTATATACATTTGCCTTTAATTTAACATGACACATCGGGGGACTTTTTGATCTTGACTGGAATTTAGAATGAACTTCTGTGGATTTCAAAATTGCTTGTCTACATAACAGCTTATAGTTTGAGTTTGTAATGATGCTCACCACAAGGAGGAAAGAGGAAAAAGTAGAAATTCCATCAACGGATTAAAGATCTTCATTGAATTTAGTGGCTGCGGCACTTCACGATCCCAAGTCTCAAACCTGGTCCCAAACATTCTGGTCTTGCCTTTAGTGGAAGTGTTTCTCATTGCAATTACACCATAGAAACTGACTGCATTTCCTTATTTGGAAATATTTTCTTTCCCACATGCTGCCCTTGGATGTATGTGGATTTTCAAACAGAAATAGATTTCACATGGGATGTACACTAATACCAGAATATATGTTGGTATGCAGCTGCTGGTTCAGAGTCCTTGCACCTTTTTTTTTGCGATTCAAGCGCTTTAAAATTAAATTGTGTCTAAGCTCCATAAACAGGTTTTTGGGTTCTGTCAGGGCCCAATACACTATATCAGTATATTAGTATTAAAACAAAGGCATTGCTAAGATGGATAAGGGGGATTCAAAAGTGTATTACAACCATTGTTTGAAAGTAGTTGTTGCTGTTAAGACAGTTTCTTGTTGTTAAAAGATGAAAAAAAACAAAAAAACAAACAATATTTTGAAACTGTCCGGGAATGTTACACAAATCTATGATGAACAGTTTTTTTCTGCCAAAAAAATGTGTTTTAAAATTGAGCAATGATTTTCTTTTAACTACCGATAAATGCTTAATAAATTGTAGTGAAGAATTCAGACCCTATTGTGGTCTAATCTCCTATTGACTTTGTAAGCCACACAAAGTTAGGTAGTTATTACAAAATCTGCTGTGATACTCAGCTCAGCTTTAAAAAAAATTCCAAATTGCAAAATTAGTTTCTTCAGCGTCCTAAAGTTGCCCATAAACATAGACTCAGTTCTCATCTCCATACAGATGGTCACAGCTTTTTACTGCTATGTTGATTTAGGTTAATTCTCGTTATGTGTGTCTCAGTCAAAACAGTCACCTAAAAAAACCTGATGTTTTTTCTACACTAATATGAGAACCACAAATTGAAGGCTTTGAGATTGGAATCACATTCTCTCAATCTAAAACCAGATATGAGTATCATCAAACAAAATTGTCTTTTTGAGAGAAATAATACATTTTGAAATAATACATATCACTATTAGACGTTGTGTCTGCCTGTCTGTTTTTGAAGACAACTTCAACATTTGTCCAGTCAAAAGTTCAAAAGTTACAGTAAGCATGCTAAAAGAAAATATATTTGTCACTGAAAAGTGAATTTATTTTTAACTGCAAGTGCGAAGTTCTATCACCTTAGATTCAGAATTTGTCTTAATTGTACAGTGTTTACTTTCTCTCCAGTATATTACATTAATCCTCACTGAAAAGTTCATGGCACAGAATGTTTTTCAAATAGTTTTAGCTGCCACAACAACAGCGCTATTTTTTTTCAATAGCAACATTAAAACACGACAGGTAAGTCACCTGGCACTAAACCTAAAATAATTTGATGTCTGTGGAATGAGACGCAGGAGAAATGTGGTGGTGCCCTGGGTAATTTGCATGATAGAATAACTTCCTTGTGTTTGGTAGGAAAAAAAGAGCTAATGTATTCAGTGTATTTGTGGTCATGCTCTTCAGTTTTTTATCACCTAGAGACTAGCATTAAATCACCTCACTGGGGGAATGAGTTGCAGGAAAGGGGAAAAAATGAAGCAGCTTCTGGATCTAATGAATTCCTGGGAGAATAAACACGCCTTTGAATAAAGCCCTAATCACGAATTAAGTGGTTGTTGCCATCATACCTTTGTAGAACATACCCACAGACACGGACCTGTGAATGCGTGTGTTCAAATTGTTTTCTCAGCTCCAGCAACAATGAAAAATAGATAAGAGGTAAGCTACCCAGTCCTCAGCCAGTCCGTGTTTAAAGATAGGACAGGGCTCATTTCCAAACTAATCCCTTGTTTCAATCCCTGCTTCATCTACTCTGTGCACACCGCAGCTTCAAGGGTCAAACTGAAATAACAGGGAAGCTGTCCATGCCTTATGAAGGTCACCTTTGGCTCTCTCTCTTTGCAGTTTAGATCCTCCAAGTAAGCTTTGTGATGTAGCCTTATGATATATTACCTGCTATACAGTATGAAAATACTGTCAGAAAGGGGCTCACTATAGACCGCCTGTTCATAACCGCTTTTTTTCTGTACCAATATTGGCCCACAGACTTGCCTCATTGAACAAGGTAGAGCAACCAGTAGAACAAAGACTGGGGTAAGTTTTTCTCAGTGAATAATCCCACTGAGCCTTCTTTGAAGGAGTTCTTACACCAGGAAGGTGGATAGGGCAGATTTTAATCAATACAGGAAAACAAGGAGCTCAGGGGACGTGAGAAGCCTACCAGTCAGGATGAAGATTAAACACCTCTGTCTAAAACACACTCAGCTCATGTCAGAAAGTGCGGGTAACTTCAAATCCATCTATCAAAATGGTATCAAACTGTGTTTTTCTAACAAAGCAATGTTATATGACATGTATTCTCCCCTACAGCTGTAGGTGAGCAAGTGGATCATAAATCATAGCAGACAAAGCTCAGCTTGACCTCTAAACGGTTGTATATCAGGCTATTCTGATTCAGTGTGGATGTCTTTTGGCCTCAATAGGTACACTTACTTACTTTATTTGAGCTTTGAACAATACAGACTTAATCCCAGAGGGCTGATTCTGCATAACAAACATTCTCTGGTTTTCTCCAACGACCCTTGCTGTACTTTCCAGACCTGAGAAGTGAGTTTGCTGCACCATTTCTCAAGTCCTGCAGTACATAATAGTTATTTTTTGTATTCAAATGAGCTCATGACTGATTAGCAATAAACTAAACCCTCAATGCAATATTTGGTGTCCGCACAGAAAGCTCTTAGTTATACTCAACATGCTAAAATAGCTACAGTGGATAAATTAATCAGACTGTGAAAAACAGCATTATAGGGGAATGTAAGGCTATCTCAGATGCAGTGATGGAGGTCGCTGTTTTGAGGGACTTTGCTCAAGCACAGTGTTTTTCTTTTGTGTTAATTAGACACTCCCAGTCATGTTGGCTGCGAGGCTGGTTTTGCTGTGAAATAATGTCTTTGATTAAAAGATCCAGCACTCATGAGAAGGCCTGTGTGATAAAGCTCAGTCAGGGGACCCCCCAGCTCTCTAAAAGCAACCCCCCCTTCACCTCTTTCCCCAGACTAGAGGAGAACAAGGAAAGAACAGAGTTGCCTGAAGTGGCCATGCTGCTCATTTTATAAGCAGCCTCGCCACTTTGACTCATTTAAGAAGATGAAAGACAGTTACTGTAATATTTGAAGCGGTGGCCACAGCAGCTGAACAACATAAGAGCGTTTCAGAGAGGAGTTGGAGGGTGTTCTATGAGATACACTGTATAAGAGCATGCTGGCTGGAGCATGAAATGCAGCACAATAAGAGAAGCAAACGCTGTCACAGACCCATCTTAAGCTGAGAAGACTCGGGCCTCTTCTCAGAACTGTGGGTCACAGTCAGAGGGCCCGGCTGAATAATTGATCAATGAATGTGCAATGAAAACAGAAACACAGCTTAGCACTATATTTCCCCTCTCCCCCTGTAATGTGCATTGAATCCCACAGATCCATCAGCTACATGCAAAGCTCCGCTGAGCTGAAAGGCCTCCAAGTTCACTTCAATTATTCAGCATCCCTCCAAGATTATGAATTATTGAGCTAAAAGTATGTTCCATATGCGGCCATGTACTGTAGCTTGCTGTAGACAGCACCCACTCCGTAGATGTGAGGGAGATCCATGTTTGTGTGAAACAGCGGACAGACAGGAGCTATTAAAGCCGTCACAACTATAGCCTAAACCTGTAATGCCACATACAACTGTCTGTATTAAGGAATGATGAAATCAAGAAGAGTGTTTGGAGTGTCAACCATTACAGCTTAACGGGGGGACTAGCACCCCACCTTCCAGTTTATTTAATTAGGTAAGCAGTATCCAGAGTGGTAAATTCATAAGGAGACTATTAATTGTTTCCTCCACACCTTGGCAAAGTTCTGGGCTCATGAGTCTGTATTCTCTTCGGGGGTGAGAGTGAAGTTGT
Source organism: Coreoperca whiteheadi (assembly GCA_011952105.1). Classification (NCBI taxonomy): domain Eukaryota; kingdom Metazoa; phylum Chordata; class Actinopteri; order Centrarchiformes; family Sinipercidae; genus Coreoperca; species Coreoperca whiteheadi. The sequence goes on along the minus strand of CM022474.1, from coordinate 14,230,202 downwards.
TTAGCTTTAGCTGCCATCTGCTGACAGCTTGCACAGCCAGCTTCGGTCCAATCACCCTCTCTGATGGTATGAATTGTGCCCAGGCCTCTGATGAAGAGTTGGGGTTCGCTTTTCTTGGCTTGAGTGGAGGAGGAAACAGATGATACAATTAATTATCAATAGGTCCCTCAGTAAATCAAAGCCATTTTGGCAGCCTATGACAAAAACCCACTGAACTGCCTGCGAGTCTTCGCCATCTCTTCATTTCCCATTCTCAACAACTGCTCTCTGGCCGCCTGCCTCCAGTACAATCCACAAGGTGTTTGAATAGATTGTTCAAATATTTTTACTGTTGATTCTTTCTCTCTCTTTTTGAATTTGACGGCAGTTTTCTCTGTGGAAGAGCGGAGAACCACTTGACTGAGTGCATTCAACTCTCATGCCCATCACCGAAGCTCTAATGAGCTTTGGCTGTGGCCAAGGCAGGGAGGCAGATAGTAGCTCATTATCTCCCTGCCCATGCTGGCCTCTGTATTCCTGTTTGTGGTGAGCCTCTTCTTTTCTTATTGTAGGGTAAACATTTACCCAGTGGAGACAGGCCTTGACCATTAGGCGCTAGGGAGCTGTGGTAATGGAAAGAGGGCCCACTGGAGTTCTGCCCATCACCCTCCTTAACAGAATAACTCACTCACGCTCACTTTGGCATGAACCTTTTATTGGAATTTACAACTGTCTGGGGAGTACTCCTCTGCGGTTGAGGTTGGACTATGGCTTTGGCCTTACAAAGCAAAGGCCAATAAGCAGGGTTTTTACAAGCCCAAGAAAGCTACATGGACTTCATGGACAAGCCATACATTTTAAAACTGCCAAGGAAAATGTGTTCATAGTGTTGTTAAACACAAAGCAGCATCCACCTTTGCCACAGTGGTGTTGGTGGTCATTAGTAGTGACATTTTGATGCTTTTTTTGTGAAACAGACCCCCTGAGTATGTCTCGTGAACACAGTCCTGGTGAAAGCTGACACAAATGAAAACAGTGAGGTGAAAAATTGTTCAGTTGTATGTGAAACTATTTGTGTTGATAGGTATCATTGTTTCTCCTGTGCTTTAAGACAATATGAGCGTGCCGCAAAATGGTAAGCAAGTGGCCGTTTTATAGACGAAGATTGTGTTTTCATCAGCTCCCCTGCTGTGTGTTGGAAAAGCAACACATGTGATAGTGATGGAGTGTGTGCAGTCCTTCATCCTTATATTAGGGACTCTAGGGGGAGGAGTGGGGTGAGCTCTCTAGGGTAAGAGAGGCTCATTAGGCAGCCACTGCCTCCCCATAACCCAGCTGGGTCTGAGTGCCAGCAGACTGGGCAGGCATCACTCTCTTCATCTCTCTCCCTCTTTATCCATGCACATTACACACACTGAACTGCCTTGTTTTTCAGATTGACAACTGACTGTGCAATCCTATTAGACTATATTGACTGGGTTAATTATGTGTAATGATGATATGAAGTCATCTTTAAGTGATTATTTAGTGAGGAGGGGAAAAAGATAACAATATTCTACTTCACCTGGAAATGTGGCAGTTGCAGCCCTCTCTCTGAACACTGAAGTGGAATTCATTATTTCTTTTATAAGACACCCAAATACTATTTTTATGATTGCACATAAAATTTAATGTTTAGGCCCTGTTTTGAGTTATTTTTGCTCCCCATTCACATGCACCATTAGAAGGCAGTCCCTTCCAGGGCAAGTGTAAGAATGGTTTCTCAAAGAGCTTCTCAAGAAACCACTGGTCACATGCTTGTTAGATAGTCTGATGAGCCACTTTGCCTCCCTTCATGTTCTGGTAATTACACACTCAATTAGCAGCCTCCTTGTGTCTGTTGCCTTAAAGCTAATATTTTATTATTGATTCCCTTGCAACTACAGCTTAGGTGTACAATTTTATTGGGTTTATTTGTGTTGAGAGAATTAAAATACTATGAACATTTGTGATCTGGTAGACTGTCCTTCATCCAGAAGGTCTGAGTTCAGGCCCCCATGACAGAATCCATCCATCCTTTTGATGTGTCCTTGAGCAAACATGTGCAGCTCTTCCCGGCCCTGCTGTTCTGATGCTGACCCTGTACCTTGACCACTCTGCAGGGGGGGAGGCAAGCAAACGGATGAACTTCCCATATCACAAGACAATACAGTTTAATCTTACTGAACAGATGTGAAAACAGTAAAAACACATTTCATTTGGAGCCTTCAAAGAAAAAAAAAAAACAACTTTACCAGGAATTATGCTTCATGCAGCAGTGCTAATGCTAGGGGGGTCTGCTCAAATTACTGCCTTCCGCTTCCCAATGCTGTGGACAGCCTGTCTTCAAATTTAGGCTGCTAAGCGGGAGAGTCAAATTGGAATTCCGATTCTATTAAGAAGTCATGCCCAGCAGCAAATAATGCCAAATGGGCCCAGTGCAATGGGAAAGAACAACCATTATAGAGCAAAAATATTAAAGCACTGCTGATCTATTTGCTGAAGATAAACGTAGCATATGTCTCCCAGTACTGTCTGGCCAGGGCTTGCAACAATGAAGATGTCTCTTTTGGAACTTGATTAAAAAGACACGTTAAGATCAAAGTCAAGCGGCTCCCCAGCACTGCAGATGTGATGAAATCTTTTTACCGCGAGAAAGAATAATACAGTCTTTGATAATAGCTGTGCAACATGAAACAATGCATAGTCTGTTTCAGCAGTTTTATAATTAACAAGACACTGCAATAGCAATATGGCCAGTTGTTGTAACTAAGTAGAGAGGATACCAGACACTATCTGGATATATTGTTGGTGTTGTACAGCATTGTACTGTATGTTCAAGGGAGACACAGAGAAGCCATCACATTACCACCTGCAAGGAGATGTCCAAGCATCCCAATACTTCTATTATGTTCCCTATATGCAGCTCTTGTTTGTAGATTTCTCATTTAAAGCTGTTTGGCTCCTGACAGTTCATCAGGTTCTCATCTCCGGGCCAGGGATGAGCCATCATCAGACCACATCGGGCATGGAGAGGCAATCACAGCTGGGCCTTTTTTAGTCATGGTGTGCTCTCCCAATGACAAGCCCACTGGCTGTGTGTTGGTTCTGGGTGCATTTGTCTGCCTGCCTCCACTGTGGAACTTCTCCGAGGTATACAGATAGAGACGGGGTGGAGACAGACGGTGAGTCAGACACATCAGGGTCATTCATCTGTAACAGTAACCAAGCAGTGTATCACACCAGCCTACTACACTATCAGCCTGTGCCATGCTGAGAGATATACCTGAGGACTGTCATACTGTCTGCAAAGCAGCCCAGCCCCAGGTCCCCCCAGATGGCTCATTCTGAGTAGACACAGACTGGTCTATCATTGCCTTGACAGAGAGATATGCTACAGGTACAATTTATTGCGCCACAAATCTGGCCAATCATGTAGAGCGCTGAAAGGATGCACAGGATGGCTAATCATGTGACCTGTGATTGTGTGTGATGCATAGAGTGATTCATATTGTGACATTCAACATTTCTGAAGGCACTTTTCTCCTTTGCTATTTCCAGATAACTGTTATCATATGAAAGCCATTCCATTTATGTTTATAACCTGTAGTGAGAGTAGAAAGAAATACAGTTAAAGAGCTGCTAGGAATGACTAGAAAGGAGATTTCATGGCTTTTTCACGAAAGAAAGGTTTGGAGCACTGATTTTAATGTTGAACTGTCAATTCCAGTTGATATCTGACAGTGTGTTTGTGTGTGCATTTATCTGTACTGTATATGATATAAGTCTACCGCTGTCTGAACTTGGAGGCCTGGAAGAAAATGATCAAAAGAAGATGAGTTGTTGTGCTGTGAATGTGCCCTTAAAGTTTCTGACCGAAAATGTTGATGGTGTTGCTGTGTGCACTGAATTCAGTTTATGCATGTACACCAGTATTAATTAGACATACATAAATGTCATAACTATGTTAAGATGCCTTTATATAGAGGATATAAACGAGTTACTCAAACATTTTACTTTATGCACTTTTGATACTTTGTCATCTACGGAAACTCAAATGGTTATTGTATATCAGTACATTCTGTGGCAAGGATTTTTTACTATTACTATTACCACAAGGTTTATCATTTCTTTTTCCTGTATTAGAAGAATTCTACTAGAGCTGAGTCTAAAAGGGAGGCTGAACTAATGACTGTCTCTTATTGCTGGTAGACCATTCTATCTTGGGCATCACAGGTGTAAAGGAATATTCATCCAACTGGCTTATTCATGGCAACAGGGATCTATGTTTGCAGGGTATCAAAGGTTTGTGTAAACAGTTAAAGCCAAGTAAGATTTTTAGCAGAGTGTAGCTGATAACCAGGTTACCCTGTGCATGTAAACACAGTTTGAATGTTTTGGGTGGTTTGTTTTTTCACTGTGCTATGCAGGTGTATTCCTTGTGCATGACATGATGCTATAAGGATGATTATTTACCTGGTCAGGCAGAGGGAAGGGGCAGAGATGAGAGAGAATAACAAGTGTTGTCTGCTGGCTCCAAATCTCAATTTGACCCTGCTAAATTGAGGGAAATTTCATTTTGGCTTTTTTATGAGGGAACTGCATTGAATTGCCATTATGTAATGCTAGAAAGTATTTGTCTTACCTTGTATTTGGGGTTTTATGCAATTTGGGGTTTAAAATGACAGGTTTTTAAACTATGCACTATAATACTATTAGGGCATTTGCTCCGACTGCCATGGGATTTAGCTGAAGAGTTCTGGTAGCATGTAATCAACATGTGTTTTACTGCTAAGAAACAGAGTTACAGACTGAAGCAAAAGCAACAGAAATCAATTCTGATCTTACTGTGTTTGTCACTATAACTGTGTCTCTATTAGTAGAGTTTAAGGGGCATTAATAGATAAAACGTATGGCTTGTGTATGGAATTGTTTAGAGAGCATGAAGGGTAACTAAACTGTTATATAGTATTGAAAATAATGGTAATCTAGATGAAACAGTATTGCTGTCTTTTTCTACATACAGTATTTTAACTCAAAAGCTTTTAATCATACAGTATACTTATAATTAGAACACATATATTACTAATCATAATTTAAAGACTCTGGTCAGTATTTCTCTTTTATAAACAGAACATATAATGATGTAATTTATAAAGCATTAGTGTTGCTATACACCAGTGTCATACACTGGCAGTGTATTTTCTTTTGGATGATTAATTTGATGGTAAGGTGCTCCGGAGCTTGTCTGGCAGCACTCTATTATGACACATATAGAAGTTTCCTTTATTTTGGCTCCCAACCTTATCATACGTGCAGGGGCTTTAAAATGGGACATAACAAAAGTATAATTTAATTGGTCAGTTATCTAGTTAGGTAACATTGCTATTACATCCACCCATTCTCATTACGTCTCCAATCTCATAAAAGCCAGCAAAGGCAACTGAGCAAACTTGGACACTAAATAGTATAATTTCCAAGCGGAGAGACAGTTCCGAACTGAGTTCCACTTTCAGAAGCCACCCATTACTTGTAGAGTGACTTCTTTGTGTAGCTACCTGGGCTCCGGGTTTATTTTTACACTCCCTATGTCCCTCCTCATTCTTTAGCAGCTTCAGGAGATGGCGTTAGTTTGGCTTCATCTCTGACAAAAGATAAATGAGCTCTGGGTCTGTGGTGATCCACTATGGCTGCCAGGGGGTTCCAAAATAGCAAACTATTTTTCATATGGAGCGAAGTGATATGGAGTGCGATGCAGCAGGCGCTAACATTTACCATATCGTAGTATGCGGGAATACATTTCATTCTTTCTTTTTTCTTACTTTTACTTTTTACTTTCTGTTTATATTGGAGGGTTGAGAACTGTGGCAATTAAAATGGATCAAGTATGTGCTGAGAGCGAGCTTACATTGTTTTTTTTTTTTACAGAGATCGTGATAAAAAAAGGAAAATCATCACTAAAGAAAAAATTAAGTGATTATCTAGGTAGAAATGATTCAGCATTGTTTAAAGTATTTTTAAATATATATGTCAAATACAAAAAGTCATTCTTTCCTCCGGTCTCAGCATTCATGTGATATTCTCTTTCTCCTACGCTTGTAACAATGTGTAGTAATTAGGGTGGATTTGCAGAGCAGTGCAGTTGCTTTGATAGAATCTCAAAATTGGTCATTAATCACCTTCTCACCACGAGGCAGAAAAACAACAGTGATGTGTTTTCACAAGAAGAAATGTCCTGTGTCAACAGGAGATCCACCAGCGCTCGCTATCAGCTGAAAGAAACTTTCCCATTTAAATGAGGAGCTACAGAGCTTCCGAGGCTCTTTGAAGAGATATGCTTGGCACAAACAAGAGCGGCAGCCTCTCCTGTGTTTTTAACAGCCGAAACATCGCTGACACCTGATGGGTGATCAAACACAAGCCATCTCTCCCTGAATCCTCATGGGAGCTCATCTTTGTACTCCTCTCTCTACAGATAAACCTGCAGACCACGCTGCTGGGACACCCCTCCACTCAATATTTACTAAAGGCTCGATCACCTGACTGGATGCACTGTATTTGTAAAGGCAAATATATTTGCTGGTTTTGCAGGATTTGCACTCTGACTACAAGCCTGTCAGTGCTTTGGATACAAAGCCACCCGCAATGTTTCAAGTCACACTATAGACCCCCCCCCCCACCCCCAATATTCTGAAGGATGAGTTGCTGGCTAAATCACCTCTGGGTAGAAACAAGCTTTGATGCCTCATGGGAAAAGAGAGGGTTTATGCAATGAACTCTTAGTGGTGCTCATAGAGAGGTCAACGATATTCCTGCTAGTGAGACACAAGGTTTACATCTCTCAGTCCCTCTCCCTAATGATCCATCCATGGTGTGAAGCGTGCATACTCGTTAAAGCTGTGTTAGCATGAGTATTACAGGAGAAGGCGATCAGACCAAGTTAGACTGGCCACACAGGAGATGTGCTCTGTAAGGAACCTTTCCTTGTCACTGAGGTGAGATGATTTATGATTTATTTTCCAATAACTCCCAGCCTGCTCTGTGCACTGGGCCCTCCTGTCAACAAACGCCGGGCACGACTATCCCCCTGCACCTTCCCTCCCACATCCACAGTATAAGCTTCTCCAGTCCTTCTGTCCTCGGTTGAGCCAAACTGGGAAGGGCTTCCACAGTTAATACAGCTTATTTGTACACGTGCATGTCTGGTAATTGGAACAAGGGAAGGGATGGTGGCGAGATTAAAAAGCCATGAATGACAGAGCTCCAGTGGTGTTGGATTCGGTTGGAGGCTGGCAGGCTCTGCACACCTGGGCCTCCAGGCAGATGGTGAGGGTTGAGGGTTACATAACACCAGGCTAAGCCATATGTCTCCCAACCACGCAGAACCTTTAGGAAGCCCATAGTTCGCCTTCGAATGCAGTCCATGTGAGACCAGAGGGCAAATGTGTTCTGCTCTCTGATCCCAGACCAGGTGTTGAGCGAGTTGCTTCTCTGTTCTTCTGTTGTGAACACTTGCAGCAAAACAGCTATTAATTGGATGATGGTGTATAATAAAGGTAATGATCATGAGTAAAATACATTGCCAGGTCTTGTGTCCAGAGGACTATTGCATTGTAGATAGTGGTCTAGTAAACAGCTTGGGTACATATTGCTGAGGATATACAGTAGCTCATTTCTGATACTGTAGTTGTTTAGATGGAACACAAATTCATGGAAATTGATCTGGGCAGTAGTTCTGGTCTAGACTAATTTCAGTTAATGTAAGTACCTTTTGAACATTCGATGTTGTTTACAAAAGCAAAAAGGAAAGGCTTAAGAGGTCTGTTTGGAAAAAAACCTTAAGCAATCTCCTGGCTTCACTGCACCTTATTCTCAACTAATTATCCATGGTAGATTTCCTCATTGTGATACAACTGCTTGACAAAGCAAGGCTTAAAAATACAAATGCAGAGGCAAATGTACTATATCTCACACACAAACACTTTCAGAGTGACATTTGAGACATTTTGGGATAGTTATAATGCAGAGATGAAGCATCCAGAGGAGATTAGTGAGCTAAATGGGAAACAATAGACGCTGCAGTGGGACAGGAGGATATGATTCTTCATTGTGTTAATCACAGCGGAACAGCCCTGTCGTCTTCACCAAACAATGCCATGGTGATGCTAATGGCACTGCCAACCATGACTAAGAGCGCACTCCAAATGATTGATAGCCAGAATTATATCAAGGTGACTTTAAGTCAGCTCCATCAGTTTGTTTAGTTTGATCGATAATAACCAACGCATCCTAACATAGACATGCCTGCCACACAAACTCATTCATCAGCTTCTGGTCATTATCTTACTCTTTAATTTTAGTTTAACAAAGAGAAATATTTCATCCTTGTCTGTCAGAGGCATGTAACTTAACATATCTTATCATATAGCTGTGAGAGCCATATAAAATGACATAATTAGCTCTGAATACATTAGATGTCAGCATAACTTTTTTAACCATAAAGCAATTTTATTTAGTTGGTGTTTGAATCTACAGTAATACTCTGTTTATCTTTAACACAACAATGTGTCATGAGTATTCCCAGTCCAGTGTCTAAAGAGCGACACTGGAGCTGGTCACATCCACTCTTAATGTGGATGTATGAGCAGGTCAGGCCAGCTGCAGAGACGAGAGCAAAGTCTCTGTCCACTTGGCCCAGTGCCCCTGCCTGTGCACACAGCGCCGTGTGCCCACAGGCTACAACAACAACACACAAAGAGTGCCCCATGTGCTACATCACAAATGAAAGATCAAACATCAATGTTCACCATAGGCTCTCAGAGCAAGCTGTTAATCACAGTGAATTTAATGTGTTCCAGTTGAGAGATCACCCAGAGAGTACGCCAGTTAAACTGTGTGTTTTCAGTTAACAGTTTTTGTTGTTTTTTAAATAAAATGTCTCCATATAATAGCATACATTTATTGCACTGCCACAGTAGAATTGAATAAAATGGCGTATAATGGCTTTCTTTGATGTTGTGTGACTGTCCCCTGCATTATATTAAATTCACCCAGTGTACATTTTGGTTAATAAAAAAAAAAGTCCCAGTACACTTATACTGCAAGTCTTCCAAATTAGAAATATCATATTACATTTTCAAGGAAAGAGCAGGTTTTAATGCAAATACCTAATGCCTCTCATCACCCTGGGTCGAACCTGAGCATTCGCCAAGATGCCCACAAGGGAGAGTTCAGATATCAAATTTGAAAAGACAGGGCAAATCCCAAAACGTGGCAACAAATAGCCCAATGGCAGTGACTCACCTCTTTGAGAGGCTTATGCAAACCCAGGGGGAAGGTGATGGATTTTTTCCCTTACCTACAGTGAGCGGAGCAGATGCTGGAGAAAGATTCTGGACGTCACGAGAAGTAAAATATGAGTGTGCGCGGATGTGTGTATGTATGTGTAGGTACATGAAACACTAGTTCACAGAGTTCTGGAGTTTCAATAACTTCTAGAATACTTGGAGGGTAAAAAAGGATGAGACGAAAAGATTACACGCCATCATGGCATTACGAGCTTCTCCCCAGGAAGGCCCAGCTCTCTCAAGTTATATTTGTTGGTTTGAAGTTGTACCTATTGACACATTTGAGACAAAAATAATTTGCAACTGCATGTAGATGAAATGAACAGCACATTATACTTAAAACTGGCAGTTTACAATGTTGCCCAGGTGAAAGTTGTTGAGTTCTATGAACTCAATTTCAGCATTTAGCAAATAAGCATAGAAATGTAAAATGTTTTTCTCAAATATTGATTTTTTTTTCTGTTACAACTAATAAATGTGGTGCAAGGAATAATGGTCTGGTTAACTGGTTCTTATTAGTGACAATCAAATGGGTTGTTTTTACAACTTGGTCACGTGAGAATATCCATGATTTAAATATATTGTGATATACTGATATACTCATTGTGAATGCATTACAAAAATGCTTTGTGTCTTAGCGCACAATCTGAAGTGAGCTTGATTAACTCACTCTGTCCTGCGAACATTCTTTGTGTAACACACGGTAACTTTTCTATTCATATCTAACAATTTTTCAGCCCTGTTAATGCAGGCATTGTTTATTTTGAAAAGGTCATTAGAGTTGTGAAGACAAGCGGGCTGTGTAGAAATGATTTGATTGAGGTAGTGGAGGTAGCTCTGGCACAGTGAGTTATGGACACCCAACAGAGAGGAGCCTCTTCATTAGTGGAGTGATTAAAATTGATGGGAACCTATGGAGCTCCAGCTCCCCTGAACTCCCTGGAGCATAGCTCTCATTCTGCGCTCATTTATTTGGGACTTTGTGTTGATCAATAAAAGGTGCCTGCTGCTCACTATGGGGTCTGGCTGGGGGAAAAAAAAAAACCCACCTAGGAAAAAGAGAAGAGACTTGTTTTGTTGTTGAAGACAAACATTACTGTGAACAATTCAGGCTTTAGAAAACCTTGGGGAAAACGACAGCTTTGGCTGTTGTCTCTGTGTAATATTCTTTACAGGCTGTCTATTTTAGTCTTGGTGAATTTTACACTGACGTTTAGCAACCCACACTGTCTCAAAAAGATAGTTTAAAAAAACTCCAAGTTTGGTCACACTTTAACCTAAAGGAACACATTTTTACAGAGAATGAAGACACTGTGATCCATTCATGAAGCTTGTAAAGATGGAAACAAAATATTGTATGCTTATATGAGGCATTGCATTGACAGGTAATAGTTTGTCACTGACATCCTCACAAATTTGATGTTGTCCTCATGTTTGCTCTGGAATGATATTATGGTGTTGATAGTGTTCGTCAAGGATGTGGCCAATGTTTGGATGTTTTTTTAATTTGCATTTTTTTCAAAACATTTACATTTTTACTCAGTCTCATTACATGGAATGCATATGTATCCCAATCCTCTGATTTATCACGAGTATATGTCTTTTATAGATGGTTGTATCTTGGTCTATTAAGAAATTAATTTACTAAAGTAAATCAGTGCTCTCTCTAGATTTCAACAGCTTTGCACAGAAAATGTCATATTGATTTAAGGCATATTAATTAAAGTGTGCGCAGCCTTTGTGGACAGAGTGATACGCTTGAAACCATAGTTGCTAAAAGGAACAGGAATTAATATGTGTATTGGACCAGAGCCAGATAATGGGCAGAGATGCTGAACAGAGTCCAGACTCTCTTTGTCTGTGTCCAGCTCGGCTCATTAGAGTGGCGCTGTGCAGCTCATGGCCCATCGCTCCCCACTGCTATGCAGGGCCTTGCCCAAACAAACAGAGATGATGTGAATCACATATCAGTTTATTGCAGGCAATAAGAGTTTCTACAGTGCTCAGAGTTTGCAACACAATATACATGTGAGCTATGACTTCAGGAAACGTTATTTATTTTTACTGAAATTTCTCATCAGCATTGTGACCCTGTTGCATGTTCATAACTAACATTGTTATCTGATTACTTTCAGTTCTTTTAGGATTAAATTTCAGTGTTTCATTTAGTGCAATATGTTGATTCTAATTAATGATGCATCAATCAATGCACCAATACTGACTTTATGAAATGGATAATGGCCAGACATGACCGATCTATATTAAATACTGTTTTCTTAGTCGCTGTCATTACAAATGTGTAACCACATAATGTTATAAACTTACTAGAACAACATAATTCAAATATGCACAAACCTAAAATGAATTTTGGTGCATGAATGTCTCAAGTTATAGTAAAGAAATGATGTGTATTTAAAGCTTCATATTATCTTACACGTAGAAGAATAATCCCAGTTAGTTCTACACAATGAGGTATACAAATTTAATGTATCAGATTAGTACTCTTCATCAGCCAGTATCCAGAGTTTTGCCATTAGACTTAAAATCGGAAGAGATTCTAATTGTAATTAGTGTTGATGTTACGGTCCACAACACATACTGTATCAATCATCATTTCAAGCAGTGCAAAGTAATGTACTAGGTTGGCATTTTTGTGATGAACTTGCACTTACTCTTCACATTTAATCTATTAGACCAGTCATGCATTGTAAAATTTGAAATAATTAATTGATCATGAGATTAAGAAGATTTATATAGTAAATCTAAAAGAAAATATGAGTCTACATTAAGGAAACGTGCTGAAAAGACAGCAGCATCTTAGACTGAAACAAGCAAACAATCTGTGCTTGAGGATAACAGACTGGTATCTTGGACTCTTACAGATTTCACCACATGCACAAACATGAATACAACTCACCAGTTACCCCTAAGACCACTCGACCTGGTCATATAGTTTACACAGTGAATTACACCAGCTTCAACTAAACCTATAGCGATGTGAACCTTATCTACTGACACAAAAGTGATATAATTTAACCAAAAACCATCAGGGAGCTAGACCGATCAATCAACCAGGCCGATATAGGCTTTCCCCAATTGAACTGGTATCAGCATATACTATATGTGGGCCGATTAGCAACAAGAAGTACAGAAATACCAAAGATGTGTTTGAGTGACAAATGTATTTTTCAACAGCAAAATGTCCCGACTAGTAGATATTATGGTCACATTTCTTTAAAAAAACACAAATTTTAGGGACACTAAAAAATGTTTGTTAATGCTATGTGTCGGTGATAAAAGAATGACTCAATCAACAAACAATCTACTGTTGTCAAGTTGTTATTGGAATGTTTTTACCCCTCAAATATCAATATACATAGCTATCGGCCTATAAAATGCAGCATCGGTCGGACTATAGAGCTATCTCACATTGCTACACAAATCAAGCTCAACTGCATGGAACAATAGGCAACACAAATATATGATATATATATATTTTTATTCACATTAATGCTCCAAAGAAACCTATTGATTTTGGTGACCCAGTGACCAACCCTTAGTGCCCCAAACACATGACAGTATCGGCCATTCTATTGAGTGCTTTCTTATTTAATAAAATAAATTCTGTCAGAACTGCCTTTGGTCGATCCAACCATATTGCTTTTGCTACTGTTTCTATGAAGCTAAGGAAGTCTAGATTCAGTAGAATATTACAACAATCTAAAAAAAACATATGCTATGAATCCCACCTTTTAAAACATTTATTTGTATATAGCCGGATTTATGAACAAAACTCTATATTATGAGCTATTGTGCTTCTTAAACATGACATATGATATTTGTAATGTTTTTTAATCAATAAATCATTAATGTTACACTCATACAGAACCCATCAAACTCCTGTATATAGTACACTGAACAAATAATTCCACCAAATTAATTCACACTTTAAGTGAAGAAATACAGAATTACTGTTACGAATTCATCAACTTTGGGGAAGGCATTGCCCAGAGAAAAACATATCTATAATCAATCTTGGTTTGTGGTAACTAGATATCATCTGAAGTGATTTCTGCTCGGTCTGATATTTTTTCAGTGCGCCTGCAACCTTTGACTGTGCTTTATTACAACTAACGAGGCAACTGGGTCCTACCCTTGTATTAGTTTGTTTTAATGTTTTTTTTTTTCAGTGCGGGTTATGATAACAAGGAGATTTAAGCATTTGAACTTCAATGTTGGCAAAATTGTAAATTTTACATTTGTACACACTTTCAGATCTGGTAGCAAACGATGAAATAAACATTTGCTGCTCAAACGCTAATGCTATCTAAATTGTGAACAATACATTTTAACAGAATTAAAATTACTTCTTTTGACTTGAGCCCTGTGATTTCTCTGTGTGGACATTTCACCCTCCCTAGCCCAGCGGATCCAGAGAGAGGCAGGCTTTGAGGAAAGTCTTTTTGTGTTAGAGCCTTTGAATATCTATTCTTTATGATCTCTATTCCCTCTGCTGAAGTTCAGAGTGTGCGTGAGCGGAGGAAGGGGAAGGGTGGAATCATAACACTGATGATGAGATGACACCGAACATACTTTGGAGAGCATTTTTGATTCTTTACACATTTTCCTAAACTCAGACAAATATATCCAGAAGCTATCACTGTATTCCATAAGCTAGTTCGATGAATAATGGTTGTTATGACAGGGAGCAGTGTCAATCAGACATGATAGCTTGAAGAAGTAAAATAAACATGAAACAAGACGAATAAAAAGAGAGTTATATAAAGCTCTCCTTGATGTTCAGCATCGTACCTCTTTACCCCTAGTGTGTCTGTTCTATAATGGCACAAAGTAGGGATAGGTTGACGCTGTCTTTTTCATCTCTCTGCCTTTTTGTTAGTATGTTGAGAGAGGCAAAGAGAGAGGGAGAGTGAGGAAGGAGGAAGGAGAGGAGGGTGCTGGGGATTGGACCCGGTCCCTGCACACCCAATTAAAGGAATCTTCTGCTCAAAGACACCGTCTGGCAACATGTGTTCTGACATTTGTCTTCCTGAGTGTTGTGATTTACGGTACCATGGAGCTAAAGGCTAAATTAGCAGCCGCCCAACATCAGAGAACGAACAGTAATGTCGGATGGGCGAGGATTGTCAGATAGGATCAGCCAGGCAGTGTGCTGCTGTCTTGTTTTCATCATCACATGCAACAGTATAGGCTGGCGACCATGGTGCTTTGTTGACTGATGAGTCAAAATAACTTTTGCCGTAATCTTAAATTTGCAAATTATATTCTTTGCGGTTTGTATTTTAAAAACACGTTTATCGACACCACATCAAGAAAAAGGCAAAACATATTTTAGCTGTACATTAAAAATGTCTCTTTACTATAACTTATATGTTGTGCCTCCGTTCATGGCAGAAATATAACACACTTCTGGATTAATTGTAACATTTATATGACCCATATGGACATTATTTCTCTCAACCACTGTGTCATAATTCTGAAATTAGAGATACAATAGGAATTATTTCAAGTTATTATACATACACAACAATTTTCAGCATGTATGTCTGTAGTTATTCTGATCAGTTTCTGTAATGAGTGGACAGCATGGATGGACCGCCGCTCTTCAGTAGTTAGGTGAACTTACCTGTGTGACTACTGTCATCTACATCCATGCAGATGTGAGTCCATTTGAAATATTCCTGGATATGAGATTGTTTTCTATCCTCTGAACCTTTAAAACATAAACGCTAATCTAGATCCTCCTTCCCCAGACACTGCTTTGATCTCTTCCTGTGGGACCTGTTTGTGCCACACAGGATCCTCTGATAAGCCTTAGAGCCACGCGGCAGTTACACTACTCATTACACAAATACAAAACCTTGACCTTGCACTTCATTTACCTGCCTCTGTGCGTCGCCTCAGAATTCAACTTCTGCAGGCATCTTGCATGCAAACAAAAACAGACACAGTGATGCACAAACTTGAACGCACAAATTAAAAACAAAAAAATAAAACAGGAACCCTCATGCTAAATGCACAGTAGAGTTTCTGTGGCGTTGCGGGATGTGGCATCCCAGCAGCCGGTGTAGAGGTGTGATCTCACAAGGTGAGTGGATGCTGGAGGAGAAGGCTGCCTTGCGGTCAGCAGGGAGGCAGCGGGCCTCAGGGAAAAGCTCTTAACTTCTGTCAGGCACAAATAACCACACCATTTTTCACCTCCTGATTTTTAACTGAGAAAATCATTCCGGTCCCAAGTCATATGAACTCTACACACATGCCATGAGTCAATTCTAGCTCTGACAGGAAAGAGTTCAATCTAACCCGCCAATCTTTATTTCTTCGCTGTTGCTGGACCTTTTTTCCACCACAGTTCAGTGTTTTATAATATTGGTTGAAATAATTCCCATCTTAAATTATAGACTATGAATGCATTACTCTCCAACTATTATATCTCTAGGGAACTGATAAGTGCAGTCTCACAACTCTGGCTGTCTTGATTTCATGCTTTTGTGACCAAAAGGCTACAGCATGCAATATGACTATTTATGAAAAATAAGTATCAGTTGTCTGTTACCTAAGAAATGTTCTTAATTAATCCTCAGGTTGCAGTTAGTACTGAAAGTATTTATCTGCATGCAATGCATAATTGTTATCAAGAATCAGTTGTCATTGTATATTTTGATGTGGGATGGGCAGAACAGCACCTTGAACACTCTTATTTCCTAGGTTTTTGCTAATATGACCCTGGAAAAAATTTGCAGAAATGGTATATTTAAATAGTGAATTACATTCACTCACATTAATGCACTCATTATTTTGTATGCATGTATTATGTATTCCTCTTTATACGTGTTAGCAACCTGAGGCTGAGAATGGACACAGTGATTTACTGTGGTCAAGCTGCTGCTAGGTGGTGCTATTGGTAGTACTGTCTATGAGGGAGAGCTACACACTTACTGTAGCAATACTGTCAATTCATCTGTATTTTCCAACATTGTAAAAGTCTAGTAGTAGCTATCCTGGACTTAATTTTTGTTATTCCAATGCTTTATGTGTACATACTGTACATTATACAGTACT
The DNA here is from genome assembly GCA_011952105.1 of Coreoperca whiteheadi. NCBI lineage: Eukaryota > Metazoa > Chordata > Actinopteri > Centrarchiformes > Sinipercidae > Coreoperca > Coreoperca whiteheadi. The sequence goes on along the minus strand of CM022474.1, from coordinate 14,213,775 downwards.
ACCCATGTTTGCTGAAATAGCAGCAATGGCTTTTCAGCTGCCTCCCAGGTCTCTGCTCCTGAGGCGCTGATTCTTAAAGTGAAAATATATAAGAGTGGGTGCCCCCGTGCTCGAGTATGTTGCCATACATCACATCATTTAACACTTTGAACTGTCAGAAATGTGTCACTCTGTCTCTCTCTTGATACCTTCATCTGTCAGAGTGAAATCATAAATACAATCATTTCCCCAATGTTGGCTCTTTATTCTGTCAACCGTTTCAAAATGTGACTGTGCCTCTTCATTTCCGACGCATGAATAAGTGAAAGGCCATTAATATGTCTCTTTCATTACACTCTGGCACTCTGCAGTTCATGAGCATGCAAAGAACTGTGTGTTTGCTGGCTCGGGTTCTGATGTCCGATTTGTAAGGCAACAAAGATATGTCACCATGTCCGCATGAAAAAAAAAGTGTCATTCTGAGAATTCATATTTGGTTCCGCCTGTTTAAAGAGACAACTAGTGCAGTACAAGGAGCACATTTCATAGAGTTCTATCTGATTTACAGTATGAGCAAAATTTTGCTCTCATCTGAATTAATTACTTTTTTTGTAAACACAGCTGAACTTATTTTTTCTGAAGAAAATTAATAAATGATTAAAAATGTATAGCCTACATGTAACCTTCTGTACTCTGCCAGATTGTGAGTTTAGTTTTAAACAAACATTTTCCCAAAATTAACTGTACAAAAAATGTGAATACTGTGCTTGCGGCCAAACCGGTCGGACTTATTTTTCCGTGTGTTTTGTTAGAGATCACCCTGTCGTTTGACAAACACATTTTTCCCTCTATTTAATCGCCACTCTCAAGACAAGATTAGAGGGAAAACTCATCAGTCTCCTTGGCTGTTGTCTGATAAACTTTTTATTTGAAGGGTGTCCTGTCTGGTGTCTCTGGTGTCTTCCTCCAGTGCACTCCTGATTTGAAATATAGCCTTACATAATGAGGGAGAAAAATAGAGCGGTGTTGCACCCCTGAGCCGGTGTCAGCTTAATCAATCATTTTTAAACACAGGCAGGCATGCTCACTCTACTCGCTTCACATCCACCACATCCTTCCCCTGCTCAACAATGTGACAGCAGCATAATTCATTTTAACTCAAAAATTAAACCGGCAGCATCAAACTTGTCCTTGCATCCCTTTGGTTTAAACACAGTGCAGTGTGTTGGTCTGAGTGTGTACTTATGCTGCTTTTGTTTGTGCATTTATATTGCACCTAAAACATTCTTTCGTATCGTTATTTTATGAAATGCTTGCATACATATGTAAAGATTAGATGTACCTGTGTACAATGTACATTTTAATTACAACTGCGGGTGTGCATGTATGAAGCATATACATTTAATACCAGTTATACAGACATGTGTTGTTTTGAGGTAAAATTGTGTGTTTACTTATCTCTCAAGTTCAATTTTTTCAGCTTCGATGCTGAACATGCAACAGGCGTGGAATGGTAGTGTAGGGTTCACACAGTCAAATTGCAGTGGGTCAGGAGGTCAAGGAAATTTGGAGGAGCTAGAGCTAAGCAGAAGGAATGGAAATAGCCTCTTTGCTTGGCAGTGAGAGATTCCTTCTGGCTTTCTGTCAAAAAGTCAGCCTTCAGCGCAGCACAGCTCCAAAAGTTATATCATGCTCTTACATGCAAGGGGCGCTGAACTGGAAACATGAAAACAAATTCCTTTTGACAAAGTCCCTCCCTGTGGCTAGTCGCAACTTAAAATGTTACTTGTTTTTGTTACTTTTTGTAGGATTTTTTGTATTCATTGTTTTTACATGGATTAAATATCTCACTTTATTGGCTTCATGTTTTTTAACGATCACTTGCACATGCTCATTGAATTTGAAATGAGTTGATTTAATTACCAGACAGTAGCATTGTAAACCAGGGCACTCTGCATCTCTCACCTTGTGTTTCAATGCCATGTTTGACACTATTTACCTTCATGTAAATTACGTCACTTCACTAATGAACTGTTTATCCAGCTCGAAAACAAACAAACGAAAGGTCAACACCAATTACGGAAGCTGCACTTAACACTAGTGATCATTTTAATTATGTTAACCAGCTAAATAGCACATCTGACACTAAGAAGAGGAGACCAAATCTGACACTGAATCCAAATACAGGACAAGACGAAAGGCCATCACAGCATTTTTTGAAATGAGAATACATCAGCAAGCATCTGCTTATAGTACATTACTTTCCTCTCTGCCAATTTCTAGTATGTTGTATTCATATACTACAGCGGTTGGATGTGTATCGGTTGTCCAATACGGTGACGTTTATGTATATTGCTCCAGCCATGTTTTCCATGTCCATGACAGAACCTTAACATTTTGTCATTTTTGTGCTACTCATGTCAGTGATGCTTTCTTTAGAAAGGAACATATCAGTATGATAATATCAAATTGTACTTTATCACATGAGGTGCAGCGACTACATGAGCTTGGAAAGAGGTAACTAAAAAAAGATGGCGTATACTTTCTGTATTTGAAAACATAGTAAATGGAGTTTAATGTGCTTATGTTTAAAGGCAGACATACTGGTTTCAGTGAAATGTAATCATCAACCAGGAATACGTGAATGATGGTCATTTTCATTAAGACAATCCTGATATTTGAGAAATACCTTGTAAAGGCAGCCTAATGAATATTAATATACAAACACATTGTTCAGATGTGTAGTGTTTAAAGAGATAAAACCTCCCCTCTATGATTTGATCACTATGCCTTCATTAGTTTTTGGCACAGTGATTTGTTGTTATTACTGACTTGTCTAGCAGCAGTCTGGGTCTGTACTGAGAGGGCAGGACCAAGTCAAAGTCCACGTGCACAGCTTTGAAGAGGCGGTTCGCCCGCTGATCACATGCAGAAAGCGTGGTGTTTGTAATTGCTGCGCAACGAGCGGTGCCCGGGTGCCGGTTTCCAGGGTGACGCTTGATGCCAGCTGTACACGGCACTGTATCGCAAAGCGAAATCTCTCCAAACTGCTGTCAGTCTTAACTTTCATCTGGCAGAGCGGAGCGAGACACAGGTTATTATGTGAGTAAAGGGAAGAGTCCTCTCATCAGCTCGAGCAGACTACTCGGAAATGCAGTCCGCTCCTCCCACAGGACGGTGGAGCTGATGATGATGATGATGATGATGATGGTGAAAATAATGATGAGCGCTCTGGTTATCCTTGTTTGAATTCTTAGACATGAAAGTTGAGTTTCTATACGGTATGTGGTAGCCCATAGACTGCTGCAGCCAGGGATGGCATCCACTGGGACTGAATTACTAAATAATTCCTATACCTCCGCAGCGTTTGAATGCGACTTTGCAAACATAGACGCTATTGTGTGTCGTGAATGGGATATGATGATTCGGATGATAGTGGCCATATTTAGCTGGAAGCGATTTGCAGATTATTGCGATTCAAGCAAAACATAACAACCACAAGAGCTGCAGTTTTCATACACAGTATATTCTTCTTTTTCAGTTTAATGGACCAATAAAATGCTTTGGATCATGAGATGATGCGAATGCATGTCATTATGATGTATTTCGACCATTATTTGGGCCAGTTTTCTGTTTCACATTCATCAGCCGCATAGGCACTATTATCACAATTATTATTATCACACAACTTGTAAGTGAGACAATGCAAAGGCTAGATGTAGAAAACTGCTGAGCAAGGTTAGACAAATAGAATATTTCCATCCCCACGTAAAACTGCGCAGGGTCGATCAGCATGGATTATATTTAGGCCTACATCTATTCTTCGGCTATTGACAACCTCTCCCTTTTCAGTTTGCATGACTGGAGCTCTCACTAGCGCTGCTAGTGGACAATCAAACCTACACACCCACCTCCAGACACACTCGCATTTCTCATTTCTTACTTCTAGTCTAAATTAGATAGCAAGACGTAGTGTCGGAGCCCGCAGATCGCATAGAATTAGTTTTAAGTACTAGCGGTAGTTCCACAGTAAATCTGAAATTCAACATGGAGTCCCCTCCAGATCCAGCGAGCGACCCGGGCAACAGCGCCTCGGAGCCGGCTACCCCGGTCAGGGAAACCCCGGTAAACCTGGAGACGCTCCGGAAAGCGGACCATCCAGCCCCGGTTCGAAGGCAGACCTGTTCAAGCACCAACAGAGGTAAGCCGGACCGTGTTTCGCTTTTTACTGTATGAGAAATGAAGACCGATCGGGGTATTATTTTTAATCGAACTTCAAAATGAATTAAATCGCTCCCCCACAAATAACTGCACGCTGTCTAAATTCACCCAACCACAGGGACATGGCTTTTTATTTAGTAGCCTACCACCGCGGCTTTTGCCCGTTCGGTTGTAACCAGTGCCTCGGTGTGTGTTGCTGGTGTTCAGGCTCCACTGACAGCTCAAATCATAGGGGGGTGATACGGTCACAGATGTCACGTCTACTCTGACTGCAAGAAAAATCAATTACCCAGCAACTTAGGGTTGACCAAGAGGAGCTTCTCTTAGCGCTAAACAGGCCGACCTGTCCGCTCAAACGCGATATTGTTAAAGTGTCAAAAGTGAACTTTTGAAGACTGTGGGCTAGTTTATCGATCAGTCCCATTCTCCTTTTGCAGGGACGTGTGCTCCACTGTTCCCGGTACAGCACACAGCGGCCGTCTGGCTGGATTTTTACATCTCCAGCTAACCGATTTCGGCTCTTTCTGTGTGCAAAAAGACGCCCCAGCAGCTGGAATTTGTTTAGCGCCAGCTCTCAAACACTGTTGCGAAGCACGACGGCGCCGCGCGGCTTTTGCGACTGAACCGCCACAGGATCGGACAATAAGAACTAGACAGGCCTATATTATAGGTTAGCTCGACAAAAGTCTGTCTGCACTGCCGCTGAGCACTAGCTCATTTTACATGATTTATCCACCACGTCCCGTCCATGTTGTACAGTACAGACAGTATTTAACCACACCCCCTCTCGGCTGTCTCCAGTACAGGCTAACCGGGCTCATCCAAGTTCATAGAAATACTGGTTTCTCTGCTGATTCTTCACAAGCAGAGTTGGCGTGTACATGACAGTGAGGCGAACGGTGCATTTGTGACAATTAATTCACTGCGCGGTGGTTTTGGTGCGCGAACTCTTCCTGTGCGCACGGGTATATTTAGCGTGTGATATGGTGAGTGTGGAATGTAAGCTGGTTATGTAACAGGTTTAGCCATAAACAGAGGCGCGCAACTGGGAGCAGAAATCATCACCGCACATCTTTGCACTTCATACAAGAGCTCACCCACTCCCCATGATCCCCACGGTTGTTTAATTACAAAAAACATCAAAAAAAAAAAAAAAAAACAAACCAAAAAAAAAACTCCACTGCACTTCAGCGGATATTTTAATGCCACTGAAGGGAAACTGTGTGACTTTGCGGGTTGGCACAAACGGATCACTTATGTAATAGCGGGGCTAAGACAGGTAGTTGGGAGGCTTCGTGGATTGATTTCTTTTTTTTTTTTTTTTGCACGTCTGACTGAGACACTCCTAACCTGCTGACCCATATTCACCCCACCCTTTTATGCACAGGATTAAAGTGCATCTGGGAAAGAGAAAGACAGGAAAAAGAACGCCTTCGGTCTGTTATGTAATGTTGAACGGGTGAAAAGAAAAAAAACACATGTTCAGTGGGACATCCTCTGCAGCTTTGAAGGAGTTTCCCTGCACTGAAACTTTGTTTTGACCCTTTTGCAAAGAATAAGACTGATTGTTAGAGAGCATTAGCAGCAGAAGGTTTAAAGAAAAGTTTTGATAACTTTTTAAAAACTTATTGTAAGTCAACAATTGTCTGAAATGGGTTTTGGTTGAATTCCTAAATTAATTGAGACTGTTGGTTTATTGCTGTTGGCACAGTGCAGTGCCGGATTACTCAAAAAATAAAACAATAAAAGATGTTTATGGCTCACGGTAGTGTTACAGACCTGTAAGACATTTTTTTAGATTACAGTTCTTCGCTCAGACTGGCTTTTCAGGCCAGCAACAGAAACCAACAATCTGAGCAGCGGCACACGCTTGCTCTAGCGCAGTTTCCCTCTTTACACCAGCTGTATTAGACTTTCTGAGGATGCACATTTCTTATCCTGCATGCAGAGCATTTACTGTTTTTAACCCTGAGTGCTAATACCTTTTAAGTAGAAAGGGCTTACTTCAGCAGAAGCTCCGGTGTAAGACTTGAGTGGGTCAGAGAACAGGCCTTGGAGGGCTGTGGATATCGTTACTGGAAAGAAGAAAGGGTGTTATTTTCATATTGGAAGATCCCTCAGTTCGCAAATTTGGAAACAATCAATATTAATGGCTTGGTTATGTAAGGTCATGGTCTCTGCAGAGGCTTGAAACCTCACAATTGCACAGGGAAGCTTTGTAGCCATGAGCTTGCTTGAGTGTCGAAAGTGTATACACAGCACTTGTGCGTGTTGTAGTGCTGTAGTAGAAGACGACAATGGCACTGCCCACTACGCTTGTCTTCTTATTCTGTCCAAATGCTTGTTGTTGTCATTTCCAGTGACAGCGAGTCCTCTGAACATCGTTTTCCTTCGTTAGGGAGAAAGCGGTGGATGATTACTCATAAAAGACAAAAAACATTATGTTGCTTTTATCATTGTGAAAGCTGTCACCAGGTGACGTACAGTGTGGTTTCCCACAGTGGAGAAAATTATAGTGTGTCCTGCTTATTAGCTTGCCTCAGTGTCGTATCTAAATTGAATCTCCTTTTGATCTTTTCAAAATAAATATCAGTTTTCAACCTATTAGGTTACAGTCCCATCAAGTTTTTGTTACCATTTTCTTAAGATAAAAAATACAATTGCCTTTTTAAATGTTGGTTTCATTGTAGGAAGCAAATCTTACCTGGCACTGCAGTTTTAGTAGCTGATCCACACTTAAAAGGCAGAGCATAAAAATATTCAGTCTTCTCTTAATGAACATGTAACCAGACTTTCATCCAGCAGTTTTATTTTTGGGCAGTGAAATGAGAGCTCATGGCTAGAGTGGCAGCATTTATTTAGTTGTTGTTGACACCAGACGGATGAGGTGCTGGGACACGGGCTTTTGAAAAACTCTCAGAAAGCTGGGAGTTGGCATGGGGCTTGCACGCCACTCGAGTGGACAGCTACATTGTGGAGGCTGTGGCATTCTCAAATTCAATGAATTAGGGCTCTCTGCCCGCTGGAGAGCATGAAGATACAGGTACAGGCTTATAGCTGAGCCTTCAGCTCGGAGAGATCCGGGAGAGGAACTCCATTAGGTGTCTCTTTTTTTCTGGCTGGCTGCCTGTAACATAATATCAAGTTTCAGCCCTCCTGCATTTTCAATTCTTAAGTGTGGGTGAGGGGATAATATCATTAACTCTCTTATTTGTACCTGTCAAACAGTTAACATTGTTAAATGTTAACAATCAGCATGTTTGAAGTCAAAGCTGAGTATTTGATCTAGTCACCATAAGTTCTCTAAGACTAACAGTATAAAACATCAGGCAGTTTAACTGAAAAAGATTTCCTAAAGTATTTCTTTAACTTTACAGTGAGCTGTTGCATAGACGTTGACATCTGCTCTAAGTTTCGACTTTGGCACCACTACCTTTTGGGGGAATAAAAGGTCGTCTGTTGCTATGAGCTTCAAAGGTCAAATTACATTTGAGCGGCAGTGTGTTTATCTAAAGAGGATGTACCTGTGAATGTCAACGTAACATCAGGATTAGTAGTTAAATTAGCACTATTTTGAGATTTTGTCGTATCAGGTGTGTGGCCCTTTTTTCACGCTGTCTCTTCAAAATAATTAACAGAATGTATAAAGTAATTACATATTGCTTTGGCTCAAATTGTCCTTATTGGTAAAGTGCTGTAAATTGCTCATTACTTCTTAGGTCCCATGAAATGAAAAAGCCCCTGTCTCTTTATCTTACCTCTTTTCTCTTAGTGGATTGTTTTATCTGTCGTTGTTTGCCAGAAATGTGGTTATGCATGTTTTTAGATTGTTATATCATAAACCAATTTTTTGCCCAGAAGGTGGACAATCTTTTTGGCTGATATATTGTGCATGTATAAAAATTCTGTCCAATTAAACGTGATCGTTGATTTTACAGATTCCCAACTCAGTCGTCCATCATATACAATCTGTAATTTTACCCCTGTAATTAAGCTAGCTAGCATTATCTAGAGTAATAGAGATCAGAGGGGTGTGCTTGGGTGTCTTTTTACAGAAACTTTGTTTCCATTTCCTGACGTGTCTCAGCTGTCATATAAATGGCCCCAAAATGTACTTTTAAACTCATTATATCCACATATTTAAATTAAGTCCCTCCTGATTTGAAATCTTACCTTAACATCCTGCTTTGTGTGGAAACCGGTCAAAATTTGTGAGAAAAGTAAACTCACAAAGGCATTCCTAAGGACCTTTTTAACTAAGTGATTTGGGTGCTTTTTATGTTTAAATAGCAGACATTTGAAAGTTTTGGGCTCCGCTAGTGAGAGTGCAAGGCTGAAAGGCGACTGGCACTTTTTTGGTCAGGCAGTTAACCACTTTAATTTGTTGAATCAGTGTGGCATCTAGAGTTTTTCTTGTAATTATCATTGGACCATTTAATCTTCCATATCTATGATATGAAGGACTTACAAATCTTGCAATAATAACACGTGATGATGTACAGTGGTACATTTTCTGTATCTGGTTCGAGGGAAGCTGCGTGAATGGACTCCTGTGGATTTTTTTGTAGGAAACTGCTTTGTAGACGCACTGTTGGTCCTCCCCAGCCAGTGAAAATTTACACATTGACATTTCTAGCTGTTTGCAGGCATACCATTGCCTCAGTTCAACACTTGACCCATGAGTCTCTCTATAAGTCTGAACATCTGGGCCAGTAGCTTCAAAGTTCACTATACTGAAATCAATTTCATGCAGATTTCCATCTTTTGTGTTCTGTGGCACCTAATATGATGCAGAAAACTCGGTTTAGCTTTATCAAGTTATTTAAGTCCATCTGCTTTTGATCAGTAGAGGATTCTTTTTCTTCTAAAGTGCAATGGTTGTACAAGTTGTTAATTGGTGCTGGCATATTACAAAATAGTTTGTTACACAGTTCAGGATACAAACTTTAAATCCAGAACAAAAAGTGAAAGGGTCTGACAGCTAAAACACTATTACAAGAATGCATTCCACAAATGTTCTGGTGTAGCTGCTGTTTTCAGATATATTGGGTGTTATATGCAAGCCCTACTAGGCTATATTAATTAAAAAAAAGTTTAGAAATGTCAAACTTACCCTAGACCAAATATGAAAGTTTAAGTCTTGTGGGACAATTTATTTTGGAGTTTGAATCACCAGTGGCTTAACTGGGGCTGGCGAGGAAGTTTCAACTGGTGACAGACACCAGATTTGATGTGAAATCTCCAGTGGTGATGATAGCTCAGATCTATGGCCCATTTACCGAGTTTGTATCTTAGATAGAAAAGTTTGAATAGTAATGACCGGAAATACTCCAGATGCATTATTGGAGGGCGTTAAAGGAGTCTAAATTTAATGTGGTACACTGTGACCTAAGTACTGGTGCCGCTTGGCTCCGTGCTGCTCTGTGCCTCTCTGATATGAAATGGGCCCCTTAGAAGAGGCCTAGAGGGAAAGAGGTGGTGAGAGGGGTCTAAAGGATCCCTCGGAGGAATTCTTATGTCACATTTAGGGCCAAGCCTTTCCCGTCTCTTCTAGTGTGGAGGGTGCAAAGCTCCCGAGCAGGTAGGTAAGTGCCTCACTCTGAAAACCCCAGCACTCAGTCAGGAACTTTGACCAGCAGTATCTTTGAAACCATCATTCCTGTGCCTTTGAACAAAATAATACTGGACATGTATGTTCATTCTGCTTCATGTCATCTGCGTCAAGTCATGTGAACCTAACGCCTTTCACTGTCTGCACACTCAGAGAAAATATATCATTTTAACCACAGAGCTTTTACCGCTTCACGCAGCCTGCAGAGCACTGACATGTGTTAAACACTTGAGAGAAAAATCAGAACGATATCCTGGCCGCGGAGGTTCGCCCAGACGTTATGGGCATGTGTGCGCTCTAAAACAGTAAGAGGTAACATTGTAAAATCTAAAGTATGTTATTTCAACAGCAACACCTCAAGAGCCTCTTTACCATTATTTATCTTGCTTTCTGTAGGCTAAATGGCTCTCACAGCAGCTCTGTTTAAGGGACTCTGTTGAGCGGTGGACTACGACATCAGGCTAAGATGAAAAATGGAAATATGTGATGCATATTTTAACCATCTAGCACAGATCAAGAACAGTAGCAAGGCAGAAGAATCCATGTGCTTTCTAGTTTGGTTATATTAATGTGACTTAACAGTGTCTGCACTCATGTATTCTCAGGATGTATTAGATATAACTAGAATAGTCTAGACTAGAGAAAGTGGTCTCAGGAATTGCTGAAACTATTGGTCTTGTTTCAAACATATCAGTCAGGAGAATGTGTGTCTTTACTTTTTGTAGGTCTCTGCATCATTATTTTTCATTAGCACAAATCCATCTTCTAATTTTACAAATATTATAAATAATATAGTTGCAGAACAACCAGTGCCTTTGATTTACTTTCCTTCAGTTCTTTCACATGGGGTAAGGTAATAATACTGAGGAAGGCAAAGCACGCATATCACAACCTCCACTGTAATTTCTGTTACATCTGTACTGCTAGAGTATTACTCAACAACCTGAAATAAACAAAAAACTTTTGGAGACAAGGGAGATTAAACAACTTGAAAATCAGTGTCATTTCTGTTGGCTTGATTATTTATATTGGAATAACAAGCGCGACTTAATCTCATAAATAAAAAAGGGAGAGATACAGATCAGTCCCCTCCAGGTACCGCCGCCACTTAATCGAATTAGCTCCACTCTCAGGCTTGACGGGCTCTTCAAACACCCCTGGTGACTTCTGAGTGCCGATTACAATCAGCTACTATTTTCAGCCTTTGATTAAAATCTGGTGAGGTTGGACATAATTTTTTTGAGCGCAGAACCAACTAATTATTAACATCGCAGCCCCTCTCTCTTTTTTGCCAGATACAGAGGGCCAATGAGCTGGAGTAGTTAAACAATACCCATAAGTATTAATCATGTTGAATAACTCTGTGTGAAACTATTAGCTTCTTCTTGTTGAAACATCTCACGCTAGTCTGTGTGTGTTGTCCAGACACCGATATTTTTACTGACCTTTGTGTCAAATCTTAGTGGAGAATTCTGGCTTGAATATTTGGGAAATCAAAGAAGCCATTTGGATTTGTTTCAAAGTGTAACATTTTGTCTGATTCTGATGAATCGTAACACTATAATCTTTGTTAGATAATCTAGTTGTAAATACAGATTTCCTCATCTGGGAGACAATAGTGAACACAACTCTTTACTCATCAAATAATAGTAGATGATCACAATTGTTCATGCCTCACACAGTATGTCATGGAATCATTGTAATGTGCCTGTCAAAGACAATTCTGCTCTTTTGTTACTTTCAAAAGGCAGCTTTTGAATATGAATAAGTCACTAATGAATATTTGGTTCTTGCGTGTCTGTGGATTGATTGCTTTAGGAGGCGTACTAAGACAGAGTGTGGCACGATGGGGCTCAATCAATGCAGCAATGCTGCTGCTGTGCTGCTGTCTGACAGTGATTGAAAGACAGAGTCACTCTTCACCATGTATGATACACGAATCCTGCTCTCATTCACTGACAAATATCATCTGATCAATCCATATTTGCAGCTTTATTTTTACTAATGTAGTACTTAAGAGGCAATAATTAACGCCATGCTGGGTTGTTAAAAGCCTATTTTTATGTGACAGCCAGAAATAGACATACAGAAATAGGAAGATGAAGACCTTTTGGTTGATGTTGATAGTGGCATATCGTGCAGGCGCTCCTTATACACTGTTCTATGAACTTATGAAGAAGTTGAGATTTTCCCACCACATAACGATTCCTATTGCTTTCAAGTTATGTTAATGTCCAAAACTGGAGTTATTTTTTACTTTTTTTGTTGAATATTCTTAGCCATTATGAATGACTTACTAAAACGTACTTGGGTTTTAACTAAGTTAAGGACAGTACTTTGGGAAAGTGGCAGGTAAATGGTCGTCCAAATCCAACACAAATCAAAATCATTCAACATTACTGTTGACACAACACCATCATCAACTACTTCTCTCTTTATAATCTATTTTTATTCAGCCTTTGTTGAGGTTGTACGTTTGTTGGAGTAATTGAAATATAGTATGAAACTGTTTAACTGAGGGAATATTCATTCGATGTCATCATGTGTTAAACAAGAGTGGCTTGTGATGCTCATTAATTTCTGCTTGCTCCACTTGCAGTGTTTGGGCTCTCTTTGCTGGCTCAGTGCCACAGCGTCTTCTGAAAGAGCCACTTCATCTCTGTCAGGGGCAGGTGGAAATTTGCTGCACACTTCTAATTGGACAAAGTGCCTTTCAAACTCTGACCAATCATACACAGATCAGATTATCATACAGACCAGGTGTCAATAGAGGTTTTTACCCTCCTCTTCCCCTCCTGCTCTCTTTAGCATCTTTTAGACGACGTTTAGATTTTCCGTGCTGTATCGCTTCATAACTCCATGCCCCCTAGTGGCCTAAGGCATAGTATGCCTTGTTTTACAGTTTAATTACAAGAAAGTTCACTTATTATTTTAACTTGGGAGCTTTTATTGTATACTGTAGAGCAACATTCAGACAAAAGACATTTTCTACAAGCAAGAGATATCAGAATAATAATAATTTGGACAGATGGTGCTAAATTTGCCTGCCTAAGATCCTCAAACAGGTCCTTCTTAAGTTTAAAGCAATAGCTTGGTCATCTTTAGTCTCAAGTACAGAAACATTTGCAACAGCCAGAAGGGGAATCTGAGGCTGCAGGCTAGCTCACAGGGGGCTTTAAGGTCTGCAATATAGCTCGGGGCCAGACCTCAGTGTGCTTGTAAAAGTAATCGGTGAAATCTTCAGATCAATTCTTCACATAACAGGTAACCAGCAAAAAGAGCAGAACTCAAGCAATGTTATTTTGTCTGTTTGAATCAGTTGAAAGCAGAACTGCTGAATTTTGAATGAGCCAGGGAAGAGAAACAGACTTGTGATTGACGTAAGAGTAAAGTTATGGTATTCTAAATGCGAGAAGATAAAAGGCTTTTTCCATTTTATATTTTTACAGATTACTTATAGAAAAAACTGAATGTTGAAAAAGAGGTAATGTTTTAGGCCACGACATACATATATTTTCTGGACGATTTACAGTGAAAAGAGCATGCAGTCGGCAAGGCTTTTGTCAACATTTTCCATGCCAGATTTGAAAATGAAACTTCATATAAGTGAGGCACTGAGCATTTATGCTGTTTGAGTCACTGGCCTTCAAGGTTGCAGTACATCTGTATGTCAGTGCAGCAGTAGGAGGAAATATTTTGTTTTCTGTTGATATGAAAAGTGTGAGCCTGTAAGTGGAAAATAAGATGGGGCATCAAATTGAATCTGGAAGAGCAGCCCAGGTAATATGTGTCAGCTTGTTCTGAACCTCTTACATACCAATTTCCTAAGTGTAGTTTTTTTATGTTTTATTTTAGTCGGTCACTTTCAGCTGTGTTCGATGTCATAGCCTGCAATAAGATCAAAACAGATGAACACTAAGCAAATCTGATTAGTAACGAGGATGGCCGTTGCACTGTGCTTTTTTTTTCTGTGCACAATTTGACTTTGTTGCTGCTCTGGCTCTAGTTACCAATGGAGGACTGAGGTGAGAACAAAACGTTAGGAATTAGTTGAAGAATAAAGTGGTAGAACAGCAGTGTCTCTCTCTCTTTTTTTTTTTTTTTTTTTTTTTTTTTTTTTACAGTATCCTTTCATAGTGGAAAGGCTAAACCAGTTGCATATAGTGATAAATACATTATCACTACTCCTTTCAGACATCGGGCAAACATGGCAACATTTTGGCATACTCGATTGCTTATCTTGTCTGCATGTCGTCAGCGCAGATGTATTACCCTGTGCTGATTTGATTCTGGGCAAAGGAAAGTGAACAGGAGAGATTGATGGTGGTGTCCCCAGTCAGACAGATAACACCTGATTCTGCCTGCAGGGGGTTGGTCTAGCACACTCCTCCCCTGCACCTCAGATGCTTCGAAGGCTGTGTTGAGGAGGTGAACCGTTCCTTCACTCAATGCAAATTCAGGGCCACATTCAGAGATGATCCCAGGACGATTGAGCCAATGTGGCCCCAAGCACTCTGCACCACATGATCCATGCATCAGCCACACCTGGGAGAAACACACACAGGCATGGGGGTCATTTGTTTAACACAGGTGCATCATGTATCTCAACGCACTCAAACAAGCGCGCGCGCACACACACATACACACACACACACACACACACGTACCCACACGCTTGAATGCACGCTCAGAGACACATACATGCCCGAATGCACACACAGATACACAAGTGTTAATGAAATGCTGTCTACGCACATGGTTTTATATTGGAAAAATATCTGCAGTGCTGCACCTTTTGTTATGACCTGTTGTTTCTGTAACTTTTCAGTTTTGGAAGTCTTGATATCACTAGGGAACACACTGTAATAAAGTAAAAATAAAATGAAATAAAAGAATCAATAAAAATAGGAGGAAACACTGTTTGTATGAGTGTGATAAGGTATGTAAGATAGTTGCAGTTTTTGATTCATTACTAATAAGTATATTCTCAGTATATGGTTTAAGCAGATCTTTAGTATTTCATAAGTAGTACATGTCATACTGGATTCATATTTTGAATAAGTTTAAGCTTTAAAACTGATGTTCTCAAGATCTTGCTTCCAAGGGATTATTAATTAATAGATTAGTCAACAGAAAACAGATCAACAACACTTTGATAATCGTTTAATTCCGTCATTTATCAAGCAAAATGCCCTACAGTCTCTGGTATCAATGCTTTAGTCTGTTTTTTGTCATTGAAAATTGTATACCTTTTGGGTTTAGGACTGTCAGTTGGACAAAACAAACAATTTGAAGACATCAACTTTGACTCTGGAAAAGCCCCCCCCCCTCTATTTTCTGACATTTGAGTGAAAAAGTAATTGAGAAATCAATTAATAATGAAAATAATCATTGGTTGCAGCGCTAGTATAATTCGAAGTGTACAATAAAAAAAGAATACTCTTCATATTGTCATCATGCTTGATTGCTTCGTGCTCTGATGGTGCCATATGGATACCGAGGGCAATTTAAAAAAAACACTCTACTCTTTTTGCTTTAAAAGTTCTTTTGATGCTATTACATCATTTGTTATGATTTACCAACCATCAGTACCATCTGAGTGTCTTATGATCCCTACGAATCAAGGAATGCGGCTACATCCTTAAGCAGTAATACAGTGTAGGAAAACAAATTTTCTTTTTTTAATTCAATAACAAGGTGTGCAGCACAGGTTCTCAGTGTGGGAAGCAGATGGTGAAAGGCTAGTGTATAATAGATCTCAATATTAACTGTAGCACATGCTGGGAGTGTTGGTGGATGGCACACAGCAGAGTAAAAGAGAAGCAATGACCTTCTGTCCCATCATTTACCCCCTCGTGCCCCCCATACCGCTCTCAAATTACTTTGTTTTAGCCAATTAAAGCAGCCGGCTGAGCATCAAGCAGGCTGCCATTTTTCGCTCACCTGGACCCATGTGACATTATCGCTCTGTCATCGGGAGAGATGGCCGTAAGTGGGAATCTCCGGCATGGCAACATGCCACCTTAGACCCCACTGTGTTCACTGAGATTAATGCAATGATTCTCCCTCCAACTTGCAAGAATCTCAGTCAGCTCTCTCACCTGTTCCCAGTTATAGCGCTGCACGCAGCTCCTCACGGCATGAGCCAATGAACAAATGGTTGCGGTGGTTATAGCATGCTCCAAAGCAGATTATTAATATACACCTAGTAATATTTCCTGTATTTACCTCTGGTACAAAAAAATGATCAGTTACTAAATGTGCAAGGAATCTATTGTCCCTAAGTTGCCTTGTCGCTGATCAAGATACCATATGCGAGAAATGGTTCTCCATCCAAATCCTTTAATGGCTCAATAATAGAAAGAAACACAGCAGACACAACAATGCCATGGCACGGGATGAGTGCAGGACCGAAGTGTGTGGTGTTTAACAGCCATACGAGCACAGATTATGTGCTTGAAGGGGCTGAATTGAGTGCCAGCAGTGACAGTTGGGCTGGGAATTGAGTGTGCCTGGGACGTGCGGCTTGACTCCGCTCGGAAACACCACTGGGTCCAGGGCTCATCTCTGTAGTCCTCCGCCTCCCTCCTCTCGTAGAGGCATTGTGGCCTGCCGTTTGCTCCGCTTCACCAGGGGAATGGACAGACCCCTGCTCCTGCTTGATGAGCACTCACTAATGGCTGCTTCTTTGAAAGCTGACGGGCCCGTTTGAGGAGTGTCTTTTACTTCCCTCCAGCTTGCCTTGGCTGGGCATTCGTCAGGCTGCCTGGCTTTGCTGTCCTGCCCGCATGATGGTTCGCCAAGGGGCTGAAACGTCTGTCATTTGTTTTACTTTCAAATAAAAGTTGATGATTTACCAATAAAAAGTAAAAATAGTCTTTTGATGATGTCTGAAAGCATATGGAGAAAGTGTTGCAATAGCGACATTTTCAGCACTTTGTCAGAAATAACAAAAGACAAAAGAGATTTGTCTTTTTGCTTTTCTGTATCTCCTCTGATAAAGAATAGTGTGGCCATAGTTTTGTGTAAAGTGAACAAGTGAGGATAGAAATTGTGATAGATATTAAAATATGGTTGAGGACACTGCATTACATTAATGTGGACATGCTTCTTTAACAAGTGCTTCTGTATCAGTTCATGTAATGGCTTGCCAAAATGCACTATGATGTCATGAAAGGCAGCAGAAACAATTACATCCCCCTCGTTGACGTTTTATTTTAAAAAAGGTATTTTAACTGTTCGGCTGCACAAGAAGGACTCCAGCAGCAGTCTTGAGGAGATGTATTCTTAACACGACTTAGAACTGGGAGGTCTGTAATAACAAAATAAGCAGCTGAGTTTGAAATCGGGCCACTTGACAGTTTGCATACTTTTTACAGGCTTTTAATCCGCCTTAGTTCAGAAATATACACAAACCATGTAAGATGACAAGAGCATCTGCCATAAGAAGAGAGGAAACCAGTTATTAAAGACTATACACTATTGATGATATCTGGATATAATGTCCTAACACTTCAATTGTACAGTTGATTGATCAGTAAAGCTGTCAGTGAACTGGTTGCTTGTCTTAATGGTACCCTTGACCACCGCCCTGTCTTTTCACCCCAGAGGGAGCCGTTGTTCCTGTTGCCCTCCTCTTCACTGGTGTCCCAGTCTCCAGCTTCTGGAGACTCCCATAGGAAGTTGAAGTTGTCCTTGGAAATCTCCTCTCGATAACTTCTCCTGTCTTCGCTCTCTCTATCCCTCTCCCTCACCCACTCTGTTTCACGTGCACTCTTTTTTTTTTTTCTTCCCCTACTTGAAACTAGGGTGAAGGTCAGAATGGCGAATTTGATATAAGAGCTGACGTGCTTCCATGGAGCACCTTGTCAACTCAAAACAATAGGTTTGCAGGAGCTGTTATGCCGAATAAAGAATGTCCGCATATTCCCAGAGAAATGTCCTCTGCTAGACATTCCCAAAAGAGATGAGAACATTTCTCTGCATACATTTTTACTGCTCATGGCCCAGTAGAAAATGGATGTTGAAGCAAAATGAATTAATTTATCGTGAGCAAATAAGTTATTTCACCTGGGAGAAAAAGTCATCCAGTTTGCATATTAGAACCTTTATCCTTGTGATATTTGATTTGGTCATTAAATGCTCAAATGGTCTGCACTGGTCATCTTATTCAGCTTTGTGTTGATGTAAATTTCAGCTCTTGTTCTAACCCAACATATTATTTAGCAGCTTTATTAGGCTGCACATAATGTCTATGAAGACGTAACAGATGTTAGCAATTGCATAATGGCAAGAAAAGAAAGCAGCCGGCGGTGACCTCTTTGTTTTTTAAGTGGCTGCGTCTTGGTAGGAGCTTGCGAAACATCATCAAACAGGTCATATACTAGTGAAACTATTAGGTTTTTAGAGTCAACTGCCATTTGTTTTATTTCTGAATACGATCTTGAGGTATATTGTGAAGTAAAAATAAAAAAAACAGACCCTGATTAGGAAAAAGTGTGTGTCGAAAGTGGATTGATGGATGTTAATATAACTGCTTTATTCATTTCCATTGTCAGAGATCTCTCGCCAACCAGTTGTCACAGGCAGTTTCATCTCAAATTAAATTCATTTGGATGTGACATTTTAATTGGAACACTATTCCCATTAATTGAACAAATTAGAGAAAGTCTGCTGGGGAAAAGGTAATCTCAGGGAGAGATGATTTGGAATTCACAATTTAGAATTAAAAATCAGCTGCTCGGCTTTGTTTGTGTGGCAGACAGTTTGCGGTGCGGCAGTGTGCACAGACAGCGCCAGCGGTCTCAGCTGCACTCAGGGCTCACATTGTCTTCATTAAAAGCGATTAAGGAATAGGTCAATTTAGTCTGCTTGGCTGGTTGGAGTCGTGCATTTCCTCCTATGAAATGTCTCTCTCTTCATCTGCCCAGGCTCTGCGGGCAGTCACTCGAGCAGCAAATATGATCCGTCACTATTTTATGCATGTTTACATGTCTGATTGAATGTCTTAGTGAGTCATGGCAGTATACTTTTAAATGTTGTCATTTTGATTTTATTGGTGTGTAAATGTGTGTGTGAGTACACATGTGTTTGGGTTTTCATGCTCCTGTGCACTGTTTCAGCATGGGTGCTGATGAGCTGCTGTCTGATTACCAATGAAAAGCGCTGTTCACCCTGTAGCTTGAACTACCGTGAGCTATTAATGACGCTAATAAAAATCACCTTAAAATTTGTGTGGTTGATTTCATAAACATATATGGATACAGAAATGTTCCCCAAATCACACAAGAGGTTTTTGTGATGTTTCAGTCTGAATGGAAGCTGTTTCTGTGTGGCTAAATAGAGGATGCACTGTTGTTTTTGGAAAGTTCAGGTGTTGTGTGTTAATGTACATTTTCTCCACATTAACTTCTGTTTAGAATAAAGCAAGTGATATTGCAGTGTTTTGGAATTGCCGTCCAGAGAGGCTATTGACACTGACTAAATACAAAATGTGTTGCAATTTGCAAATCAGTTAGGTAGACTGGCAATTTGGCCAGGAGAGAAGACCTGGTGCCAGGAGGAGCCAGGTGTAGATAAATGTTGCACATATGTCATCAGATTATAAAGGAAATTGTCTATTCATGCTACATGTGCAGGACAAAATGCCTAATTCCACAAAAAATGATTGCTTTATCATTCTCTAATTTTTGTACATTGTACTTCAGTCTAAAACAGATGTGTGCTAATATTTGTGTTACAACATTGCAAAAGGAGCCTTTTGAAATTTCAGCTCATTGTGTTCCACCCTAGTCACATCATGTGGTTTCTCAGCTACCACATTGCTCTGTGTCAACAGACACTATGAGCACCTGTGACCATGGAACTGGATGCTAAGTATGAAACCTAGTAAATGACTCACAGCACAGTTTTTAAACACTAACACCATTTGTTTGTGATTTCAAATTGATATAATATAACATTTCTCATCAACCCTGGCACACTCAGTCAATATATTATATAGAAAACCTTGGGTGATGTTCCTCAATTTAAACACTATACATACCTCAGATATGAATGAGGTAAGAAATAAAGAAATATAATATCTTGGAATGTTGTAGTGGTCATGCAAAGAGGTTGAGATGCCTAATTGGAGCTCTCTATAGTAAAATGTAGAGGAAAAGCAGAGGATAGGGTGTAAGGAGGAAAGAGAGTGAGCCAGACAGAGGGGGCTCCTAGATAGCGGAGGCCAGGGGGAAAAAGTTCCCCCATGCTTGTCAGAGTTTGAGCAAGTTCAGAATTGATGGAGCCCACAGGCAGCACTGCTAATTTTAGTTGAAATCACCTAAGTGGTTTGGCTAATTTATCCAGGCTCCTCGGCCTTAGCCTGTGGTTTCTGGCTCTCCCCTGCCTCCCCCTCCCTCCCAGATACACTATATCCACAAAGCGTGAAGGAACCAGGAGGTGACAGTGGGAACAGAAGGGTATTTTGTGCCCAGCTGATTTGCGGAGCACTGGGTGGTTTCAACCTGTGTCATACATTTGGATATTGTTTGACCCTTAACGACCGCCCACGTTCAACCATCTATTCCATGAAATGATTTATACAACTCTGTATTTAATGGAAAAAGTGAAATTACGTTTACATTTAAAACCATGTGAAGAAAAAAAAGATGCAATGACTGATATATCTGGGATCTCCTAATGATGTTTTATATGTCACATTTCCGATATTTCGCGATAGTTTAATGGAGATATGAGGATTTAAATATCAGGAGATGATTATCATTTTAAATCTTTTGGAGCGGATCAGCAAGTCTGATTTTGTGTAATGATGGTCTGCCAGCTGGATATGCTGAACATGTTGAAGCTTAACAAGCATCATTGCGGGCTTTTGATTGTTTAGTAACAAATCAGACAGTCCTTTGTGTGCCTTTGAACACCAATTTGATAGAAAGTTGAGAAAAGGGGATTTAAAATGAAACTTTAAATTGTCATGAAGGTCAGCATAGATAAAATGAATATTTTGCTTCCCAGTAATTACAATGCTGTTTGATTCTTCATAGAAGCTTGTAGTCTAGAATTCAAACGGCAAGTTATGTCTGAGTCTGGGCTCCTAGATATGACTGTTAAGGATATTTTGTATGATTTTAGATATTCACATGATGAAACCAGAGCAGGTTGTCTAAACAAGTGAAATATCAGAGTGACTGAAGTGCATCAAAACGTCTGACGTTGTGAGCTTCTTCAGTGTGAGTGTGAAGCAGCATGGATATACATGCCAAGATGTCGCTCGTGTTGATCTGCTTGTGTTATTGCTTGAGTCAAGAGTTTGTATGGAGTAATTGGTGTCGTACTTGCTCAGTGGATCCTTGCACAATGTCCATTATTAAGTGATAATGTTCATAATTGAGAATTTAAATATGTTAAATTACTGTGTGTTTTGTATTTAATACGTCAAAAAGATAACCTGTTACTGAGTTTGTTAGACAAGAGTCTGTATTTGTACAGTCTGTATTTAAATTATTAACCTCATACATTCCGGTCATATGGGATATGTAAAATATTATATGAGAAGCCTTCTATGATGTTAAAAACCAGATTGTGTTAGCAGCATGAAAGAAACACTGAATTGCACACCAGGCCTGTGCAGTCATCCATTCATGAATCAATCATTTTGAAAGAAAAGTGCAGACAAAACTGGGAAGGCTAAGGGATGTGGCAGCTTTGGTCTAACGTTACCTTTGATGACAATTAAACACTCAAATGAATCTAATAAAAAACTTATGAAAAGCCCTCCTGTTTTCTCAATATTTAATTTGCAGACAAATTAAATATTAATTGATTTCTGGTCTCTTGTAAGGAACAGGTTAACCCCAGGTTCATATTCATCACAATGCAGCAAAAAAGAAAAGAACAAGAAAACGACTACATTGTCTTGTATTTTTTATACATGAACATAAAAAAATTATGGCCTGTATGATAACTTTGATTTATGTGTGATGGTATCCATTTCATTAACTGGTACTGAGTAACAGATTATGACAATAGATGGATAAACAGATGAAGATAATGTTTCATTGTTATAAAACCATTACGCTATATCCACAGCTAAGATAAATGTTTATTTCATTTCTTCCTTTTAAAAAAAAGAAATATCTGAATACAAACAGTTCATGTTTCCAGATAGAGTGCAGTTTCTTGAAAAAAATATTTTCAGAGCAGTGAGCAAGAGGAGATGTTTGCAGTCTTGTGTGCGAGCCAGCAGTTTTTGGCAGATGAATGTAGGGGCTTTATGTGCCAAGCACCTGGTCAAACTGCAAACAATGAGGGGCTTATGGATTCTCTTTATCCAACGGCGACTGAGATGATACCTAGAATGTTAGAGCTCTTATGGGCCCTTTTTAAGAAATGCTGATGCACAATAATGCTCAGCACTTCTGGATGCAGTGGAAATATATCCATGCTTTGTATACAGTATGTGGTTGGAACTATACAAGCTATACATCTTTAACAGATGAATGTTTCTTCATCTTACAACGAGCATATTTTTATTTTTATTATTTACATTTACTCATTAACCATCTAAACAAAGAAGAAAGCCTTACAGGTTCCTCAAGCTAACCAACACAAAGATGTAGCAATAACTCTTTCTATACAAAAATGTGAATGAGGAATATATATGGAAAAAGTGATCTACTTAATGAGGTGATGGAAGACTGACATTGCATATATTCAGCTTAGAAATATCTGCAGAACTGAGTTTCAGTGTGGAGGGTCTTGCTTGAGTCTTTAGCAGTGATCCAATAATGAGTTCCACAGATGGGTTTGCTGGCTGAAGCTCTTCTGGGTCCACCGTGTATGCGGTAGAGAGTGTCAAAGTGTCTCCTGTGCAGGATCATCTCCAGGTTTGGGGAATGGATGGTGTCTGCCAGACATGCTGGCAGTCAGTGGGCCTTCTCTCCTGCACTACCTAGACTGGAGCTCAGCCAGGGTTAATTATAGGGGAGCTCCAGAGTCTTGTGTCACTAAGGATGGTAGACAGAATATTGTCATACTGCCATGTCCTATACAGAAAAGACAAGAGTAAGAGCACACCTGCTCAGCCAGAGTTTCTGCAGAGTCTTTCTCTTCCACAGTCATTTCACTCCAGGTCTGAAATGAACGTTTACCAAGTGCCAAATGGCTGGTATAATGTGCGTGAAGTGGATAAAGCTGTAATAATACACAGATACACTGATCGGAAACATTTTTGAGATGGTAACATTTTAATGGATTACTTGCTTTTGTCTTAACAAGTTCACTTGGGATGTCCCGAGCCAGTCCTAAGGATTGGTGTCAGGGCTGATCCTTGCATGTTTTAATGGTTCCGAACCTTTTTTTGCTGTACTTTACTGTGTTTTCTCCACCTAAGCCTGCTTGTGTTGCAGCGTGCTGCTCTCCTCAATGAGCATTTTGCTCCATATGCGAGTGAAAATTAGATGTGACTGACTCTGTACTGACACCTGGCTTGGCAAAATAAGCCCTGACAATTAAATAAGCTGTTATCTCTGCTCTTTTATTAGCAAAGAGTAGTATATAAAACATTTAACTAGCAGCTTATGATTCTTAGCTGTCACTTTTGCTGGTTAAAATGACAAATATCGCCGGTCATATCAGCTGTGAGTAACTTCATGGCAGACCAAAAAATAAAATGTTGACAGACTTTGTCCCTGGCTGCAATTGCAGGCTACACTTCTCTTAAGCATGGTGAAGTATACTCCATTGATTTAGCATTGCACTCCTAGAACATTGTCGGGCTCACTATGCACAGGTTAAAAAACTAAAGTATCTGCATCGATGAAGCAGAACCAAAGATACCCTCTTTTTTTTTTATTCAATACATTCTTCCTTGTCCAAACCTAGCGCCTATATTACCCACAATGGAATTTGATTGCTGAGAGTTTCGGTGGGAGATCGGGTGTGTTATGGTAAATACACTGTACTTGTATAGCTCCTTTCTAGTCTTCCGACAACTCAAAGAGCTTAAAACCCTACATATCCCATTCATCCTGTTGACATACATTCATACACTGATGGCAGGAGCTAACTGCCCATAGAGTACAAAGTAAACTCATTCACACCATTCATACACTCACACACCAATGGCACAGACCTCGGGAGCATTTTGGGGTTCAGTATTTTGCTCAAGGACACTTCGACATGTGGGGTGGGGGATGCCAGGATGGTACCACCAATTGGTGGATGACCCGCTCTGCCACTAAGCCACAGTTGTCTATGCCGTTATGCTAGTAGCAGCTAACGTAGCCTCGAGCTGCTAGCATCAAGTAGAGATGAGGAGCGGGCTACAGAGGTCTGGTAAGCTGCCAGATTTATTTCAATTTCAAACTTGTAGTCTTCAGCCCCTACCGACACTGCCTCAAGTGACATCACTTGAAGCAATTTATCAGACTTCACGCAGCTCGCTCTGGAGCCACAAAAGGCTTTATACAACTTTTTTAGTTCTCCCCAAGACCTGTAAACAAACTTTGATGTGTAAAATTGGCGGAGTTCCCCTTTAAGCGAGAGTAAAACTGCAGCTGTGTGTCAAACAGGCTGCTGATTGGATGCTTGTTACTCTGCCTCTGCTCAAAGTATTAGCATCTACATCATGTTAGTTTTCCGTATACAAACATATAAATACACACAAAACAAGTAGGGCTCCATGTGTCTTTATATTTATAAATTAGTTAATTTCTTCTTAAGGAAACAATTGTCTTGGCAGATACTTCTGGATCAGTCTGTTGGTTCATTCAACTCTTGGGTACAGAGCAAAGTATCTTGATAACTGCCTGCAGGATTGAAGTTAAGTTTGGTGTATATTCGAGATCCCTATAGAAGGGATCCTAATCGTAATGCCATAATAATATCAAAATCTCTCCGTGACCAACACTTCATCATCATTGACATCTTGAAGAATAATGGCTAGATTCCTAGCAACAGACTGTCACAACCATGAGGCCAGAATATCCCCTTGAACTAAAGCGATATTAAAAGATTTCCTTCAATACACACATCAGCGCGCTAGCATAAGTTATATAAAAAGTATTGTCTAACTAATGTAAAAAAATTATTACATTTGCTGTCTCCAGAGAATGACTTTGGACCCACATAATCAGACCAAGATTTCTACTTTTACACAAGAACACTGTCATACCATCCTGCCCTCCTCTGGGGAGCACATTCATGGTTCACTGTGCTGACCCCTTGACTTTTAGTTTACCACCACCCTCAGGCCAACATTTCCACTTGTACATAAGATCTCTCAAAATGTAAAGGGCAAATTACCATGAAAACTGTCATACTCCCCAGAGGAACTTTGTCCATTTTGGTCAATGTATGACCTTTTCACTGGAACCACTCTTGTGCCAAATCAGCAATGTTGTACACAAAATAACTAATGGCCAAATTGCTGTGAATTTTGCTGTGGATGTTTTAAGTCTCCAGAAGATACACCTTAATTGATTTTGGTTAGTGTTTCCTGTAGTGCCCCCCTTGACATAAGATATTTAATATATTTTGTGGCTGATTCTCATTATATTTTCTGTGCATATTCATACTTTCCACAGGAAAAACACATCTGAACTTTGTGATTCAATTACCTGTTCTCTAGTGCCATTCTGAGGTCACACTTTAAATTTTTAGCCCCCCTGGCAGCCTAGTTTGTACAACACAATACAACACGTTTGTATTGTGGGGTGTAATGGACATTGCAGCTCCTTAGGGCTAATAGTGGGGCGTCAAACATTTAGTCTTGTTTAGTTCATCAGCACTTGTTAGATGAGTCAAAAAGGTAATTTCAGACACTACACTTCACACTTCTATTTACTCTAATGTTCCCTGTTAATCCAATGGCTCCAGCCTCTCCAACGAGAGGATCTACTATTGTAGCTGAAATTGGTTTGCAAGGGAGACAAATTTGTCATCTGAGAATTTTCAAGGTCTTTTACAAAGTTTCCCAAAGTGAACATTGAAGCCGAAAATCTAAAAGCAAGTTGTGCATCTATCAACTCTCATCTGGCTTTTCTCTAAAGTAAAAGTGTGTTACCCTTTTTTTTTTTTTCTTAGACAAGTGTCTAGTCATGGCAAGCTGGTGCACACTGGCCTAGAAAAAAAGAACAGCTTGTGGTGCTGAAGTTTCCTCCCCTGTCTAGTTATTTTTAAAATGCCCCATTTCCGCCATTGTTGTGGCATTGTTTTGACCTTACGCTGAACAATTTTCCCCAAGTCAAATTAGCTTTCACCATTCAAAGAAATGTTGTAATATAATGGTTTGACGGTTCTGCCTGTGAAATATAAAAGAAATGGAAAGCCATGCCACTGGGGTTAATAATATTCCTCCTCTTCAACAAGAACCTTGGGAGCCTAAGTGTCCTTCAAACCAAACGGCATCTCACTTATGCTGGGCATCTTGCAGCACTCATGGGTAATAGCAGTCTACTTTCCCAACTCCGCGCACATTGTATCAGGCTGATTCACATGCTTCCCCTGCTAGAATGGTTAACATTGGTTGGTGGTAGAAAGGATGCTAAATGTTTCTCCTTCTGTAATTTTTTCAAGGTTACTAGAAAAATATCCAGTGATTATAATTGGTAAAATCCTTTTGTTGCTATTACTTCTTATATAATCTTCTTTGTACATGAGAAAAAGCATCTACTGCAAGAGATCAATAGCAGCTCATCAGTCTTTCGAATGCACCAGCGTGAGAACTAACGTCAGCCTTCATGCAAGTCAATGAGCACCTGGAGTGCTTTTCCCAGAGGCCGCTAAGTGTGCATAGCAAGGGACTACCAGGGAACTGCAGCAAGGTCTCACAAACTGCTTTGATAGGGCAGAGTCAAGGAGGCTTCGTGTGGAGATGCTGGGCCCGCCGAGGTTTACAACACCTGGTTGTTTCCCATCTCCTGAGCAGCACAGATCTTATATGCCTTTCTGTGCCCAGCCTGCTGGGAATTGGGGTGTTAGATACAACAAAAAAGGTGACTGAGGAGTGCTGAGTTCGGGATTATGATTTATTAATCTGCACTCCTTTTAAATTCCAAACTAATGGTGTAGGGCTATGATGCACACTCCGGGGAGTAATCTTAAAACACAGAACAATTCAGATTCACCAAAGTCCTGTCTTCTCTAACTGCTGGAGAATAGACAATCTAGCACAGTGCAGCCAAGGGACACGACGAACAAAAGCTCCAAAGCCAAAAGTTCAAGAAGTGGATGTCATTGACAAAAAACAGTGACGTTTATCTTTCCTAGTGGACTATATTTTAGTACTCAAGCAAAAAGCTGGGCATCTGCTTAATATAGCTTCGTCCATGAAGAGTTGAGCTACATAGTGTAGTCTTTTTGGCCATTATTTTGATGAATACCAAATGAAGAGACTTCTGATATCAAGTTTTTATGTTGCTTGCGCTTTCAGAGGTGTATTAATTTAGAAGTTGGGTATGATTACAGTTAATTTGGTCCCACCTGTGAGGCTACAAACACACAAAAAAACAGTCAAAGTCAACTGTTCTGGTACAGTAGAGGCCTCAGGTGTACTTTTCGACCGTGGAGATTCATCCAAGAGACTTTTTTTTTCTGCCAGACATTTCTTTGGCAATCTTTCACTACTTGACTTGGCTCTGAGGTTGCACGTAACAACCCAGCCAACAAGGTGGTTAAAGAAGCAACAATGTTGAAGCATACAAATGTTAGAAGGTGTCACATCATCATTACAACTTTTTTCAGGGCTGTCAGCTGCATGCCAGAT
The DNA here is from genome assembly GCA_011952105.1 of Coreoperca whiteheadi. NCBI lineage: Eukaryota > Metazoa > Chordata > Actinopteri > Centrarchiformes > Sinipercidae > Coreoperca > Coreoperca whiteheadi. The sequence continues at coordinate 14,186,197 of CM022474.1, read as the reverse complement.
CTCACTCTAGCTGCATATGAAGTCAATTATGTGCAACCATTCCCCTTTGGTAATGCATAGATGTCACTTAGAATGTATTTTTTTTTTTGTGGTTACTTTGATACCTTTTTAATATGAAGGCCATCCATCATTACAGATGTTGTGGTCTCCAGCCTGGTGTTGTCAGGCAATTACAGTAGTCATGAAAATGTGATGCATTTCCTATCAGAGCTAGCACCATATGTTCAGTGTGTGTTTTTATGTCTGTGTATGTGTACATAGGTACTGCATGTATGTGTGTGAGTGAACAAGAATAATGAATGAGCCTAAGTAAATGCAAGTGATAAAGAGGAACGGGTTCTTTGGGTAGACGACAGGATATCTCTCTCAATTTAAGCACATTTAAAAATCTATGCTGTACTGTGCTCAAACTGCTCATCACTGATAATTTAGTAAAACAACAGATTATATATATTATTATATTATAGATTATAACATACATAAACTGCTATATTGAATACCAGTTTGTGCCCAGCTGGCTTAGCTAAAATATAATGCATAGATGTTTTTAGCTATTGAAATGACCACTTCATTAATAAATTGTACTCATTACAAAGTGATAACTGTCTCTGAATGTAGCTTTTGTACTGGCTGTTTGGGATTTCCTTTTAAAGTGCTGTGTAAGTGCGAGGGCACCACTACCTGCCATCTACTATCTACACTAACCACTATCCTTCACCTGACAAAGTTTGGGAAAGGACACAGATGTTTCTAGTCTACTTCGTATAGTTCAGCCTAGTTCCGCCGTGGGAGCCCAAGTTTTGCGTTTGAAGAGTGGATGTGAGGGGTAAATGGGACGGGGGTGATGGGCCGGTGGGGGTCTGTATGAGTGGACACGAACGCAGGGATGTGAATAGATGGTCTAAAATAAGAAGTAGCCCCTTGGTCAGAGTCGTGGCAGATGGAGGCTCAAAGAATGAAATGATGCCAGCATTCTTTGTGCAGTCTGGTGCCAGCAGTGCACTCGATGGACCGCTTGAGACCAGTGTAGGGCCGATATGATAAGACAGCTGCCTTAGCCTAACCTCCACAAGGTCATTTTGGCCAGAGTAGAGCATCGCACTGATGAGGGGAGGCACCCTGAATCCACAGAAAGACAAGTTGAAGATGAAGTTGAAGAAGATGAGATGAAAGTGAAACAAGTCATGATTTTTTTAACTGTGGAACTTGAAAGATGCGTTTTCCAAGAAGCATTATTAAAGTTTTCACAATTTGTAGTGAGTTCTGTTATGTGAGAGTGGTAAGAAGTTGTATTGGTTGTGAAAGTTTTAAACATTAGCACACTGTTTCTGAACTATGTTTTAAATAAGCTACCCAGTATATCAAAGCAAAAATTAGCATGGAGAAAGTTTGGAGGTGCTAATGACTTTGACTGTCCCTGTGGAAAGGCTTACTGTTCCAGAGAACTTATAGTGTGTGTGTGTGTGTGTGTGTGTGTGTGTGTGTGTGTGTGTGTCTGCGTTATGGAGCGAGAGTAGAGTGTGATTCACTAGTTAATAAATCATGCCAGATGAGTTTATCATGGAGATACAGAAGCTCCTCTGGGTCCTGAGCTAACAGCGAGTATCTGGGAGCTGGTACAACACATGATGAAATGCCGTTGTCATGTATATCACTTTTATAGCCCCTAACTTTCTACCTTCATTGCTGTCAAAGGGGCAGGATGAGTGACTGTGTATCAAATATACCAATGTGTTGACTTATCAAACTGGAAACATTTTGGCTCACGCACTACATTTACTGCCACGGCACCTTAAAATCAGTTTTTATCAGCTTAATCCGGTTTGATTATCTGCTGGCAACAAATTAACTATTCTTGTTTACTGTAATTGAGTTCTTCGATGAGTACTTGGTAATTCTGTTGAACTTTCTCATCTTCGCTTTCACAGGGGCATTGATAGTATCTCCCCAGTGTGCATTGAAGATGCTCTTATCTTTATGCAGCTGATGCAGCTTGTCATCCATTGGGGAGTGTACTCGGATAATCATCATTAAATTGACTTGATAGGTTCTGACTCGATGACTAAATAAGCAACTTGCAACAGCATTATTTCAGCATCATGCTCAAATGAGAAAAGGGACCATGATCATGTCTGTAATCTTTTCTATTTTATTTTGGCATCACATTTCTTGGAAAATCTTGTTTTATATCGAGGGGACCAAACTCTTTGGAATGACTTTGAAGGCAAGAGCGGGCAGTGCACCATTCCTCCTGCGCTCCTCTCAGGGAATAAAAGTCAGTATAACGGCTATCTCAGCTAATGACTTGGGAGAACAAACCTTGGTCTCTTAACATCTAAGACTTATTATTTTTAGCTCTCGCCAATGCTAAGCTTATCCCTTTTACAGGGAGCACGTTTTGTGATATCAGATGTGGAAATTAAAGCTAAATGACTTAAGGGGAAGATTGCCCACACTGCAAGTAGGCTACTCTGACCTTCAATAAAGCTAAGCTTGACATGCCTATTTCCCCCCTTTTTTGCTCAAGTCTTTTCAAATCAGCGAGCTTGTAACATGAACGCTTGGTATTAACTGCCATCAGTTTCCTACATTTCTCTAAGGTCCGTTTTTGCTGGAATTCAGACGACTTTCCCTGAGATGATAGGCTTAAAATGGCCTTTTTTCCACTTTAATGTTTTGACTCAAATTAACTATTGAATGATGATCAATCCACATAAGTCTTCAGTTTATCAGTATTTCGATAAATAATTTTTTATTAAATGTATTAGAAACAGCACGGTATAAACTCAAGAGTACAGAAGCCTCCACTGTTTTTTCAGCTGCTAAGTTTTGTTCGCGCTGTTTTTTTATAACATTGACCAGCATTACGTAGATAGAATGGTAAAGCACATTTCTTAGTGGACTGTCAGTTTTTTACAGGGATGTGTGTGTTTTTGCCTGGCTTAACATGCAGGGAACCACAACTCTGTTTTGTAAGTTTAAATTTTTTTTTTTTCCCTTTCTCTTTAGGAAAACTAAGGAAACTAAGATGAAGATGAATTGATTACTAAAATATGTGACCCTTTTATACACTCTAATCTCTCATTTAAAAGTTACCTTTGTAACACTTGTTGAGTTTGAGTAATTGCAGTTTATTTTGTATTTTGTAACACCTCAGTGGGTGGAGTGGATGGGCTATTTTGAGTCTTTATTTTTATATTTTTTTAATATGCCCACTCTCACCTCTGTGCCTTCTGGTTCGCAGAAGAGCTCAGCGCTTCAAAGTTCCTGCCGATGTTTTTGACTCCTTCTAGTAATGAGATGAAGTACAGTACATAAGGGGAAGAACTCTCAAGATGCTTTTCCAGGGGGCTTTGGAATACATTTGGTAAAATGTTTATGATGCCAAAGACCAGGGCTGGCTTCTCATTAGCTGATCTACCCGTTGCAAGTGTTACAGCGGCATTAGTCTTTTGGGTTAATCTTCAAACGTTCCCATATTTATACCCATCAAATACCAGTGACTGCCTGCGACACCCTTGTGTGCATTCGGGGAACTTGCTTAGTTAAACGCCACAGAATAAATGCAGAAATGTGAGCTAAACTTGACAAGATCAAACACACTGGTGAATGTACAGACGCTGGCCAGTGTTCTAAGTGTGCTGCATTATTCATGCTCTCCAACATGGGGTTCCTAATGAGAGTCTGGTGGCTGTTTTTGGAGTTAGTCATGGAAATCAGTGTGACCCGTACTTGAGTCTATGGACAAAGCTTTGCATTTGTGGTGCAGTGAAAGTGGAATTAAAGGCCAACCAACTTCATCAGCACTCCAATTTAGGAGAGTTTTGATTCAAGTTCCAGAAATCATTCACATTCATCACAACCTTGTGTCTTTTTTAAGTTCTGTCTGTCTTATAGTTTTGCCTTTACACTCAGAAATTATTATTTTAAGTGTAATATAACATCAGAATAGGGGATGATGATGAATATTTGTCAGAAATAAGAATATTCTGCAGTTTTCCTCAATAGTAATCCTTAGTTTTTTCCAAGCATAATTTTTTAACTTAAAGAAGTTTTCTTAACAGCGCACCATTTTGTGATATGCTGTAGACTTGACATTCCCTCCAGAGGGTTGCTCTCACAACAAGCAGCTAGGGCCTGTGGTTAAATGCAAAATTTACTGCTAGCATTGTAATAAGCCAGTGCAACAAAATAAGGATTATCACCCTGTGGCATGCTGGTTCAGTAGGAGGACGCTGAACCAAAGGCTGCGCATCCATCCTATTAACACCACATATCCCTTGAAGAATAAGCAGCAGGCTGCAGCTGAGCATGTTGTCTTCATCCTTGAATCAGAACTGGCAATAACATATTCAGACTGAAGGGCCTCAATTAGACACTTTAAAACTCTGTGTAATTGGTGTCTTTCTGCAGATTGCCTGTGGATATGTAGTGCTCAAATTAACACAGCCCAACTTTATGTCTGTAGTGCTCTGATTGTCATGCGGTGGCAAGGTAACGGAGACGCAGTGATTTTTATACTTCAGTGTGTGCTTTGCTCTGACAGGCACCTCTGTTCTGAGGTTCTAGTTAAACTGTACTCACGGTAGAGAACTGCATATGTCTACTGTATTTATTTTATATTCATACTGTACATGAAATTAAATTGAGTTCAAGATTTGTTGGTTAACCACTCCAGAACTTCTAAGTAGGTGCACATCATCAACAATCCTAATTGTTTCATCGAGTAAAGTTTTACTTGAAAGCATTGGATTTATTTGTTAGAACAATTTGGGCCTCAACTAATGATTATTTTCATTATCAAGTTATTTTCATTATTATGTAATCTATAAGTTGTTTTTTTCATCTGTATTTTCTCTGTTTTAAGCATATACCAAAACATTGGTTAAACAATCACTTTAAATCCATCCTGCTCTTTAAATAGGAGTTGCAAAATGCTTTTCATTGCATATCACCATATTTTATCATTAGTTTGAGCTGCTGCAATGCAATTTCCTACAGTCCAGGCATACCTTTACTTCTTGTTGCTTTGTGGTACTTCCTCTTTAATAGAATTATTGTAATAATGAAGAAACAAAGACAAAGCCGAGCGATTCAGTGGTAGACATTCAGAGTTTGCTGTTGGTGTGGAGGTCGAAATGACTCACCTTTCTGCTAGTGACACATGACTGGCACATCTATTCACCAAGGTCAGATAAGCTGTGGAAACAAGAGGAAATGGATTGGATTCCCACAAATTGTTTAACAAGTGATTCCCAGTTATGACACTGATGGAGACCTTTGGGGAAAAAAGAAGTTCAGAAGAATCGATAGTAGTGGCTCTGAGAGCTGGGAAAAAGGTTTGGGACATTGAGTTCAGTTACAATAAGTGTTACCGTCAAGTTACTGTAAGTCTTGGACCTTTCTGTTATTCTTACAGTATCCATGAGCACCTCGCTGAAGTATGAAAATATCCTGGTCCTTGCTGTCAGAACTATTTCCTCTGTCAGTCTTAGCTCTATAGCAGCCCTTTGTCGCGTCAGTGCGACTATGTAGACAGGCCTGACTGCTCTCCAATCTAAACATGTCAGCTTCACCGTGTCTTTTCCTCAGGCACAAGCAGCCCTCTGTTAGTCACTAAGGAACAAACACATGTGTAGCAAAGGAAAGCCCCAGCCTCAGCCACCAGAGTGTGAGTCCTCTCAGCTTAAAGAGCACCCCAGCCTGGCTACCAGACCCTCCCAGGAGGGACCTGGTTAGTGGCCAGTACCTGCAGAGCCCACCAGAGACCCAACAGAGCCCCGCAGTCAGTGGCTGATGGGCTATGTGAGTGGGCTTGTTACACTCACCCTGGTTAAGGAGCAGCTGGGGGTCCAGTTCAGGCAGGGGGCTCTGCCCATGGATCAAACGCTGCCCTCTGTCTCTCTGCCTCCATGCTGGCAACCTTATGAATGTTTCAGTGATGTGCTGTGAGGTCTGCCTAGTCGGGCCTAATCCTGCGCTCCTCGAGCCATGCTACTTCACCTTGCCACAGAGACACTGCTTCTCATAGAGGTGGCTGAGATGTGGTCAAGCAGATGCAGATATTGAACTTCCTGGGGGCTGCTTTTGTCCCCCCCCCCCCAATGTAGATAGAGACAGGTGGGATTAGAGCACTCGGGCATCAGGCCTTTTCTCTCTCTTACTGACTGTTAACAATCCCCATATCGAAATCCTGTCAGCACAGTGCTTTGTGTCTTCCATTAGCATTTTGTTGTGGTGTGCATCTTGAATGGCTTGGTACGCTTCTAGAACCTCTCACTCTGGCAGGCATCTTTAAAAGGCGATACATCCAATACTAATGAGGCTGCTTTCATACTAAAACTGCATTGGCACTTTTGTCACTTTACAGTTCCGCTTTGTTTTCCCAACCTCATTTATTTGAATCATGACAAGTGGTTTGCTGTTGACAAACTGACACAAGTAATAATACATATTAGAGAAATTTCTTTCTCTAATCAGTTCTGGAAAACAGCCATTATAGGTTCAGTACACAGTTAAAATATTTCAGCATTCAAATGTTATTCATGCACAGTCAGCAGGGGTGTCTCCTTTTCTCCCTGTGGTCATTGACTTCAGCTTGTAAGCTTCCTGTTTCTGATAATTAAAGGTGAAGTGTGTGTGCAAGTGCGTGTGTAAATGAAAGGGAGGCTAGATCATAGAGTATGTTGCTCACTCTCCTGTGTGAGTGCAGTGGTAGCCTTTGCCCTGTAGAAAGCGCTGGCTGCTGCTGCTACCCACTCGCTGACTAAGTAAAGGCTACATTTGCATAATTATCTGTTTAATTGTTGGGCTACTGCAAGAATATGGTCCTTTTTTGTAAGCTGTGGAGTCCACACTAAATTTGTTATAAAGATATGGGGGTAGAGATTACAAAACAAGCAAACCGCCAGCTCATGGCTTTCTTCTGCTTAACCTGATAATCGTTTGTGCTCATAAACACTTTTCTGCCCACGCACATTTTTGTGAGATAATTTGCCAAATGATTTTAAAACAATCACGTTGCTCAGAAGTGACAAGAGTACCCGCTATGATTAGGTACTTTATCATGTTACTGAAAATAAAATTAGAGTTTTAGGGGGAGGAAGGAGATCAGTAACATTTACTGCACTACTGCAGCTATATATTGTTTCAATACAGCGACATCTCGCTCGGGGACATGCAAGGCAGCTAACTAATATAAGTTGTTGACAGGAAATGGAATAATTAAAAATAGATGTAAACTTTAATAGTTGTGATGGTGGTTGTTTTTTCTCTGCTGAGCAAGCAACACATGATGGGGGTCCCATCTGTGTTTTACAGTCCAGTGACAGTCGAAAAGCATTAGTGCCCCCTCCCCCTTTCCCGATCTCCTCACATCCCCCCGTCTCCATCCTGTTTTCATCTCCCAGGCTTCAGCTGCGGTCCTGTGAAATGCTCTACTACTGAACAATTAACTGAGAGACTGTGAACTATGATTCATGTAATTAATATTTTGTGCAGAAGAAGTGGAAGAAGGATTGAAAAAAACCCAAACATAAAGCTAATTTTAATTGAATCAACCCCTGGGAACAGGTCAGAGGAGCAAGCAGAATCTAGCTCTGCTATCCGATTCCCAGTGGCCGGGAAGGTGTGCGTGTGATTTGTTCTTCTGAATAATGTTGTGGACACTCTGAACCTCCCTCTAAGTAATAGTATTCAAGTATGCACTTATCTTTTCTCCTCATGCCTGCTTGACGAAGTGGGAAATGCAGTATTTAGGAACTATGCGAAAGAATGTTGAATCAGTAACTTTGTTCCATATTACACCGCCATAGCTCTGCAGGGTGTTGTTCTTTGGTATACAGTCTCAGTTTCCCTCAGTGGCGAAGCTTGCACTCACTCTGTGTTTAAGCTATCAGTGGTGGGTAGAGGGCTCCTTTGAAACTGACTATAGTACGAGTGTTTGTGCCCACTGCTGCTGCATTTGCTGCGCTGGGCAGCCTCTGATCAGCCTGAGCCTTGCCTGCAGAGAGCTGGCGCAGCCTCCAATCCTATTCTATGTTCAAAGGTAAAGCAGACCTCTCATAGGCCCCTTCTTTGATGTGCTGTTCGACACCAGGGTCATATCTCTGCCACTGCACATCTCCTGGCAGACGTCAAGAGCCAGTCCAATGGAAGGAGGAAAAAAAAACCTTAATTTGCAAGTCACAATGCATTTCTACAGACATGCTTCATATTCAATTGCAGGCCTGTTTCTTGAGCCTGTTGGTATTATTTACGAGTAGAGAACAACAACGGCAGCACAAAGTGGAGAATTAAAAGAGCTGCTGCATTTAAGCCTCTAGTGCTGGTTGGTTGAGAAGCTGAGCCAGGATTAGAAGTAGAACAATGGTTCCCTCACAATGAGCATCCTCCATATAGCGCATCGCTGTATCTGCTGCAGATGGAAGGCTCACCTATAAGCATCCGAATTAGACTGCATTTACTCTTTGCTCATCAATCTTTGGATTTTAAATGACTTAAGTGAAATTATATGCATCATTTCATCTGATATACTGTCCCTCGCCAAAACCCCTCAACACTTATTTAGCAGATTCTGCTATGGTGTGTAAATTAGCTGAAAATAATGGAAATGATCTCAACAAGGTGTTAAATTTAACATCACTCGGCTTGTTATGTGGCTTGCCAAACACAGAGCACAGAACAAATGAAATCAAATGCATTTTGGCGCAAGAGCTATATGACCACCATAGCATCTCTGAGGAGTATCTGTCTTAATGATTTATACCGCCACAAAGACCTCTGAGAATTAGCAGTTGAGGGTGATATTCACGGCGTCGTTTCAGTGTTGCAAATGAGTGTCCCTTGGATGCGTAATAGGAGGAAGAGGAGCTGAGAAAAGTGAGGAGATGGCCCTTTGCTTGCTTTGCCGGGAAAATGATGCCAGTGTTGAGAAAAGGGATTATAGTTGTTTCTAGTTTGCTGAGGAGACAGCCTAAACCCTTCAGTTTGGTTTCCTGAGCTATCACCTCAGCCATTAGGTTGAGTAACTCAAGCTTCGAGCTTGCAAAGAGTGAGTCAGTGTTCAAGATTTATTTATTATTGGTTGTCATGCAAACAAAGCTGCAGCTATTGAATAGACATCTTTGCTCAGGGACACACCCACGTTAGAGTTCAGCTTGGATAAAGTCAGCAGTGATTGTACAGTGATGATGAATATACTGTAGATGAATTTACATCTTCCTTACAATCAGTGGACGTCCTTTCTGATTCTTCAAGGTAATATATTCACTTGCTTTGTATACACAAAGTAATCAGGGTGGGTGTCAGTTTTCATCTACCCCATACTCATTGTAAGTGCTTACCTTGCTTGCTGCTCTTCAAGTTGTCATGTTGGGCTTGTCTAAAGGCTCGACCATCACAAGAGGGATTTTGCAAGAGAAGGAGATTTGCTGCATGCCACACCCATGCTCTTTGGTGGAGTGCCAAAAACTACCGGTTTGATGTGGAAAAACACCTTGAAATGCAGTAGTTAATCCTTTGTGATAAGCTCTTTGTCAGATGTTCATGTTACAGAAACAGTCAAGAGAATCCAGTCCTTACACACACGCGCCATAGTCAGGATTATAGCAGGTTTAGTTTGCACATTGGACACAAGATTGAAATAGATCCTGAATGAATGGGTCTTTGCCAAGATGGATGCTTAGGTGAAAATATCTTCCATTTGATTCTTAGAATCATGTGTAGAATACTTAATGTTATTATACAATTACAGGGCCATATGGATATCATTTTACAACCTCTTAATTTGACGTCATATCATTGCTGTTTGCACCCAAACATTCTGTTCATATTTGTGAAATAGTTTCTGAGACCGCCGTAAGAATTTCTGTTCAGAGCGTTACCCATCTGTGCTGGTCACCACCAGCATGCAGAGAGTCCCGGTGCCACTCAGGGTAGAGATGAGGTGCAGCGCAGCATTGTATTTGAATGTTTACAATGGCAGAGAGATGGTATCACACTAAACATCTTTCAAACATTTATCTCACAAAATAACTCAATTCACAACTTGCTGTAGCTGTTTGTTAGCATGTGATACTGACAATAATCTGACACTAGTTTATTTGTTATGTGGCAGCTGTCATAATTGCCTCTTTCCAGTCTCAACCGTAGCAAATATTTGATCCTCCATAAACAGCCAAAATAAGTGACAATCTACAGTTAGTGCAGTGAGGTGATAACATGCCATGCATCTGGAAGGGTTGTTCGGTGCTCCTGTACCTACTGTAATGAGGTCCAGTTGAAACAATGTCTAATTAGGTTGTCTTTAAAAATCTCTTAATTCAAAACTGACGTCACTTCAGGAAAATGGCCATGCCTAGTCAGTTTCCAGTGTATTCTGTAATGCCACAGATGTGGGATCACCACATAAAAAGACAAAACCTTCTGCCTGCCATTGGCCAGCAACTTCATCAGGCTCTTTTGCAGAAATGGGATGACATCATAGACTGTATAAAAATATGAGTGTAGTGTCTATGATGTCACTCATAGATCTTTGAACTGCAGAAGGGATTTTTTGCCATGTTTGTTTGTTACCAGAGCCAAAAATTCCAAATTTGGACAAAACGAAGCACTACAGCTGAGTTGTAATAAGACAACATGCTAACATAACAAAACATGCCTCTGTTTAATCTTTAATATTACACTAATCAATATTTTATTAACAGTGGGTCAAATGATTACTTTTTACATGAAAACACAGCAACGTCTTTCCTCAGGCTGTGTGACTCCTCAACTCCAACTCATCATCCGCACTCCACCATGAATAAATTACATGGAACTTTCTGTTATACTGGTTTTGCACATTACATTACCATAAGACTACCTCTACCTTGTATAATATATGTGTATATAAGTAACTGTTTATTGTATGTATACATTTTTTTATTCTATTCTAATTTTAAGAATGTGTATATGTTCTGTGTGTGTGTAGTGTGAAGGAGGCTAAAACTTAAATTTCATTGTGCAGTCCTGTGTGGTAGAATGACAAATACATGAACCTTGAACCTTGAAAGGGGTCACCCGTACTGACAAATTAAAAGAGGATTATCACCTGACTCTGCAGTTCCCCTCAGCTCTATACCTGGAGCATATTTAGCATCTTTTAGCTGATTTTTTTGGTTTAATGGATCCTCAAATTTGCCCACAGCATACACAGAAGCGGAAAACTACAACTAGAAATATTTAATTCATGGTTTAAGGGAGAAGCTGAAAGATTTTTTTTGTTGACCTCAGTTCTGTCAGATTTTTCTGAGAGCCAGAATTTAGCAGCCAGGAAATGAAGCACTGCCTATATGCGGTCCAGCAGCTACCTCACTCCAAGAAGTGACCACACAAGGTGGTAAAGGACTTTGGGCATAAAGGGCAAAATTTCAGGCCGACAATGAGCATTGCACTTCTTTTCAACATCAAGTGAATATTGACTTCACTTTCTTTCTTCCTCTCTGTGCACTTTCTCAAGACTTCAACTTGCTTAATGTAAAGTATACAGTACTTTAGAGACTAAGTAATTTTTTTGCAGTCTGTATTCAACATAGTGATAGAAATTAGATACGCAGGTGTAAAATTTGTTCAGTGATCACATTTATTGACTTCCCAGCGTGCCTTTATATGCTCAGCAATCATCATAACAGCAAATAATGTGAAAAGTTACCCCTCTACTACATCTCTTCCATCTATTTTATTACCGTATAATCTCCTGGACAGAGTAGAGCTTTGCAGCGACCAGCGCATTTAAACCCTTTGGAACCAATTGTAGGAGAAAGGCTGTCTTGGGATGCCCTCAGTGGAGAGCAGCTAGGCTCATTAGTTAAATCCCCACCGTGGGCTAATACAGGCCTCTAGGAGCGAAAGAGAGAGGGGGAGAGAAGAAGACATTTCTTTGACTCCTTCTCAGGGGTTTCTTTCCCACATTTTCTTGCATGCATCAGCAGCTAAGAAGGTGATGCACGTCGCCAGTTTTGAAGCCGCCTTCAGCGTTCTATTGAAGCCCTTCATTGGGGGTTTGACAGTGCTGGGTGCTGTGCTGGTGGTCAGATGTAATGTAATGGTGAAATTGCACATGTGATCATGGTGTTTACTACAGTGAAAAATACAAACATTTTAAAACAAAAGCTCTCTTCATGAACTTCACACTTTGAGAAGGTCCAGTTCAGCCCAGGAGGTTACTGACAGTGAACAGAATCTCCTAAAGCTTCTTCAGAATGTGGTGTACACATCCATGCAATGTGACCTTTTCCATTAGTAAGTGAGAGTAAAACTCTTGTTTTGTTCATAATGATTGGGGAACTGGAGGCCACAGTGCAGGCAGGTCCCCACTTAACCAGAATTTATCTTTTTGGCAGTACGAGGAGGGGTTTTGAGTGCTGTTATCTATGGCCTCCCCCTTGAACAAGTAAACAGCCCATTTATTATTAACTCAGGTTTAAGGTAGAGCATTAATCCTCTCTGACAGTTTGCCTACTTGTTAAGGCAGCCAGTTCTTCCTCCACAGCAGATGGTTTTCAGCTGCTGTTACTCTACTACGTAGCCCCACCAGATAAGAAATGAGAACCCTTCAAAGTTTGCGCTGCATTGTCTCGTTCTGCAATGAGTTAATGTAAGGCAATTATACATATCGGTTTTCAAAGGTGTTGTTTGGTAATATCAAGATACCTTAGAGACTGTTCATCAAAGTACCTCGTCACATAAGGAATTCATTTTGGGGATTTTGAACAGTCCCTCAAAGTTCATCTCCAGCTGAGGCAGCAGCACATGATTTTTGGTCAACTGAAATGGTCACTTCAAGTACACTTCATCATAAATTTCAGACACTGGAATTGGCTGTGGTGCTCTCCCATTGGATGACATAAAGTTTGGCCCCTTCTTCACTTTCCCTGCTGTTGCTGTTGATAATTGCACAAGAGCTCCCGTAGAGCCAGCTGTTGAAGTGTGTCCTGACTTGAACCTGCAAACTCAGTCACCCTGAGACTGGCTCGTCGGCTTTCTCTTCAACTTGCCTGCACAAAATCCCATTTACAGCGGCACAGTAGTAGTCTCAACAATTCAACAATCCAAGGTTGTTTAGAAAAGATACATGCTATGTCTCATGTTGTCCACAGCATAAGGGAGAGAACCTCTCTATCCCTGCTACCTTGTTCTCATTCAACCTTTCTCTTCACCAGTAGTGTAAATACTGGCTGAATGTTTGTGCTTACAGGGCTGATTTTATGGTTGGAAGGAAGCAGGTATGTGTAGAAATATAAGGATGCCTTTCTATTGTATCAGTGAGTGCGCCTAGGATTCAAAACCAGGAAATTCTATCTGTAGACAGGTTAAAAAGGCAATGCAGACTTTAGTACACTGAAGAAGGGGATATCTGTTTGCTCTCCATCAACACTGTAGCACATGAATCAGTGGAGGCCTGTGGGAATCAAGTGTGAAGCTGGGAGAAAAAGAGGCGAGGGAGGGAGGGAGGGAGGGAGTACTTTCCGACTTGAAGGCCCTGTCCCTTTTTTAAGTAGTGGTAGCACTCCCTGTGTGACAGTGCAAGTCCTCTGTGAGGAGAGAAAAGGTCCCCCTTTTTTGCCTGTAAGAGTGAATTCAGAACTGTCAGCAGAACTAATACTAATAGTTTATAGCTTGGAACCAAAGACAGGCACTCCAGATATCTGTGAACTACAGTCTGTCTTGTCTTCAGTTACTCCAACATCTGGTTCACAGTTTTTCCAGCATGCAGTTTAGTTTAGTGACACAAGCCATGCAGCAAAATGATCAAAATGTGACACTGCAGAGACACTTAATTTAACTTCCCACCTGATACAGGCTAGCAAGCCTAACTATTATGGAATGTGCAAGTTAAAAATAACTGAATGGGATAAAAGTACACTGTTACAGTACTTCTCCAGACTATCTATAGACTTTTTTTCTGGAGTATATGCATTTTTTTTGGAATCTCAAACACGGCGCACAGCAGTAGGACTAGAATAAAGAAATTGTTTGATTTTAATGAACGCAGCTCTAATTCTCTCATCTCTGATTATGAAGGAGGAAATGTATCCGACCACTGCTGAGATAAATCAGCAGGCATAAAGAGCCACATGAATTACGACATGAAGATAATTCTTTCATTCTTTTGGCTGTTTCACACATTCATTTCTGCTCTGCTGGTTTTTGAGAAAGAACGTGAATGTTACACAATAGTGTATCTGGTTCAATTAAGCAACTTTTTCCAACTGAAACGTACTTTCTCTAACCCACTCTAATACTTCAGCATTCATGCCATGGCAAATATAGAGGATTGTCTTGTACAAACAGTTTTGACCAAAATTGGGTCTTTTCCAAGGTTTGAAGTTATTCATTCAGAAGTGCCTGGGTATTGCGAGCACACGGAGAAGGAAAAGAAAGATTTGTTGGAATCATCAGCTATCCAAATGAAATGGAATATCTTATTTTGTGGGCATGCTTAATTTGGATTAACCATATGAAAGCAATTAAACGGAGGCTTCCATTTATGGGATGGCGGGAACAGAAAATGTGAATTTAACTGTTACCACTGGAAAGTATGAAATAAGACTCAGAGTAATGTAACCACGCTCTCCTCTTATTTCAGCCCAGGGTGTGTGTGTGTGTGTGTGTGAGTGTGTGTGTGTGCGCGTGTCAGTCTGAAGCTGTCTGTCCCTGCCTGCATACAGCACGGGCTCTGTTCTGGTGTCACCAGCAAGATCACAAAGAAGGCGCTACATCCTCCCAATCAGGTCCAGGTTTTACCCCAACCCTCAGCAGCCAGACCCGCACTCTACAGCCAATGAGTGGATGAGTGTTTCTGATTGTTGTGTGGGTGTTTGTTTCAAAGAAAGAGACAGAAAAATAACTTGAATTTTCATGTGTGTTTTGACAACAAATGTCACACAGTGACAGTGTATGTGCAGAGACTGTTTACATGCACACCAGCGTACACTTACATCTGATGATGTTACTCATTACCTCAGTCTCATACTGTGATGCTGTGATTATATACCATGGCAGCATGCCACGGTGAGATCGTTACCCATCCATCCATCCATCTTCTTCGGCTTATCCAGGGCCGGGTCGCGGGGGCAGCAGTCTATGCTAAATATATTTGTAAAATAATTGTATTTATATTCTAAATGGTCGATTGAAGTAAAAAGGCAGGAAGGAGAGCTAAAACTGCAGCGTGGTAAATGTGTGTGGCTATTGCCACAGGCAGTGCATTTCCTCATCATCACCTCAGATTCACCTCAGCTCTTCAGTCACGCCAGACATCTGAAAAGCAACAACACGAGAGGCACCTGTAGATGTAAAACCACAAGAGGCAACACATGAACAATAAATATACAGGAGTACAGGAGGTGTGCAACGAACATTTAGTTTCACTATTGATTGAACAATTATATTTTAATCAATTTAAAAGGCCCATCACCGATTGCATGTCCAAACTATTCAATTAGTACACAACTGAAAAAAGGTTTTACATTTGTGAGGATTGTAACATGCAGATATGTTAGTTTTACTTACTAGATCAACATTTTTAATGAGCACACCGCCTTACATCATGCCCCAAGACAACTGTTGTAATGCATATTGTAGCTTCAGGTTGAAAACCTAAATCTAGCTCTTAATGCCAACACAAAAGACCAGGTGATAAATTGTATTAAAGGAGCTTTAAGCAGGGTGTGAAGTACAGGGGAGCCGGGGGGAGGTTGGCTCCCCTTAATAAGACATGAACTCCCCTGAAAACATGATTTGTGAAATTTTAGGGATCTAAAATATTGACAATATGCTGTTTTTGCCATGCATTTCTATTTTTCTGTATCTTCATAATCATGGATCATGTGCAAAATTGGGCTATAGATGTATGATGCATGAGGGTGATTCGTCTCTTAATTACCTCTAATAAAGATACCGGCATGCATGCTATTCTTGTCATCAACATCGAAGCGTATGGCGGCGCAATACCATAAACCTCACTTACTTAAACTCAAAGATCAGGAAACAGAACAGGGCTCTGTAGTCACTTCTGTTTTAAGGTAAAGGCTATTCCCAATTAACTGTGTTATTTACTGTTGGCATTGTAGCCTATTGTATGTGATGGGTGTCAGTGAGGACTGGATCCATTGTGGGACCCGGGACTATTTTTGTTGGTATTTACAATACCCATGCATGTGTGTGTTATAGACTGGTTTGTTGATACATCCTCTTCTTTTCCTTTCGGCTGTTCCCTTTCAGGGGTCGCCACAGCGAATCATGCGCCTCCATCTAACCCTGTCCTCTGCATCCTCTTCACTCACACCAATTAACTTCATGTCCTCTCTCACTACATCCATAAATCTCCTCTTTGGTCTTCCTCTAGACCTCCTGCCTGGCAGCTCCAACCTCAGCATCCTTCTACCAATATATTCACAGTCTCTCCTCTGAACGTGTCCAAACCACCTCAATCTGGCCTCTCTGGCTTTATCTCCGAAACATCTAACATGAGCTGTCCCTCTGATGTACTCGTTCCTGATCCTGTCCGCCCTCGTCACTCCCAAAGAGAACCTCAACATCTTAAGCTCAGCCACCTCCAGCTCTGCCTCTTGTCTTTTCTTCAGTGCCACTGTCTCTAAGCTGTACAACATCGCTGGTCTCACCACCGTCTTGAACACCTTTCCTTTCATTCTTGCTGATACTCTTTTATCACACAACACCCCTGACACTTTTCTCCACCCGTTCCAACCTGCTTGCACTCGCCTCTTCACCTCTTTTCCACAGTCTCCGTTGCTCTGAACCGTTGACCCTAAGTACTTAAAGTCCTGCACCTTCTTCACCTCTGCTCCCTGTAACCTCACCGTTCCACCTGGGTCCCTCTCATTGACACACATGTATTCTGTCTTACTGCGGCTAAGCTTCATTCCTCTGTTTTCCAAAGCAGACCTCCATCTCTCTAGATTCTCCTCCACCTGCTCCCTGCTCTCACTACAAATCACAATGTCGGTTTGTTGATACATGACCCTCGCATTTGATTGTATTGAGAAAATGTGCTCATCTGAATGTGATGGGTAACTTTGACCGTTGTTTATATTACACAGTGTACTATGCCCTGATTTAGTTGGCTGTATTGTATCATACTTGTTTGACTTTGATAAGCATGTGGAGGTTTGATGTGGTTGATTATTAAATTGTGTAACAGGACACAAAGCAAGTAGGCCTACAATCTTGCAGCTATGAATGTTTCTTTGCAACAAGAGTCACAGTCAGCCCGCAAAAGCCCCTTCCCCCCAAAAAAAGTGAGCTCCCCAGAAAGCCATGGTATAGTTCTCAAAAAAGGGACATTCACTGACACTATGTCGCACTAGAACACCAGCATCTCAGACCAAAACAAATGGACGCTGCAGCATACCAGACTCCATTGAGAAAATAGGAATTTTACTTGTAGATCATCCTAAAACACACTTCATTCAAACTGCCAGAAACTAAATAAAACTCGCGAAAACCGTCTTTGTTAGTCTTTCTACTGTTCCAACAATCACTAACCGTTGTTTGGTCAAAATAAACCCTTAAGTTACCGACAGCTGCAATGGCTGATGTAGACAAACGCGCCTGTCACAGTATGTCCATTAAAAGTGCATGGTTTTGCCACTTACAGGCTCAGATTGTTTTTGGAAGTGTCTGACAACATTATGAAAAGGATCGCTACATAGCTAAACCTTTTTGTTAAACTGTAAGATTCTTTTTGTTTAACCAGAAACAGCCGTTTTATTGCTTTCGCCTGCCTCCAGACAACTATCGTTAAACACACTTCATTCAAACCCTACAGAAACAAAATATAACTCATTAAAACCATCTTTGTTAGTTTTTCCACTATTCCAACAATCACCAATTTCTATTGTGATATTAGTAACAGTGACTTGATCATACAATTTTCTGTTGATAATTTTTAGACTTAATTAAGTTCTTTGAAGGTGGATTTATATATTTATTTTTTAAATGTATTTGTTTTGTGGTGCAAGGTGTCCCAGGAAGCCCTAACATGATGGGGATGTGCATTTAATGTACCATCGTTGCTGTAAAAAAATAAAACAAGCTTTGGTGTGTATATTTATATGCTGTAGATGGAAATAAATGTACATGACAAAATGCTGTGCTGTAAATAACACATGCAAAGTAGTATAATCATAAAAAAACTAATAATGATGAAAAGGGGAATGATGAGAAATGTGTAAGTTCTAACAATTAAAATTTCCTACATAATATTCATTTAAAATGGTTCTTTTACTACATAAAAACCTAATACTAAGAATTCTAGGAGTTTAAATATCTTGAGCTTTGCAAAGACATGATAGTTTCCTTCATCTAATGCAGCTTACTCATCCAAATCAACACTCTACAGCCAGTGCATTAGAGTATCGACTGAACACGTGTGAATGTGTCAGGAGAGATAGAGACTGAATTTGTGAGTACATAAATGTGTGACACCAAGTGTGAGTGTACATGTGTGAGAGTGAAAAAGTAGAGGATGCATATGTTTCAGGGTTAGTGCAAGACTGTGTGCGCATGTGTGTGTACATACTTGTCAGTATACTGTATAGTGTGTGTGTGTGTGTGTGTGTGTGTGTGTGTGTGTGTGTGTGGGCCTGCTCTACACTGCGCTGGGGGCCAAAACACTAGAGATTGCTTTGATCTGGATTCTCTGTGTCTCGTCCAATCACAATCATGTCACCAACTCCCCACGGCAGGAGCAACTCATTCATGGTGCAGAGAGGAGACCCTCCTGCATGTTATTACTTTATATACACTTCATTTTACAAGAACTATGTTCACAAAATGGCTTCATCCATATCCCACAGAAGCCTCACTATACAGACGGACAAAAGGATTTTACAATCACTGGCAGGGATGTGGCACGCAACAGGATATGTTCACATTCGGGAACATGTGCAACAGTTAATTTGTTGGTAGACACAATATAGCACCAAAAGTATCAGAAAAGTTTAGGCTGGTTTGTGTTTAGTGGAGTCTCTCTGAGCAGAGGCATGTCTTGATAATCTGAGAGCTTTTGCTCCCTGAAACTGTAAGGAAGAATTTAACAACCTACAACACTGAAAATACATGTCCAGTTGACACTTCATCATCCTTGGAAGAAGTTTTTCAAAGGCTCTTGTCCTGAGTAAAAGAACTTGACACCGGTAATTGAAACTAAATAAATTTTTTCCAAACGTTGATGCCCATTGACATTTTTTTTTTTCAAATTAAATTATTCCTTTAATTGATGGTCATTTATCATAAATAGATAGTCATTCAAATTCCATAATAACGTAAAAAAAATGCTTGTAATACATGTCTTGACTGCAGGCTACAAGGATGACTTTTTACCCACATTCAAAACGCATTAGACCAATATTGCTGCCTCAGTGTGAAAGCACAGAGCAGTATTTGTTCAGATGGCTGTTAAAAGTTAGTGAAAAGACAGTGTAATCAAAATGGATAAAGGATTTTAATATGTCTTCCTTCTGGCTGTTTTGAAACCGCAACAGTGCTAAGGATTTGTCTTAGTCCAGCTATGAACTGTCTCTTGATGAAGTATGCATAGAGCCCAGAGGGTCTAGGCTATGAGTATATTTTCAGCATTTACAAATTGTTACTGTACAGTAACTTCAACTCACCAAAATGAGCAGTAGCTTAAAAGTAACATTCATATATCATTACTTCCACATGACTTTTAAAGTAAGTGTTGAAAAGGATCCCATCTATAACAAAGTAACGCTAGTTTCCTCTTGCCTCGAAGTCTCTAAGGCTTTGTTCAGACTGCAGGCAAATAAGATTTGTTTCTCAATTCAGATCTTTAAGACAGACAGTCCACGCTGTTATTTGCAAGTGATCAGATCAGATTTGTGTGTCCAGACATCACCAAAGCGTGATACCCTGGTGACTCGGCTTTCCAACGCAGAAGAATGGAATGGAATGAAATGGAGAATCCTTCAAGCTTTGTCTGTACAGGAGCCTCCCCCCAAAGTGCCAGCAGACAATTTATTTCAGCGTGTGTCCATGGACTGTTGTTCTCTGTGTTGTCCTCCATACTACTCTGCTAGTAGCAGCATGGATTCTACTTAGCCCCTCTGATGCATTTCCGTCACTCTGGATTTGACCTTGTCGTTGTGCGTCGCATTGCGAGTTATGCAAAAGACACTTTCCGATTTGAGCGGCCAGAGCGTCTGGACTGAGACGCATCTGTAGAATCTGTTGGAATCGTATTTCAAACCACTTTCATATGTGGCTTGGATCCCGATTTGCAAAATTGCATTTTTTGCTTACCAGACTTTCTAAAATCACTCTGGATACAATCTGGATATGCCAAAAAACAACAACAACGGATTTGGGCTGGTACATTTCCATGCCCTTGTTTTAATTCATGTTTTTAAATGCACATTAAAAAACCTAAGTGGAAACGCTGGAAATATAAAAAAAACAAAAACAAGTTTTACACTTGGCTGAGGTGGAAAGGCTGGTGTATTGATAAAAAGCACAGTGAGTAATAATTCTAAAGCATGCAGCGTTAGTGCAGAGAGAATGCATTGAAATGTGGGACTTTAATTAATACATCTGTGCAGTAATGCAATTTTTATTGGGATAAACTTTAATCATGGCACAGCAATCATATTTCCTTTTGTTGTTTAAGTTTTCAGTGTCAATTTGCTTCTGAAATTATATGCGTTCTTGAATTTAGGCAGAAGAGTAATAGGGGATTCCAGAGAGTGACAACTTGGCAGAAAGACAAATTTGTTGATAACTGGCGCTGACACTGAGTGATGGGTAGCAAAATTGTCTGCTCCCATTACCTTTTGGAATTGAAATAGATGTTGTTTCTTATCATTTGTATTCATTGCAACTGCGGCCCCGACTACATTACCTGACATTGATTATTGGTAAGCAAATGGTTTAGAATAGAAAATATATGGCATACAACTTCTAAGAGACCAAAATAGACCCTCAGTCAAATATCAGTAATATAATAATAAGCTATAATCACATAGCTTCTATTGCAAAATAATAATATATCATTTGTGCTTTTATTATTTGAAACACAGGACGAGGTTGTACATTCAGTAAATGAAGCTATTCACAGAGTTAAATATTAATCTCATCAGTGTGTTTAATTTTCCTTCGCACACCAAGCTAACACTGATGATGAAACAGCAAAATAAACTGATGCCCTGTCCAAGCACTGCATTAGGCCTTTTTACTGGACTCATATTATATGATCACAGGAGAGCAACAGCCTGGAGCAAATTGATTAGTTCAAAGAGGAAGTGGGTAAAAGAAAAAGAAAATCCCCATTCAGATGGCTCCTTGTTACCAGAGGCGACGACCAGCAGATGATGATCGCGGACTGGGCGCTCAGTCCGAACACCTGTCTAAGAGCAACAGATTTTGCCCACTAGTGTTTAACATGTTGGGGTAAAGAGCTCTGGAAATGAAAAAGCAAATAAAACAATAATGCCTTCTCCCTGCTTTGCAAAACAGAGAGGGCTTGCATCTGTGGGAGGGGTGGGATGTCTAACAAGAACTAATGCTGTTTATGAAAGCAGAGTTTTTGCATCTAATCACAATGTCTATTCCCATGGGCCTGCTAGTTCTTCATGCTTCCCTTCAGACTGGTAGAGCACCTCTCTTCCAGGAGCGCTGTATTTTTAGGATGTTGTGAAGCTTCCTCAGCTGCATACAGAATGAGATGCTCGCCTTTAGGGGGATGTCGAGTTTGAAGATGATGTCCTTTGGATTTGATTAATTCAGTAACGGAGAGAGAAGCTGTCCCTGACTCAAAATAGAGTCTCTTTAAATGACTATATTGCTGTTGTTTTCTTACTTTTCACTGTTTGGTCTCTTTGCCACTTATCAGCGTATCACGACAGGAAGCACATAAAAAAATAAAGAAGTTGTAGGGCTATCATTGACGGGAGCATGTTTATGAGTGAATCTGCTTGTGCGCGCGTATGTGTGCACACGCATGTGTTTTGCATTACCATGGAAGAATATGCTCAGCACAGAGAAGCCTGGCGCCTTCCCAGCAGAACCGTCTTTTCCCCCTTCCTCTCTGCCATTCTGCTGCTGCCACACTTGTCCAGAGCACAGCCTTCTGAAGTTTACCATCAAGGCCTACCTCTGTTCAAACCTGATTCACTTATAGTTTATTTTGTAGTAGTTTATTTTTGTTCCTAATTTATGCTGTTGAAGGTAAATATTAGGTACAGGCTGTACTGAAAAAGACCAGTTGACAAAAGCATTATGGCTGCCAAGGTAGAATGCAGTTAGTCATTTATTCAGAGTGGTCAGAAGACAACACCCACGCTGTTTGTGGCCGTAGTAAATTGTGTAGCTGGATGAACCATTCTGACAGTAAGTAGGAGATTTTAATGTCAACAAAATGGTCCGCAGATGTTAAACTGTACACACTAAGGCGTTTTTGCAGTAAGTAGTTGTTCACAAGAGCTTTGAAATGGATATATGTCTTATCCCTCTCATTTATCAGTGGCTGTCATTTCTTAGAAAAACAAAACGCTGTCCCCACATGATACTAAAAAACTCACAATTCCCCTGAAAGATTACAATAAATCTTCAAAAACCATGTGTACCAAATCCGGTTGGGCTACAGTACGCCAATCATGTACTTAATATTCTGGCTCATTTAGCATCTTGAAGAGAGATTAATGACATGAACAATCTTTACAACAATCCCCCAAAGATGAAAGAACTCTCAAACAAAAGCATATGCGCTACAACTTTGATTTAGCAGTTTAATTCAATGCTAATTAGATCAGATGCAGTGTCTCCTCATGAAATCTGCTCCCATCGTCTAATTATAATGGCCAGATATGCCATAATGGGACACATGTATTTCAAATCAAAGCAGCTCTGTGACAGAGAAGGGTGATAGGGAAGTAACGTTGACACTGACACCGTGTACGGACAGCGTGGACATTAGCTTCATCGTGTTTGTCAAATTGTGACAATGCCACCCTATGGCTCGCTCCATAGAGAAGAGGCTGCTGCTGGCAGGGTGGGAGGGCTAATTGTGTGTCTGCATGACTAGTGTGCAGCCCCGGGATGACTAATGAAGAATCCTCAGCTTTTGAACACGTCGTTTACCTCCTTCAGCACTAATTAATGGCTCATTGGAGGAGGACTGAATTTCACCCCAGCCCCTTTCACCTATTATCCACTATTTTAACATAGGCCTGCTCTGCATACTGAGCATGTATTAAAGAAACCCAAGTAATGTAAAGCCTCCACTGGAAGTCTTCCCTCAAAGTGTGTTTTTCTAATGAATTAAAGATGGCTTCCTTGCTCTCTGGCTGGTAAACACTGCTGTTTGCCGCATAATCAGCATACGGATTTACACAAATGAGCGCCATGGTTAAATTCAAAATCCAGATAATGGCTGAAAGTGAAAGACATTAAAAACGGTGGATGTAGTATCAGATGAAGTCGTACACTCGCAGCCCTTAATCACTGTCAACTTTTGTACTTGTGCTCTGTCTTATCAGCCGTGAGAAATGATCACACATCCTGTTTTGTATTTCCAGGAGATGTTTTCTCACTATAAATCCTTCTTGGGGTGTGTCAGTGTGTGGGCCTCTGTGAATGGGTTTATCTGTACCAACGGTGACCTTCCGTTGTGCAGGGTTGATATGGGGGCCGTGAGCTGACTGAGAAAATCACAGCTGGGAGTGGGAGAGTAGTTCCTGATCTGACAAAAAACAGCAGCTGATGTGAAAATGGCTCAATTAGGACAGCCATAAACTTGTTAGGGCCCACGTCGTGCCCGCCAGGACCGGGGCTTTTTTATTTGCCACTGCGGTTAATATTGCTTCAGCACATTAAAATGCGCACTTGATGGGCACTCAGGAGCCCTGGTTGTGTCAGAGAGTGCTCCTCTGGTGGACACTTAAACAAAGAATGAGCCTACTCCACTCCCTGTGCAGAGGCACAATTACCAATGCTGGGGAGAGAACAAAACATGGTACGGCACTCAGGCTTTTTCCTACAGGCTAATAGAAGGGTTTCACTCCTTCAGTTATACAGCTGACAACATGATGTCAGCAGCAAAACACGCTATCTGGTAGCCACGGATCAAAGCAATAGTCTTAAATCATGGGTTTTGTCGCTGACAGGCTGTAACAATAAGGGTCATTTTTCCTCCACGTCTGTCTGCCAAACAACTGAAGTAAGCATACCTTTTCTCATGCAGAGCCAAGATGTACACAGACAGATGATCACAGTGGCGGCTGGGCAGCCGATAGCACTATCCTCCGGCTGCTGCCCACGTTTGTGTCTCTGACAATTAGACTCCAGGCTGACAGGGGAGCATGGTTCAGCCACTGTGTTAAGAGACTTTGTCAAATGTGTAGCCCATCAAAATGCACGGGCGGCCCCAGCTGAAGTCAGTCATCCCCTATTAACGATGGCCCTATTAGCTCCTCCCGTGACCTGTGAGCTGGGAAATGAAAAGCGTGGAGGTGCAGTCATTTATATAACCAATGTCAGGGTGCGTCGGACATGGACACCCCTCATCTCCCCGCGCCTCATCAGCCTCTCTGATCAGATGGGGATGCATAATACATCAGACGGCCAGTAAGTGGAGGGAAGACATTCATCACTGTCCACCTTTCAAATTAGATCCCACAGACGTGGCAATCAGTCAGACGCATCAGTATTCAGGCCTGGCTGAAGGCTCTCATGCAGAGACATCTCCTCCATTACAGCTTTACAAACCTTACTTTAGTGTAACAACTGCCCTCGCCGCATAATCTCTACTTCAAACAATAGTGTTTTTCCCTACATTGACTTTTATTCCCATATGTTAACGTGCCACTGTCTGTATAGATTTCTGGATATGGCAGTCAGAAGGAGGCGAAGAGATTTCCAGGAGAGTCTTAGAAGCTATATATTTTTTTAGCTTGTCAAAGAGATTAGCCTGTGTCTATAGGGCATAGACCAGACTTTTGAAAGCTGTGGTTTAGTTTAAATGTTTCCCATATTTCCCCTGGGGATCCTGAAGGTTTCATCTTATGAGCGCACTTGTGCATATTTGGTTTAAAACGCATTCTGGTGGATGTCACACAGTCTATAACAGATTTCGTTTCTTGGAAGATTGTTTACATGTTATTGTTCCATAAAGGTTTTGGTGCTGTCTGATCAAAGATATTTAAAATGACGATCAAATAGCACGTTTAATAGGAAATAAAGACCACCGCTTGTCTGACTACAAATGCTCTCTTTTTTCCCCCTTATGTTGCTGTCCCATGTATGGTGGACTCTTTCTTCTGTACCTCAGGTAAGAAAGTGTTTTTATTGAATCCTTTACCTGTCCTGGCAACTTTTTCCAATATTAGTTCCAATCACTAGTTTCAATTTTTAACTATTAATTTATTAATTTTATAATTCTGTTAAACAATATAGGAAGGGTATGGTTATTGCAACAAGTTTGTGGCTACATTTCCTTCCACAAATGCATAAAGTGTGTTTCCTTCCTTTTGAGAGTGTACATATTTCATACAAATCAACTGAAAGATGAAGTTCATCAGAAGATGTGTCATCATGGGTAGTCCATTAAATAAAGGTCTTCAAAAAGGGCACGACCTTTAATTCAAACCCATCACAATAACATTAACAGATTTCCAAAACTTTCCCTGGATGTTTCATCAGCCTAATTCATTTTGCACTGAGCTAAATTATTTCAGTCTTATTCCAGTGAAAATTACACATTAAATTGAAATCTGCATGCTCTGCTACTGTGTATAGCAGGTCCTCTCGCTGGCTCTGAATCCATGGTTAATTACTTCTACGTCAAGCCAATCTCAGCACTTGTTTCTGATGTATTAAGCAATAGCCCCTCTGTCTCTTGGTTTTCCTCAGCAATTAAGACAATGTGAAAAAGGGCTTTCCAAGAGTCTTTTTCCATTTAGACCTCAGGGAGAACGCTTTATTTAGTCTAGCCAGTCTGTAATGCGTAGCTTCTGTTGGTCTTGACTGAGATGGACCATGATGCTAAGTGAGTATCTGCCTATGCCAGAGTGCAGAGAAGCAGATGTGCTGGGTGATCAGCTTGAGCCTCAGCCACAGCTCTTCTTCCTGGATGTTTGGTTCTGTGGTGTCCAACTGTCAGAGTTTCCCTGAGGCTGCTAATCGGCTTTGAAATGGAAACAATTAGTTCCATTGCTGAGGTAGTCTGTTGTGCGGTTGGATTCTGCCTTAGAGTCTTTTGCTGTGTCATTGGGAGCTAGCAGAGGGGATGTAGTTTGTTGATGAGTTAAATGTTTGTTTCTTGTGTTTCTGACATTGAGTTTAGACACAGCTTTTTCTTTTGTTTTTTTATAAAAAACATCATAAAATATAATAATTTAGTTGTGATCTCCCTCAGTAATCCACATGGTCTTTTGGTTAGAAATAGTGAGATGAACTGCGGGCCCCCAGCTTGTTATTAAAATAGCTGGACAATGTAACCTGATCCATGTGCAGTGACTTGAAAGTGTAGAAGCGTTGAGGCTGCTCTTGGAGCAGCTTGGAAGGTCTCCTCAGTCTCCTCTCATCAGATGTCTGGCTTTAATTTGTCTCAGTGCGCCTGAGGAAAGGTCATGATCCAGATGCTTTCACCCTCCTCTACTGGTCTTCAGCTTTTCACAAGAGGAAAAGAGAGGGAG
The DNA here is from genome assembly GCA_011952105.1 of Coreoperca whiteheadi. Classification (NCBI taxonomy): domain Eukaryota; kingdom Metazoa; phylum Chordata; class Actinopteri; order Centrarchiformes; family Sinipercidae; genus Coreoperca; species Coreoperca whiteheadi. The sequence continues at coordinate 14,159,483 of CM022474.1, read as the reverse complement.
AGAGGAAGGTATGGACAGAGTGGGAGGAATATCCTGGTGTTCCTGCCTAGTTCTCCCTTAATTCCCCCCACACATGTACATGCTCATTTATAATGAGCATGTCTGTCTAACAGAATGGTGGCTCATTTGTTGGTTAGGGGAGGGACTGGCCGGATGACCAGGGACACTGATGGGATCTTCATACTCACTGTACTGAGGTGATTGAACAAGTCCCAGAGCGCACCTTGTCTCTGGGATCCCTTCTCCAAATTGTGACAGTCAGACCCTGTCCTCTCCTCTCCTCTCCTCTCCTCTCATGAGTTTCCTTTGCAGTTTCCTTTGCAGATTGACATTACAGTGTGCAAAATTATTTAGTTTTTACATTTACTGTGCACTTTGTAAATGAGATGCCAATGTTGTAGATCTTCACGCCTAGACTGAGCTTAATATTAGACACAAAATTAAAGATTTAACAATTTTTGGCAGACATGTATTTTTAATTAAAATGAAATCATTGCATTGATTCTCATGTTTCTCAAAAATTAAGCTTTTGCAAAGATGATTCACAATATATCTCTGTTAATAAGCATCACATGATGAGAATATTTGGTAGAAATTCTCACCAAAGTTTTTATTCATGCAATCACAGTCAAGTCAGGCATTAATGTTGTGAGGAACGCTACATATTTCAAGAAAAAGAACAGATAATTACAATAACAAGGTGTGTCACACTGTTTTAGCACACAAAATGAGATTGCGTACATCAGAACAGATAATTGATGGCAACAGGGGGAAAATGTTTTTAATAGGTTCTGACCTTAAGGCAATAATTGATTCAGTTCGCCTCATCACAATTCACTAATTTCTTTGGGAGAAATAGCTGTGGGATTTTCTATTTTATATGAAGAGGGGGGTTGTAGATGCCTGGAAGCACGCACAATTACTCACATGAAAGAGCCCATGTTAAATGAGCTTGGCACTCAAGAAACAAACCTCAGAATGTAACTGTGCAGACTGTTGTGTGCATGTTAATCAATAGACATGATTTATTCAATGAAGTAGCTTTCAGGAAGTGGTTGTATGAAGTGTGGAGAGGCTGATGAGAGGCACACACTATTTTGTATTAGTGTCCACAGAGATGGAGCGGTTTTGTTTTAACCAAAGCCAAGAATGAGTAATGTGCAGATGTAGTGAATGTAAGTGGCAAATTACCGTACTAGGACATAAATTTGTCTTCTGATATAGAAATATTTTGAAGATCATGCACTAGTAAGTGAAAAAAGTAAATTTCTTTGACAGTTTAGTTTAAGCACATTCCTCATTGTTACACTGTATGTGGTTGATTCTGCAGACAGTTCATTGAGGGCATTCAACCACTTTCTAAATTGGCTTCTGATTCATTTCTAATCTGGAAATGTCTAAATGCTGCCTTTGGATCAGGGTTTCACTAGCTATGTCCCAAAAATAGAGTGAAAAACAAGCGGAATCAACCATGTCTGTGTTTGTTTGGCCCACTCCGTTCAGGGCTTTTGCGAAACGTAACCAGCGTGGCATTGACAAAGATTACGGTCCCACAGGCCACAGTGGGTGTGCAGAAGAAAGTGGCCTCGCTCTGGCAGCTGGCACTGAAACATATATACTTAGGCACAGTGGCATACGCTGGCACACAGCGACATACACAAACACACAAAGACACACACACACACAGACACTCACATGCAGCGAGAGAGGCAGACTTACATAGCGTCAACAAGGGGAGAGTCCAAACATCCGTAGTAAGTGTTTGACTCAGCTCAAACCCTCATAGACACTTTTAATGGAGTTGGCTCGCCCTCCACCCTTCACCGTGGATCCAGCCCAGATGAACGCCACCACTCTCGCCCAACCTCGCTCTCTCTCGATCGTTGCCTCTGTCTGTGGGCAAAAAGTAGTGGGAAAGGGAAGGTAATGATATAAAAACCACCACACTGTCTCTTTAAGTGGGGATTAAAAAAAGAGGAGTGCAGGCCAAGGGAGAAGAGTAGACTGTGAGGGGGAGTGTAAAAATAAGAAGCCCGGCAGGAGCGGCACTGCAAGGTCACCTCTGCTGTAGTGTCGGGCCTGTCGGATCGAAGGCATGGCTAAGGGGTTGCAGTGGTACGGACCAGTCTCCCAGGAATGCTTCAGGAAGATCTCCTGCCATACCTGAGGCAGCCGCTCATTTATCTGGAATGCTGCGCTCCGACTGCTAACGACCAGCTCAAATTGGACTATTTTTTCCCATTTGTCAGTTGGCCAGCTGCACTGGCTCAGCTGCGCATCTGTGCGGAGGGAAGGCGTAGGACAATGAAAGTTCCAAACTCATTTTTCTCACTTCCCTTCATTTTGTGTCTCTCTTCTCACAGTTGGGAGAGTTTTCAGTATTGTTGCCGCCTGTCAGTCTAAGTAAGTCTCCCCTGGTGCAGTGTTAATGGAGACGAGTGCCTTTGGCACGTGGCAAAGCTTTTCCTGTGACATTTATGAGGCCCCTGCACAGCAGGGGTGCTCAGTATGGCTTGTAATCTGCCTGTTGTGGAGGATATTCAACATTGTATGTGAGTTTTCTCCAGTGGCATGAGTTTTATGTTTATAACTCATAACAAACAATTCTACCCTGTATAGACAACAACTTTAAAAATCACAATGCAGCTGTTAAAGGATCCATGTACAGCAGTGGACAAAATGACAGGGATACCTTCAATAAAGTGCAGTCCAGTACAACAACACTAGACTACAAATTACAGCATCAAGGATTATTTTAGAGACTAATAGCAATCTCAAGTTTTGCCATATTAATATTTACTGCAGGGCTATGTATTAGATTGCATTGTACTGTATTGTACATGTGTTCCAAAACTCCCCAAACTATATAACCAACCTGACCTTACTAGAGGTTTTAACATTTTTATCATTTAAATGAGCTTCATCAAGCAGGTCATTAATATGGAAATTACCCTCCTTTAGTTTTTTTGCAAACCCTTTCCAAGCCCAAAAAACGCCAAATGTTACTGTAGGTTTACACTTACTTTTCAAATGATCTCCAAGCGTTATCTCAGTGTACTGGGTCGATTATTATTCTGCTTTGCAAAGAATCCTGTTGGGCTTCGTAAAATTTACTTGAAGTGCAGATTTTGTAGTGAAAAATGAAATGTCCTGAAGAATTAAACAAGGCATGGTATTGTATATCACAAATGTTTTGCTGCAGAATAAAAGTGTCATATGCATTAGTGTTGGTTTTGTTTGAGAAGTTGGAAACAGACCCCCCTCACCTACACCACTCACACACTCTCCTATATTAAAAAGTCCTCTGATTATAACTATCCCACTGCCTGTAGTTTATTTTTTTTGGCCACTGCACAGCTTGGAGATGCTGCTCTAGTGCAAAGGAAAACCACTGACCGGTCTGGAACTGGAAGAGGCGAGTCAGTCTGACAAGGTGTGAAAAGAGTCATGATCTTCTTCTCTCTCCCTCTCAGATCTCACTTTGATGGACTGCTTTGTAGTGCAAGGAGCTGGGCAAGTGCTGCTAAGCTACATTACAATATATGGCGTGTTTGCCCAGCAGGTGCCATTTCCCTCTCTGCCATAATTTGAAACACTTTGCATTGCTACCGCACTGAATGCCAATGTCAACTTAAGCATGTAGCTCACAGACCTCCTGTTTAAACATCTCCTGCACCACCTGGAAAAGGGATCAGTAATGTGCTGCGCCTTAAGCTCAGTTGATAATAAGGTGATGTTTTAAACTCTATTAGTGCTTGAATCTTAAAGGGTTGCTTCACCCAATTTACAAAAAACATATTTTCTCATCCACCTTTAGTGGTATCCAGCTACAGAGGTAGTTTTGGTTTTATTTGCTTAAGTTTTGAGATATCTGTCTTTGGGATTTCTGGAATTGTGTTTGTGGTGCTCACTGCTTTAAAAGAAAAAAAACGCCATTTAAAAAAAACCCGACAGCAACATTTGTTTCCATACAAGATACCAAGATACATAGCTGTTGAATTTGTCTTACCTCCTTTCTTTTTTTTTTATTGCATTCACCTCAAATGAAGTCAATTTATTTATTATTTATATAAAATTGACGGGAAAACCCTTGGGCCATCAACAAAAGAGGGATCCTTTTTGCAGGACAAAAACACATGCAATATGTGTCATGTATAGAGAGTAGACAGTAGCAAGAGTACAATTACCATGGAGCGAGTGAATGACAGTAACAAGTAAACAAAAAAACAAAAGCCAAAACATATAATATTCAAATTGAAATTTATTTTGTTATCCTTAGTGTTTGTTTTGACTCGGCTCGCCCCCTACATTAGTGGTCTTTACTGGGCTTGAATTTTTGGTTCAGACTGGCCATGCTGGTACTATAATTTGATTTATTCAATATCCGCGTGGGCAGGCACTAAAAATTGTTCATAATTCGACTGAAGTTTTAACAGCCACGCAGGCTGTAAACCATGGGGACGGAAGTTGTTAGTTGTTGCTATGTACCATTTTAAGCACTGCGTACGTTACTCCACATCTTGAGCGACAGCTAACACTAGCTAGCTAGTAATGCAGGACGGACATAGCACCAAGGCCTCGTTTACGAAAGATAAAATATTTGCTGTGATACATTTCTACAGTGTTTTGGAATCTGATAAGCCTTTGAATGCGTTAAGCTGTTACTCCAACTGGACTTCTTGGATTGTATATAATTGTCTCACTGGTACCATAAACAGCAACCCCTAACTGTTTTAATGCAATACTCTACTGTTGTTTATCTCGGATGCAAATGGGACTCTTTGACAGGCCAGCTGAAACTCTGTCTGTCACTTAGTGAGCAGTGTAACAGAAAGGGACATGTCGTGTGGAACCTTGTAATGCACAAATGATTGGTGATATGTGATGACAGGACAAAGCCACTGAACACACCTATGACTGGCTGCAGGCTAGTCTGCAGAGGCAGGTGAAATGCCTTAACCATTGTTATTTAATGTTATGTGACATTGCTCTTTGCTTGTTGCGATCAGTTCAACTGAGCAGTGAGCCAGATACAAAAGCTGCTGTTATCTTTGTGTTATTTTGTTAGTTTTTGGTTTCTCTCTGTAAGACGTGGTTTAGGCTTAATGAGGGAGTGTGGAAGTGGTGCTCAATACTGAGCATCAAGGTTAATGAAATCAGCATGCAATTAACTCAAAGCAGGCCTTGGTTGTACAATGACTCCTTCACCCTCTTTGATAATAACACTGGCCATTCTTTTTGTCCGATTATGCACCTCATTTGTCTCTTTGATTCCTCGGAGTGAATGTTCTGCTCCTTCACCATGTCTCTGTCAACTTTGATGTCAATAACTCACCTCAGGATCCTTATAGATTAATTAATGTGATAAAAAAATTCTTTACAAGGGCTAAGTTTTCACTAGATGAATAGAGCGCATCTCAAGTTCAGGGAAAAGGCCACGATTCTTTCAACATTCGGTAGGTGTTTACCAAATAATCCCACACAACAAGTGAAGCAGAAACTTAATTGTAACTAATTAGCTCCCTAGAGGTTTAATTGGATCTGCATTCTTTATTCCCCAGTTTACCTGCAATATGTAAATCCTGCTTCCATGTTGAGGAGTGGGTGGGGGGGGGACGCTAGGGTGTGTGAGGGATCCGTAAAGGCAAGCAGAATTAAGTGAAGTTGAAAATCAGTCTGTAACAAGCTTAATTTCTGTCTTGTCTGGCTCTCTTCACCTATTCGACACCCCGGAGCTGTTTCCAGCCTGTGTAATTGAATGTGCGTTACCACTAATGGTAGAGAATATGGCTCATCTCGGAGGTCAGGATATAAGAAGGCTTTGTTTTTTGCTCAGATGCGTTGCTATCTCTAGATTGAAAATGACTTTGTGGACATTCTTATTGAGGAATATATACAGACAATTAGCAACCTCTCTCTGTTATGTTTTAACCACTTTCCGTTGAGGGAATGCTGTTGTTTCTTTTGCATGATTTCACTTAAAATGATGAGGCTCAAACAGAAGCACCACCATCTGTCCACTTTGACTTTGAAGTACAATTTTCTGGGCTAGGACCTTTTCTGTTTTCAGGTTCATCTGCACTGTCCCAAACTGGGAGTCGGCTGGTGGGGATATTGTTCATTTTCCTCTTGACAAATTACGTGATGGGTTAAAGGTTAAATAAGCTATACCGCCAAAACAGGATATTACTGTTTTTTCTTTTAGTTAAAAAACCCTCAAATCGCCAACCAGAGAACACAATGAAAGCCTATTCATTCCAGACCTTCAACCACAGTGCCGACAATACTGTCCATCCTGTTTTGTTTCTATAGCAACTGCAGCTCTTAACTTGGCCTTACCAAGCCTGAACAAGTAAAAAGCTAAACTAGTAGAAAACAGATGTCCATGGACTGTTTGCCAGATCCACTCCGAAGTAATTTTTGTTACACAGCTTTATTCCTTTTCATAACACTTCATCAACAATCTTTCCAACCAGGTTCAAATTTCCATGTGAGGAGTGACTCATCAGGGAGGCTTTTTAATTAAATAGCAGACATTGCATATGGCACCCATGAAAAAAATAAATATTTTGTCAAAAATCTGAGATCTGTTTCTGCTTTGTTAGTGTTTGCAAACTCAACAATAAAACAGTGAGGAAAAGAAGTCTCATGGAAGGTCGCAGTGGTAGTAGAGGCAGGAACAGGGTGTGGAGCATTCAGCCTCAGAGGGTGTTACATCACCCAACTTTTCCATCAGGCCACACATACTTCACCACAGTGAAGCACATATGACTGGAGTCACTGAGCAGACTCAGGTTTTGGTCTGAAATATTAACAGTAGTTTGGCTTAAACTTTTGTTTTACATTTGGCTTAAATCCATTTTTTCACAAGGCAAGACATATCGGGAGAGCTTAAGAAATGCCCCAAGCAAAGTCATCATCAAATATTAACAATGGCATATTCCTCATACTTCCATGTATACAATATATACGTAGATAGATCTTGTATGTAATGCATAGAATCTGAAATTCATCTGGCCTGCACATATTGGTTGAAAACTGACCTATCCAGACATAAACCACCCAAACTCCTGCTTTGATGTGACATTACTAACCACTGAGCTGCTATTAGATAACCCAGACACAGAAAGTTAATTTCTGTTTATTGTGTTTGTTATCAGATATTCAAGACATTGAACCAATAGCAGATGAAAATCTGTCTCAAAATGTAACATTTCAACTATTGTGACTCTTACTGTAAACATGTTTTCAGTCTCTTAGAATTTAACATTCAGTATGAGAATTATAACATTGTTTTACATTGAAACACCTGTTAGAGATTTAGATCTTGGGATTTACGGTACAGTATAACACACTAAATATTCAGAATAACACAGGACATAAATACACTCCTGTAAACTGCTGGAAGAAAAATAATGTTCATTTTAGAAATGTGTACATTAATTAAGGAAGACAAAAATGTATATAAGTGTCTAAATATTTCTTTAGATAATAATAAATCTAAATATTTCCTCTGGTTATCCCATCCATCCTTTTTTTCTAAATATCTTGTGTGGGACAAAATGTTTCATATTTGCAGAGGTCCTTTTGGAAGGGAAAGTAGCATTAAGTAGGACATACAATCACAAACAGCAAAGTCATGTGGACAGGTGATATATAAGTCTATGGCATATGAAAGCTCTAAAATAAAACCAGATCAGTGTACAGCTGCTGTTCCTTGTAAGGCAAATTACTAGTCTGATATAGAATATTACACTTAGATAATGACAAATTGCAGAAAAGAGAAGAAGACTATTGATTAAAAGCATTGAAAGAAAACTGTTGTAGATAAAGACAAATGGACAAAACAATTACAATAAAAAAAATACAACGATTTAGTGTATCAGCACAAACATCACTTCCCGTTTTTGTCGAGCCACTCTTCTTGCTCTCAGATCTTTCAAACTTATAATTTATAATTATATACTTAACTTGCTGATTAAAAACGCATTGCCACAGGGACTGCAGGTGTTTTTAGTGATGTGTTTAAAAAGTGTCATATGCTATTTCTGTATGGGCCCCCCTGTTGAAACACTTGGCCTGCTACTCTCCCTGTTTACTTAGTGTTTTACTTGTTGAGTATTTTCATAGTGACGTGTACTCTGAGATTTTAATTTAATGACATGGTGTGACAGCCAAACTAAATGTTTGTATAAATTGTGTGTTGGGAAAATTATTATTATTAGACTTATTATCAATGTTATTATAACTGGTAGTAACAGTAGTGGCAGTAGTAGAACTAGCAGTGGCAGTATTTTATTCTCCAGATGAAAGTCTGGCACCATCAGTGACAGAGTGGTGTCATGCCTGCCTGAGAAGGTTCATCATGAGCTCTAGCAAAGCATGTCAGGCATGCAGGTGAAAGACTGGAATGTGATTAGTCTGTCCTGCAGGATTGTGATAAGAGGCCACAGTTCATGCATATCAGCGAAGGAGGAACTATTTGACTCAATTCTCAAAAAGTGATACTTAATAAAGACTTGCTAAAAAAGTCAAATACATGTTCAAGCCGATCCCCTTTCATTTGCTAATTGAGCTGCTAAATTTGATTGAGTATGACATGCGTCTACGGATGTCAATATCTAGTGTTTGTATTCTACACGTTTCTGAGCGCAAATAGTATTCCTTTGCCTCCTCTAGAAAATAATGATGGACTTCAAGGTTCATGCATAATGCAAAGGCTGTGAAAATAGTGTTTCCTGAGAGCACACCGCATCGCCTTTGGACTTAAGTGAAATATAACCTGAATTTGACATTTTCTAATATCCTACACCAAACTTTTTGTTTCAAAGAGATAGGGGCGGTAATTGCTCCACCAGAAGAAAGACTGCCGATCCCTCTGGGTATTGCGGGTGACTGTGGGGACAAGGCAAGATTGGAACATGGTAATTGCAAAGACAAGCGCTGAGAATAAATGGAAAAAAAAAGAGTTCTTTACTGTCAGATAGAGGAAGGTCAGAGGCACAAGTGTATGACATCCATGCATGTTACAGTGTGTTATTCACAGTGTACACAGGGGACGGATACCTTTTCTTAGATATCCAATTTATCGCTTTGCTTTCTGACAAAGAGAGGAGATGATCTCCGCTGAAGTTCCCCTGACTGCACTGAAGTAACAAGATGTGATACAAGATGCAAGGATGTCAACAGCGCTAGGTCACTGTGAATATCAGAGCAGGCTACAGTATGCTGCTTTTTTCCCTCCTCCCCAAATCATTATGTCATTATTTGATTAATGCTTCCATGGTGTTGTCAGAATGCTTATACATTTCCTCAAAGATGAAAGACAAACAGGGGCAATTTATTTCTCCAGATTAGATATTGATCACAGCTAGTGTGCTGGGCATCAGATATCTTCCCTGAAAAATGAATGTCAAATGGTAAGCATCACTACTTTTTTATTTTCACTTTTTTTATATTAAAGAGGCGCTCTTCACATAAAGCATCATAGCCATGTGTTTTGTGGGCTTTGTTAGTGACTCTCCAGCTATAATTTAATCTCTTTGACGTGATCATTTCTGATCATCCTTGTTTGTGTCTTGTCCCACTCTTCAGTATGGTCCTAATAATGTTTTTTTTCCCAAATCTTCTGAATAGTGCTGTCCCGTTTAGAGATTTAAGAGAGTGGACAGGGACTGGCTGGAGGCACAGCACACTACATAATGAAGAAAGAATGTCAGAGGGAAATAAATAGGACCAATGTCCCAAGCAGCTTGTCTGCGTACAGGCTGGGGGTTTGGAGTAGCCCCGTCTCCATGATAGACTGTTATAGCGAACTTTCATGAAGATTGTAAAAGGAAATGGCAGCCCATATGTTCCGAACAATATGAAGAACTCCTTTCTGTTGTTGTGTTGTCATGTTTGGTCTATCTGAGATGATGACTTCACTCTATAGAGTGAATTAAAGACAACCAATGGCAAAAGAAAGATAATGGGTGAGAGCTGTGTTGAAAGATTTACTGACAAAAAGCAACAGTTGTTCTCATACGGTACATTAAAACTAAGAGTGTTGTTTAATTTTTAATTCAATCCTCTTCATTGTAATAGATATTTGACCATTACTGAGATGTTGCATCAGTAAAATTCAACCAAATTAGGCATTTCTGTTGTTTAGAGTGTTGTCATGTTGCTATAGACAGTTTTATGAGAAGAAAATGATGAAAGAAATCATATATATGATCAGTGTTGGAATTTCTTTTCAGACATGCAGTGGCTGGCTATGGACACACAAACACACACACACACACACACACAGTGTTATAAATAATTTCTTCTTGTGTGTCTTTCTGCAAGAGACAACAACAGCAGTGAAGTCACTGTTGCACAAAGAGAGCATAAACATCACGATAACTCAGAGACTCCAGAGACAGGCAGGAGTAAACAAATAATTATGTTCCTGTATGTTTGCCCTACCCTAACTGGGTCTTTAGCTACAGTACAGTGGGTCATTATAGAAATTCAATCCACTGGAATTGTACATGTGGATTCTGTGAATGACTCCTGTGTGACCTGTTCATTTGAGGATTTCAGACAGGAAGTCAGCAGATAGTTTCACCCAGTTGTTTGTTTTTTGTCGTTTTTTTGTCTCACATTGGCTGAATGAAATGTTTTATTTGGTCACTCTGTACAAGTTATTTAACAATTGTTATCATATATACCATATGCATTGATGTAGTGGTAAGGCCCATGTGGTCAATGTCACAGAATATTTTTCTGCAAAAAAAATTCCCCAGTTGACCTCTATTTTTTGACTTCTATTTCTTCTTCACCATCATATCCCAAATTACTTTTCTCCTTTTTTCCATGCAGTCAGGGAAAACACTGTTGCTTTGTATTTAGTGCCAGTATGGAAGCTGAGTGTGAATTATCTCACTGATTGTGTCAGGGTAAAACAAACAGGCAGAAGAGCAAGACATCAATTACCGTAGTTACTCCTGGGGAAAATAAAAGCATTGGAATCTAATGAGTGTATTGCGTTTACCCTGCTGTTATACAATTTATACCCTGTTGACCCATCCATCACCTCCCTGAATACAGTTAACTACAAGCTGAGATCCCAGTGCTGTTCAGCTACAGAAAAAATAAAAGCGCATCTCCAAATGGCATTCATCTGTACTGTGTACCAGAAATTCTCCTCATAACATCATATGTTTTATACGTGCTCTTCTCATAAACACTTGTGTTTCTTTTCTTAGTCTTTCATGCAGATTTTAACCCTGCATTCCTGAGGTGTAATGCTTTTGACTTTGAAAAGCTCCTACACACGAGAGAAACACAGCTGATGATTCGCACTGCGAGCTGTGCTGTGAGTCACTGAGGCTTAGCAGGATCTACTGCTCTGACTCAAACATGTGCTGCCAGGGATAGAGGCTTTCTCCCCCACTTATATTGTCTCACTGCCACAATGCTGCCTCAGACAGCCATCTCCAACCGAATCCCTCGTCACTCAGAAAACATAACTTGTCCCTTGAGTCTCTTACCTCATGAACACAGGCCAATCAGACTGTTGACTGCAATCTGAGCACCTCAGTGATATTGCCAGGAGAATATCTTGAGTTTTCTTCCAAATTGTATTACAATAGGTGACTGCATGTTGTCAGAAGAGCGGTGTCACGGTGACAGTTGTTAAAATTGTGTAGCTGAGCCAGCTGCTTTAACAGAGTTGGAAGTCCAGTCTTAGTTTTGACAGTGAGAAATGTACCATCTGGACTCTGAAAATTAAAGAATAGAACTACCATATCATAATGAAAGAAAATGATAAACACCACAATGCCACAACAAGTTGGGCCACACTAAAAAATAATTACAGAGGCAAAATCATCTATACGCAGTTAACAGAAAATCATTAATGCACACTATACTGTATGTACAATTTTTTCCCCTAGACTGCCATTTCATTTTGATCTCTTCCCCTTTGCCTCAATCATTTTCTCCCCAACCAAGAAATCCCTCTCGCTCAGTCCCTTTTATCGCCACCGACATTCATTCAACATGTCCGCTTATAGGCATTCTATTATTTCTTTATTTATGTATTCCACTTTTTATTCAGAATCACATGTTAATGAAGAGCGTCATTATCAACCTTAAATATTTAATTTTCCGCTCTGTGTCTGCTTCCGAGGGAGGCTGACTGGAAGAGCAGCAGTGGCGAGGGCAGGGAGGGGGGAAGAGGATGGAATGAGTCGTGCTGTAGCATCAGCCTTATCTGCATCCGCTGCTTTAAAGTCAGCTCCAACCAAAGCAGAAGCGTAACAGTTTTTTTTCCACATCGGCTCCATCTGAAGTCCAGTTACCAGCTACCATTTCTAAACACCCAAAGATCCAAGACCTGGTGTAAATATACTGTCCAATTTTTTGGGGGGTGGCTCCAGATTTGGCTTCAGTATCGGTCTTTGCCCCTTAGCCCCATTTCTAAACTCCATCCCCAGCCTCAGCATTAGCTCCAGAGAGGCTGAGTGCCCTTGTGATAAGGTGTGAGGCCTGTCTGCCTCTGACTGACAAGCCTGCTCTCACCATGCCAGTGCCTGCTGCTTGATAAGAGAAAATGTCAGCGTGATTTTGGGAAATGTCATTTATCGTGGCTTTCTGGCCGTGTCTGTAACCCAGACTGATTATGGTTGCTGGACATTTATATCACTGGGGGTGGCTTGGAAAATTGTACAAATGCTATGTTTTTCTGTGATAACGGCACTTAATATCCCTTTCGCTGTAAATGGATTTGATTTTGTTCCCTTACCTCTTCTCCCTTGTCTGAATAGTCTCAACATCATATGCTGTATTTGCTAGTTTATTTTATGAAATGTGTATCAGACACCATCAAAGTGTCTGGCATGTGGAGGCGTTTAGATCGGGGATTCACTCCACACCCAGACAAAGACTTCCGCCGCTCTCCGTATTGTGCAGAATATATGAGTTGAAGTGTGTGTTTGTGGTGTGAGAGGAGCCCCAGATACAAGTGACAATCTGCTAGTCTTTGTCAGAGCGTGTGTGTGGGCTGCATGGTGGATAGGGGACATCTTGCTGTATTATTTAGAAAGACAATCCTCCCCAAAGATGAGTGGGTTAACAGGAACCATTAATTGGTTTAGCAGGATCATATAGACACTAGTTCCGGCTTAGCTGCAAGGCGTAAAATGCTTGCGTTCAGATGTATTCAAAAGCTTCTGCTTGTCGTTATTATTATTTTTTTTCCCCCCTGTATGTTCGCACTGTGAAGATGGACTATTTATCGTTTACTTTTATGCCTTAGGTTTTGATTTGTGGATCCAAGATGAAGCAGAGCTGAGTTTGTACTCACGTCATCACTTTTAATGTCGGATTCAAAACCCAAGCTGTCATATATTATTCAGGGAGTTTTCGTCTTTTCTCCGAAGCACTTCACTGTAGTACTGTACCTCTGCTTGCTGCATGATTCTAGGAGCCATGCAGTTCAGAGGAGGGTCTATGATTCAGTGCTGTATATTTTCTTCCTCATTGTTGACTCAAAGTGACATTTATGGGACACCCTGGTAAAGCAATTCTTCCTGCTGCTCAGACCAGACCGGTATTTTCAACAGATTTTCTCATTCATTTGTATAAACCTTTCTTTTCTTTTCTGGGAGACCCAGGCTGCCTTTTGTGATCCACAGCCCCGAAGTAGACTGAGACAGAAAGAAGGTGTCTTTAACATGGGCTCCCTGGCAGTCTCTTGGGAGCTTAGTGAGAGTGTTGTCCCCAACTCTTAACCAAATTTATTGCTAGTCTGACTGTGGAAATCTAACAAAGGCAGGGCACACTGTTCCCGGTATATTTGTCAAATCACTGCACCTGTGAGAGTCCCTGCGCAAGATGAATTCTAGGTTGGAGTGTTCGTCCAGGAATAAATCTCTCTCTTTTTGCATTGTCTTTGTTTGGGGCGAGCTGTAGGCTGGGAATGAGCTTTCCTCGTCACATGAAGTGGAGTTAGTGAAAGCCATGATAAATGGTGCTCTTTGTTGACACCTTCATTGGGTTATTTATGGCTCATTAATTGAAGTGAAAAGGAGACTTGTTGGCACAGCAGGGGGAGGCAGCGCCAGGCCTCCGTGGCTGTGCCTCAGAGCGGCCCACAGGCTTTGGGGGAGAGAGGGAGTGAGGGAGAGGCAGTCATTCCTCTCTCACTTCTGTCTGTTTCCTGTTTGCTGTGGAGAGAAAGGGAGACAACCCATTCATCAGGAATGGATGGGGAATGAAAGAGGAATACAAGCATGAGAAGCCAGCCTCCACCCTTCTCAATCGCCTCTTTTTAACGTTTCAGTTTGCATACAAGGACCTACGGAGTAAAAACACTTTTTTGTTCTAATAAATGAGACATGCTTATCTTAAATAGACAGTACATACGGTTAAAATTTTACAATATTTATCATAGTTGAGGGAACCTAAGAGTATGAAGTGTTTTCTCCTAACAAATGTAACCACCCCAGCCGTTTAGAAGTCAGGGCTTGTTGCAGAGCAGAACTGTGCAACAAATGTTGGATATTGTGTACGTTTTGACACAGCTACACACGGATTTTGTCTGAAATTTTTGATGCCTCGTCTTTTCACCCCGCCACAATTTCCTTTGAGTCTTCCGAGGAGAAAGAGCCACTTCAGACATAAGCTCATGAGCACACTTGATTAACAAGTGGATTAACTATGCTCGTTTCATGGGATGATGTACCTCAAAGCACTTCAAAGGCCACGCCGAGTGCCCATGAGGTGCGGTAATGAGGGGTTCTTCTACACAACGACAAATTTGGTGGCCTCGCTTCATGTGAACCTGATCATTTTCTCATTTTGTGTGCGCTCGCTCCTTTCTGTCTCCTGCTCTCTGCTGCTCTGTTTCTCTTGCTTCCTCTCGCACTCTTTTTTCCCTTTTTTTTCTCTCTCGGTCTCTCATCTCCTTCCACCTTCTCTATTTCTCCCCTCAGATTTCCTCTCGTTGATCGCCTCTTTAATTCAGCTGAGTTGAGATTCAAGATTCTTCCTCGGTCGTGCACTAGGTTATCACTCCAGCTGCTATTTGTCTTTACTTATTATTTACCCTTTTAACATTTATGTGGTTTGTTTTGTCTACATGTTCCCATATTATAAAGATGACCATCTGCCATCTGCCGAATCAGTCATCATATGTCTGGAAGTTGCCATGCTTTTTGGTGTCCTTGAACTGTTAGTCCAGGTTTGACTCCTGTAAAGTCCGCTTCTGACATCTCAGTGCTGTCACAGCTGTCAGTCAACTCTCAGTGACGCCCATGTCCTCCAACACTTTTCCATCTCTCAACACTCAGGCTTCCGCCTCACTCTGTATGAGGGGAACATGTCCTGGCCTGTCATGCACTCATCCAGAGTGCAGTTTAGGAGGGAGGTTGGGGGGGGGGGGGATTAAATTTTCTAAGTGGCATAAAGTCCTCCTGTATAGTGAGGTTTCTCTCTGTTTCCAGCAGTGGAAAGGCATCTACAACTCTGCCACAGTGGAGTAGCCCGCTCACGTTCCACTCTCCGTCTCTCCCTCCCTGCATTTTTATTATTTTGATCTGGCAAGCACATGAGAGATAGTAATCTACACTTCAATTACATCGCACAAGTCATCAGATGCTATCTTGCGCTGGTGATAGAATGTGCTCTGAGGCAGCCCAGCACTACTGTGAAACAGCCCCTAGAGAGCCAGCCTCAGTGTGTGTGTGTGTTTGTGTGCATGTGTGTGAGTTTTATCTATCTGTGTTTGTCTTTGTGTGTTTGTGTATCCTTGTGTGTGTGTGTTTGTGTGTAAGAGAGAGAGAGAGAGAGAGAGACAGAGAGAGATAAATAGAGAAAGAGAGAGCTGGGGGAACAGAGAGACAAACAGACCGACAGAGAGACAGACTCTGGGAACTAGCTCTATTTATCAGTATAACACACAGATTTGCCAGTAGGGTACAGTATTTAACCTCGGTTTGTCATTGCACTGATTCTTATCATTACATTTAATTTAGTTTGCAATGAACAGACTGTGCTGTAATAAGAGGATGAATTTTGTGCATCGTTTATCATCTGAATTCCTGATAGTTACCAGCAGAGGGCTAATACAGACGTGTTTTTAAGGTCTGTGTCTACAAGGCAACCACTTGTCCTCCATCAGTTTTCGTATGATTTATCGCAATGTGTGAACTGTGCTGTTAAAGTGCCATTCATAATAGTGTTTTTCCCATACAGAAAATGTTGGTTTATTTAACACATAATTTGAAACAAATTTGTTTTTATATAAGCTGTCACAACTATTGGTGTGTCCAGAAAAGATATATAAATGTATGAATTGTCTGTCTCTCTTTTGGGTGCTGTGTCCTTCCTTGCGCACTCTGTCTTCATCTACACATTTTAAAGGTAAGTGCTGTTACCAAACCACTCATCAAACTGGTAATTAAACTGCTGGTGTTTTGAAATACATCAACTACACACTGTGCAACAAATGGACAGCTTTTTGCATGATTGCACTGTGATGGTTGATGTATTTATCTTGTTTTAGCTGTAGCTGACTGGCTTTAATACCATTTATTTTAAACCTGAAATGTATTCCCTGTCCTCTAAAGACAGAGACAAACAAGGTAAGTCGAAAACTGTCCTCCAACATGATTAGAATCCCCTGAGTGACACATTAACACATGCAATGTATGTAACCTGAAGTTAGTGATCATCATAAGGGAAGCAACCACCAGTATAATTACATTTTCTCGAAAAAAAAATCTTTATTGGTTCTCATGTTAGTTACATGCTAATCTCACATGTTCTCATTTATACATAATGTTTCCACACATTCATTTTATACATAAAAGGGAATACTCATTAAAAAGACAATAGTCATTTATCCCATTTATTAATTTGTAAATATGTAGGTAGGTGTCTTTGTCTAAAGCCAGACACCTACAGTTGCAGTATTCTTCCACCGAGTGGCACACAGGTATTCAGTGCTCGTACTCCCTGCTCACTAACACTGGCAAATCAAGACGGATGGCTGGATTCTATAGTTTTTATCAGGCCTTAATGTGCACTTATACAATGACAGAGAACTCTCCTAGAGGCCGACAGACCAATGTTTGAGAATTGAGCTGGAAGGAGATAGCACTCTCCTGGCCAGCCATTTTCTTCCATCAGAGAGTCTGTGATGTGAGGCAGCCCTGGCAGCACGGCTGTTTCTCAGGTAGGCACGACGCTCACCACTCTGCCCTGTCTTTCCACTCCTGCTGAAACGGCAGCTGGAAACCCTCACCTACTCTCGCCCCATTAGGCACCACTCGACGCAAGACAATAGAAGTGCAATTCATTGTGCGGCACTTTGTTGTCTTTCTCAGACATCTGGCAGGACTCAAATAGTTAACATTTCAGGGTTTTTTTCACTTTACGTGTTTGTTCATTTATGTCAAGAAACATTCTGATGTAATCTACAGATGTTAAAGGATGAGGGTATTTATTGAAAACTGTTGCAACATTAAGCCAACTGGCTCGATCTGCGGTATATGAATCTAAAAAGCTACTTCTGTTTTTAATCAGAGGTTTGATTGAAACAGTTGTGCACAGATCCAGTCTGTTTCAGGGGATGAGGTGGCAATAAAAATTTGCTCTCTGTCTTTGTTTGTGCGTTACCCGCAGATAAAAGCGCCTTGATGTTTGAATATCTAACTGAATGAGAAAATGTAAATATTTTCTACCAGACATTTTGAGCGGGACTGCATGCAGTGAAGGTCTCCAAAGCACAGTGCTGTCTAAATGAGTGGTTATTGACAGACCTTTGGTGTCATGAGAATCACATGTTGTTGGAATCTCTGGTACACTAGCAAATGTGATCCTCTCTGATGGTTGCATTTGAACTTATTTTGATGTCCCTGAGCATTAAGGGAAGTGACAGCTTACAAATAAATCCATAATTATCACATCTGAAAGCCGCCATCCCAAACTTTATTTGCATACCCAACACTTGGAGGAATGTGGGTAATAAACCCTGAGGGTCTCCCAGACTCTGGCAAAGTCGCAGCTGTCATCTCATCAGCCTTTGGGTCTTTCTCAGAAGCTAGCAAAAAGGAAAAGGCAGACTAGAGTGAGACAATACTGCTCTGTTAAAAAGAGGCTACAGTAAATGGGCAGCACTGACTAAGGTTCAGTAGAGCACAAAAGGAAACTGAAGGACAAGATTGTTCCCATTGTGTTTCCACTGTGTATTTCCCCACAGAGCAAGGTCTGCCAAGGCCCCGCGGGCTTCATTTCACCCCTTCAAAACCCAACATATTTCTTTGAGTGTCCTGAAGATACGAACACAATGACTGCCTGTAGAATTTCATCTTAATTCTACCTGGGAACACAAAAGACTAATCACAGCCATCACAAAAGCGCTGTTCCTGCAGCCCAGTGTGTGATAGGAGAGGCTCTGGCAGCATAAAGGCCTGGCCCTCCAGAGAGCCAGGAGGCTGGAAGAGGCAGTCAAATGCGAAGCAGAATAGGCCAGGCGACACCCAAGATATGTCTCCTCCACCGTGTGGGGAGAACGCAGGCCTGTAGGACCAGACATCTATCAGAGGAGGTCAGGCTCAGGGGCGAAGCAATAGAACAGTAATAATTTCAGAACACATGATGAGAGCAAGAAAAGTTAAGCGATAACAGTTGTGTAATATTGTACTTGATGTGTGTGACGTTAGAGCATAATGAATAATATTCCTCCCTCTCTCTTTTCATAAGAGATTACAGATTATTCACAGTTGAGGTTTCTCACATTGGGTTTATTTATGTCCCTTTTCCCTACCTACCTCCTTCCTGCGCATCCTGCATGATTCTGTACTTGGCACACAGAAAAAGGCTGACAGTATATTGATCTAAGAGGCTAGAGAGAAATAATAACCTGTGTTTTAGCATGTAACAGAATAAAAGTGGAAATATTATTTTCAGTTGACTCCGTAGCTCCACCTCCCAAACAGATATCCCCCTCGGTGGCTCAGCCTCGGCCTCAGTACCTCCCCAAAAGGTTCAGCTAAAGCTCGTCTAATTGGTTGCTGGGCTTTAATTAGCCGGGCTTGTTTGCATGGCTGCCATTAGGAATTCAAATAAGGTGGAGTGATAGCTGACATTTTCCCCTTGCTCCCTTTTTCCAGAATTCTCCCCTCTGATTCATCTCATCTTCATTTCCCCAGATCCTGTTTTTAAAGTTTTATTTAGGGTGTCATTTATTTAACAAGGGATTATTTATTTAGCGCATCAAATCATTCTGGAATGAATATTTATATATTTGTGAGGGTTTTAAATATTTACATGGTCTCTCCATTTCTAGTTTTGGAGCCACTGTAATGAGTGCTGTTGTTGGATGTCGAGGGGAATAACAAGACTGGTTTCAAAGTGAAAAGTCCTTTGAATATATTTCTAACTTAATTGGTATGAATCTATTATCAGGCTTGATGCTCTGATCATAGTTTAATTGGAGGTATATTATTATGGAATTACTTTAGCGGTGGTTAATTATATTTCATTCGGCTGATGATATTCATTTGAATTGCAATGAATGATTCATGTCAGGGGTGGCGTGTGAAAACACTCGGCAGTGCCATGACCCCATGTCAGCTGCTCTAATGCACTCACAGACTCCTACTTGACTAAATTCCATTAATCCTCAAAGAAGCTTAGCCATTTTTGCCCCGATGCTCACTCTTTTTCTGCATCTTGTTTTACAGAGACACCATTGTGTAATAGTGGCTTATAAAAGAGGATGAACATTAACAGGGTTGTGTCCCCAGGACTTTAACAACTCTTCCACCACTGGATCAGTCTGGTGGGACTTTACAGAGGCCTGAGAGTGCCAGTGGTCTAACCAGGCTTGTGGAGACTCACTACTAAGTCTACTCATTTTGGGCCTTAGAAGAGTTTTATTGACAGCAGCTGCAGGCAGTAGGAGAACACAAAGTGCGGCAGCATGACTGCTGAACCAGGGAACGCCTCTCTACACTAGCGCCCCCCCCCACCCCAGTCTTAATGACTAACCAGAATGAGAAGTGGAGGAGAGGAAGAGCCTAGAAGAGCCTGATTTGTTCTGCATGCTAAATATGGCCTGTAATCTTTATTCCTCTGAGTGCCTTATTAAAAGTGAAAGGAAGATGAAATCCCACCAGCCAGCCCATCCTTTCTGCTGTTTATTAGAGGGGCTTTTCCTCTGTTAATATTGAGGTTATGGTAACCTTAGTGGTGATAGATGCATCTTGTGACTTCAGGTAATAATAGCAATGATTGATTCCCACCTGAACCCTGGAGGTGTAATCTAGCAGGATGGAAGAGATAAAGTGGCAGCCAGTGTCTGAGAGATACACAGAGAGGCAGATTCCATCCAACAGTGCTGTTTATCATCCAGCAGACAACGGCGTCTTGTCAGAATTTATGATGTTTCCCCTCGTCTCTAATTCATCATCCATTAACTACTCTTTTCTCCCCCTAAATCCATCTTTATTTGTTAGTTTTATCAGTAAGGTTAGGATGAAAAATACCCGTGTGTTAGTTTTTGATTCTGCAAGAAGATTAATGCGATTTTTGACTACAAGTGTGTCACATCAGTCATATCTGATTTGATAATCCAAGTGAAATTCTTCCCTCAGTCGTAGAGTTTGTTGTCGTGTAGAAGCCAAAGTGGCACACAGTTGCTATCATTTGCAAGAAGACTTAATATTTTTTTTTTTAGACTGAAGTAATTTATTTAGATTAATGCTGGGAATGCATTTATACTGCAATTATATCTTATGGCAGGAATTCCACAAAATACATTAATTTGGAGGAAAAACAAAATAACCATAAAACATTTCTTAGGAATCTACGCAGTAATATTCAGAGCACAGCACATTTTTTAAATTATTTCTTTACCTTGCCCTTTCTGTGCAGCTAAAATGATTCCCACTCGTGAATTTTTCTATCATTATGTAAACAGATAACCAGAACGAGAGAGAATATGATCAGCATATTTTTGTGCCTGTATTTGCATTATGGTGCTTGTGTTGGAGCACTAATGAAGCTCAAAGACAAGTGGAGTCCTAGATAATGTTTATTTTTTTTAAGGCCCATACCTTTGCTGTTGTAGAGCTGCACTAGATGGCACATCTATTATTCCATTAGCAGGTAATTAATGACTCTCATTTGTGTAACTGTTATTAAGCCCTTTGAAAGATTGTTTGTGTTCAGATGAAATGAAACACATCCCAGAAGCCATCCATTGTGGCGGATAGATTAAAAGAGCAATAAGGCTCTTTGAAAAATGATATTTTATCAACGGTAATTTTTCTCCGTACCTCAGGGGCAGCGATGACAGGAAAACACTGCAGTCCTCCTTCATGTTGATATCCTTTTTTTAGTCAAAGTACTGGGGGAGTACACTAAGTGTGATTTATTCATCCCTTGACCAGTAAAAGGTGTCAGCCAGGTGAAAATGGATGCTGGGAGAGTATTGACAGGAGAAATAGCAGTGCAGTTGTCCTGCTCTGTCACAGCATACGGGGGGGGGGGTTGGGGGCGTTGGGGTAACGTGTCCTATACTCTGGATGTCTAGTTCACAACTGTCTGACTCACACAGCGTGCCTTAAAAATCTATGCTGTGCTTCTGTTGAATATTTTTCATTTGCTGTTAAAGAAGAATAATTGCATGGACATTTTAGACATTTCTATTTCCAATGCGAGTATATAGTTATTCTATATATTATAATTTCCTACACTTTTTGACGGGGGGGCTACTTGTATCCTGGAGTGCATTGGATAAATCTCAGATGGGAATCTGATTTCCCACATGAGCAGATCAAATTGTCTCTTTTGTTCATGGTTTCTATCTGCCAATGTAAAAAGATCGAGGTTTCTTTTTTCTGTTCTGTATTTTTTTTTTTTTTACTTATTGAAGAATAGGAGGATGGGGGAATCAAAAAGCAGTGTGTCTTGTGAACAAACACCCAGCCTTTCCAAAGAAGAAGCTGTGTAACACGGGCACTGGCATTCCACAACTCCAGCTGGAAAGGCACAGAGCATCTCCTTGGGATTTATATTTAGCATTTGCTATGCTACTTATAAAATATTTCATAAATAATGTGAATATATTAGACGGGAAGAGAACTGTCGCCAGTCATTCCATATGAACTGCCATAGCAACAAGATGTTCCGCCTTTATCTGTTTAGGGCCCATGATTCTTAAACTGTTCATTGCCCACGTTTTCTTTTTTAATCAGAGTGTGTTTGGGATCCCCTGCAGCAGGGATCTAGATAAAAGGATTAACTCTGCCTTTACTAGTTAACCACGTTTAGACTTTGCCAGGCAGGCCCTCAAAATGAAAATAGATGGATTTCAAATGCCTACAACAATGTGTTTTGATTGTGTGTCATCAAGTATCATGTGGCAATGCATGTATCAATTTATTAAGAATTATAATAGCAACAACTACAGAATAAAAACAAGAGTTTAGTGAACTTTACATCTTGCATGTGAATATTGATAATATTTTAATTATGATGTACATATGTTTGTAATTTCCCGTTTTTATATCACATTATTTTAATATGCATATTTATTTTTGCTCTCTAAAATTCACATTTGCCTTTTCTTTAAGCCGCCTGTCACTTTCTTGACAATTACATTTTCCTGTAATTGAGGCACAGCGACTTTTTGGTACTCCAAAGATGTGGCCTTTTTTCTTTTCAAAGGGAGGAAAAAAGAAGATGGAGATGTCTGCTAAAAGCACTAGTGGTTAAAATCGTAGCCTGGTGAGGCTTAAAAAAACACAGGAAGCCTTGACCAAGGTGCTGGCTGGTAGAAGATAGAAATCTTTCTAGCGGCGAACATCCATGTGTATTCATTACTGGTTTTGATCCAGCAGGCCTTGTTGAAATCTGGAGGCATTATGCCGGCCACTGCTGCACTGCCGGCTGGGTAACACAGTGTAGCGGGGAAGAGCTGGCTCCTTTGTCACTGCTGTTAGCATTAGCCAGAGATTTGCATATATTTCTCTCGGAAGCATTAAAGGAATACAAAAAAGACTAATTCGCTATTGAAAGTCTCCCTTGCAAGATTAAAAGAGTCCCATTAGAAATGTATGACTGCTCATGTAGTTTTTATTTCATTTTTCTGTCCCAAACCCCCCCCCTTTCTCTTTTGTTGGATGCTTTGATTATTCGCCAGGTTGGCAAAAAAAAAAGAAAGGAAATAGTGAAAAAAACATTACGGCTGCCATCTTTTCTAATGTTACTTTGTTTTAAATGCACTTGCTTTTCATGGCAGTAGCCCGTTTCCCTCAGGTTATCGCTATAGAAAACTCACTTTAATTTAGGAAAGGATCCAAATCTACTTTTTTGTACTGGTATTGCTCTAGCTGGTTTGTAATTTTAAAGTTACACATAATGTTATTCTTTTTGATTGATTGCTGGAGAGGACGCAGATTGTTTAGCAAGAAAGTACAAAATGTTTCCAATAACAATAATTTATCATTTAAAACATTTTAGGGTTAATGTATGTAACATATCTCAAATATGACATGTATAGTGCCGGCCTGCCACTCCATCCTTGGTACAGTGTACCACACAGACGTCTGAATCAGAACATGCGAACAGCATTCCCAGAGGGAGTGCCCACAATGCTCTGACCTGAATTCTGTGACGACAGACAATTTTACAAACAGCTGGGGATCAATCAAAGCCCACTTGAAATATGCCACCTGCCACTTTTACATTAGGAAGCATGCTGTTCAAAATGGAACATTTCACTTGTATTTGTGATTATTTTACAGGCAAAGTTGGTCTCCTCATGGGGCCTAAAGTGCCAAATGATTTATTCCTCCCCCCACCGCCACTTCCACTCTCCAGAGCTGTGGTAAAAGGGTGGAGGGAAGGGGTAAGATTTACTTTAAGTTGTCTCTAAGCCTGGGGATGCAGTCAACAAGGGGAGAATAGATACAGTATTTGTATTTAAGCTAAAATCCTGCCCCCACCACTTACCACAACCCCCATCCCACCACAGTTTGTTGTCTAGTCAGAGTGTGCATCGGTGGGTTTGCATGAATTTATAGACTTTAAAGACAAAGTAAATGAAGGAGATGAAATATCTATATCACCTGGATGCAGAGAACCCTTCTTCATCCAGTATAACCCTGCTGTAAGTCGGCTGAAGGCCCTGAACTCGCCTCCGTCAGGTACAGGTGGCTCCTCTACCTGTCCCCAAAGTTAGCCAGGAGTCACTCTTCTCCCAGCAGGTGTCAGTGTTACTACTAGAGACACAAGGAGATATCACTGATAAAACACAATGATAGACAACTCTTTTGAGCAATGTAATGTCTTAAAGCTGCACCTCAACAGCTCAATACATAGTTACTCAACAGGTGGCACTGATGTTGCACCCAAACAGGCGAATTAAACTTATAATTTGTTTCATAACTACTATCTTTTCTGCTAGAAACACTGGCCGATTTTCCTTTACAGTTCTGTAGAAGCTTTGCTGTCACCAGGCAAAGCTCAGTTTTTTTTTACTTTTAGTCAGCGGGATGTAGGCTTTTAAAAGGGTGTGAGTTACAGTGTTTGTAGAGAATCTCAAGAGGAGAATGCAAATTCCAACTCTCCAAAATACAAATAAAGAGAAATTCACAATGGTTTTCATTACGTGTCTGGGATTGAACTTGAACATCTCATTTTACTCAAAGAAAATAAGGCAAACATTTCCTCTCGACCACATTCGGCCTGGTCAGTCATGTTGAACGTTGCTCCCAGACAACCAAAAAGTGGCAGGATAAAAACGAGTGGAATTCAAGTGTAGCCACAGGATGAAACAGATGTGTTGGCTGTGGTGTTAATGTGAGTTGTTTTACCCAGACTCCTAACTCTCCTGAACACAGTGAGCTTGGTCTTCCCCCATCTGGTGTGTAGAGCGTCAGTCCTCCAGAGTAATGTTCGACACGAGGTCAGCAGAACACCACAGACTCACTACATATGCTTCACAAACTGTTGCTGTTGGTCAGGAGAACATACATTATAAAGATTAAACCAGATAATTAGCTTTTTGTGTGCCATTAATTCTGGCAGGTGAAGGGGGCAGAGGAGGGAATAAATAATGTGGCTTTGTCTTGTGACACGGTGCTAAAAAATGGGCATCTTTCCAACAGCTCATTTCAACTCTTCTAAATTGGCCTCATTGTAGATGAAATATTAAACGGCCAGCCTGGCTATTAATGCTGACTTTTATGGATTGAATGCTGTTGTACTTAATATACCGGTTCAGTTGTCCCTTTTATTCCTCGGCAGTGTCCTGTCCTCTCATGATGTATTACACAAGGAGCGAACCCTGTGGTACACAATTTGGTTGTGAAGCTCTCTCTGGCACTGTTCCAGACCCGGAGTGAGAGTGGTCTGAGCTGTGTCTGAAGCTTGTTCTCTGCTGTATAGCAGTGCCATCAGTAGGGAGCCTTTATGATTGCGTTGTATTTTGGAATATATATCAATGTGAACCATGTGAAATACATTTTTAGAACGTGAGTGACAAACAAATTTGAAAACTGTGCTCAACTTTAACGGCCAGATTTAGTCTTGTTTACACCGAGGTCACTTTTTTTGCAGTGCACAATTTACATGTAGTGACATTTTGTTGACTCACAAAAATGAAATGGTAAACATAGTTGATTTTAAGTGAGTAATCTTCTCAATTTGAATTTATTTTGATAAAGACATTAGAGAACATTTTTATCTTATTTTTCCCAATATGGTTCACTAGTTTTCATTCAGCCTGGGCAAACATTTCCACTTGTTCAACACAGCCAATGACAGGATATAACTAAAACTAATGACCAAATTCCCGTCAACCTCAGCTGTACTTGCTAACTTTCCATTGTAGCATGCTAACTTGTTAAACTTAAGCAAGCTCCAATGTAGTATAATTTCAATGTTATGATCCAACAACCACCATAATCTATTCTACAAACCACAAGTCATTTGGATTCATACATAAGCCACAATCCAAAATGGATCACATTCACATACCTTTTTTAAAGCTGCCCTGATTAATGTATGGTGGATTAATTCAGTATATTGTAATTATGGTGTAGTTTTAAATGTAATGTGAAAAGTACCACATGTAGTTACAAGCCCATAGAGAATTATCACGCACCTCTACAGAGCGTTTTAGCACCATGGCTCATCGTTTTTTCGGCCCGCAAATTCTGTTGTCATCAACCCTGCTGGCTAACGTTTGCAAAAATAACTTTACAAAGCAATTATATTTTAATTTTGTGTTTTCAGCTTATGCTGCTGTCCCCAAAAGGTAATTGATAATGGTAATTTATGGAAATGTTCTTGTTAGTGATTTTTTTAAATTTTGTAATTCCAGTTGATTGCCCTGTGAGCTCATGAATTTGAATCACTTGTCCTATACACTATAGCTAAATGACTTGTGGTTATTTATCCTGAAGAAGGTCATATGTGGAACATTTGATACAATAAAAATAGGTTGACAAAATAGCATAGGTATGATTTTCTTTCCTTGCCGTATGCATGCTAACATGCTAAACATATGCATGTTAATGTCAAATGACAGAATGTTAATGTCCAACAGTTAGCAGTAAGTTTCAGTTTTGTGCTACTACAGGCTTCTGATGTCTTAGCCTAATTGCAATGAATACTACCATCAGACACCAGTGAATTTAAATATACTGTAGGTAAATGAATGTGTTTGACAGGCTATTCTGGTCCACAGAACAATGCTTGTAACATATGCTGTAAAAATTCTAAAAAAAAGCTACAAAATCTTTGTCTTTAATAGCAGAGAACAGATAATTTCATGGTTCAGAGGATGACTGAAATTAACTTCAAGCTTCCAATTAGTACCAATGGAGATGCTATTGGGAGACTGATACTTAAAGAAAAAAGACATTTTTTTTTGATTATGCTTCTGTGAAATATGGATCATCAAGACTGTTGAGGTATAAAAATACTGTTAACATTACACACACACACACAAACCAAACAGACAAACAAAAAATCACCAGAATGCACTTTAAAAGAACTGAGTCTGAAATCGTTGCTTTGAAATGTTGGCTACAGTTTGAAATTCTGTATTAGAGAGCATTATATTGTTTTAAGTGATAATTTGATGCCTTTCATTCAATTAAATAATAATTGCAAAATTATACTAAATATTGCAATACTGAATTGCAAAAAAGCATAGAAGTTCATGTTTGAAAATTCTTTTTAAATTTCAATATCAAATTTCAGACATATCAGAACATGTACTCCAGTTGTATGTGGTCACAAAATGAACCCAATAGAAAGATAAACTTGAAACTATACAAACACGGTGATACAAATTATGTCTGGCTTAAAAAGGAAAAAGACAGGTCAGCTATAATTCTGTGGCGTTCTGGTGGAAGAATTATAGCCGTACACAAGTGCGAGCAGCCAGGGCTCTCCTGAAGAAGGACGTCTCCCTCAGCATCTTCCACAGTGGGGGAGGATGTGGCTGTTTTCTGCCTGGAAGGAAGACGTTGGCCAGGGACCATAATGCCTGCAGCCGCTAGCAAAGCCCCCCCTAAAATATTCATCACATAACTTTTCTGTGTGACTATATGTTTTTAGCAGATGGTTACATTTTTGAGTGGAGAATAAAGTTGTAAAAGGAATATGATTTCACTTGTTGCCATGGGAACAGAGATGGATGAAGATGTTTCATGGTTCACTGGTTGCCTCGTCTCTGCTCGTGTGTGTCTGGGTGAATCCGCACGTCTCACTTTGTCTGTATGCCTCTGAGTGTACATATGTATGTACAGTATGTGCATGTGTTCGCATAAGGAAGGGCTTTATGTAACCATTGAATTTGTAAGTGAGTAGCAGATTCTGCTGTCACTTAATTTCTCTGAAGGATATTATGTTAAGTTGCTCAGTGAAAGGTCAGTGCAGTTCCAAGAGAGGATCATTTCCTAATACACTATTACAAGAAGTATCAAGCTGCTAGTATTATAGAAATAATAAACGCTCTTGTCAAAAGCCCTATTCAGAGCATGATTTATTTTGCTCTGTGATGGTGCTCATTTCACAGTGTATTAGCTGACTGTCTAAATAGTGATGATTCAGTAGCATGGCTACTCATTTTCAGATGACACATGAAAGGGATCTGTCGATAAATGCGACAATAACAGCAGCCCAAGTTATCTTTTGCGTTTTTTTTCAAAATGAGTGTTCTTCCATTTGAGAGGAGCTAATTAGATTGTGTGAGTTGCATGATATGGGGTCGTACACATAAAAGCCTTGCTGTGGAGATGAGCAACGGTTGCCTGTACCCCGACAGTGCTGATAGTAGAGCCACTCCTTTAATTCCACTCTCAAAAATCAGATCCTAATTGGGTGTCTGATTTTAGTAACTTGTTCAGCAATTTAAGAAAATTGCTTTTTGAAATGTAACAATTTCAGTGATCTTAAGCGTCTCATTTCTCATTCTGTGCACTCCACTGAGGACTGTCTCTTTTCAGGCCTCATCAGGCAGTAATTGAAAGGTCCTCCTTCTCCTGTAAACCATTGACCCCATAGAATTTAGCATGCAGTTCATTTGGGAGCATGAAAAAGTTTTTATTAAGCTCATCAGGAGGCTCAAAGACGCAAAGGAGAAAATACTTTGTGGCTAATTGTTTAAGATGGTGGTATATTGAGGTTTTGTTTGTTTTCTTACACAAGTCCTTGTGTTGTAATTTTGAGTACTCTTACCAGAGACAACAAAAACAAATAAACACATACAAAATACATACACATATATGCTGTATATATACATGTGCAAGCACATATATGCAGACACATAAACCTTTTACAATTTATTAAATCTAACTTGGCAGCATGCAGCTCTAATACACCAGGTAAAGAATGCCGTTATTAGAGGAGGCACCTGCAGACTGAGCATGAAGCCTTTTTTTCCAGTGACAAAGAGGAAGACATAATTTCCACAGAGGCATGTATGAGTGGTGAAGTGTAGCTTAATGGGATGGTTTTATTCATCAAGCGAGGTCTGTGCACTCGTCCACTGCGAAGCTGCCTTGAGGGACAGTGAGTGATTCCGACCACTCAGCCTCATTATGGAATCATATTAATATTTAAGGGGTTGGAATTGAGGAATAAAGAGGGTAATTGATAGCATCAAAATGGAAGCGTTTGAACCTTGCTACAATATGTGCTAAAAATGCAGCTAAACCAATCCTCCTTATTTATCAGTGATAAAATTGTTTTTGAAATTGTGAGTACAAATCTACCGCATGGATCCTGGTTGTGCATGGCATACAGGGTCACAGACGATGAAAGTCACAAATGGCTTGCTGATGAGTTGTGCCAACCAGAGGAGATTGAGTCATAGCATAGGCAGTGGTGTTTTTCTCCCTTGCTGCAGTTTAAGAGCCATGGGCCATCCTTTTTTGGAGAAAGAATAGGGGAGAAAAACAACACAGGCCTATTTGTTTTTACTTCCTGTTTATTTTAATCTAGATAACACTGTGTAGCAGTGTGTAGCTGTGTAGTTTCTTATTAAGTTCAAAGAAAAGGACAGTAACCTTTAAAATATCCACTGTGTGTGTGTGTGTGTGTGTGTGTGTGTGTGTGTGTGCACGCACGTGTGTGTGTGTGTTAATCAGCTGATTAGACTGTATGGAAGGAAAGTGACATGTAAGCATAAATGAGTCTGCAGGCAAGTAGACTGTGAATGATAATGATGCTCAGGAGTTCTACTTAGCATAACATAAGGGACTGCTGCTTGTGCTCATGGCATTCTTCAGAACGTAGTCAGTGGACTTTGTTACAGAGTAGCACTAATTAGGCTTTACCACGTTTAGCCAGCGGCTCTACAAAACCACCATTGTGGCTCATTTCTGGAGCTTGTGCATGATTTAGCTTGAGCGTTGCATCAGCCAGTTCTGGGGATGAATGCTAACTTATACTGTTACCTGTTATGAGAGCAGCATATGGAGATACAGGCGTACAGGTGCAAGCAGCCTGTTATTTGATTGTTACCCAGAGATTGATAATCATACAACAAAGGCATCACGATGATGTTCAGTCTGGGTGCTTTTTAGATAGAGCAGAAAAAATGCCAGTACACAGACAGATTGCTAACAGATGCCAGCGCACCTGTAGCTCCTAATCGAGTTCATTTTCTGTTTTGGGGGGAAGAAAGGTGTCAGACAGGCAACAGGACTGTTGTTCAAAAAATTATACAGTAATAGTGAACTATAATGATGGTGTTGAAGCAAAAAAAATCGTGATCATAAACAAGATGTTCATACTAGACATATTATCTGTTTGATTTAACATCATACATCATACTGTATTAGGCTTGCATGGAAGGATAAGAAATATTAGTAAATGTTCTGTATAGTTAAAAGAGGCAGCAAGTAACCAACCACAATTTTCAGAATGGTTTAAGTCATATCACCTTTTAATCTCACCCACAATTTACGGCATTATGTGCCCCTCTGTATTTTATAGCCCAAATGAATGATTACTTTTGATTACTACGTTTAAGTCTGACATGCTATCCAAGCAATTGCTTAGTAGCACTTACAGTATAAGTAATAGTTTTGGCAGCCTCTTCTCATTAGGCTTTGTCAAAGCAAGTGAGTGTACTTGCTAATAACACCTCCCTTCTAAAAGGTCTACACAAGACCATTTTTATTTTTGCACGTAGGTATAAAAAAACCAACACAAAACTACACCATTTGATGTTTGATCACATCTTTTCTTTGTGTTGCTAATAGAAACAGTGGGAGTTATAAAGAACGTAGTAGCTATAAAGGCTGTGTTGAATGAGGGATGTGTGATTAAGCAGCAGGGCCTCAGAATACTAAGATGTGGTGTCTATTGCCTGCAAAAAACATTAATGCACTGACTGCAGCCAGTGAATTTTTCTTGTGGAGTGCCTGTGTTGGTATAAATAGATAGCCAATTTGTAAAATCGTCCGCCTGAACATAAGCATCTTGGGCCACTCTAATTGGTCAATTTCCCGCCTGTATTGAGTGCCTAGATTGATTTATTGCCTTTTTTAAAAGGCCGTGGGGACCCACAGAACAGCTGTGCCAGCCGTCCGTGCTGGAATTGTTATGAAAACAAGGGGCTGAGTGCTGAGCGTCGGACAGCAGTCACGGCAGCAAACGGCGAGTAGAATGGAGCAGAGCGGCAAGGCAGACAGCTGGCAAAGACAGCGTCTGCTGTCTGGCACCACTGGAGATGCAGGATTTATTTCAGCAAACACTACTGAGTGGAGAAACCCTGCCCTGGTGGAGATCTCTCCCTTTCTCACACAAACACACAGCCAGGAATTTGCTTGATTGCTGCAATGCCTTAATCATATGAGAGGCTATGTAATTGGAGCCAGAAAATAGACATTTGTCATGTCATGATATCCCCCCCATCCACTTGACATGGAGAGGGCTCAGAGAGAGCGCATTTGAGTGTTCTATATCTCGGGCTTGAGTGATAGCTTCCCAACCTGAGCCTATCTCTGCTGAATCCGGCTGTTTGTGAGCAATCATAGTGATTTACTCGTCTACCTCGCATTGAGGCTGAAACAATTCCATCACATGTGAGATTCAGATTAATATATCCATCTACTTCTGAACATGTGACCTGTCTGAGCTGATCAGGGTGTATCTCGTTGTTTAGAACTGTGAATGGTGATCTGGAGTGATCGTCGTTCTCTCTTAAGTAGCATTTGAGGCAGAAAAGCAGGTTTAGGGAAACTGTTAAGGGAAGGATGTTTTTGACAGAAGCTTCTCTTAGGTGTAAGCTTCAGCTTGACTTATGACTCGTGTGGGTAGAAACAAAAGTGTTTGCTCGGTATGGAGAATATTTGAAAGACTGTGTAAGTGTAATGTGCATCTGCTCTATGTAACTCAGAAAAATGCTTCCTTAAATACAAGCACATGCCTGTATTTCCTCTCGCCACAACACGTTTTTTCCACCTAGTCCCCTGACCCCCCCACCCCCCTTTTTTTGATTACATTAGTGAGAATATCTTCCCGGCGGATACCAGACATCACTTGTGAGGCCCATTCACTTTATGTCCCTGTGTTTATTTTACTTCCAAAAACTAACAATGAGGATAGTTGCAAATAACCCTTATTGTGTGGTTAGGCAACAGTGTAGCATTCAATGAAACATTTTAGATAATCCACTCCATGTTGAAGCCTCTACTATAGACCAGCCATTGACTCTGGTTCTCTTGTGAAATGTGAGAGCAGATAGCTAAGTGTCTCCTTTTTGAACTGTGATTCTTAGAAATTCCTGTATATAGCACTGGGGATTGGGAGCCTGAGACTTCCACAGGCATTTGAATGCACATTTCGTGAGTCCTCCACTAAAGGCAAAAAAAGAGAGAGACCAAGAGAGAGTGTGTGTGTGTGCAAAAGTGTGTGAAAGAGAGAAGAGAGATGCGGAGAGGGAGAGAGTAATCGCACAGTCTTCATCTAGTACTTAACTTTAGGAAATATGAGTCTGGTTGAAGATGAAAGGGACTTAATCTCAAATGCTTCAAATGCCTCTCTCCTCTACTCTTTCGGTGTCTGTCTTTCTCACTGCCTGCTGTCCATTGGGACTGGCCCATTCCAGCACATTGGAGTGCATTATGTAATCCCCTCCAAGTCTCCACGCCCTGCAGTAATGGTTTAATTAGGGGAGGGGAGGCAGGCATCATGGCATCCCACCTGCCATCACTTCTCAAACATGCACCAAGTGATTTCTACACCAGAGACACCTCTCAATCTATCAGTAGCCCTCCACACTTTGATAAACACTATCTGATTGATATCTTTTTAAGCTGTTAGCATTGTGCCTGCTGATGCATACCGAGATGCAGAGTTAACAGAGCTTGTCTGTTCATTTTCCCTCGTGCAGCTTGTGGCCCCAGCCTCCTATCCTCTTTCCTTTTCCTCCAGCAGGCTTTCTCTTTACCCCACCCAGTCCCTAGCCAGCCAGCCAGCCAGCCAGTGCAGGCGTGCTCAGTCTGTCAACACTTCCACAGCACTCAGTGTTTGAATGGAAACAGGAGGAACCATACATACTTGCCAGAACAGGCCTCAGAAACAGGGGGTTAATACCAGCTAGACTGCTAGAGTATGATGTAACTCGGTCTGCCACACTTAAGCCTTTCACTAGCTGACTGTGTTTTAATAGATATCAGTTCCATTCCAGTTTGCGTGAATGGTAAACATTTTGAAATTGTTAAGTAAAGATTGTTTATGTGTAACACTTTGCAGGTAAGACACTGAGGGATATCTGTTATTATATTAAGAAACATGAACCTTCCTTTGTATTTCAGTGGTCTAAACCAACAATTCTGTACTTCTGTAACCACTCTGTATACAGAAGAAATATTAGATGGTTTATATTTAATTTTCAAATAGTTTAATGTATCTTTTTAAACTCCCTGTGTCGAAACTTTTCAAGTTCATTTTAAAATTGTAGTAAGAAGCCTCAATTAATGCTCAGAGTACAGGCATTTACTGGCAGAAAACAGAAAAACAAGAAACAAAAACGGCTCGTGATGGCAGCTACTCAGTTGCAATGACGCTTTGTACTCTTCTTCAGCATCCAGAAATTAGAAGACATGTTATACTTGCTGTTTGCAGAGTGTTCATGCTGCTGTAACCAGCCAGTTCAGTGGTCTATCAATTAACTGATTGATGAGTATTACCGTTAAATGACATATTCTTAAAAGTGCAAAGATAAAACCTTGTCTAACCATCATATTTGCATCAATTAGCCAGTTATGTAGTCTAAAAAAATATGTGCTGAGTATCCAGTGTATCTTTAGAAATCACATGGCATACTTTGAATAGCCAATAAGTAAACACATCTAACCAGCAAAATGTTTATGATTAATTTGAATAAGTTTTGATAAATTGGCTGTTGTCGGGCAAAGAGACCGTGGACTGACAACAGGAAAAATTAAACTTTGCAGCCCCAGTTTCAGCCTTTTTTTTTTTTATCATTCAGGTCAAATAAATTGTATTTACATCTTCCAAAATTACAAATCACAAATTTCAGTTTTCATGAATTCAAAGGGTTTTACAATCTGTACACGGCTCCCTCTATTCTTAGACCCTCAATTAGTATTCAGGGCATACTGTATATTGAGACTGTTTAAACAGACTCTTTTGTGGCAGGAAAATGGTCTACTAGTTATTTTTTTTCCATTTAGTTTTTCTTTCTTTGATGTTGTTGCATTACAAATACATTGTGTTCGCTCATGCAGGTGCAGAATGTACGTTGCCGTTGACTAGTCTTTTCAGTGAGTTCAAGTGCAACTTTACCTTTGACTTATTTGTCAGATGTAATTTTCACATGAACACCACAACAGTCGCCACACTGGAAGGTGAGTTCAACCTGCAATAACTAATTTCTTGACTTGGGGGCAGCGGAAACAAGTAGTGAACACAGCATTGACATATCATTGCGTTTTAAGTTGATGTGACAAACTTGTTAGCAAACCCTTAATCAGTCACTTATTTCCCCAGCAGTTATGGAGCAAAATTATCATTCATTTGGAGTCGTGTTTCTGACGACCAGATGAATACAAGTCCATACTCTCTCTCTCTCTCTCTCTCTCTCTCTCTCTGCTCAGTGTTTAACAATAATGATAATGATAACTTAGATTTATATATTTACCCAAAAAGGCATAATGTTAAAGAGCATAGTCCTAAGTTGGTCTGTGCTAACTCCTCAGGGAAATATCTGGCTCTTTAGCTGCTAAATGCTCCACTATGTTCACTCGCTAATTGTGTCTGTCGGCAGTTTGGTGCTGAACAGGTAGTGTACAGTGGATTTGTAGGCTTTTTCCCTGAAAATAGCTGCTTGCTGCA
The DNA here is from genome assembly GCA_011952105.1 of Coreoperca whiteheadi. Taxonomy (NCBI): domain Eukaryota; kingdom Metazoa; phylum Chordata; class Actinopteri; order Centrarchiformes; family Sinipercidae; genus Coreoperca; species Coreoperca whiteheadi. Next base: position 14,124,614 of record CM022474.1, on the reverse strand, counting down.
GCCAAAAAACGACACTATGAGAGCAGTGAGAGTGAACCAAAGCAGTAAAGTTGTGGACCAGAAAGCTAAACAATGAGCTGATCCTCGCTATAAAGCGCCATAAACCCGGGGGAGCTGCAGATTCCGGTAATTCTCTGTATCTTCATCACTACGAACAGCCCCTTTCACACTGACTCATTGTTTTCACATTCACGTCATTTGATACACTGTTATGTATGATACATATGATACATTGCTGTAAGAACACAAGATGGCACATTACAAGATGCAGTGTACAAGATGCAATAATCATCATCTCTAAGGCACAATGCTTTGCTGTGTAGTTGTAACTTAACCCCAGTCTGTGCCTCTCATAATTCAGGTCACAGAAATAGCCATCGGTTTCAGTAAAAGGTAATTAACCAGCAAACCCAAAAGGTCATTTATAAACACTTTACCATTGTTCTGATGGTATTTTTCTTCTATAACCCTCAGGATGAAAAAGTTTTTTTAACCTGCTGCGACTCTGTTTTGATTTGGAAATATGTATTACAAACACACTGGCACACTGTGATCCAAACCTAATGTGCAAAAGGCTTATTTCTTGTCTCAGCTTATTGTACCTGAAATATTTACTATCTATTTACCATAATATATTTGTTTCTTTATTAGCCTGTTCAGTTCCAAAAACAATAGCCTACCTAACACTGAGTGAGTTAAGATCATTTGAGTAAGAAGTGAAGCAGTGCTGTTTGACTGACTGACCTGAGTTTGGCTCCTCCTGAACACTTCTGCTGTAGGGAAGAAACACCTTCTTACAAGTTTATTACAGTTCCATCATGCACCTGATCTGTAGTGTGAACTGCTGTTTGCTGTCTGCGATGAGGTGGGTGGGATGGGAGAGTGGGGCTGTTTTTGTGACAGCTGTCATAAAAATACTATAACTTAGGGACACAAGGGGTCACCATAGTCTACAAACTTAAAATTCTTTGTGTGGGCACGTTCATTTTTTACACAAGGATGTAGAAAGCCACGTGTCCAAATACAGTCTGTCTTTTCTACCTTTTGACATCCCTAAATCATTTATGCAGTATGCAAGGTATTTGTTCAGGACCAGCCAAAGAAAATGACAAATTGACAAATCCGACTTCAGTGAGCTTCCTGAGTCCTCATGAAAGAACACCTGGGCCTCATTTGACCCAGCCTGGTTTTTCATCACCAAACAACCTGTAACATATTACAATTTCAGTGGCCTTTCTTAATATACTGTATAATCACAGTTGAGTTGAGTTGTAACTTGATGTGACTTGTTTATGTTGGTGCACACTGTAGTGAGCCCTCCGGTGCTCTTCATGTGAAGGGCTTATTAGTGAGTGAAGAGGCCAGCCCTACTCCAGGGTGGAAATCTGCCTCTTCCAGGAAGAGAGACTGTCCTTGGGTCAGGATTCACTCTGCTCCTGGCACAAGCACTTGTGCACACCAACAAACGCAAATTTTGCATAGGGCTAACAGCACTTTCCTCACTGTTCTCGCTATCCTGAAGGGCTGCATAGAATTAAGCAAAATTTGATAATGACTTATTAAAAACTGTGGCTGAATAAATGAAGTGTGTTGTGTAGCCATTAGAGGACGGGAGCTATTATGTTAAACGTTTTGATTTGTGAAGTGGGGTGTGGACTTGGTAATCCAGAGACAGTTGGGGATGCTGGAGGGAGGAATCAAGCCATGCATATAATATGAGAACATTAGGTTGATGTGCATAGACTGGTGCTTCTGAGCAAGAGAAATTGGGATGATCGATGAACTCAACGGGGGAAAAATTATGGATATAAAATGAGCTAAATCACCCCATAATGCTTAAAAAGCCACAAAATGTCAACAACAGATAATTTTGGATGTTAACCTACAATTTTATCTCTTCAACCCCGATCCAATTTCAAATAGTATTTCATGTTACAGGTGAAGGCTGAAAAGCTATATCTATTCATAGACAGATGTTACTGTGTTATGGTTTGGCCGAAGCAGGCCAATGAGGATGGAGCATTTCTCTTTAGCATTTTCCAGGCCTGACTGCCAGACTCCGTCTGAGACTGATAAATCACCCTGCCCCAGCCCTTCTCCTGTGTTTTCTTTTCAAATGTAGAATCGATGGATTTTTCCTTCATTTCATTGACCTGTGCATAATGGTGCTCTCACTCCTCTACCATTGGGAAGGAGCCCAGCGCTGCAGACGTGCTTGCCCAGGCAAAGACAGGCGGCCTGGGCTTTGTGTTGCTTATTGTTCAGCCTGGAGAAATTAATGTGCTGTGAAATTAGCATTTTATCTGACTGCAGATACAGTAATGGAGGCAATTAGAGTGCAGGGGAGAAGCGGTGCTTGGGGTAGTGGAGAGGTAAGGGACAATCCTCGAGCTGCAGGAGCCCAGCGGAGAGTTGCACAGCCGGCCTCACAGATAACACAATCACCTCCGTCTGGAAAGCAACACAGTCTGACTAGAATGTCTGTTGGTTAATAAAGAACCCATTCGTTGTATGAAATGACACTGTATCATTTTGATTAGCAAACTGGGAAACCAAACTGGAAAAAAATGACTGTAATGCAATATCTTTTATTCATAAGTTAGCCGGAAGGGTGATCTTTTTATGCATTTGAGACTAGTGCTCTGCTGTTGATCTGTTGATTTTATACTATTTTTTTTAGAGTTGCACAGTCGACAGAACAGATAGCTGAAATTATTGGAATGGGATGGGTGGGGGCGAGGCAATGAAATCAATGCACATTTTGAGCTTAGATCATTTCTCATCAGTTATTTTCAGACATGACATTGTGTATTTACAGCTGCAGGGGTGCATTGTCAACTCTCTTTATCACGTCTCCAGATTGAAATTGATCTCTCCGATTGTGAGCCACGGGCAAGAAGATGGACCTTATCAGATGCTGAGGAGCTGCCAGTATGCTACGTTGTCACCTGAAGCCTCGTAGATTGTTTATTTATTCTTCAAAAGACTCTCTGATGTGATGCTGGAGGGGAGATGCTAACATAATGCTATGATTAATTCTGTGAGCTCTGAGATAATCGTGACACCAACCTACAGTATGAGCCTGTTCTGGTCTGCTGAGGTTGTACCTTGTCTCTACAGTATGCCCATACAGCATTATTAGACACTCACACTGTTATTGCATTCCTGTGTTATAATGTACTTATGGAAATGCATATCCCTCTGGCTTCCCCCGAACATCCTGTCAGGGTCTGAGTTAAATGTTGACATAGTTTATAGTTACAACTGAACAAATGTCTTCAAAGTTTGCTGTGTAGAGAATAGATGAAGTGTTCTCTCTTTGGTCCACATGACCTCCTGAGTGCTTTGTTTGTTTAGCAAGAGCACAGTCAAACAGGTGCACAAAGGCTTTTTAAGATACATTTTTTTTACCAAAAAATATCTTACAAAAGGTAAACTGAAACCGGCTTTTTAAAAAAAAATCGAATTTCAAATTTTCATATCTGTATTAAAAAGAAATTCAAAATTGGAAGTCAGTTGTTTTTTCCCAGTGAGATCTAATGCATGGGTATCTTTTTTCATGCATTTCTCATGCGATTAAAAGAGTAATTATGGCACTATGAACCCCCTTTCTTGTTATTACTAATTCTGTAATTTTCTGCAAACATGTGGGTTCAAGAAAGTGTAACAGAAACTTTATTTTTTTCTTTTTTAAATCTGTTGGGGCGAAGCCAGCCACCCACCTCCAGTCCCCCCTCTGCTTTTCTGAGTAAAGACAGCATGACTTCTGCAGTCGGAGGATCACGCCCAATAAGAACATTATCCCAAAGAGTGCACTGGGCTGGCAAGAGTTTGAGATAATACCCCTTCCTCTTAAACTCCACCAGCTCCAGCTCACAAAGTAGAGGCAGGGACAGGGAGACCTTACCAAATGATACCTCACAGCACCCATGAAACCAATTGTTCCCCTGCCACCTTATGCTTTAGGGAGGAAAGGGAAGGGATAGCTGGATGTCTGCATAATACCCTTATTCTCAAACATGAGGGTGTAGTCCGTGTGTCCATTGGTGTCAACACACCAATGCTAAATAGGCCTTGGCTGTCTTTTCTTTTTAGCTGCAGAGTGTTTTTCTGTCTGTGTAGTTGGTCCACGGGGTATTATCCATTCTGATTGGGAGGCTGTGCTGCCTCTGAGGAGAGGGAGATAGATGAGGACATGCCACAGTGCTGAGGTATATGTATGATTAGAGAGGCAGCTCTGATACCTGTCACCGGCAGCATGTTTACGTGCTAAATGATGCTGATCAAATGGATGAGTGCCAGCAGTGCAGCAGATGAATGAGAGGTCTTAAGCAGTCATTTACAATATCTTCGGTGTGAGATTAGCCACATTACACAGTGATACTTACGAGCGACACCTTTGTCAGAGAGCTCATCTTGAAAATACAAATGGGATTCCTGCAGCCCGTGCTTTTCTTCTCTCACTCTCGCCTTTACAGCTCGTCATTGTGAGGCGAATTGAAAGGCTCTCTCCTTATTAAGGCTAGTGTTGAAGTGGGCAGTGTTACGCAACTGAGCAGCCCTGGCTTACAGAAGACAAACTCCTCTTTTCAGAGCCTGTGCCTTCTCTGTGCTCCCTCACTGATCTCAGACCAGGTGTTGTGGCTTAGCCTGACATTCAGCATGGGGGCCGAATCTGTCCTGAGTCCAGTGTAATCAGAAGGCCCCAGGTTGAATGTAGACTTGGCCCAGGGCCTCACATCTTGTTTGAGTTAACAACACAAGCTGAATGGCCTGTTTACAATCTCCACAGCAGGGGCAGAAACCTCACTAAATCTGTCTGGATGGCTGTCCGATGTGGAACAGATGTGCTGAAATGGAGGAAATTATGTCACTTCTTTTTCCCCTCTCTCATGTGACCATGATGACTAAAGAGCTGTGATCAGGGTGATGTGATTACGCAGAGGGACACTCGCACTGTGGTGACAGTTGTGCCATGTCTGTGTTTTCTTAAGCGGCTTCACCAGGCACATAGCAGGGGCACCGCTCCTTACATGCATCACTGTGCCCTCTACAGGTGTATGTTGGTGACATTCTTTTTCCTTACTAAATTTCCACAGTCCTTGCTGTCACTGATGGTGAGCATAAAAAAAAAATTGGCTATTGTCTTGATTAGAAAATCCAGCAATGACTTACAAATCATAACTCCTGAAAGAGAGCAGATGTAGGCTTCAGTGCCTACATGTGGTAAATTTGGTTGTCACATGCAGCTAAATATCAGTAAAGACCACCTGAGTAAAGAGTTCCTTGTCAACATTGTTCCTCATGAAAAGGAACAATATAATGCTCGGCTGTGGCGGCATTAAAAATGTACACTGTCACAGGTAAAGGAACAGGGTTCTTACTTTACCTCAAATATTTATTCACTATCGTGGCCCTTGAAAGCTTCAACATGGATTGTTTGAAGGGGAAAAATATAGAGTTGTGCTCGTGTGTGTGAAAGAGAGATACCTGGTCACACCTTTCTATCACTCTGGGCTTCATTCCGTGATGCTGCATCTTACTGAGGGCCATGCAAGGAATCAGAGTGCACTTACTGCCAGCGCCCAGGGCCATACGATGTATACAGCCATATATCCATTAAGATGTGATGACTCTAAAGACTCTTTGGCTTTTTGTGTACAAGCCCATAGCTATTCCTGCAACATCACCTTCTTTCACATCTGCCTATCTTGACGTGCAGCACTGGTACAAATTGTTTATGTGTTTATCTTTAATGGGTGTGTCGCGCAGCATTGACTTGATTAGTTTATCTGTTTTAATGCATCTCCTGCCTCCGTCTCCTCATGGATGAGAGAGCTCACATTTGCTAAACATGTGCGATGTTTCAATTACAGTTATTATTTACCCCATGCACTGGAAGGGGAAGTAGATTATGACTGCATGGAGAGATGAGAAGGTTTATAATGAATGTTAGGTGTATTGCCTTGTGCATGTTTTTCTCTCATGAGCTCATGTTTCACTCATTGTCCCTGCGTGATCACTACACACAGGCAGACAATGAGCAGACTAAAAGAGCAGACATAATTTGATTATTTTGTACAGTGAAAAAAAAAGTATATTTTTAGAGCTTAAGTTTTAATTAAAGTAATGAAATGGACAATAAGGGCGTTGTCAATTTTTTTTGTGCGTCTTTCTTCCCCTCTGTACATGCTGACACGTTGAGATGTTTAATTTTCAACAATAAGTCTTTCCCTCTGTCTTTTGGATATTCTTAAATCTCTTATCTTATTAATCTTTTAAAAAAAAAGAAGGCTTTTTGCCGCAGGCTGCAGAAGAGGAATTTGTGTTTAGTGGATTCCTGTTCCCAGATGAGGAGAGCTAAATGAGTTTGGAGGCTTCCTGAATGCTCTATAATTGTGATGAGGCTCTGTTCCTCTGAACAATTAAAGATGCAGGAGCCCTGTCTCTTCTGAGATCCATCCCAGATCACTATCGTTGAGTCTTCCCGGTAAATCACACGCACATTGTAGTCAGATGATGACCACCTATCTCTTTCCGCTGCCCGGCTACTACTTTAAGAGGAAAGCTGAAGGTCGGCATAATGCCCAACTCTATGATCAATTTATTACTCGCTGTCAAAGCATTAGAGGGTAGAAACAGAGGACTTGCCAGTCTCCCCAGTCCAACCCCCCCTTTCCTCATCTGCTCCTAGTCTCACATAGCAGGCTTTATTTGTCCCCTCAGAACAAAGCGGAGAACAAAGCTGCATAGCCGTCTGGTCTGTGGAGCTGTGTGGCTATGCTAATGTCTCTGGGCTGTTTGGAGTCTTATTGAATGGGTTAGCAGAAGAGGTAAATAAGCGTGTCTGGATGAGAGGTGGGGGCCAGCGGGTGAAAGAGATGAAGTAATCGACTATTCCAAGGGTCAGCCCGTGTGAATGCAAATATTTATATAAGTGATTAAAATACCCTCCCCACATCCCGCCCACTTCATTTAAATGAGGAACTAAACTGCAAAACGATTCATCTCCTAAAGGCAAGTCTGAAAGAGGAAGCAGGAAGAGGCATTTGTGGGTGGAAAAAAGAGCAAACAAATAGTGACGTAAATCTGACTCACTCGTCTTTTGCCTTCACAATGCAAAGATTAGAGCAGCAGGCTCTTTTGGGGATGCAGATTTCATCCTTTGCTTTTCTTAGACTTTCATCCTTCACATTGACGAGTCTGTGGAATTTCACACTGTCACAGCCATTTCTACAAAGGGTCAGAATGGCTAATCTTGCTAGCAATATTGCTATCTTTATTCATTTTTACCTCTAAAAATATATGTGAACTTTTTTGTTTGTGGATGCGTTGATGAAATAGCAGAGCAGAGCCACTGTTTTTATACACAGATGCATAATGATGTGGTTCTAAATCTTTATAATCAGAAGGAGGATCACACCAGTTTCTTTGTATATTTATCACAAGAAATACATAACAATCCCTTTTGTGAGTTTGTATCAACAGTCATTCTTTCTTGTAAAGGGTTGAATGCACTTTATGCAGGTTGGTCCTTTCAACCTTAGAGAGAGCCAAGATGTGAGAACTCTAGATATTGGTTTTATGTTGTCCTCGACAACGTTTATCTAATCAAAATTCTCATATCATCAAATCTTTTGATTTCTTTGTATGATAGGCGCAACAAATGGATTCTCAAACCGTGACCTGTGGCAATTTGTCACAGAACCAATCAAGTTTGTCTCAGTCATCTCCTCATCTGATAATGGTGGGGGAATCCTGAGGTGCAGACACTTTAACATGCAGCTGTCTAGATTTGTGTCCTGCTCTAATTGAAATCAGGATGCGATAACATGCTCATTATGGAGGAAGTCTGAAGAGATGGACTCGAGCCAACATCCCTGCCAGGGCTTTGCCTTGATGTAGTGTTGATGTGGCAAGCTTGACCACTTCAAAAAAATCAGAAATCAATGTCTCCAACAGTGTAGTATTTCATCTTACCCTGCATAGGCAGAGGCGAGGTTGAGCCAGTGTGCAAGTGTCTCCAGTTGCATCTGAAGCTGATTAGCCTATCATCATCTTGCAACAACATTGTTCCCAGTGTACCAGTGCTTGGTGTGGAGCGATTTGCTTTTTATTTTGATGCCTTAATGAAAGCTTTGTGATGAGATATAGCACTGTTAACAACTCCACTAACAAATGGCTTGCTAGATCACATCCTCAGGCATCCTTTTTTCTGGATCATTAGATTATGTGACGTTTCTCCTATAAAGAATCCAAAGATCAAACTCCTAAACAGAATGAATCATATCGCCATTGACCTGATGATTAAAGGGTCAAAGTTGTTTAATTTTAATGTCTTTTGGACTCCCAGATGAAGGTCAATAGGTCAATACTCTATTTTTGCAAATATAATAATATGTAAAATCATGAAGAACTTCATAGTTTGTTGATATTACAGTAATACTTTGTATGTTTTTAGGTGGTGAGATGTCTCAACACAAACACAATTATGTATGTAATCATCTGTAAATAAAAATAAAAATACAAATTTTTTCACTTAGAGATTCAAATTTGCATGTTTACTTTTAATTTCCACTTTTTCGGCTAATTCAATTGTCTTCCTTATTATGTTGTTTTTTATCCAGAGTATCAGTTGTTCAGCTTCTAAACTTTAAGTTTGTATTCATCCCTAGTTTAATTTCCCCTAGATCAATTTTTAGTACCCTTTATAGCCAAAGTTATGACATTTACTTTCTGGAAAATAATGTTTTAAAGCGTACTAATCTTCTTTTTTTTTAACATAGCACTCGGTGCGTTAAACTAAACCATATACCTATATAATGACATACTGATTGCTGTAAATGAAGTGATTGAACAGGCCTCACGTATCCACATTATGAAATAATGAGTGTGGTCACGCAAAACACTGCTGTTTACTCAAACCAGGTTGTCATGGAAAATATCGATTCCTCCATGCCTCATCATCAGAGATAATTACACAATACTTTGCTAGTTACTCAGTAATGGTTCTTAGATAAAGCAAAAAAATCACTGTAAAATATGGCTTTATTAATAGAAGTCCAACATAAGTTAAACTAACTATTAGGAACTCTGACTGTCAGTGAGGCACAGATGATAGTATTACATTTTTTGTTGTGCTGCAGCACCGCAGATGTATGATGAAAAGAGTTACAGTAGAGCAAGAGACTTGAATTATGAGCACAGTTTGGGAAAGTCTATTGGACTATATGATGTCAAAAGGAATTATTTCATTTCCTCCATCTAGGCCGTTTAGTGGTCATCAGGGAGCATTAGGCATGGCACTGCAAATCCTTCTGACTTTGGTGGGGCTGCAACTTTGCTTGTCTGCCCATACCTTAAATCAACTTGTTCTCATTCTCAGATACCGATGCTTGTCACATGCCTCGGCGTCTCATACAGACACTTATGGTACTCTTTAGTGTCTGTATGAGACGCACCAGGCTTTCCAACTAATTCCAATGTAAACCCATCCGCTGCAATATTAGACGCTCAGAGGAACTGCTCTGGCCGTCCATTCACTCCAATATTAACCCGACTGCTGCGCTATAAGACGCTGTGGTCTTGAGTCCTATTGGAGAACTGTGGACCCGCCGCCTGGAAGTATTTTCCTCATTGTTAATACCCATGTTAACATTTTCTTTTAGCGATATCCTCAATATTTTTCAACACAAAAACACCTTGCATTCACCCTCCACTGTTACATAGTTTAATCATTTATGCATATTTAATGTGAGCTTTTGTCACCTTCATATATTTCATACACTTAATTTCTTTATCCATCGCACAGTCCATTTATTTGTACAGTTAATATTTCATTTCAAATGTTATATCCCCTTTTAAAACTATTACTATTCCACTCATTATTACCTTACTTTTGTTTATTTTTATTGTTCTGCATTGTCTTTGTGGGAGCAAACGTCAAGACACATTCTTTGTATGCTTGCATTGGCTAATAAAACAAATCCTGATTCTGATTGAATGGGCTATGTCATGCACAGAGGTGTCAAAATTATTCACATCCATTACTCAGGTAGAAGTATAGATACTAGGGTTTAAATAGACTTCTGTAGAAGTTGAAGTATCAACTCAAGCTTTTTACTTTAGTAAAAGTGTAAAAGTACTGGTTTCAAAACTACTTAAAGTATAAAAGTAATGTAAGGAAAAAAATTACATTAAGGACAAAAGCTTAGGCCACGCCACAGGGGCACTACCCCCCCTCCTCAAAAAAATATATTGCCATTCTAAAAGCCATAATGACTATAATGTTATCTTAAAATGTTAATGTTGAAAAATGTGGGATGCACTAGGCTACCTGTTTCCACCGCATACATGCCCATTGAAATTGAACGCATTGTAGTACAATGCAAATACATTAAAGAACCATATATGCGATGGACGTCTTCGTACTTAGCTACATACGTCTGCTGTAACTTATTACTTTTTTGAGTAACGACCCCAACACTGGCTGTATCCATGCTGGAGTGTGACGGGATTTGTGTCATGTAGATAGGTTTTTTTTTGTTTTTTTTTTGAACGTTGACAAGCCGGAATGAAAAAAAGCATAGATGCATGCTAATGTTTCTAATTTGATAACATAGACTGATAACATAGCATTTTTTGGCTACTGGCCATGGTAAGGGAAAAGCGGGCTAATAAAGTTCATAATAATATGTAATAAAAGTCAAGTTAATGTGCAAGTCATCCATTTTGTTTTGGTTTATTTGCAATTGTCACTTACATAAAGAGAATCATATATAAATATCCCTAGATGTTGCAAGATTACAGATAACTGTAGTATGTTGGTTATGAAACAAAGTGTAAGAAGTACATTTGTATCATAGAGGGTCAAAAGGGCTTCCAAGCATGCAGTATCCTGACATAACTAGAAAAGGTTTGGTTATTGTGTGCATATTGCATACTAAACATTATTATTGTCATTATTGTTGTTATTTTAATTGCAGTATTGTAACATCACGTAAACATAACTTGGTACATATACATTTAAATGAATTGTATTATTAAATTACCTTCCAGATTAGTGCCTGCAATAGATGAGCCATGCAAATGTCAGACACCACAAACAGTGTATTGCATGTTATACTATTAAATACTTACAATATTCATGTAAACTCTAAATCAGCACAATGCTCAAACCTACTTTATTATCATACAGCAACAAGTAACCTGATTTACAGTATTGCATTTACAAATGCAATATGAATTGTGTTTTATGTTTTCTGTTGTTCTCAGTGTCCAGCCTATTTATCTTGTCATTCTGTAGTCTGGCTGTTATGAAGAAAGTAAACAAATTACTTGCAGCATCCCTTCACTTCAAACGCTTTGTCATCTCAATACACGGTGTTGTTAAACTATTAGATGTGTCGTCTCTTCTCCGTTACTGTCATAGAAAAACCCCTTTTACATTATTTGTCAAGTAGTTCACAGCTGGTGAGTGTGGAACTAGCTAAGTAATTTTCTCTTGTTAATGTGCAGCAATGACAAGCTTGTTACTTTGTTTCCCATTATTATTCACTCCTCTGTAGTGTGTGGTGAATACGAGGCTGATTAAGTTGGACAAATGCAGTACAATATGTTAACAGCAGCACCACTCTGTCATGGCACAGCACAAGTGAGGCCTTTACCTGTTCACCTCCCCTGCTGAGTTTTCATCACACAGTGGAGACCACTTCTAATACTAGAAGTCACTTCAGATGGAAACAGTTGGGCAGGTTAAACCCGCGTTGGAGGTTGATCTGAATGGGGCAATGCACGTTGTTCAAGCGCTCTTCTGCTCAGCTTTGGTACACAGGCATTTAAAATACGCAGTGTAATTTGATAAATGTTATTTATGTTTAAAGAACATTAAACCAAACCCCAGGCTCATTTAAAAAACAAGTTAGAGGAAGAAGGAGAGAGACAGAGAGAACTTTAAGGACCATGCCAGTGCTGTTTTTGTTTACTAGAAATAACATATATTTTATATCACAGGTCATCATTTTGCAACCATGCTTTTGTCTTTTAATGTACCTTTTCAGGCATTTCAGACACCCATTTGTTTCCATCAATTAGCCCAGTATAACAATAAATCAGCATAGTAAAATCCTTAAATCCTTCTTGAATATTGAAGAGTTTTTCAAAACAGTCTCTACAAAAACGTCATTATTAAGCAACAATAAATTAAGATTGATACTTGAACTTTATAAATGCACACTTGATCTATATTGTGAGAGATCACAGCAGCTCAAACAAGTTTTAACAGTCTGCTAAATGATTTTCATACTGTATGGAATAGAATAGAAACCAATGACTGTCTGTATTGGTAGTACTGTACATCCAAAAAGCTATAACTATACAGAATGCATTTGAAAATAGTCAGCAATAATGTCAAGTATAATTAATTCATAGTTAACAAGCTTGCAAACACAGTCTTATGGTTCTGTAACTTTTATTTGCCATATAGAGTATGCAATGTACTTCATTCTTAATTTGTTATTTATTAGTAATGCATATGTAAATACCGTTGAGACTGTAAACAGTATAAGGCAATGGATTATTCTGTGACAGCAGTCTTGTACAGTATGAATTGACCAAAGTCTATCAGAACGTGCATTTAGTAGACGTGAATCATATGTGCATCAACTGTATGAAAGGGATATAAAAGTGTCACAGCATGTGTAGTGTTTCTGCCTTGCATGGTGGCTATTGGCACAGTGGAGCTATGGGGCTCTCATTGCCCATAGCACTGCTATAATCCTGCATTTGAAGAGGATCTGTGCGGGGGCTGGAGACAAAGCATTCTGTAGAGGGTATCAAGTGTCCGCCACCAAAGCCTAGCTCCCTAGGCTGCCCTCCAGGGGGATTTCCTGTGAGCTGCAGAGAAATCAAGGTGAGGGAAAAGCTTGGTCTGTGGGATTTGAACCAGCATTGGTCGAGGCAGGATGAGATCAGAAGCCGCTACTAGTTTGGTTTGTGTTTCACAAGGTCGATATAGTGACTTCTGACGTGGTTTGTTGCATTTTTTTTTCCCCCAGCAATGCTCCACTGACCTACTTCTTTTTAATCCCTCGATGTGACTTTAATTGACTAGAGGGAGGGGCAGGGAGGAGAGAGGGGTGTGTCTGTGTGTTCTAGGAGGGGGCAGGGGGTGCAGGAAAGGGGAGGGGGGGTGTTGAGTGAAGATAGGGAACACAGGAGCAACCAAGAGAAAGGGAGATTTGAGAGCTTGAGTGATTTCCTGCTGCCACTGCTGTGTTCAGGCCACAAATTAATTTGATTCTGTTATGTAACTGTAATCATCATCCTCTCTAATCACATCAGTGGCTTTGTGAGACACCCAAAATAGAGGGATTGTGGGCTGGACAGGGGGCGGGGCAAAGTGAAGGGTCTGGTTGCTGGTTGCTAAAGAAAGTAAATGGACTGGGGCCCAGCACAAGCGTCTGAAAAAGACAGATGTCACAAATGAAAGGGGCAACAAACTTGACTACACAAAAACAGAACTGGAACAAATTAAATGTATTTACATTTATTTTCTGAACCTTATAAGAAGACCATTACTTAATCCTGAGGAATGCTATACTATTAGATACCATTTAAAATCTCAGAGGGTTTTTTTGATACTGCGTTTCTTAAAGAAATATATTTAATTTTACATTTTGGGAAATACACTTATTTTCTTTCTTGCCGAGAGTTACACGAGTAGATCGATATTACTCTCATGAACTGTACCCCAAATATGAAGATGCAGCTAGTAGCAAATTAGTTCAGCTTGGCATAAAGACTGGAAACGGGGAAATGGCTTGCCTGGCTCTGTCCAAACGTACCAGTACCTCCAAAGCTAAAGCTTGCCAGACTGAGCTTAAGAGGGTGCTGGTAGGCCAGACTAGCTGTTTTCCCTTCGTTTTAGTCTGTATGTTAAGTTAAACTAACTGGCTGCTGGGTGTATCTTTATAAAATATGAATGTGGTATCAATCTCTCGGCAAGAAAGCGAGTAAGTGTATTTCTCAAAATGTCAAACTATTCCTTTAATAGTACCTTCATGATACTTGATCATACCTTGATTTGTCCTGTCTTATTAGATTTGTTCCCACTATGCCCAGTAATCATGAGATTTAATAACAGGGTTAGCAATCTCAGTAGTCCTTTTCCATGGCAGACATTTGGCAGAAAAAGCACAGATGTAACTAATAACATTAATAATGGCCCTGGAACTGGCTCATCTAAATGGAATGCTACCATCATGAATGCTATTAATTGCACCTATTGCACCTGTTCTGACATGTCAAAATGTTTATTTATTATTATTAGATTATTATTATATTTGATGGTGATGGTGATGACGGAGGCTAATAGAATTAAATAACCTTTCAGAAAAGTTGAGAACTGCTTGTTTTATATAAGAAGTTTTTTTTCATTTCCCTATATCAGTTTATTAAAATTTTACATTAAGAATTCCACAGTGAGGTATTCGTCCCAAGATCTGACTCGGGGACACGTGATGAATGGACTAGCTTAAAAAGTAAAAAGGATATTTCTGGAGCACTGATATTAAAAAAAAACACATTTCTGCAGCCAATAACTACTAAGTGCACATATTTGAATACACGATGTGTTTAAATCATTTTCAGTGTCATGCTGAAGACATCATATTCTACCGCCATAGCGGAAAATTCGACAGGTTGTAAGCCAGATTTATGAAGTCAGGCCCTGCTTTGCTGGAGAGAACATAAAGCACTGAGCCATGACTTTGTATTATCAAAGTAATATTTTCTGGCCATCATTAGATGGACTTATGATAGACTGCTGTTTCTTCATTTTCCGGAGTGGACAGATGCCAAACGACATGACCGCTTCTGTCAGTCGAAAAGAGCGTGATGTACACTGTCTTTCAGCTGGCTGACCGTGGCTCTTGGGACTCAAGTTGTTCCAGATGGGTCAAAGGTTAACTGATTTGGTGAGGTTTGTCTCCAGGGGTCTGATTGGGAAGCTGAAGGCCCCGTGAGTATCCTCTGTAAAGTGCAGTCCTGTGTCACATACTGACACGCTCATGTCTGCCTTGAGTACCATTGGGTCCTCTGCCGTTTCCTGGAAAAAAAAACAAACCTGCTGTCTGTGGAAAAACTCTCACAATGTCTAGTCCTTTGTTCTCAACCTGAGCTGGATGAATGCAGTCATGGTGAAACTACAAGTGGGATGCGGCATCAACAGAGGTGTCTTGCTTCCTCTATCTATTGATTCTATTTGATTGTAGCCTGTTTTTTTATTTAGTCACGGAATCACACCGGAACCTAGCTGACAGCCTTCATCTAGGCTAAGGATCGGGACGACCATGCTTTGTACCTTGTTAGTACACGGTTATGTGACAAATGCACATGGTCCACATGGCTTTTGCTATGCATCAGAACTGCCTGTTTGTGTGTCATGTGTTTGTTGTTGTGGAAAGGCAGGATGCTTGCGGTGTGCCTTCTCCCCTCCAGCTGAAACCTGTCAGTCCCCCTGGGGAGCTGGGCCCAGGTTTACAGGACAGCTGAGGCAGCCCTGACAGCCCGGCTCATCTCGTTTGGAGCAAGGCATGCCGCTTTGCCGCTTGCTGCCTGGACAGGATTTGTTCCCTTCCTGCCACTTTACATCCACAAGCTCTACATTTAATTAGAATCACTTGTCATGTCTCGTATATCACCTGGGCCTCTTGGTGTCAGCTGTCAGCCAAAGAAATGCGATAGTTATTCATTGCTCTGCGGAAGTGTAACAGCAAGGTCACAGGACAGAATGCACCTTGAGCTAACTGTACTTAATGTTCATGTGTGGCTGCACAGCATGCATGGTGTCAAACAGAACAGATTCCTCAAATGAAGCTCTAATTTTGCATCCTCCACAAATGAGACTATTTGATGATTTACTATGTTACAGTATGCAACATATCAAATTGATGGAGTCCAGCTCACATGCAAAGCTAATGGTAGTCGATTGGTGGTCACTGTAGGATTGAATGGACTTTCGGAAACTATTAGTGGCCTTAGTAGGTATAGGCTTGTGGTGCGGCTTGGGCTATGGTGCTGGATGAAGCCCAAAAAGTGCCGAGGTAACCAGGAAACCATGTGACTCCAGGGGCATGCAAGCATTGCTTACCTGAGACCCTGCGCTACAATAATGCATACATGATGGATGTAATAACCTCTGACCTGTGTTGCATTTTTATTTCTGCTTGTTGGACACTCGCCTGCCTCTGTCTGGTTTCTGTGCAGGCAGCACCATGTACCATGTTTGTTTTTGCTTTGATCATGTTGTCCCTGTCACTTTAAATGGCGATGTTTTTTTTTCTGGTCCCTCTCTCGTTCTCTGTCTGCGCTGCTGTCTGTCTGTCTCTCTCACTCTCTCCCCCTGCTATAACAGCCTGGTTATATAACTCCCCTTTCTTTCTCTGACATCCCAGAGCTCTTGCAGTCAGCTGACAGCACCCAAATGTCTGCTGGTAAACACACTGCTTTCTGTCTTTTCTCTCTCCTGATTTTTTTCCCCACTTCCTTTTCAGCCCTCCTACTCCATACTCCTCAGCGATTAGGGATTGATTCTCTCCTCTGTCCCTCTGCCTCCTCTTCTATTGGTTGGGCTCCATATCCCCAGGCCAGTTTCCACATATTAGCACCCGGGGCCAGGGGAGGCGGGCAGATACGCATTGCCTGCCATGGCCCATGGATCCTGCAAGCCAGTGAAAAATGAGCTTTGGAGAGGCAATAAATTGCATCCAATTTAGAGATGAAGGCAGAAATAAATTTCTCTTTTCTGAAGTCTGAAGAAAGGGGGGGAAAAGCCCCTAGATCATTTCTGTTCCATCTTTTTTTTATGTGAAAACTTCTTTGAAATATCCTTTTTGTGTTGTTTGAATTCATGAAATAATTATCTGTGCTTTAGATTGCCTTTTTATGTTTCAGCAGGTTATGAAAATAATCATTCTTGTCTTTTGCATCTCGCTTGAAATGCGTTTGAGTCGGAAGAGACATTTTAAAAAGATACATTTATTAGACGTGATTTGGCACACACGCACACATACACCCCCCCTCCCTCTCCCCATTTCTCATCATTGCATTATCCTAAATGAACTGTCCAAGAGGCTTAGGCTCTCTCAGCTCAGTGCTGCAGAAGTCCGGGAGAATGAGAGAGTGTGTGAGGTAGTCTCAGAAATGATGAAAGGAAGTGTCTAGTAATGACCACATCAACTTTCTACCTCTCCTGTTCACTGCCTGTTCCCCAAATGTTCTCAGAAGCCTCAATTACTCCTTCATGGGACCTCCATAAATGGCTCCTGAAGTAATGAAGAAGTTTTAACAAAAACACTTCACTGTAAAGCTTGCATCAACAGTATAGGCCAATGGAGAGCCTATCACCCGTTTTCCCTGTGGTGATGTGCAAGCCTCCTATTAGTCTCTGAAGCCCAAACTCCAGGCTGAGATGTTTCCCTTTGTGTTCAGGTAGAGAGAGTGTTGTGTGCCAGTGCTTTCCTGTGTATTACCCGGCCTGCCAAAAAAACAGTGGAAGAGACATGAGGGGGATACACTCTGGAGAATTGCATCCCATTCTGTTTTTCTTTTCTCTCTTTTTTTTTTCTGCAAGAGATGTTTCGTCTCAGTTAAAAGGCTATGTTTCTCAACACCATTTCAATGTGCTGACACCCCAACTGAGGTGTTGAAATTGGCAAAAAACATTGTCAGCGCACAGTGTTGTGGTGCCAGTGAACTCCAAAAGTACAACATGAAAGGGGTGATTTTGTGTATGTTCGGGTGTATTTACTGACAACATCGCCATGCTGTTACTCATCACTGACTTCACCCTAGGAGATGAATAATGTGCAAATGGGCAAACATTCTTTGTTTGCTGTGCACTCTGACAGTATTTACTTTGGATCACATAGTAATGTTTTGTTTTGCAGCCAAATAAGCACAAATGGATTTACAGTGCTAAGCTTTAGATTATTTGCACACTGTGTTTGATTGTATTATTTTGACGCTCTCTGTGGTCATTAATGGAAACGTGATAGATGCTACATGAAACTAAAAATATAAGGAAATACAAAATTGCTCTAGCAAACAGCTTTATCTGAAGTTAACGCATGATGTATTTTAAGTTGCATTATGTCAACAGTTTTGCTGTCTTGGGGCTGATGCTGCAATGTACCACAAGCTTGTGCTGTTCATCTAAGCAGGCAGTTAGCTAAGCTCAGCTGATTAATAAATAACCACGCCATGGTCTTGGATCAGTGCACCTCTAATGTGCTCAGACTCTCTGCCTTGTTCCTGTTGCGTCTATATTCAGCTTGGCTTCATAAATGCAAAGGAAGGGTGGGGTCTTTCTACTGTCTATCAGCATGTCGTAGGGGGTGTCTCAGCATGTAGTCATCAAAGCCTGCTGTGGCATGAGCTCCCCTCATACTGCTGTATTTTTCTCTCCACATGGCCAAACGCAATTGGACGTGAGCTCCCCATAGCTCAGCCCCCCAAGCCACCCACCCAACCCTGATGCTGTCCTTCCCTCCCTTTGCTTGTGTAAATTATGTAAGTGCAGGGGAAGCAGCAGTGATGTGGCATTTCACTAACCAGGGTTGCGAGCAGCACATGTGAGCCTCCTAGCCTGCCTGGCATCCCTAGCATGGTCTGCCCGCCGCATCAGCTACACCAAATGCATTTTTAACTGGGGTTTCCAGAGCAGCCTGGCTAGACATGGTGAAGACATGGGGTTAGTGGGTTCACCTCACTGACTGTTCTCTAGTTAGGGGCTGACATCTCTAAATGTGCTGTCTGTGTATTGTGTAGCCATGCAGGGGAATTCTCCCTCCACAGCTCAGACTAGGCACTGGCTCTGTTCAGCCCTTCTCATAAAATAACAATAGAGTGGCACTTTAAAACGTTGAGCAGTCTGCTCCAAAAAAAGGCGTACTAGCAAGACAGATGGACTTATATACTAAAGCTTTCTATGTGTATTTTGTATTTGTTATGGTTTATTTGATATTTAATTGGAACATTTTAATATCCTACTGGAGATTTGGTGTATCAAGCAGCCTACACCATAGTGTAAGATATCTGTTATCACAGTTATTTTTGATTATATTCACTAAATATCCTTCTTGTTCTTGAAAGCTGGTCTTTTGGGCAAAAAACGTACCGTATGTAACTGTGTTGAGCAGACAACGCATACTCCATCTCTGTCATTATTTCTCTTTCTTTTTCTCTCTCATCCATGCAGACACAAACACATACAGGAGCCTAATCAATCAGAGACTCAGACTATGCAGTAGTAATGAAACAATTAGTCAATTAAACAATTATTAGAAAATGATTCAAGAATCAAAATAATTTATTAAGCAAAAATGGCAAATATTTACTAGTTCCAGCTTCTCAAATGTGAGGATTTGGGTTTTGGTCTGTCGGTTAGGCAAAATTAGAAATTTAAAGATGATAATCAATGAAAACCACTGTTAGTTAATACACAAATCACAAGCCATATTTAAGTAACTCACCTTTCCCATCATCATCCTCTTATTTAACCCACTCTTTACACTCAAAAACATATATCTCATCTCCTCTTGCCCTCTGCTGGCAGGACCTCTTAACGGTAAGAGGTGCCACTCACCTGTCGGATACAGTCGCCATGAAACAACAGCTTCTCTTACTTCTGTAGTCCGACTTGACATACTCTTGAGTCTGCCTCACCTGCCTAATGGCCAGTCTTAACAGTTGCTCTTTTGTTCCTCTGTAGATTGAATAAGTACCCGCTCGGTCTTTCTGATCATCCACATGCTTTGTGAATTGCTATAAGTAACTGTGTCCCATCTGCCTGGCAGAAATCAATAGGCGCTCGTCATGCTGCACTGACTTTGTCTGGCTTCTGAGGAATAATTAAAGAGCCAGCTTGCTGCACACAACCATGATGACTAATGCTGTTTAAGGAATGCCTCTCTTACATAAATCAATAGTTCTTATTTCTCTCTCCTCCTTTCCCTCGTTCACACTCTCTCCTTCTCCTCTCTTGCTCTTTCTGTGTATGTTTGTGTGTGTGTGTGTGTGTGTGTGTGTGTGTGTGTTTATCAAGGCAGATAAAGTTCTCCTTTGTACTTGTAGGTCAGTGTGTCACTGTGCCATGGCCATAATGCTTACACATTTTGACAACCTCTGAGTGAAAAGACAACAACATAACTCTTCCCTCCAAAAGCAAGACCGACAGCAAGCAATAGATTCAGTTGTTATACATGGATATGGTAACTCTCTGTTTCTCTTTCTGTCTGTGGCCCTTATTAACCCTGCAGACAGGGGTCAAGGTCAGAAAAAAAGAGCATGTATCTGTTTAGGCTGCTGTTTCAAGTGTCTGCCCCCCAACAACAGAAAGGCAAAATAAATATGAGTGAAATAATGCATGGTTATGAGTGAGCGCCATGCACACCTTTCCACCATATTAGGTTTTCATAATTGAATAAAACATGCAAGTGCTCTGAACATCCCCTCAGAGGGAAATGGAAGTCACTAAAGCATAGAAGCCAACTCAATAAAGAATTGCAAATGAATAAGTGATGAGAAGCAAACGAAGTGTGGTATGTGAGAACAAGGGGGTGATTTACTCTAAAACAATATTTGAAACAGCAGGTGAATGAGGGGCAATAATTACATTTGTAAAAGGAAGGTGGTTTTGAAGTGGTTGGCCTCATATGAATTACTGCTGGGCTTTGAGTTGGGTCTGTTATTTTAAACAGTCCGTTTTTGCACTACACAGAATATAGACTCAAATCATATGCAAACATGACCAGAGAAACATCTCTGTCAACCATATTTTCAGTTGCAGACACTGTACACACACACACACACACACACAGAGAAAGAGAGAAAGGGAGAGCGGGAGACAGAAAAGCTGGAAAAGGAGGTACGCTGTTAAATATCCTGAAGGTCCTTGGCAGCATTAGAGAAAGGCCTGGGAGGTTAGGAAACATCAAATCAATGCATTGTAATGTGAATTGACTGCTGACTTTGATCATCTGCCTTGGGAGTGCTTTAGCATTGAGTGCTGTCACACTGGCTGGGTTAAGCAAATATGGCATGGGCTGAAATGGAGAGAGATGGGGAGGAAGAGACAGGTTAGAATGGGAGTGAGAAAAAAGGGATATGTGATGCCTGGCTATCATCAGAGAGTAATGGGCACATTAAAATTCAATGTCCGCTTGGTAAATGGCATACTGTAGATGTTATGCATAGTTAAATTGATTTATAATTGCAGATAGAGAATATATAGAATAATGACATGAGGAGGTGTTGGCCTTGTTTCCTAATCACACATGCACTGTTGTCTCTGTGTGCTGTGTACAGTTTTTAACTGTAGCGGTTAGAAAGAATGATTTTGGCCCAGACTCAACTGTATTGCTGGGCAAACAGCTGATACCCTCCACTCAGCTCCCTCCAAAATGATGGGTCAGCCCTGCTTAGTGTCAGAAGCTGCTGATATCCTAGCTCTGAAAGTGGAAATGCTCTTAAGCCTTTCTCCTATAATGGAGTGGCCAGTCTAATCTTGCCCTCTCTGAGTGAGAGCAGGTAAAGAAGAGAGTTTTTACCACAACACTCTGACCCTTCCTTTGGCACTATACTGTTCAGATTACAGTGCAGTGCAAGAGTGGCATCCCCTGTCTTTTGCTACTCTCCCTCAGCTGCACCATCCAGTATCCTCAGGAGGATGTCCCTCTTACATAAGGCACACAGTGAGAGGTTTTTTGTTTTGGATCTGAAAGCCTCGTTTATGCGTCTGCTGTGCAACTGGCAAGTAGCTGTTAAACTCTAATCAGTAGATTCACACAAAAAAATCATAGCGACATAGGCAACCCGAGAACGGTGGATGGAGAGAGCTCAGATGAAGTGTTTGACAGAAAAACTCAGTGCAGTTATGTCACAGTGACAAAGAAAATATGTGGGAGGGCCGATACTGTACAGGAAGAGAGAGATTCCTTGCATCAAGCCGGAGCAGCAAAGAGGAGCCCAAAACCTCTTGTCACTGTATGAAAAGAATAGCAAGACGACCCGTAGGTATTGGGCTGCTAGGTGCATCTCCTAACAAGCTGACTGTTCAAAGGCTTTTTAGTGCTCTAGAGAACATGAAAGGCATGTTTAAAAATTTAAAAGCCCGATCTGTTCCAGTGCTATGGAGCGGCAGAGGGAAGCAGATTTTTACGTCGCTATAATTCCCTAGTTGCTTGCTTTGTAAATTAATTAAGATGTTTATGACAGCTGCTTGCACCTAATGGAATGCTTATAGACTATGCTATTAATTATTACTGCTGGCCACGGCTGCAAGCTTTCATATTGCTGAGAATGTATAGCTGTGGCTGCAGTATAGATGCATTCCCGGCCTCAACCTCAGACCCCTCTTGACTTTGAAATTGCAGTGGGTGTGAGTGTCAGTGGGCTGCCTGTGCACATGTTGCAGATGTCCGTTATGTGCATGGGGCCAGTTGTGAATTCTATATGCCCTTCATACCATGTGTCTGGCCATCTACATCACAATGTTGACAGTTGCATGGAAATAATGTAATGTATAAAAAACATGTATTGGAATGGGCAGTATTCCACAAAACCTTTCTGAACACCACAGGGAAGGTTAGAACTGCCTGTGTTATAGGCCAGCATTTTGATTGCTGATGCTGATTGAATGTTTCCCTTGTGTAAAGTGCAAAATCCCTGTCCTCTTTCTGTCCTCTCTGTAACCTGGCTTGGCTGTGTTATCTTGCTGTGCCTTCTGGACAAATGCCCTATTTTTATTGTGTAGTAGTAGGAGTGTATATTAGGATTGTCATCTTCCTACTTGATAAACCAACAGTCCTTCCTGTTACCTTGTCCAGTTGTTAGTGTGGGGCAATTGTACCGTGAACTGTAACTGACCTCATGAGCCTGGAGGAAGTTCAGTGGTGTGCTCCCTACCGTTAACTTGGCTCTGGAGTGGAGAGTTGTTTATGATTTCAGTAAGAAAGCATAAACTGTTCAACTGCTATTCCTGAGTGTGCAAATGCTAGTATGGCTAATTATAGTTCCTCTTTCATATGACTTCACCACAAGTTCTTCCTCTGACATTGTTATGCAATGGCATAAGAATAGCCCAATCGACTGCAGGAAGCTTTGTTGTAGCAAGATACAGTAGGCAGATTTTTTAGATATTAGGCCGATTGATACATTTAAAATCGCTATGAGTTTATGGTTCGATTTGGTTAATGTGGTCAAGGCATCAGTGGTGGAAAGTAACCAAGTATATTTACTCGAGTACTGTATTTAAATACCATTCGGAGGTACTTGAATTTCACTGGGGTATTTAAATGTTATGCTACTTTACACTTCTACTCCACTACAATTCAGAGGGAAATCTTGTACTTTTTGAAAAACAAATAGGATTCCTGGGTTTATTAGCTGTCTAGTTAGAGTGTTGGTGGAAAGAATCTCTCACAGCCTGCGAATCCAGACAGCGCGCCCCATGGCATCAAGTTACCCAAGAGTCAGTGGGACAAATAAATAACGCAACACAGCTCACTCTGTTGATTACACCATGTGATGAGGTAGGTTTGCACCCCTCTATCCCCACAGAAGGGAGGCATCATGTCTCTGCTCTGCAGAGCTTTATCCAGTGTTATCCTCCGATTACATTTACATAGAGAATGCAGCAGGGAGGGAGAAGGCAACAAAGTGAAGCACACTCCACCTGCACCACAAGAGGCGATGTGTGAAATATGTATTCAGTCTTTCATCAACCTCTTTATCTGCTACGCATGAGTTATCCTCGTGAGTAAAGTCCTCTGTTGTGTTAGCTTTGAAAAGGAGGAGGAAACTGTGATCTGTGTTCTATTAATCATAGTCCAGCTCCCTGGCTGTCCCGTTATCACACATGTGTGTAATTACAGGGTATTTGTGCTTTAAGCATGGCTCTGTTGCCTGGAAATGGAAGAGTAGCTCTACTGATGAACTCCCTGCTAATAGGACTACCTTTGATCTGCATGGAGCATGGAGGGCTTACAGAACTCACAGGTTTTAATTATGAAATACATGAAAAATAGATGCTGCACTAAGTGCCGACCATGACTGCAGTGAATCACAGTAGCAGCGCACTTGCTAGTTTGCCTCTGCTTTTCCTTCCTTTATGTCTTCCAGTGTTCAGAAATACCTCAATCTCCGTCTCTCTGACTCAGTTCGTTACTGCAGAGAAGCAAAAAAGACAAGTCCATGATATTAATTAGTGGATTGACAGACATGTAATTCATCTCAGAGGAAGTTTTCATTACATGGGAGGCTTCAGAGGGGCAGTTTGGCTTATTGGCAAGTGCTAAGACCAGACCTAATGGGGCTGCAGTTCCCTCCCTTTTGAGCAATTACAGCCAAGTCCTTATCAGCAGAGCCACTAGTCCACTGTTGTGGGACCTTGACTTCCAACACACTCACACAGAGTGATTCTTCCCCATAGACCCTTGTTCATTAGACAAGCGCCTGCTGTACTGTACTGGATGAGAATTGAGACTGAATGAGTGATGGTAATGAAAGGGTTCCAATATATTTCTGAGTCAGCCTTTATAGAGCTGATATTAGCTGACATTAGTTTGTCATCAAAGCTCTAGTCTTCTCCTCCCCCTAGGTGATTACACAAGCAGGCTCTGGTATCAGATTGTCACTAACTGTCAGAGCACATATCAACCCACCTATTCTAATCCCATCTTTTATAGCTGCTCTTCTTGAGATGATACGAAATGCATACTGAGCTCGGACAGGGGAGTTGAATAAACAAATCTTGAGCAACACTTCTCCTGTTAATATGACATACCTTTTGCAAAAGCAGCCTACCACTGTGGTTTCCTGAAGTAGATGGGCTGTGAATCATCCTTTGCAACCATGCGTAAAAACAGAAAAAGAAAAAGAAAACAAGTGAAAACAAGCAATTTCAAGCAAACGGTAGATCTGAGATTCTGTGCTGCGTATTGTGAATATTTAAGCTCTTCTGAATAGGTCATCTCTATTGGCCAACTGTAACACTCTTACAACCCATTATTGTCCTAAAGTGCATTACTGGAGTGCCTGTCTCATGAGCTATAGGTACTGTAATTGTATCCCCCCTTTAGATTTTAATCTGTCTAGTGCTAAGGTAATATATTGTAATGTGAATAGAAATTCACAAGTGTTGTCTCTGGGGAATGTCAATGTTGTCCACTATGATGTATTTTTCTGTATACTTTTTGTAAATAAATAAATAAATACAGAAAGGCATAGATGGTCTTTTTATGTAATTACACCACTTGAAATAAACGGTCCTCTGACAACGTATCAATTTCACAATATCATTGTAGCTAAAGCCTTTATATATAAGTGTATAAACACAGTGATGGCCTATTCAGACTGCTGTTCGGTGTAGCTCAATAACAGTAAAGTAAGCCAGGGTGGTCTGCTAAATGTGGTTTGTCTTTATTTATGGTGCGGGCTAAAAAGCTATTGGGTTTCATGTGTGGTTGAGGCTGGATCACTGGGAGATTACCGCTGGGCTGGGAACCGCCAGCGGAGAGAGTACACAGAGGCCTGCCTGTGCCCCTGGCCTCACTTTGACCAGTGCCCAGGGCCTTCCTGCATCTGTCAGGCCCCCTGGGACCAGCTCGCACTCAGAGGAGAATTACAGTATAGTACATCTAAAGCCAGGATCAGAGTGAACAACATCAGAGCAGCAGAAACCCAAACATTTTGGCTTTTTCACCTGCAGGACTGTACTGAATCACACAACAAAACAACTGAATGGAATGCCCCAGTGGTTTCTGGTTGAGCCGTTCCTTGTTTAGTTTGTAGATGTTTCCTGAATTTTTCTTTCTTAGCCATAGCTGACCTTGACTGGTCCTCTGAGCTTGTTGCAGATAAATACTGAGCACAGAGAGAGCTCAATGATAAATATTAGCATGACAGTGATATGAACTATACTCCTCAGAATATTCCTTAACAATAGGGCTCTTGGTGCCATGTTAGAGCCTTGGACATTGTACAACAGAGTTGTTTTTGGAGCTTGTCATTTTTTTAAGCTCTCAGCTAAGTGAACCTGTGCGTCTAACTAATAACAATAGCACTTATCGCAGCATTCCCTGCGGTACAATTAAAATTCCGTCAGAGTCTTCAATCTGCCTCCCAGCCATGCCTGCTGTTTCTCGGCCCTCCTGGGCCACGTCAATTCCTCTGCTGCAATGTATAATTCACGAGCCACCAAACAGCACTGAGGACTCACCTGGA
Source organism: Coreoperca whiteheadi (assembly GCA_011952105.1). Classification (NCBI taxonomy): domain Eukaryota; kingdom Metazoa; phylum Chordata; class Actinopteri; order Centrarchiformes; family Sinipercidae; genus Coreoperca; species Coreoperca whiteheadi. The sequence continues at coordinate 14,098,331 of CM022474.1, read as the reverse complement.
GACGCAGGCCCAGCAATGCAGAACTGCACGGGGGAGGCGTTGTACATGAAGCCTGGGAGACATTTGTAGGGGGCGAAGTGCATGCGACATAGTACCTCAAGTCAGCCAGGGCTTCTGTGATCTCAGGGTCACCCTGATATCGTCGCTTCTCCATCGGGATCTTCCAACTTCTTGCTTTTATCAGTAAGGCATGTATGCTTTTATTTTTTTCTGCCCTTTCTCCTTTCGTCTTCTGAAAGACAATTGTGGTGTCCTCTAAAACTAATTTGGATGTATATCTTCTATTTGCAGACAATTCCATAGCGATGCATTGGTGTAACCTGTGGAGTCTTGGAGTGGTTGCATTTAGTTAAAACCAATTAGAAATGACCAGAAATAACAGCGCCTGGAGACAGAGAAGTCATTTTTCTCATGAGCCTCCCCAGAGAGTTGGCCTCTCCATGGATTAAGTGTTTTAGTATATTAGGGGGCAGCTGATTAGAATCATTGTGCTTTTTTAATCATTACATTTTTGCATGTATAGTTTATAGCAGTATAAAAGCTAATAAGGCTAAGTGTGTCACTGCAAAAGGGAGGATTGTTTAAACGACTTTGTGTATGAAACTTGGCCTTCGCAAAGACTGCCAAAGTTAGAACAGCACAGAGGTCCTTGAATCAGCTCATCCATCTTATTTCATGACTTTTGATGAGATGAGCATTAATGCAAGAGTAACCTTGCATCATATCTTTGTACTTGTTTTATACTGACTGACCGATTACATTACTTTAAGAGATTTGATTTAAATAAATGTATGAATTGCCTAAGCAAACTATCTAAACAAGTCACCTACTGAATATTTTAGTTTCCTTCAAGCCCGAATTCGTACTATGTTGAATTTCTTAATGTACAGCACGATAAGTCACAACAAAACCTGTTTCCTAAACAATTGAGACTGCTTTTGGAGCTTTGTAATGGCTAAGAAGAGAAACACATTAATTGTTTGTAATTATTTTCTCTGAGGAATATAGCAGCAATTTGTCAGCCGGGCAGGCGGCAGCAGTCACAAGATGGACTACTGAATGTCGCTACATCTATCATTCTAAGATGACCATGGCTTAGGTATCATCATTAACCAGCAACCTCAGGAGTAGCCTAAAATTAAAAGTCCCATACAACTGCCATCATTAAGACAGGGCAATAACCACACCTCATTATTGTCGAATTTTTCTATCTTAGAGGCCCTATTAACTGTAGAATGTGTACTGCTAGCATTCCCAAGGCCTATGGTATTGACCCGTAATTCCAGTAGGTGTCTAGCCCATCCCTCACTGGCTCTTCGTGCAGCTGGGTCTGTTGAACCGGCTGTGTCCTTGTGTGCGGCGGGCGTGCAGTAGTGGCATGTGGAGCAGGCGGCAGGAAGCGAGCCTCCCTGTCTCCCCAGACTGAACAGTGAATGAGGATAAGTGAGGAGCGCCAGTCAATGAATCAAGCAGCAGGAAGGGAGCAGCCGGGGGGGGGGAGTGTGACGTCCCCACGGGAGAGGCCTTGCATTAGGAACTTCCTCGTCTGTGTGTTTCTGGCACAGGTTAAATGGATCGCTCCCATTAGCGCACTGAGAGGACAGCTCCATTATATGAAGGAGACTGTAACTTTGAATGTCACGCTGCAACAACCCCAGAGCACGCCTCGTCTCCCAGGGAGGCCGGGTGACAATAACCATCCATGATAATCATTCCCTGTCAGGCTTTAAGGAACCTGAAATTATGACGTACAGCTTGCCATGCGCCTCAGACTTCATTACAGCCCTGTCACTTTGAGTCGCCTGCGATGGCATGGTGCTCCACAGCCGGCTGCAGCACTGTGGCTGCCAAACCCCAGACTCACTCTCCTCCTGTCTAAGTGGCATGTTTACAGGATGTGTGCCCCCCTGCAGATAGATGTGGTGGAGGTTAACCTCCAGTCGCCTGCACAGTGCCTCTCTTCCTCTATAGCATAGGCAAGTCTCATGAGAACATGTGCTGAATTGTTTATCGTTGCAAGGGAAAATATGACTGATCAAAGGCCATACAGTGACAACTGTCCCTCCTTCCATTGTGACAAATGGTAATGTTGAAATTAGAATTCAGCTGCAGACAACACGCTTTCCTTTTAACTCTAATTTCTATTATTACCTATATAACTAATGCCCACAAAGCACTTAGATGTATATAAAAGGCGATCCTCAAGTTGTAAGCATGTTTATAGCAGCCTGTTTGTCAGCCAAGGAGAGCTTCACATCCATACTGACCTCTGAACCTGCCTTCCAGTGGAGAAGACATGAGCTGGCAGACATTGCCAATGTCAGTGCCCAGAGCTAACTCCTTCTTTCTCACCGGCTGACTCATTCATTGGCTTTGTGGCTCCTTCTCCTTGCCACCTCCAATCACAGGGCTTTGAATGACACATAGAGGAGGAAGTGGGTCCACCAACCACTCCTCCTGCTTCCTCTAACCTGCATAGCAACAGGCCAAATGAGACTTTGCTGTAAATGACAGAATTGGTTTTCTCTGCACCTCAGAACATATTAATAAAGGCAATAGTATTTATATTATTAGGTGTTTGGGATTCGGTGGGAGGGAGACAGTAGTTGCTGGGACCCCTGTTATACACACACACAAGAACACACAAATGCAAGCTCTGGCTGTGTAGGCCTTTTCTGTGTTTCTTTCTGGAGTTTGTGACTTACATATATGGCATATCGTATCTCTTGTTTGACCACTAGTGGCACTGTAGAGAAATGATTTGTTGAGCTGTTCCTCGTAGCACACGCATGAGAATACACTTGCAGGCCACAAGCTTGAGGGTGATGTGGTACACAGTATTGCATATTGACAGCTGCTGCCAGTAACGTGCCATAACAGGTAGCAATGTAGACAAAAAGAGCGGAAGACGGTGACTGCTGGATGATTTAAACAATATGGGTTTCGCAAAAAGATTTCCAAATTTTCATGAGGTAATAAGTGCATTCAATGTGGGTTTTTTTTTTAGACCCTAAGAATACACACAATACGTTGTAGTGAAAAATGTTGTTTGTTTACACTGAAAATTCCCCAGGGTGCTTTTACAGTAAATATCCCTTGTTAAAATGGCTTTACTTTATAGAGCATTAAGATATAGCATGTTCACTACAGTGAGGTTATGGAAGTTTACTTGGTATCAGAATTAGAGTATAATAAAAAAAAAAATTAAGTCAAATTAAAGTCTATTAAATAGGAAATGTAATGTTTATAGAATAATGAGCCATCATTACTGCATCTTTGATGGAGAGTTAAAAGTTTCAGTTTTAGAAACGTGAGCCTTCAAAGTGCCAGATGAATTGTTACTTCTTAACTTTGTCAGCGAAGGAGCCAGTGACAGCAGAACATTATCAGTGTGGTCTGTGTGGCTAACCCTTGGCGAAAGCACACATATACTATACATACACCCTTACTCTTTGACTTGCATTTTTTTCACTTCCTCTGTCATAAACATTTTGCAAAGCAAATTGTTGTTTAGAACTTTAAGATCTGTGGTCAAACTAAAGCACATTTGTTTTTGCAACTTCTGTATGTTATGTACATTTTGTATGAAATAAAGTACCTTTAGATAAAATAATATCTCTTGTCCATTTGTCACCAGACTCCCGTTAAATAGTCTGAGAATAGAATAGTAGTGTAAGGTTTGACAAAAAGCCAGGATTTATTTATTATTTCCTTCTAATACAGTTTACAGTAAGCGTATGTTCCTTACATGCCCTAAGAAGTTGTCTTACTCATCAAAACAAAGACCAAGTTAACTGCTTAATATACATGTAGGCTTTCACATCTGCCTTGTGTTGCAGCACCTTGACACCACTGCTTTTTAATGGACCATCAGCTCTTGCTGGTTTCCATGTCATTTGATTGAAGTTTATTTTCTCCTTGCGTAATGTCACAGTTGGACAGAACGGAAGCTTTTGGCCCTGAGCACTGGAACAATGCTAGAGCTTCACCAAAGACTGCTGGCCCCTAGGTGATTGTTTCCCTCTTTCTGCTCAGTGGAGTTGATATCAGTTATGTGTTTCTGTGTGTATGTCTATAGGAGGCTAACGGGCTTATTTGTTTTCCCCCTCGTTGCTCTTTGACTCGTTTCCCCTCAAACGTGTCTGAAACATTGTTATCTCCGGCCAGACGCCCTTTTCACAGAGAGTTATTGAATCATGTCAGCTCGCTGTCCCCCGAGTTTCAAATGCAAGCTGTAGAAAAATTAGCCATTGCTTCCGCATGACAAGTGGGATCTATTAGTGTGCTATCGCCCTGCAAAGCATGAGCATCAAGCGGGCCGCTGGGGACCACGGCTGACTGTGCGCTCGTCCGCGTCAGGCTCTTGGGGCATTAGACCAATGTTGCAGACAGGAGAAGCAGCCAGAGCCACAGCAAGAACCGAAGTGGCTCATTCGATGAGTTGACACCCGAAGGGCCGAGGAAAGGCAGCATGAGCAGTGGCAGCCCAGCCCCGCCTCAGCCTCAGCGTCAGCCAGGTCTGAGTCCCACTGGTCAGACTGGGCACTTGTTTGATAAACAGTTTCACTCTCAGAGTGAGGTTCACAATAAACTGGTGAGTTTAAATTCTAAGAAGTCTAAAGATGAGTATAATTTAGATCCTTCCTCTTCTATGCTTCGGTGTTTAATTAATTGCAGCATTGCTTGCTAATATCTTTGACCTTACTTTTACATCCAGTATAATTCCAAATGCTTAGGTTGTCTCACTTATTAAAATAATTACCATCCAAATTCAAAAGTACCTGCTCAGCTAATATATTTCTTTGTGGACTCCACACAGCAAAGACCTTTCTGGAGACAAATAATCTTACAGCCATAGCGGTCTGCATTTAGACCATATCATAGCACAGTAAGATCTTCATGAGATTGTCAGTGCCAAGGACAATCGGCACCACTGTGTTGTGTTTTTTATCAACTTATCGAAGCATTTAACATCATGGATGGTGGCATTTTCTTGAAAAAGTAATAATTGTTTTTTTCAATTAACTGATTTTATGATATATGGAAATAATTAAGCAGTTGTTTGTAATTGTACAAAATCAAATGCTCCCAAAGTTAGTAAAGGTTTTGTGTCTCCTTTCATTCTCGCGCTATATGAATGATATGTATAATTTGTGCCACTCCACGTTTTTTTGATGGCACCATCTTTTACGGCACCCGCTCATCCTTTAATTTGACACTTGACACTTTTTATTCTTTTGGATTTATTTGATGTTTTTAATTCTCTTATCAATCACTTGCTTGTTAAAATGATAATTAATGAAAAACAAAAACAATGTATGCTATTTTCAAGATCAGATTTTTGTTTCACACACTATTGATATCGAAACAGAGCCGCAGACTTTTACAAACATTTTTGAATCTGCCTGGGCATCACACTTTTTCAACATCCAAGGTGAACACCTGACCGACTATTTTGAAGTCAAAACTGGATTTTTGCATAGATAGAAATCTGTTGTCTATAGGCATGCCCCGACCTCTACCCTAGAAGTTCACACTTCTGTGGATTACAGTGCATTTCACATTATGGTGTTACATTTTTCATTCGCCATTGTATATTAAATAAAAAGTTGGATTGTCGCAAAATTTTAATATCCATCCATCCATCCATTTTCTACCGCTTATCCGGGGCCGGGTCGCGGGGACAGCAGTCTAAGCAGAGACGCCCAGACTTCCCTCTCCCCCGACACTTCCTCGAGCTCTTCCGGGGGAATACCGAGGCGTTCCCAGGCCAGCCGAGAGACATAGTCCCTCCAGCGTGACCTAGGTCTTCCCCGGGGCCTCCTCCCGGTTGGACATGCCCGGAACACCTCCCCAGGGAGGCGTCCAGGAGGCATCCGGGACAAATGCCCGAGCCACCTCAGCTGACTCCTCTCAATGTGGAGGAGCAGCGGCTCTACTCTGAGCTCCTCCCGAGTGACCGAGCTCCTCACCCTATCTCTAAGGGAGCGCCCAGCCACCCTGCGGAGGAAACTCATTTCGGCTGCCTGTATCCGGGATCTTGTCCTTTCGGTCAAGACCCAAAGCTCATGACCATAGGTGAGAGTAGGAACGTAGATCGACTGGTAAATAGAGAGCTTTGCCTTGCAGCTCAGCTCCTTCTTCACCACGACAGACCGGTACATCGACCGCATCACTGCGGAGGATGCACCGATCCGCCTGTCAATCTCCAGCTCCATCCTTCCCTCACTCGTGAACAAGACCCCAAGATACTTAAACTCCTCCACTTGGGCCAGGAGCTCTCCACCAACCTGAAGGGGACAAGCCACCCTTTTCCGACTGAGAACCATGGCCTCGGATTTGGAGGTGCTGATTCTCATCCCCGCCGCTTCACACTCGGCTGCAAACCGTCCCAATGCACGCTGAAGGTCCTGATTTGATGAAGCCAACAGGACAACATCATCCGCAAAAAGCAGAGATGAAATCCTGTGGTCCCCAAACTGGACTCCCTCCGGCCCCCGACTGCGCCTAGAAATCCTGTCCATATAAACAATGAACAGGACCGGTGACAAAGGGCAGCCCTGCCGGAGTCCAACATGCACCGGGAACAAATCTGACTTACTGCCGGCAATGCGAACCAAACTCCTGCTCCGGTCATACAGGGACCGGACAGCCCTTAGCAGAGGGCCCCGGACCCCGTACTCCCAGAGAACCCCCCACAGGTCGCCGCGAGGGACACAGTCGAATGCCTTCTCCAAATCCACAAAGCACATGTGGACTGGTTGGGCAAACTCCCATGAACCCTCCAGCAACCTGGAGAGGGTGTAGAGATGATCCAGTGTTCCATAACCGGGACGAAAACCGCATTGTTCCTCCTGAATCCGAGGTTCGACTATCGGCCGAATTCTCCTCTCCAGTACCCTGGCATAGACTAAAAAAATTTTAATATATTGCATTATAATTGAATTATCTCGAGCTTTCTAAAACCAATTTTAAATGCTATAATCTGTTATGTACAAATAAAGAATAATTATCATACCTTTTCAATTGTTGACTTTCAAAAGTAACATCTCATTTTCTTTTTATTCTCACTTAATTGATGTTGTGTATGTTAATTTGTGGTTAAATTATACTTTTGTCGTATGCTTTCATATACATTTTTGTACACAGTCTCTCTTGAAAAAGAGGTCCTGATCTCAATAAGACCACCTGTTTAAATAAAGGATTAATTAACTAACATTGAGGTCAAAGTGCCTCCATCCTGCCCTGGGCCACAGGCTTAGTCATGTGTTCAGGCCCAATCAGTGTGGCTGCTCAAGATATTAGCATTCCAAATGTTGTTTGTTTTACTATAATTTTTCATTCATTGCCCGCAGTGGAAAGCGTTTCAACCACCTTGTCGTGGATGTTGATGTTGCATGGCCGTAGGTCAGACACCAGCCTACGCACATAGTTGCCCTCGGCGTGCCACCTCAATGACCTTGAACTGTGACAGTCTGTTGGACCACAGGGTCTACCTCTTCATCGCCATTATCACCAACAAGCTCCATGTAAATTATGGTTTTAACTGTGTACTTGTAGCATGACCTTGCTACTGTGAGTTCCTCTGGCTACAAGACACTGTGACAGAGCTTGCAGATAACATATTTTATTGTTCGACCGCTCACACGCACAATAGTCCACACCGAACACAGGCTTGTCCGAATAGTGCCTCTGGTTGGCTCGGCTTGCTGCGCGGGTCAAGACGTTTCTTCTTCTCTGATAATCTATACAATGAAAACCCCAGCCTGTCTGGCCTGGCTCAGGTGTGTGTGCCATCCTCAGGTCCAGCACGCTACTGAATTTAAAGGGGAGAGCAAAAGCAGTCAACACGACACAGCTGTGACAATTAGCTCTCTCTGACACTGCTCACCTGAGCCACTCCCCCACATCTCCCTCTGCAGCTGACTGCTAACCGTGCCCACCTCCACCGTATTTTACAGTTGTTTTATATATTTTTTTCATGGTTTGTTTGTTTTCTCTTTGCAGGTATCTCAGTAACAAAGAAGACACATACCTGTGAGTATAAAGATTTTTTTATTACTCCAGTTTGTATTTCTGTTGCACTTCAATTTTAGGGCTGTAATTGAATTCTTGATGAATTAAATTCAACACAGACTTAATGTGAAAAAAAATCTCCATGCCTCATATACAGTATATTTGATAAGATCATCTTGTTTTCAATCTATGTTGACTCCCCTTTATCAGTGCCTATATAAATATTGTTGCTTGACTAGTATTGTAATAAATCAATACCTTCAATTAGATCTGTGCCATCCACTTTCACTATTTCATATTTCTCCATCCTGGAGAGAATATGATGATAACCCCAGAGAGGAAATTAAAACGCTATGCAGTCTTATGACTGTTTGATAATCACGCACAGTTAGAGCAGACAGTGTGCTGAAGCAGTTATTTGTTTTCTGCAAGGCCTTGCAGCTGAACAACGCGGATGTGGTGTTGTGTGGTGGTTTGTAGCCTCCGAGGCTGCATTAACTACCAAGAGTTTGTATTCTTCAAGTATAGATCATATCACTGACATTGAAAGTTACAGACACAGTATGTGGCACATGTCTCACATGTGAGATGCAAGACGTCTTTGTGCACTACAACAGTAGTACACTGGCTTTTCTAACCACCACTGCCTTTCAGTCTGCTCGTGAAGAATTGATGAACAGCCAAACCTGTAGAAATCAATGATTTCCAAGAGATGTGTACTGTATTTTGACACGTGTGAAGTGCAATCGAAAAGGCATGTAAAAACGCTGTTTTTGTTGTGTACTGCAGTGTGTCTGCGTATGTGTGTACATATATGTGTGTGAGTTCATACCCTACTGTGTGAATAGAAGAAACTAGCCCTGAAGGCTATCCTTTCGCTCTGATCACTCTGATGAAACTTGTGGAGAGGGACGGCCAGAGGGCTTTTCTGTAAGAGCGGTCGGAGTGTTGCAGATTGTGAGAGGCTGCATCTCACCCTGTAAAACACCCCGGCCCTTTCTTACATCAGACAGCAGGGCAAAGGATATCTGCTACGCTAGACAGCTCTACCTTACTCAAACAGCCCCGTCAAAACAGCAGCATGATTGTGTGTTAAGCTATTTGCTTGTCTGGAGGGGCTTTGGTTTTTTTTTTTTTGATGTGTGTGTGCATTTTCATGTTTGTGTCAGGATTTCTTCAAGGTAGAACAGAAACACTTTGACCCGTAATCCGCCACTCCACTATATTAATTAGTGCGGCGCTAAGCACCTCTACACCGGAAGGGGGCTAAAATCAAAGAGCATGATTTAAGAGTCTTGGGTTCAAAGTCCTGGGCAGAGACTGGACTACGCTGTCTCATTTCAGTGAGAAATATTCAAATCTTGTCCATGTGAGGAAATCAAAGTAAAACCCCTTAACAAGTAGTTGATTGCTGTGCCTCACAGACAGGAAGCGGCTGTAGAACCTTGTCAGAGCTGTGTGCACAAGAAGAAGTTTAAGGGCCAGTTAACGGTCATTGAGAATGTTGAGGAAAGGTCTTTTTCAGAAAAACCTGGTGATTATATGGCTGGCGGAGTAATAATGAGGGAGATTGCACTGCCCTACATGGTTATAGTCAGACTGTAGATCTATTTCTGTTCTCAGAGTGAAAACATTGGCTTCCCCACTACGCCAGTCCACACTGCCGCTTGCAATGTGAGCTTGGCAGTCTTGCTTGTATGTGTGTGTGTGCAAGTGTGTGTGTTTAGGAGGTCTTCCCAGTCTAACCCAGACCACAGGGATGGGCTGTGTCTCTGACTAACTCCCCACTCTGCCTGAGTGATCAAACTGCTGGAAGCTCCCCGCCATGCCAGTCCCCTCATCAATATAAATTACAGGGGCAGCTGTTCACTGGCGGACTCTCCTCTCCTTTCCTCTACTCTCCTCTCCCATCTTTCTTTCCTCTACTTCCCTCTTCCATCCACACGACTAGACTAATCATTGAGCCATCAGAAGGTGGAGTATTCTAGATGAAAACAGATACTTATATCATTGTGCCAATGACTGTGATGTCTTTTCCCCATTCTGGCTGCTAAACCAACGTATGCAGATTTACTGTGTGAGGAAGCACCGTCTCCTTTCTCTCTCTCTGTCTCCCCCTTCTTTCTTCATTCCCCATAAGGGGCGGCCCCACGCCAGCACTTTTTTTTACCACAAGGCTGTACTTCTCAGCAAGATGTCAACTGTGGTTTTCCTGTACATTTCCCTGACAGTTTTACATATGCTCTGTTAAATGGACTTTTAGTAGCAGTTGATGTATCCCTGAAACTGCCTGTTTCAAATAGAGATGACAGCAAAGGATCAGGGACTTAAATTGTGTATTGTAGTTTTTACTTTGATGGTGGACACCAGATACACGCCATCACCTTCTCCTACCTCAGCAAGGCTGCGTTGCTGTGAGATGAGTTTCTGTTTGGACCTGTTGAGAGAGATGGTGTGGAGCGGACGATCAGATGCAGCAGCTGATTACACTGAGATTAGACGTCTCACCTCTAATCTACCATCAGCAGTCTGGGGCTCTGTCGAATAGCAGAGAGCTAGCTAACGCACAAACACACACACAGGTTGTGTAGCCAGGATGCTCTTCCTCGAACAGAGCAGATCTCCTGATTACCTGGAGCTAATGCTCTCTCTCTCTTGCAGCTGTAGCTGTACAATTTACTGACTGTCTGACTGACTGTTCAGACTATGATGCACAAGACAACGGCTTGCATATATACATTAAGTTGCATTTTTTTTTTTATAGTTTTCTTTGTAAAAGATTACACAAAACATGCAAGATTAAATGGATACTATGCTAATATGTCCAAATAACAGAAACACCTTACAATATTAGACTAAAAGTCTTAACAAAAGCTGAAACATTTAAGCATCACAAAGGCACTATTCACTATTATTCATGCACTATTCCTGCATTGTCATTGTATTTGATTTCATTATATTTCACAGGTGTTTTTAATTTTCTGCCAATTCCCTGTATTAATGTGTACTGTATAACACACACTATATTAATGTGTGTGTCTTAGTTTAGATTGGGAATAGAGTGGCCAGAGGGAGGCAGTAGTACAAATCTAACTCTGGGAAAAGAGAAAAGGAGACAGATGAGGCTTCCTCTCTTCAGTCTTACAGATACGTTGTAGAGTCACAGTTTTTTCACCCTATATTTATCTCCATTGTGCTGACAGATTTCTTACACTGATTGAGAAACATGGCCTTGCTCCTGCATCTTCATTTGTTTGCTAGCAGCTTGTATTGAGTTTATCTCATCAGAGATCAGCACTCACGTAGTAATGGTACAGCCAATCTGTTTTAAAGGCACCAGATGATTTAGATTCTTCTTCACTGCTTTGTCACTTCGTCATTGAGACTCCGTTACAAAGTCAGAGTTTCTAGATTTCAAGCCTTTGTGCGTTTGAAATTTCTCTCAAGTCTGGTGTATGTTTGGAAACATATGCTAACAGCATTATTAGTCCCAATAATGCTCTCTGTGTTCTCATAGCACAATGACAGCTTACCCTGTAAAGCATCTGCTTTACTTCTAAATGACATGGCAGATCCCACTTGGATTTCTGAGTTGTAGAATGCTAATGCATTGGCTCTGTGAGTTGAGGTATTTTCAGTTAATCAAACATGAGATTTATGGTCCTTAATAGTGCTGTACATTGCCAATTTAGGAGAATAATATGTCCCAGTTGCTGTCTAATTTTGCTTGGCAACAGGCGCACTCCTGTGGAATCGCCCGGGGCAGTGTGAGTTGTCTCTGCATAGCTCAGTGTTCCATGCTCAGTGGTTGTTTGAAGGTATTTCATCACATTGTTGCCTTGATTCAGCTCTGTGGGGATTTGTTAGTTGCACTCATGTGGGAAGTGCATCCAGTACATTGTTAAGCTAGGGCTGATAATGAAGATCAGCCAGCCAGAGTCCCCTGAGCTACACAGAGAGAGATAGTCTAGTGAGACGCACAGCACAGGCATAGTGGAGCAGGACGAGCACACAGACGCAGAGGAATCATCAGCACAAAGCATACAACACTGAACTGTGCACTAGTGTATTAGAGTGAAAAACACAATACAGTAGCACATACAGTACATTGGATTATTATCAAATATGATATACTCCGTTGTTCTTACTAAACATTATTGGCATTATTATGTTTAAACGTTGATTGAGCAATATAGCAATCATTTTAATGTTGTTGCCTTTTGGTTAGGATTGAAATTGACAATGCAGGGCCCCACTAAAGCACATCCGCTCTTTCTGTGGAAAGTTATTTGATTCTCAGCATGGTACTAGAACTCGTTGTTTCCTCTTCTCCCAGAGCAACATTGAACGCTTAAATTGACACAATCTTTTTCTCCCTGTGTACTGTAGGTTATGTTTCATCTTACTCTATTTGTTTGTTCCACAAAAAGAGTATTTTCTTTTTGGACATTTTGGTTTAATCTATAATAGACGGCTATTTTTTTTCTGAAATAGGTCAGTGTAATCACAACAGTGAGGGATAGACAGTCACTGTAAAAGGGAAATCAATAGAGCTATCTATTTGTCGTAAACCAGGCCAGCATGATTTTTCTCCATTTTTCCTCGGCTGCCATACTTTTTCCTCTCCAACACAATATGGCAGGTCCTCATTTTTCAGTAAGAGCATTATGTCTGCCATTTTGTAAAATTGCAAATGGCCTTTGTACATGCACTTTCTTTGCATACTTTCTGTGGCTAAGGACGCTCCTTTTTATCACCTCCTGGGGGCCCAAGATGTTTTATAAGGAGGAGAGTGGTAAGGGGAACCGTAGGGGTGCACAACAGCTTTTTGTGGGGGTTCTCTGCTTTTGTTGGCTCTTAATCTGGTTCTTCTCTTGGTGCCGACTCTTTCAGAGAATTTGAGCCGGAGCGAAGAGAGGCCTCGTCAGCTTTTCCTCACCCTTTCTCTTTTGTGTCTCACCCAAAACTGAAAGGCCCTGTATTGAAGTGTTGTCAGACCAGAAAACAAGAGTAAGTGACATGTGACAAGGACACAATGCTTGGATGGGCCAGCCAAAGTGAGTGGCCCCATCTGCTGCTGGCGATTTCTCTTCTGCCGGCTGTCTGCCACCTCAGGTGAGAGGGGCCAGGGAGCGAGGGCTGTGCTGAGATGGTGTCGTCTGCCCGGCGAAGCAGTTGGCATGGTTGGGAGGGCATGGCCGGGCTCGCGCTCGCTGCGGCACACAGTCGGCCAACCTTTGCACAAGCGCAGGTTATCCATCACTCATCAGGTTTCCGATGTCTCATCACTTTCCCATGGTGTACACACATTCAGCGCAGGACAAGAGTGTCAGCATGTAATGAAAGGTTTGATTCATGGAGGGCGACAGAGACGGAGGTCATGGAGCTCCTCCAGATATGATCCTGACTGATGCTGATGGGGAAGCTTTAAGATGGGGGACATAATTAAATGTCCTTGTGCCATCATCAAGTTCCTCAGTCGCAGCCATCCACATTGACTGTCCTATCGTGCTCAGAGCTTATCACTGACCAGCATGTATCTGATATTGATGGTCTTCACTTCTCATTGAGGTGCACTTTGAGACAAATTGTACTAAACTGAAGTGGACCAATAAAAAAAAAAATCTATTGTCAGAAAATATTCCATTATGGTTTTTTTGGGATATGAAAATTCTGATGCAATATCATGCATGAATAAAGACGGGTAAAATTAACATTTATAATTTAATTCCTGAATTATTCAGAAGAATGTTGTTGAATAAACCATGCAACGAGTAAGATGTCCCCTACAATAAAATTCTTTTGAAATATCTTGTAAGCACCATTTCAAGATCAATAATTATCGTCACAGTGTATCAAAGAAAAAAATATGTTGGGACAAAACACAACAAACTAGACTGTTTGCATACTGAGCATCAAATGTTTTTTGAAACTCAATTAGATAAATTTTAAGTGAGGATCATATCTTTCCGACAAATTATGTCATTGTGTTTAGAAACTAAAGTAGGAAAAAAAGTTACATCTACAGAGAAGAAAGCAGAAGTGCGCACAAAAGCTTTCGGTGATATTATACATTGACATTTGTGCTGATCACATTGTGCACATTTTGTTGAATTTGCTTTATTAGAGAAATGCTGTTTTTTCCCCGTTGCTATTAATTTGTGTTTCTGTGGGTGTGCAGTGTGAGAACAGAGAGATGTGGTTAACCCATTGTGAAGTTAGCCGTCATCATTAAGATTCTACAGATAACAGGCATGCGGATTTCTCCTGCTCAGCATTATAGGATCCCAGACATCAAAGGCAGGTTTTCATTCTACTGTGTCTGCGGCAGGGTGAAGGAAAAAAAAAAGAACCGGGAAAGGAGATATGGAGTCAGGAAAATAAAGCAGATTGGGAGAAGAGAGGAGAACATGTAGACATACCTGCGCAAGTCAGATGACACAGTGCTCTATAATGTGTTTACTGCCACAGAGGGTCCCTCCTGCATAGTTAGCTCCTTACTTAATTGGCGCCCCCTCTGAATAAGTGGAACAGTCCTTAATAACGCCGTGGCTGACTGCAGGTTGGTTCACTTTAAAGATCAAGTTCATTCCTCACCATGGTCATTAAAGTCCAATTCTGCGTAATTCAAGTAAATTCACTTTACCGTCTGTATTTTTTCACCTCTCTTACATTAAGAACATTGTCAGCTCATACTTTCATGTAGCCTCCTTTTATATCCAATCAATGTAAAGGTACTGTCAATAATACTTTTGTACAAATCTTGTAATACTATTTCCAGTTCTATTTACAGATATTACAATGAAGTGCCCCTTAATTCAGATTATTTTCTCTTTGAGCATGGTGCCATTATACTTTTGCCATTACATCAGAGTGAGCTGTTCTACAGTGAGAGTATTGAATGTACAAGAGAGAAATATGCTGTTCTCCAGTATTGTGCTGGATTACAGAATCAAGGTCGACTCACAAGACACAGAGCAGCATTATCCCTTAATCCTGTGTTTTGGTTTCAAATAGCCTTTTTACACCTAATCTTCACAAGTAAAATGACAAACATAAATACTGAGGTAGGTATTTAAATGTGCATTACCTGCAATGTTAAGGTCAAAAGCTTATGCTGACTTAAAGTGGCTCTATATTTTGTGAAAGAACAGATGATCATGTGTTTGCCACTTATTTTGTTGCGGCTGTATTACAGAAGACTACGGAGTCTTGTGATGAAATTCCCTTAGGCGGTTTCAGATGGATAAGTCTGGGAACTTTTCATCCAAACTATGAATCATTTCTTGTTTGTTTTTCAATTTTTTTTTTTGCTTTTACACTGTAATATTTTGAATGAAGATACTCTTTCCCCCTTGCTTTAACCTCTCACTAAGTTTCATCTGGCCTGTTGTACTGGGAGGACAAGCTTCACTGAGTCAACAGATAAAGTGAGTACACTTACAGCACCGAGGCAGTGTCTCCCCTTGACCGGGCTGGTCTTAGTATGTCCGTCAGGCTCAGCTGTGGCAGAGCTGGAGGAAACTTAAAGGTGCTGTGAAAGACTAAAAGTGGGCCAGCCACTGCTGCCTCCTGTTGACCTACCTTGTTCAGAGGGTCCAGGTACAGACTGATGACAGGACTTCTCCTCAGCGGACCACATTACTAATGTGTGAGGGTGCAAAAGGAGCACACCCAGTGATGAATCACTCCCCTGCATCCATGGCATCCTCATAAGTCAAGAGTAAAAGTGTTGAGAGTGCGCTCAGTAAAAGAGCTCCTTCGTCCCGTCCACCATAGAGAAACTCCATCCAGGCTCGGTGGAAGAGGGGAAGGGGGAAGGCTAAGTGGTGCATGTTGCGCATAGCCTGAAGATCTCCCTCAATCTTGAGGAAAACATTAGTCCCTCCAGTGGGTCACTTGTATTTATAAAGCCCATAGAACTTAGGAAAAGTTACTTTCATGCTTGAACAGGGCTGCTTTTAATAAATGAGAGTAATCTACATAGCGTTGATCTAGACTGCCTCACTGGACCAACTGCATTACCTGAAGTCACAGAGAGAACATTAAATATGTGTTAGTTTAAGCTGAAACAGTTTTCTGCTCAGGGTTTCTGCGCTGAGCACTCGCAGGAAAAGCCTCTGCCTCATTACTCACTTTGGTGTTTCAATAGAAAGAATAAAGGTGAAATTGTTCAGCCTAAAAGCAGAGGAAATATTGAGTAATTTAGAGGTTTTAAAATAGAATCTTTTTATTGAAAATAAATGTATTGATGCAAATCTTGTAAATCACAGTTTGTTTCTCTGTTTTCTTCTTTTCTTCTATCCTTAAGCCAGAAGGTTAACTATTTTAGTTTACATGCCTACCTCCCCCCCAGAGCTGATGTCAGGCTATATTGGTGATGTTGGGGGAGTGTGTAAGTTTGACGCTAGGTAATACATCACACACTCTGGGGGGTCTCCCTGGTATGCTCCTCAATAATGAAGTTCATTCGTTAACTTCTCCCTCAAAGGCCATGTTCCCCTGCTGCCCTTTTCAACAGCCATTGCAACTCTTACCGGAGTCACCCTACCAACAGGAAAAAAAAAACACATCATCATGCTTTTCCTCTTGACAGGCTCAGTGGTTGCCTTTGCAGGGCATGAAGAATAAGCAGGCCCATTACCAATCCCTCATGCCTGGTTATAGCCATAATTATCACAGGGAAAATGACCTGCTCTATTTGGTTTGCCGTAGAGGGGCTGCGCCTTCCTAATCACGTCCTTCTTCCCTCCTGTCGTCCTCATGCCATGGAGATGGAGCTGGTTTTGGGGGAGTCTTGCCAGTTCATTAGAATTCACAGGGTTCCACCTCCCTGCCTAGCCAGGCTAAGCTTCTCACACAGGCTGCCATGCCTGCGATAATCTCCCCTCCTTTTTCCCTTTCGCTCCCTCTCTCTCTATCCTCCTATCCCTTTCCTTTCTGTTCCCAGGGGCAGCTTCGCACAAAAGAGATGCAGTGCAATTCATTGTTAAATCTGATTTCTATTGATCTATTGAAAAATTGTTTCCGTGAGATATATGATAGCATTCTAGCAGTGCTGATGATGTCTCCTTACCACTGCCTTTTCATGTGATAAACCAAATAAATAAACTGATTTATTCCAGTCACTTAATAAATGGCAAACTTTGTGGAATGCATGAGACACATATTTTTTCAAGGCTGTATCAATCAATTGAACATCCACTTCCAGTGGGCCAATTGTAAACACTTATGTTGCTGCTGAAGTGCCCAAAGACCGAAAGAAATGGCCTGGCATTCCACTTAGTTTAAATTCTAGCAGAGAAATAACGGCAACAACTAAAGTGGCACTAAACAAAATAGCAGCTAAAAAGCAGCTGAGGGTGTTTTTCATTGAAACAGTGTAGTGCTTATCATATTGTCCACAGTCTCTTGTCACGATCTCACTCATATCTGCAAGGGGTCATTTAATGTGGAGCAGGCATGCAAGTCTGCCTTAAATGATATGAAGCTTGGTCAGTCCATGCAGGACAAATTGGCTTTGCTACCATGGTGACACAGTAATTGTATTTTTTTTTGTCTTTGACGAAAACATTTGATTCAATTGATTTGGAAATACCAGAGGCTCTTATTTTTGTGTTTGTTCAAAAAATATTTAAATTTAGCTCTATAAATAAAGATGGCAGTAAAACAAAAGGCTATAGCCTTGTCAACCATTCACTATAAGTACTGTGTTGTTGATTCTGGTTACATGACAGTTGACAGGTGTACACTTCACCTATGTAGGAATGAAATGCTTTCATATCTCTTCCTTTTGACCCTGCTGTTCTATAAATATTGTGCTTGTGTGTGAGTGTATTGAGTGACAGGTAGAAAGAGAGAGAAGTGCTGAGCTGGCCCTGGGACCGCTGTGCATATTAAGGATGAAGGGCAGTGTATATAGTTACTAATGTAGAGTCATCTGATCAGAGTGTAACTTATAAGATTGTAAAAAGCACGATACTTACCTACAGCTGCTACCTCGCTAGGCTGGACACACTGTTCTGCTCCTTGGAAAATCCATTAGCCATAATGAGTTAGCAGCATTTCCTGTAGCTACACATTATACCATAAAACCTGGGCACAGAAGCGGCATGTAGTATGTTTTTAAACTCTCACTGCTCTTATTTAAATGTGTCTTTAAATGCAACCCTCTGCAGTCCTCTGGACATAACCCAATAGTGTCCTCTATTTTCACTGAAATAGATATTCTCTTTGTTGTCTGTGTGATTTATTGAAGTCTTCCCACAAGTGGAAGCCCCCAGGAAATTGCCTGGAATGGCCCTAAATTGGTTTATGATTGTGTGGTGTGGGCTGGTGCTGTTATGGTTCTAATATTATGCCCTCCACTCCTTGGCATCTATATTAAATTGATCTCTATTGTTTTCATAGAGTGCCTGTTGGAGCTTGTTAATTCTACCGCTGCTTCAGGCTGGTGGTGCAGTTTCAAACACCCAGGTGGCTCTGTGGTGGAATATAAGCCTCAACTCTCTGAAATACCTCACAACAAGATTTGGATACAAAATAAGGAAGTCCATAACTGTTTATCATGTGGGGTCAAAGGCTTAGAGATTTGAGGCCTGTCCAGAGAAGTAAGAGTTAACATGGATCAGCTGCATGGTGAGTCTGTGCGTGGAATGGCTACTGACAGACTGCTAATGAGGCCATTATCAGCTCTGGTCCTCTCATCTCCTCCGGGGGCACCAGTGGATGCTCTGCACCTCATCTCAATTGAATTCCATTCCACAGGGCTTGTTTACAGTAAATACATGTGCTTGAATTAATCCAAAAGGAGTGCGAGGCACATGACTGGGCTGGTCTAAATGCAAAAATGTAGCGTGTGTTCAGCTCATTGTCTGTACCAGTAATGCAATGACAGAAACTCTGTCCCTCCTGGAGTCATTGCAACTATCACAATTTCTGTTTTATACTCAGCAGTATAAAGACATGATTGCCTAAATTATTCTACTGATGGTTACACATCAGTGATCACCGCATTAATACCCACAGACATTTGACCATCAGTGCCTTTGTGGCTTAATCAATGCCCTAATGAACAAGTATCAGCAGGGTATTGGCATACTGTCACTGGTAATGTGGAGCAGTCAAGGGAGAGTGTGATCAAGAGCAAATTAAGCAGCTTTGCTGGAAACATTTCTCCTTAGGGAGGCCTGGGCTTTTAAGCACAATTATATACAGTTGGAGGCACTATATTTGTTGTAGAGCTTAAAGGATAGAACAACATCAAGATTGGTTTATTAGTTTTTCTTGAAGGGTCGGTTCACCAAAATTATAAAGAAAATCTATTTTTTCCACTTACCTCTAGTGCTGTCTGACTATGCAGGGGTATCTGCTGTTGACCCAATACAATGGAGATTAATGGAATTTTGTTTGTCATGCTCACAATATTTGGACATGCAATGCCTTTATAGATAGCAACAGTAGAGAGATGACAGGAAATGAGGAGACAGAGAGATGAAATGAATTTCAGTCATTTACCTTTAGTCATTTAGCAGACTGACGTACACAAACATGACTTACATTCACAAACCTTCAGGAGCCTTTTGGGGTTCAGTATCTTGCTCAAGGATACTTCGACGCATGGCTGGAGGATTGAACCGCCAACTTTCAGATGGCAGGCGACCACTCTGCCACCCAGCCACAGCCGCCCGTCATCGTGGACATGATCGGTGTCTTAACCCCTAAATTACTCTGGATCATCTAAAGACAGTTTTCACAGGGACTGTTTCTTTGATAGAAAGTAGTATGTTTCTTGTTTTGATTTTGTGATTTGGGTGAACCAACCCTTGTGAAAGTGAATGGATAGAGAAGACAAATTAGGGGACAATAGAGATGTTGTTAGACCTGTAGTTCACTGAAAAGTACCATATATCAAGGCTGAGTCCTTTCCGCAGAGGTCCAGGTTGGAATCCGGCCCGGGCCCTTTGCTGCATGTCATCCCCTCTGACTCTCCCCTGCCTTTCCTGTCTCTCTCTATCAAATAAAAAGCAGAAATGCCTAAAAAAAAAAAAGCAAGTCGACACATCATTTTATAGGTTTCACTTTTATTGTTAGAAGTAGCCAGTTAAAGTTGTTGTTTCATAACTCTCCCAACCTGTAGGGATTTCACTGAGATCTTCACTTCACCACATAGATTGTAAGCAGACAAAACATGAGCTCCTTCCAACTCTCTCCTGATGCTCAGATCATAATATGGATGTTATCCTCCTCTCAGATGTTCTTGGATAACCAGCCAACAGACTCAACCCCTGCTATCGTGTTTTGTTTTATTCCCCCTTAACCATAGCTCAGTGTTAAGCCACAGTGTGCAGAGCCACGGTTGGTTCTAGAAAGATTGATACAGCAGCCAGTTTCAGCAGCCAGACGACCACAGATAGTGGCAGTTAAACATTTTTCTGCGTGGGCCTTGGCCCTGACTCATCTGGTGAACTTTGAAGATCTTGTGGGAAGACGCCAACATCTAAATGAGACCACTGCGCTGTCTCTGACATCACTTTGTTTTGAATAGTTTACCAGGGCCTGTCTACGCATAGTTATATCCCAGACACGCTCCATTTGATGCTATCAGCCTCTGAATGATATTTTGTTCATTAGACAGTGTGCAGTGAGAGACCAGTGTTGACACAACGTGAGTTAATGTGTTTAGTGTCTCTAATGGATCATTGAGGTCCTAATGAAACATTGTCATGGGAAGATTTATGTTGCAAGCTGCTGAGTCCTCATTTCCATTTTATATATGGTTAGAAGTACCTTTATTCAATGAACAGAACACAATAGAAGGCATCAAATGAATATAGATATTTGGTGTGTAAAACAGGGATAAATAAAGAATCAAAATGTCTCTTTCACTCGCATTATTAATATGAAATTCTTGCCCTGTGGAAGCATCATAATTCTGTGGCAAAGATAAGGTGCTGCTGTAGTGTTATTGATATCAAACAGCTGTAGAGAATGAGAAATGAGCCTCTAAAATATCCAAATTTGAAATATAGTGGTGTAAAAAAACATTTTTTTCTTTTTAATTTTTTGATTTAAAATATTGCAGCACCTGAAACCGAAGCTGTATGATGTTTGTCTTGAGACGAGATGATATGAGCTCCAGCTTATTCGTGGAAATGCCAAATGCAACGTGGTTATTGGCCAAGGCTGGATTGCACTAAAACCAGAATATTGTATCAGAGAGAGGCAGCTGGTTAGGAGTCAGAACAGATTATCATATGAGAGAGGATGAGCGAGGAGAGGGGGAGGAGAGAGAGACAGAGAGAGAGAGG
Organism: Coreoperca whiteheadi; assembly: GCA_011952105.1. Taxonomy (NCBI): domain Eukaryota; kingdom Metazoa; phylum Chordata; class Actinopteri; order Centrarchiformes; family Sinipercidae; genus Coreoperca; species Coreoperca whiteheadi. The sequence continues at coordinate 14,077,005 of CM022474.1, read as the reverse complement.
TAGGGACTGGAATGGGAAGCAGGGGGCGAGAGCGAGGGACACAGGAGGGAGAGAGGGAGAAATGATAGCAAGAAACTCATCGCCCGGTCGCTGTAGGGTGGAGGGGATCATCTAAACCCTTCCTTTACTATCTCCCCTTCTTCACCTGTCAAAAAGAGTGTGTGAGAGCCGTTGGAGTGAGGGGGGGGGGGCGTGTGGGTCCTCTGAGAGGTCAGGGGAAGAAGCTGAGGCTCCACTCATCTTCTCTCTGTGTAGGGCCCACCGCTGCTCGCAGACATCTGGCCTCACACTGATCACTCATATCTACAGACAGGGAGGAGAAGAGCGAAGCTCTTCAATCTTTGAGCCACAGAAAAATTACAGATCCCCTCTTCTCCACTTTTCTTCTTTGCTTCCTCTTGCTGTTTGCTTCCTCGGCTCTTGTTCTCCTTCACCCCTCTCATCCCCGTCTAGCTTCATCCCCTCTCATCCCCGTCTAGCTTTTTATCCCCTCTTTGACTTTTTCCTTATCCTCGACATTGCACTATTTTTAAAAGCAGAAAACCAAGGGAGTAGAAGGGGCAAAACAAGAGCGTGAAAAACTGGTGTCGGCTAGAACCGGTTCTGACTTTATCCTTAAACTAAAAAGATAAGCCACAGAAGATAGCGAGAGTGTGCTGTGTCTAGCAAGCCGGTATACAAGGCTCTGACTGCAATCAGTGGGAAGAGGGCCAGCTTCCCTGCCTGAGCTCTCAGCGCCCCTACTGGCTGCATGCTGTGCCAATCAAAGGCTAGTGGGTGGGGAGCAGTCAGACATGAACACTGATGTCACAGTCACATGGATTCTGGTGTGGTCATGCTCGGAGGCTGAGAGACAGAGCTGTGCTGGCCAGCTGCTGCTGAGACAGCAGTGGAGGGCTTTGCGCTGGTGATAGTTCTTCTCTTATGGACTCGAAGCTTAATGATGTATTTTGTGATTTCAGCTATGAAAGGTAAGAGCAAAATGCATGCTGATCCTGCACCCTGAGTAACAAGTAGGGAAGTACGACTCCTCTCTTCAATGCCTGCCAACTCTTTGCATTTCATTTGCAAGGCATGAGTGTGACAGAGAGAGGGAGGGAGGGAGAAATACAGTAATACAGTGCTTCTGAATGCATGCAAGTGAATGAAGCTTTTCTAATATTTCTTTTCATGCATGAACAGAATTGATTTTGTTTTATTCAGAAACCTATAAAAAATTGTAAATGTATTTATATTTTGATATTCTCAGTGTGTGTTTTCTCACTGCTACTGTTGTGTGGGATGCTGTGGAAACCACAGCCGGTGTAATCTTTGCACAGGGTATGTCTCTGACAAGAACAGCTCCTGAGCTTCAGAGCAGAAGTTTTTTTTTTTGTTTTTTTTTTATGTGAGCTAGCATGCATGGAGTT
>CM022474.1:14034945-14075571 GCA_011952105.1 Coreoperca whiteheadi | reverse complement strand
GGGGGGGGGTTTACTATCGCTATTCCTTTCTGTCCCGTTCTTAATCCTGTTGTTCCAGTCCAGAGGATGTGTCTGTTCCGCGGGAAGATGTGCGTGGCAGTGTTGAACGTGGGTCGCAGACGGGCGACAAGGCACTGGCGCGACTGGCAGACTGTGATTCTTTGAGTTGATACTGGTGCATGTGTGTGTATATAAATGTGTGTGTGAGTGTGTTGTGTTCCACTGACCTATTTTTTGAGTAGTCGGGTTTACATGTGTGGCCATGAGAGCAGGACTGGGTCCTCCCAGTCACTGTGATGTTGATCTAGTATGCTTAATCCCAGCTCTTCCACCCCCTCCATTATACAGGCATACATGCGCACACACATCCGTGCAGACAGATACTGAAAGTGCAGTCAGACATACATTACAGCACACACTACACTCTCATGCATGCTTGCACACAAACATGCATATCATCACGTTTTTTAGACATATGATTACACTCTCATTCTTCCATGTGGACAAATGTGAAAAACCATATCCAAACATATGTGCTCTTACGCAGCTGTCATTTTGTGTTGAATGAAAAATACCAGTAATGACCATTTGATTTGCTACTTACTGCTTTTTTGTCTTCCCACCTGTAAATACATTTACATTTGTGCCTTCTTATACAAATATAATTAATGTGTGACAAAATTTGCTATTATCAAATGTATATATAAATATCAATATTAGCAAAATGTATTAAACCTAATCCTAATTTCAGTTTATATTTCTACATAGTTTGCCATCTAGATGCTTTTAAATGTCTTGCTCTTTGTGTCAGACTGGAAACTCTGACCATAGCGTTAATTTCGTTTTTTTTCTATTGATCACAGTGTGTGAGAATTCATTTATGAAGTGAGGCTCACAGTGAAATTGTGTGAAATTGAGAGGGAGTGCAGCTACACATATGAAAAATGGCTTTTGACCTAATGTCCTTTAAATGCAATTTATAGTGAAGGGCTTTATGAACACACATTTTTGGACTGAATCGAGTGTCTTCTGGTGTGTAGCTTTTCTATGGCTTCTTTAAAGTGTGTGTATACACAACTTTTTAATGTATATATTTCGTCCCTCTCTTTACTCAGTGTAGTATTTTTATGTCTTTATGTTTAATTTAGACATATGAGTAGAGATGGGCCATTTTGAAATTTTCTGTAATTGTCATCAGCTGTAAACATAAAAGTTAACCTGTTTAGTAGCAAGTTTCTGCATGTCTATTTGCCAGTCTTTATGTCTTCTTTTACCTCTATCTTACCCCCTTATTGGTACTATCAGTTCGATAGAAGCTGCTGGTGTCATGATAGGATACTGTGACAATGTCAGAAATTAAATTAAAATGTGAACAAGCTGTATAATCGGAAACTAATTTAAACCGCAGTTCTTCTTTCTTCTTGAAAATGGTCGGTGATTTGGAGAAACACCACAATGACTTGCACTTCTTTATTGTATGTTACACTTTCATACTGCACGTGCCTTATTTTGTGATTTTTTAAAAATGTTTTTCATACTGTAAATAATACTAATATATTATAGCAAACATCTCTATGTGTCTCTGTGGCTTTGTCTCTATACCCTGCACCCCCCCTCTACCCACCTCTCCCTCTCCATTCAGCCTCTACCACGCCACTACCTCTCAAGTACCTAATTACCTGTAATGGAAACATCCCTCTCATTACCCCATGCAAATTAGCCAGCCTACTCAGCACAATTAAGATGAAAATTCCAATTACATAATTAAAGAAAGTTGTTTGATGTGTGGATCAACAGAAAAGGTAAAAAGTGTGTCTCACCCACACTACATAATTAACCGTTCAAAAAGAGCATTACTCTGGCAAGGTATAGGTAGCAACAATGTTTTAAATTTGTCGAAAGCTAGGCCCAGTAAGCCACTACAGTGCATGCAGACTACACATAAATATGTGATTTAGCACGAGTGTGTACTAGACTGTAAAAAATGTTTTGGGGGCCGTAGAGAAGGTAAAGCCAAATATCTTGTGATAGGCGCTTTAAGGCTATGTTAACAAGGCTGTAAATATTTGCTGTACTCTTTGTCTCTTTCTATCAGTGGCCGATTGAAGTGCTCACTACCCAGTGCTGCAGGCTCTCACACATTAAAGTAGAGGTTAACAAGATTGGCTATTATCCGGTTAGGGACTGAGGACATGAAGAGCCAAAGGAGAAATAGCCATAGATTAAGGTGAAGGTAAATATAGCACAAGTCACCTGTTAGGATTTAAAATAAAATACCAAAGAAAGAATATTTTAAGAAGTGCTTTTTACATCTTCTAATGTTAAAATAACATATTTATTCATTTGATTTATTCTGTGATTACAATAATTTTAGTTTGACTTGTGACATAATTCCAATACCAATAAAGTAACATTTTGTAGAACCCTCAAATTATGTATCTCATTAAAGTTTCATTTAAATCAAATATTTATTGATTTAATTTCACCTTCTTTAAGGGATCAAATTGAAATGATAATATCGGAACAGAGGAAAGACAAGACAAACAAGAGTCACTCTGACAGAAAGAGGGTGTGTGCTTTACTCCTCTCTCTTGCCTCGTAGCTGGCTAAGAAAGTGGAATGGCGTCCCCACAGGTTATTGAAGTGTGTGAGGTGTGCCAGTCTGTACTGTGCACATTCAGACGAACATCCTGGCTGTTTTACTGTGTGTGGAGGGACTGGTTAATGAGATATTGACTGCCCATTGAGAGCATGGATTTTTGATTTAGCGCCATAGAAGTGGGGAGGATAGGGAGGTGTACTCTGGAGAGGAGAGGAGTGATGGGGACAAATTTCTGAATTTGATATTGCTCTTTGTTTTGAATTACCAATAGTTAGTATTGTTTATGATGTTATGATTTTTTTAATGATAATTCTATTCATTATTTTGAAATTATTATCAACTGCTATGGGCCGCCCTGCTCAATAATATAAATCCTGTCACGTGTGTGCTGGCTACAATGATACAATAAATATAAATGAAAATGCAGACAATAAAATGAATACAAATTTAAATTCTTAATCTGCGTAATGCAGTAAATTATTTTACAGAATTACTATCCATACTTTAAAAAGTATTGACATCTAATAAATAGCTCCTCAACATGGAAGTACAGTACATATAGGGGACTATAACAGGCTTTGCAGCAACCAGATAGAAATTAATACAGTCTTTTTGTAGCCATATCTTGACTATTTTTTATACTGTAAAAATATTAATCTACAACTCCATCCAAGCCATTGCCAGGGTACCAGACAGCGCTGTCAGTCATCTTGTCTAGTCAGTCACACCTTGTGGTTTTGACAGATTGGTCCAATCACAGGTGAGGTTAAGTAACTCTCCTGTCCTTTGCCCAGTCAAACAGCAGGGTACATCAAACAGCAGCGACTCAAGATAACCATCAGTCTACAGGAGGTGATTTTTGTTAATTCTGAAACATTCACAGCGAGTTCAGTCAGGGATCTCAGTTTGGTTCCCCAGTCAGGTAAAACACCGAGCTGGGCATAGTCAAATGCCACTAACTTAAGGGTAATTTCCTACTTTACTTTCACTCAGTATTTTAGGAGTCACTTATAGATCCTTTGAAGTGTCTCCCTGTCATGCAGCATTTAGCTGCTGATAGAATACTCCTCTGTCAGCACTCCTTAGATAATCATATACCACAGTCCATGGAGTTAAAGAACATTTTTACTTTCATTTTTTTTCTCTTTCTTACTGTAGCTTCCACTGTAGAATATGTACAGAGAGTAGAGAATGAATATTTTTGCTGTTCACAGAAACCCTTTACATTCTAATGTTATTTGTGGTCATTTAAAATACTGATTTGCATACTCTCAGGGTGGACCTTATAAAAAAAATACATTGATTAATAATAAGAATAAATAACATCTTCAAGCTCACCTGTCTTAGTTTACCCTCATAGGCTTTGCCACTTGGGGCTCAGAAGTTAACAGTGTTTTAAGAGAGTGAAGGGTGAAGTATTTTCCCCCTATACTTTCATTCTGAGCGTGTTTCATACCATTGGCTTTTTTCCTCTGTGATCCTCTGGAGGGCTGTCCATTGGCTTTTTGAAGTTGCATCAAAGAGGAAATGGGGGAGAAAAAGCATTATTGATTTTGCGTTTTGTCTGACTCAAACACTGAGGACAGAAAAACACGTAAGGAGTTAGGTGTTGGCAGTGGGGCTGCTCCGTCTCTTGTGTGTGAGCCAGAGAGAGACGGGGGAGAAACTGAAGAAGAGGTAGAAGGTGAGGAGGAACACCAGACAACACTAATGCATCTCTTCCAAGAGTCAAATGCTCAGTCCTCTCCCTTCCATCATTTCTCCTCTCCTTTCTGTTCTTAATGGCGGAGTAAATAAAGCCCATTGCTGTACTTCTGGAGACAAACCTCCGTCTCTCCCCGCCATGTCGGATAGCTTTTCCTCCTCCTCCATCAGGCCGGTGACTCCCGAGCTCTGACAGCACTCTCCAGTTGACCTGCTTTTCCATGAAACACCAAGCTGCTCTCATCTCAGTTGTAATCAGATCTCCCTGCTAGGCAAGCAATCCAGCAGCAGGCAAGAAGAGGAGTATTGTTTGTGTGGTTTATCACCTTTATCCTCCTTCTGTGTCAGCCCAGCAGAGGTGAGATGAGAGTGGAGTACTTTTCTGGTGTTAATGTGGCCTAGGGTGACTAAAAAGGAGCTCTCAGTGACAGCCGCTGATAAGAGCTGTCAATGGTGTGGCTTACTCAGCACTTATGCTTAGACATCTTGTATAGCCATGATTTTTGATCTTTATTGAAAATTATTTCCTAGGTTGCATATATGGATGTCTGTGGAATTTGAGTTAAGAGAAAAGTAAAAAGTGATGACATTGCCAGAATTGAAGCAAAAGTATGCTGGGTATTAGGAAGGGTCAGGGGTCACACCATACTAAGTCACACTCCCCTCTGCTCCATGGAGAGTGAATGTGGCATCTAGGGACCCTAGCGGGGAACAAAGGATGAAAAATGAGAGGTGCATGGAATTTTGATGAGATGAGGGAACAGGCAGCGTTATAACAAAGATCGTCACAACATGCGCTCCGCTGCTTGATTACAAAAGGGAGAGAAGTGTGTGAGGCGTTTGATTACGTGTCCCAGCAGAGGCCATTAGTGGTTCTACTTGTAGGGTGGCATCATTTACACTCATCTGATCTGGTGTCTGCGCTGATGAACAAAGATTGTGAATCCTCCTGAGCACTAGGGGGTGCTCTTTAAGAAAGACAAATAATATGAGTGTCTGTACTACAGAGTTTTGAAGTTGTTACAGTCTCCTAACTTCACTGTCACGTCTAACACTGGTTACATGGTGCCACAAGGCAACAGAATGTAATAGAGCGTGTTTGAATCTCCCAGAGGAAGCTGTGCAGGCCGGAGTGAAAACTAACTCTCAAGGTTAGCAACATTAGGCCCTCCGCACCCCAACTAAGATGCATGAAAGGAATTTTATCATCATAAATAACAAAGAAAAACAGCCTTGCCAGAACAGTCTGCTTAAGATTGATTTTTATGCACATGCATTCATTTGAAATAAAAGAAATGCTGGTTCAGTGCTAATTACAAAGATGAAAGGCAGTAGAATGTGCAAGGAAATGAACTTTGTTTAAAGGCGCAGCACATGGCTTATTCAGGGACATGGTGCTATAATGAAATCCAACCCCACTTATGGACTCAAGGAGTATGTTTTGAAATTAAAACTATATTTACACAGTTGAGATGCAAGAGAAAAATGATGCACTCGTTTGCACGTGTTGGGCTCAACATTGTAAGTCAGCGAGTCAGGCAGCAGAGCCAACTAAACAATGTGTCCTAGACAATGAGTGTGTGCATGTTTCCCAGCTGGAGCCAAGGGGTTAACTGGCTGTGGAGAGATCCTTGACCTATCTGAGAAGAGCTCCCCGCCCCCTCTAGCAATGTGGAATATCTGATTGCTGATTATGAGTTTATTCCCCATCGTGCTGAGCCTTTTGCATGTCAGGATCCATTCCTCCCCAGCTGAACTGATTAAGGAGCTGGAGATGATGTTACAGCTCTCAGCGATTGCTGAAAGACTCTCAGAGAGCCTGGTAATCTGGAGTGCAGCTGGCAATCACCCACCATTGACTCTTTTGGAGGCTTTTGGGGTTGTTTTGTTGTTTTCAAGTGGGTTTTTTGGCATATTGTTGTCTTTGTTCCCCTGGGCTTCTTGCTTCTGGATGAGAGCTTTCCTAGTGCTGAGCACAGGTCCTTGTCAACCTGGCTGCTCAGCTCAGCCTAGTCCAGCCTCAACAACAGCAGCGTCAGCAAAGACCCTCGCTCAAAGTCTCAGGATGTGCTTATGATCACCCTCTTACAGGAGCCTAATTTGGGCAGAAAAAGGATTTTCATCCCTGATGTTAAAAAAAAAAAAGCTCCCTCTTTGCACATTTTCAGAGCTCCCAGAATCCAATGCACGAGACAAAGGCATCACATAAATTGAAAGAAATAGCTCCTCAAAAAATGTATCCTCATGTAAACTTTTAAGGGTTTATGTGGCGTTCAGTGGATTTCTGTCACAGAGAAACAAATAGTTTTCTAGCAAAAAGACTGACGCGACTGCTTTGTTTGCTTGCAGGGATCCATCGCTTAGTTACAAATCAGCAACTGTCATCTCTAAGTTTTGTTTTTTTAAATAGTTGGAGGGGAGAAGAAGACAGTCCTGTTCCAACTGCGCTGACGGCTGTTTTAATGCCTTTAATGTGTGACTTGGGGCAACAGCGGAAGAATCTGCCCAAACAGAGCATTCTCAATTATTATCAAAGCTGTACAGGCCACTGCTAATGATGTCCCACTGTCAATATCATCGCCCATTGTTTTACTGCTTTTTGCTTAAATTATTAAATGTTTTGTTTCCCATTGAAAATACAGTCAATTTACTGCATACTGTCAATTTAAGACAACAATATTAACAGCAATATCATTTGCTTATACACAGGCTCAAAGACAGACACACAAAACAATAAACTAATAAACTGAGGAAGAAAACTGTCATTTGCTCTTGTATTTGAAGACTTATATTATGTGACCTTGCCTGGCTCTGCAGCCAACAGTAAAGCTAATGGAGTTCCAAATGTGACACCATCAGTCCCAGTAAACAAATGGCTACTGTCTGAGCACTGCTTCCTTGTGTAAATGAAATGTTTTACTGTGTTACACTGCTGTGATAAGAGACACCAAACATGAACCATGTGAGAGTCTAAACCACAGTGTCTGAGAAGTGATGGGTGGGACGCTCCTCCCAGACTTTGGGAAATCTTTATTATGTGTATATGACATTAAATGATTTTATATGTATGTATTTTACAAATTTACAAATATTTATTGCACACCACAGTGTATTTAAGTAACATAATTGTTTATAGGGAATGAATTGCAGCAACTGGTCAAATCTAAGCCTCAGGATCCTCGAGCTTCGAGCACCGATAAATTCAAACTCTTAATATTTCTTCTCATCTTGTATTGCATCAGGCTCATTGATCTCGCATTAGCTGTCACTGCTGATAAACTAAAGGTAAGAGGGGAAACAAGCAAGGCATAATGGGAGATAGGTAAAGCAGATTTTGAGGAAATTGAGGATGATCAGAGTAAAACTATTGTACGTTTGACATACCTTGCCCATACCTTGAGTGGGTAAGGAAGTTGTTTTTTTTATCTCTTGACACATGATTACATCGGGCCTTTCTGCTTTGATCTCAGCGTGGATTTTTTTTTCTTCTCTTGATGTGGGATTATTATAATTTATACATAAGGGATTTTGTTTTTTTTCTTGAGCCTCATCAAACTTGAGTAAACATGGTATACATAGTAGATTAACATTGTATTAATTTACACATTCTCATTAGCAAGCCCTAAGGTAATTAATCAGAGGCCATGGTTTATAAGGAGATAGACAGTGTTCAAATAATGTATTCCTTTCTACCCTTACCTAGTGTGAGAAAAAGTGTCTGATCAATTCCTCCCTTAGATGTAGCTCTTTGAAGACATGCAGTGTCTTATGAGAGCACCACCACAGTATTTATTCTCAAAAAACTGAAGGCTGCAGACCTTGCATATACTGTAAAAACATTGCAGGGCATCGCTGGCTCATCTTAAAAGCCCACAATTCCTCTTAAATATAGGAACCATATAACCCCGATTAAAGGAGGATCGCGCAAATGACAACTGGATAATGGGTGGACAGTTTTGCATGGAACATGTGGTGCGAATTTGGCAAAGGAAGGTTGATGTGGGTAAAAATCTTAATGAGAACCAATAAATAGTAAGTGCACCATTAAAAGGTGTGCAAGAGAGCTCCAGTAAAACAAAACTGAACAGCTAGGAGAAAATTGGCAGTAAATAAATTAAAATAATATCTGGTAATGCTTGATGACCCAATCACCCAATTCATGAGGTAAAACAGTATATTCATTTTTCCATTAAATGGTAAATGGCTGCATTTATATCGGAGTTTTATCCAGAGTGCTTTACAATTTTCCTCTTATTCACCCATTCACACACACAGTCACACACAGTCTGACCACCGGGCACTTTGGCATGTGGACAGGAAGAGCTGGGGGATTGAACCCGCTCTACCTTCTGAGCCACACCTGCCAGTCGATCGATTAAATATTATATACCAACAACAAAGTGAAAACGATTGCGCAAACACAACTCTAGATTGTCCCTTATGTTTTATGTAGTAAGAATATCCAGAAATGTGTGGATTGTGGCTTTAAAGTGAAAATCAAAAAGATTTATATATATTTATCAATTTAGATTGTTTTGGTGTGAGTTGCCGAGTTTTGGAGATATCGGCTGTAGAGATGTCTGCATTTTTTTAATATAATAGGACTATATAGGACTCAGCTTGTGGTGCCCAAAGCACCAAGAAAACTCAACAGCAATATCTCTTTCCAGAAATCATGACCTGTGATCATAACTGTGAGCAGTAGGGACTATTTTCTTTCTACCGATAGTTTTTACATGAATCTGCTCACAGCAAGGTCTATGAATTATTTTGAGTAACTGGGGTGAACTGTCCGTTTAAATTTGAACACTGAGATGCTAATGTACTGATAGAACATTTACATTGTAGTGGATTGATGTTGTTGTAAGCAAACATTTCTTTTGTGCATCTTTCCTTAAAGAAGTTATTAAGTTCCTATTAAAGAAGTTTCTTTAATAACACCTAATGCATTATTTTTACAAGCCCCTTATAACATTATTATTGAAATTTAAAGAGATTATTTTCTCAGTTAGTCTATCTATGCATGGTAAGCAGACTGAGCTGCCCTCGCTGCAGGGTTGGGTGCAAAGTCAGTGTGGGGAGTTCATCATGTAATAAATACCATTGTGTAATTTATAAACAAGAACTGTTATATTCATGCAAAACACACCAATTTTTATATTTTACTTTTGTATCACTGGAAACTGAGCAATTTTTATCCAATTGTTCAGATTGGTTGTGCTGTGAAAGGTCGTTGACTACTGGCGTTAAAGTCAAAATATTTTTTATTACAAGTGCAGCGGTGTGGTGTAAAGTATACTGTAAATGGTATGTAACACCCAAAGTAGTGTTGCAATAAGGTTCAACATTATTGGCTTTCTCTTAAGTAAAACAATGGCTCAATCTGGCGCATAACAATTCTGTTAGTGATCATATGTAGATAGCTTCAGACCTTAATTGCAACTGTTGTAAATTAATCCTACTACAAAAATGTGCCTGGAGGGCAGCCTCAGTCGCTGATCGAATAATTAGTAGCTGCCCTGTAAATTACATGCTAACTGCGCGAATTTGCAAGCGCAAATTTAATGAACGTCCTGAAAACCGCAGCACAATTTTAGAGGACGTAAAGTTTGCCCAGAGTGTCTGTAAAACGGATTGTTAACATTTTGTCAGTTCATGTAATTTTAGAGGTAGAGAACTGTAAACGCAAACTAGAATGGTCCTTCTTCTTTTCCTTTTGGCTTTAAATCAAAAATTTTATGCATATCCGTGTGTTTCTTTTGGTCCAGTATTTCAATCAGATTCCAGCATAGTGACCCTTTTATTTTCCTACATACGTGCATTAACATAAACAAGTTTCCGTGAGTTTTTTATGTCGGTTCAATCACATCAAAGGGAAAAGCAGGGGTGGTGTATTTCAGCAGCACAGTTTCTCTCAGAGGCAATTAAGAGATGGTTCAGTTTGTATTGTAAACTGAACGTTATATGCGTTAACAGATATTTTATGGCTATTACTGATGTATGTTCGTAAGATAGATTTAATGTCACAATAGTACATCCCTTGAGCAACCACAAAAGCATCCAATGATGAAGGGTTTATTTTTAAATATTTTTTAAACTACAGGAAAGGCTTTCTGCAGATTAATTCAAGTGTATGCTTCACATTGAAACAAATTGGGCTTTACGGAATTAGTGTGTTTACTGCATAATTTTCAAATCTATTCCCGAAACATATGATTGTGTTTCATGTGATTGGATGCTTCTGCTTTGCGTTATGAGTGAAAAAAGGAAGAAAACGCTCCCGACTGGATTAGATCTTGAAGTACAGTAATGATGGCTCAGTGTTCCTCCATTGACCCAGGTGTGTTGTCTAAATACAATATGGATGTGCAGGGCTGCCTGTGTACTCCATTGCTGGGAGACTATTTGCTGAAGGTCATTTGGGATCATAGCGTGCCATTAATAATTCCTGAAAGCATCCAACATCTCCATCTGTTCTGCTGCATCCATCGCTCCACATCAAAGACAAAGGCAGCATCTGCAGGTAAGCATTAAACCTGCCTCCAGGCTAAGATGTTGGAGGTGGGATTCTTTGTTGAGAGAACATATCCCTGGTCATCAGGTCATGCTGCTCATATATTAGCCAATTAATGTTTGTATGTTTGCCCACACAGCTTGAACTTATGAACGCATAAGTACACAAAGACTTGCAGATGCACAGTTACGTGTATTGTGGCTATGGTCTGTGTGTGTGTGTGTGTGTGTGGTGTATTTTTCAGCTTTCACCAGCTGAATCCAATGGGCACGTGTGGTACAGTAATTCCACACACACCCTTGCAGGCTACCAGGCTCTCTACAGGGATGCAATTACCACCCTCCATCGAGTCTAGACGGTCAACTTGACAAGGTTTTTCCGTGGAAATTATCAAAGCTGATTTTAAACGAAGCATTTAATTACATGGATTGTGTGTGTTAGTGTGTGTGTAGCTGACCAAATAACACGTATTTACCTGAGCGCTGTGCATACAGCACAGTAAAATCCAAACAGGTCTCAATGACAGGCCCACTTCAGATACGCGGGAGTCCTGCGGGGAGTAAATGGATGTTTGGCAGTAGCATGTGCTGCCCGGGCCTGGTGGGCGCAGTGGGCGAGGAGGCAAGTGCCTGGCTGAGTGAAAGATGGCAGTGTGCAAGGAGAGTGTGTGCACACAGCTGAGCCTGTGACAGAAAACAGTGAGAGTTCTACTCCTGCTGCTTCATCTTCCCCTGCCAATGAGAGATCTCCATTTTAATTTTGGTAATAGCACGAGTCCAGCGCTCACGATGGAGTCAGAACAGCATACGAGCAGCCATTCCACCCACTTTGCACTCAGGTGAAGCTAGTCATAAAGATGTGTTTGGTTTATTTGGAAAAAGAGGAATGGAAAGCTTAGCATGTATGAAGAAATTTCGTAAGTACTATAACATAGAGAACACAGCGTAACATTCAATGAAGCTTCCAATGATTACTGCTTCAACCCTCACATGTAGTCTGCTGATAAAGCACCTGTACCCATGAGTAACTTCACCATCTTTCAGCCCTGGGCTCTTGTACTGTACTGTAGGGCTGACCAGTGAGTCTACTCAAATCACCATCAGCTCCAAACTGCTTAGCTTGGCCAATTTGAATTTCACATCTCTGCTGACTCATAACCCTGTCAGGACCTTTCTTCTTTATCATGTCATTGCCTCCGGTGGACTCTCATCACAAGCAATAGGAATTAATTATTCAGATTAGAAACCGAGCCACAATTACTGTGATTTTTGTCAAAGGCTTTGTTTTGGCTTAATGTTGATATCTGATCAGGACATTACTGCAGAGCCAAGATTGCCTTTGAAAGCAATTATTTTGCTGTATTTATTCATTCATGACATTTCAGTGGAAGTTAATGGCTGTGTCAGAACAGGCAGGAAAGCGAGAAGGAAATGATTTTGGCTAATGACACACTCTCAAAGTAGTCAGGTAAGAGCAAGTGCGGCGCTGTGCCGGCCGCTACACTGGACAGTGGCTCAGATCAACGTGATAAAGAGAGACTGATTGAGCTCCGTACATCCACAGGAAGCTGAGCATTGGGGTTCAAGGTTATCTGGACAAATCAGACTCCTGTTTCCATTCATCCCCTCCTCGCCCACCAGCCAGCCCTTCCTGGGCAAACTAGCAAATTAGCAATTCTGATGTCTGCAAGCAGGTCTGGCAAGGGAATGCCTGTGAATCCTAATGCCATGATTAAACTTTCATATCCGTCCGGGGGAAGTGCTGCATATACAAAATAAGCAATCTCTTTTTATTTTTCAGCACTTTAAGTAAGGCTGTCGAGATGGGCAAACATAAACCCTTCAATAGGGTTAAATGGACTGGGCCAAGCGTGTGTGTGTGTGTGTGTGTGGGAAGGGGTGGTCCTTCACTCAAATCAAATCACTCAAGTCTATGTCTCTCTTCAGTGAATATAATTAGTATCGATATACTTAAAAGAGGAAACTGTATTTGATTTTACACGCCGCAATAGTCATTTGCATTGCAACCATTATTCTGCTGCATTTGTGCATCAGTAAACTGGCCCAACCCCTAGTCCTTAACATTGTAAATGTTACTACTTGGTGTGGATTAAAATATTAAATGGTAATGTTTAGGGAAATGGAATACCCAGGCAATGTTACGCTCCCTTGGCTGTCCATGCTGAGTGGATGGGAGAGACCGTGAGGGACAGGGAGCTTCAGTCCAAACAGCGAGCCAGGCCTGGATGTGGCCATTATGTAAGATGGTCTTATCAGGCTCTACCTCCTGCTGAGCCACAGCCTAGCTTCCCTCTGCTCCCTTTTCCTGGTGCTCCCAAAACATGGGCCTTCATTAGCAGGGCTAAATATCCCCGTTCGCTGCAATCTCTATCATTTCTTGCCTTGAGGCAATCCGATAATTACCTGTTCTCATTTCCCCTCCTTCTGGCCAGCAGGGAAGTGTTCTGACTTGCATTAGTTTGCATGAAATATTATCAGAATATTGCACATTTCTCCATCCTGCAGCCTCTGACACAAGAAATATGGAGTCAGAGGAGCTGTGATTGACAGGTGTCTGTCTTTCATGTTCCTCTGAGAATAGTTGCTTTGTTCTGGAGTTACAGCAAGAATTTTGATGGAAGGAGGAATGAGTGCATAATGTCTATAAAGGCTTTGTTGCTTTGTTTAACCTCCGTCTGCCATTATTTTCCGGGCAGTATTGTTATGTGTTACATTGTTCTTTGTTACCTACAGTGTAGGTGTAAAAGAACTCACGGATTTTCTGAATATAAACTCATCAGCAAGTTTCCCCCACGAAAAAACTATCAGCGTTAAAGTAGAGTAGAATCTTCATCTCTGTGAATCCTGTTTTGGGAGAGAGACGGATGAGTATATGGCATGCAATGCGGCTGTGGATCAGGAAATGGATAAGCTTTACCACTAAAGGCGAGAAGCTCAGCTCAGCCTCTGCCGTCACTAGAAAGCATGTATGATAGCTCTGATAAGAAAGAAACTACATGCAATCTTGATATAATGCAGTATGTCCTCATTTTTCTGTTATAAATGTCTGCTAGTGAAGCGCAAATATTCCTACTTCAAATATTGCTGTTTTTAGAAGGTAATGTCTTGCATGGTATTTGCCAAAATGTATCTCTGTTTTAAGGCAACGAAGCCATGAACAGATTGATTGTAGCCAATTTGAAAAATGTCTTTAAATGTCATTCACGAATGCGTATTGAAATTTAAAAGGAACGTGTGTGTTAAGCAGAGGATCCGTCTGATATGGAGTTGTTGTTGATGCATGAGCTTAAGCCCATTCAGCGTCTTGCTTTGCTGTGGGAAGCAGTGATGATTTTGGACTTTGTGACGGTCACTTTAATCTCTAATGAAGGCTCGTCCCTGGCTCTGCTCAGCCCTCTGATAGCAGAGCAGTCGTAAACAGGCCTGTCAGGGGGATTGCAGCGCTAGCAGTGCAAATGGCAAAGAAAACCCCAGGGACCAAGCCATGCTAGCATTATGGTCTAATTCAGATATAGCTCGGAAAAAGACATATGAGAAAATTCTTCTACTCTGCCATGCTAGCTTACTGTGGCTGAATCACAGTATACCTTTGAACTCACTTTTCCCCATCCCCTTTTGAAATAAACATTACCCACATTAGCCCAAGTATATGACTTACATTCCTATGCTGTCAATTGGTCAACATATCCTTCACAATAATCTAAGCAGAACTAAAAATACCGTCAGGTTTATTTCAGCTGCAAATAAACACTCATCTTTTGAGATTGCATCACCAATTGACCATAAAATGTGTGTTTCTAAATTCAGTCACGCCATGTTATACCATATGCTTCTTTTAGTTTTACAACATTACCATACAAATGAAGACAATTCCATATTAAACACTTAGTGCGAGATGTAAATGTGTGCTCAAATGATTCTGTGAAACTGATTACTGGTTGCTCTGTGTTCTGACACATCCTGTGCTCATGCAGCATGTGCGACAGCTGGTTAGTAATTAGAATAATCTTCTCCCTGGTAGTGATTTAGCTTTCATGACTGCAGCTTACCTCAAATTGAAAATAAATTTATAGATAAATGCCTTTGCTGTTCCAGCAAATTATACCACTGTAACTCAAAGGAGCCAAGTTGTTTATTTTGGTAGTAAAAGAGCAATCAGAGAAAACAAACAAAGCGCTTTATGAGTGCTGTCAGATTAATAAAGATGCTACCCAGCGGTGATGATACAAATGATTATTTTTCAGCACACTCTACCCCACCTCATCATGGTAATTATAGATACTATATCATTATGATATCAAGTATTCACTACAGATTATCAAGATAATTGAAGCTTGCTCCAGGATTGCTGCTCACTGTGCTGCCAATAAACTGGGAATTACTGTGCAGGAGAGAAACACACACATTTTGTTATCCACTGCAGACTAACACTGAATCTGTTTGGTGTGTTCATGTTCACTCTGTATTTTTATTAAGTGAGCACAGATATGTGTGTACATAAACACAAGGATACACACAAACCTCAGTTGACAGTGTTAAGATGAGGCTATACATGTGATACATTGTTTTTCTCCCAGCTTCTGTTCTGGTGTATCTGGGCAAATCCCGTGGTGATGAGGCGTAGAATCTGTCATGGAGAAGGCATAAGCCTTTCATATGCATAGTAGAGATAAGAGGCAGCCATTTTATCAGGCGAGCTGTCGCTCCAACATGCTTGCGTGTTATGTGTCCCCGGGAGCGCCTCCAGAAACATGTCCCTTTAATGACACGGCCCGCACTCGCCAAGAGGACGCCCAGTTTGTTCTGAGCTCTAACCTGACAATTATGCCAATTACACCAGGCAGCAATGTTGACAAACACACCAGGAGAATTGTTGCAGTTGATTGGTAGCTGTGTTCCGAAGTCCCCTGCTGTGACCTCTTCTGTAATTTAACTAGCATGGAGGAGAATTGCAATGGGTTTTCTAGAAAATTCCCCAAGCCTTGTGTTCTTTTGTAACGAGGCGATGTTCGTGCCAACTGAACAGGCAGAGAAATGGATCTAGTGTGTCAAGAAGGCAGAGAGAGAAATCATTCTTCCCGCTAGTCACCACTGTATGCGATTTGTTTCAATTCATAAAGAGTGTTGTGTTTCCTGCTGGGCCAGGGCAACATGTAGAAAGTTGTTGTGGTGGATCATATTGCCTCTCGGGCTTAGATTCCAAATACTGACCCAGCACCATTAGCTGCTACTTATGTAACCCTTAAAGAGCACTGCTGTTGGCACCTGTGTATAACGCTTAGCTGCCCGAAGTGAAGCAGGAGACACTGCCAATATGGAAGCATATTAGCAATACAGTGGCTGCTCACTTGGTACAGCATGAAGTGTGAGTGCTTGATTTGAATACATAAAGGCTTTTTCAGCAGGTTTTGTGAGCAAGAACAGCATTGTACTGCATCAGCCTATTTGCAAAAATTCAGTTTTGATAAGTATGCATCTTTTGAAGGAAAAAAGATGATCCCCCTATTATTTTGGAGCACATTAACTTCCAAGCACAGCACATGATTTTTTAATTTCTGTTTCAAAATAACAAGGTTATATGTGATTGGCATAAAATTGTCGTTTCAAACCAAATGAAGTGAATAAAAAATAACATACTGATATTAAGTTTTTGGATCAGTTGTTTTGCCATATTAGGTGGCACTTTATAGTTCTTGTTTAGGTTGTTTTTGCTGAACAACAGAGTACATTTTTTCTCATGCTGTTGTAGTTTTTGGTTGCGATAAAACACCTAGCAGGGAGATTTAAAGGCAATAACAACTGCAGATTATAGTTTAACACTGAGGTCAGGAGCTATTCTATAACAGTTCACTTGAGCTCTGATCTGGTCATGTAAGCACAGAGCTGAGAGCAGCTGGGGTTGTGCCATGAGCGTGGTTTGTATCTCGAGTTACCTTAGAGCTGAAGTCAGACCTAGTCAGTGTGAAGTGTCATTGCCCACTGAGAGCATACTATATCGTTTGTAAGAGCACAATGATACACAAAGGCCGGCAGGAAAGCAGGCAGGCGGCTGCCGCTACTGGCCTGGTCAAAGTGAACAGAGCTCAGTCTCGCTCCTCTTACATAACGCACTGTTAAGCTGGAGTTAGCAAACATTAGAGGTCAGCTGGTTATTGGGACAGTGGAAATGTAGTCATTCACTGGAGAACTATTTACAGTAGAAAAATGAGATTGCTATGTGAGGCAAACAATGGTTTTCCTCCCGCCATTTGTTATGAGTTCAAAAATAATCTTTTTTTTTTGGGTGTGTGACCGATTTGTTATTTGGTTCTTATTCCATACAATACTGAAAAAGCTCACGATATAGAGGGTGTGTTGGATGTAAAGCCTGTGAAACTAGACTGACGTGACTTGTTATATGCTGCCATGCCTCTGTGCCACTGCCCACGTCCAGTTCTTTGTTAAGTTCGGATCTTTCCTGGCCTCGTTGACATAATGTTTTCCTATGAAGTTATTATTTTAGTCCAGTCTAACCAGTGCTGCCTGTTAGAAATGATGTCCCTTAACAATGAAAGTGCAATGATTTACACCTATGTTTAATGAAAAGAGGCTGGGGAATCCATTAGTGTCAATCTAAATTACATCAGCCAAACCACTGACACCAGCCTGCAGTCCACTGCCAGCTCATTGATTAAGAACAGTTTCCAATGGCCTTATGTAACTGGCCCTTTGCATTAGTTCAACAACGTTGCGCTCTCCCTTTAGCGAAAAGACCGGCGATTGTAGAACACAGTAAGATTTTTCTCGTCAGAGAGAAATGTCTGAATGAAATAAAAGCTACCAAGATTAAACAACTTTTATTTAACCCAGTGTCTCACCTTCTTAAATGGGGATTGAATAATGATTTAAACGATTGTAGAGGGTAGGCAAATTAGCACATTTGTACATGATGGTACCGTAGCATGCTGCACAAAAGGACTGGATCATTCATAAAAGTCCAAAAAAGACGTGTCCAATTAATAACCACAAAAAACAACCTTTGCTTCCGTGTGATTTCTGAGATGTTTTCCAGGCATCATAGTTATTGACAACCCATGTGAAAACCAAATTTAGATTGCCGTTGGAAGTCTCCATCTTAATTCAGTCAATTCTTTTTAAACCTTCCTTTGGTTTTGATAAAAGAAAAAGCAATGTCAATCAGATGAACTAATGGGAATGTGCATTTTGTAATTCACTCAAAGGGAATGGTAAATTGAAAAGAGTTTGCAACCTTTTAACACACTCACACACACCAGCGCTGACAGTCAAGCTCCATTATCTGACAGCTGGAGAGGTTAAAAATAACTGTGCTCGCAGCAAATTAGACGTATCATTTGGCTTCTAAGTGAGAGATGAATCTTTGTGTGGATGCTCCTGCCATGCCGTGACACAGGGGCAATATATCAGGCTGTGTTTGCCTGTCTTTCTCATGAGCTCCAAATGGAATTGTAAACAGATGAAGCAATTTACACCAAATGTATTCTCTCAGAGTCGCTCCTATGCTACAGTGAGAAGCCCAGCTACCATAGACATATACATTACTGCCCCATGTACTCTCAAGCCAAAGTACATAAATCATAATTTGGCCGCCTGCAGGGTTATTGCTATCGCTCAAAGCCAGTCCTCAAAGTGTTTTATATGTTACTTTTATCTGATGATAAATCTGATGTTATTGCACATACGTGGGGAAGAGTTTTCAAGATCCCGCTGCCTGTTATTTCTATGCTCGCACAAAAAGGCAGAATCACACATGCTGTACAATTCAATTCAATTTTATTTATATTGCCCAATATCCCAAATCACAATTTGCCTTTGCAGGGGCTTTAAAGGGCTTTACAATCTGTACAACATACGACACCCTCTGTCCTTAGACCCTCGATTCAGATAAGGAAAAACTACCCAAGAAAAAACCTTTAAACAGGGGGAAATAATGGAAGAAACCTCATGAAGAGAAGAGGAGGGATCCCTCTCCCAGGACGGACAGACATGCAATAGATGTCTTGTGTACAGAATAGATTCACTGCAGAAGACCATAGTATCTACAATTATAATGACAAAATGTAGGACGGATCCACAAATCATAGTACATACAATTATGATAAAAATTATGAAATTGTAGTAGATATAATTTTGATGAAAAGTGTAGATTGTAAAACAGTAGGGAAGAGGATGGATCCAGAAGGACAACTGAGCAGCTCCATGTGATGCCCATCGAGCAGGACCCGAGCCACACCACCTCCCTTCCACCATAGACACAGCAGCACTGTTCCAGCAGGTGGCCCGCAATCACAGATCCAGACTCCGCATCTCCGGAGGCAGAAATACCCGCTAAATGTGACAGTAAGAGAGAAAAGAGAGACGAGTTTAGGCAGTGAGTTTAGGCATGCGCATACGCACAACATATAAACACACAAGGATGAGCTATATGAATCCCGATTCTGCTTGTCACAGTCAAGTTTTCCATGTCATTCAATAGCACCTTGCCCGCTTATGCATGCATTTTATGTCAGGTGTCGGAAGGTGGGGTGTCAGTTCCCATTTAAGATGGTAAAAGAAGTGTAACTGTGAGATCCTTGTAACAGTATGGTAAGTAAAGAGATTTCCATGGGAGGCTTAGGTGACAGCCAAGGTGTAGTGTTTCCTCTAAATACCTAACATCATTGTTAATTCATAGCTATTTAATCACTTACTAGAGTAAGTGCAGGAAGGATGATCTTTGTGTCATGTTGTCCCACAAGGTAATCTCTTGTATTTCCTTGCTTAAGACCCATGCTCTAAATTTGTCACTGACTGCGTGTAACCGCATTCACCCCCGAATTTTAAGATGAGTTTGAAGTCTGCATATTTACTGAGCTCAGTGTGGCCCTGACTCAGTCTGCTTGACATGATTTATCTCATCCAGCTTAACTGACAGGTATTGATGTGATACAAGGATAAATGCAGTAGATTGATGGAATTAAAGCCCACCCTATTGTTCCCATGCTGTGCATCACTGACACATGTGAGACTCATGTCTCTCATTAAAGAAAATAAATGCTTCAGGCATCCTCCCTGCAAAAGCAGCAAGTTTGTGTGTGTGTGTGCGTGTGTGTGTGCGCACGCACGCACATGTGTGTGTGTGTGTGTGTGTGTGTGTGTGGGAAGCTATCTAAGTTGTTTTCCCTCTCTATAATCTCTCCCTCCTTGCACAATGGATTTAGCCTGGCCTTGAATGGGAGCGAGTGCAAAATGCAGCAGACTCTAAACAGCAGAGCATTCACCCTGTTGACAGAGCCCTGGACATGTGATTACATAAACAAAGGGGCAAGACCATTGATTATTAAATTAACTTTCAATTACAGCATGTGAAAAGGACAGGATCACAACTACAAGCGTAGCCATGCTCCGTTGTTGAAGCATCATTGTGTTATACCCCTGGGCAATCCCCCTTGCTTCTTATATGATGCATCTAAGCCACTAAAGAAATCTAATCTTAACTATGCAAAAATAGAGAGAGAGAAGTGTTCTCCCCTTTACGTGCACAGTAGGCACTTGGCTGTGCATCTAAATTTTAGGGAGCTAGTGTTAACTCTATATTTGGATTCCACTGGAGTGGATTAAGGATTCTTTACTGCAAACCCACGGGATTCTCAGAGACATAAAAGAGGAGACTGTTTGCATCCATGCTATACAAATAATTGCAGGTTTCAAATCGAGTGTAATTTCAAGCACCAGCTATATGGGAGAGTGTGGGCTTTGATGTACAAATCCACAATTCATGGGGGATTAGCACCCCAAAGGTTAGCAGTTGCTAATTACAGGAGATTGGTTATACATATCTAACAAGGCATGAAGACAGTCTTAATAAATGTGAGGATTCATCAGGAACAAGGATAAGTGGCTGTGATAAGCGGACATGTATTTGAATCACCATAGATTGATACCCTGTAATGCCCTTCTTCATACAGTGAAAGGAAAGAAGCCCTGTCTCTTCTATTGTCTTTACAAACAGCATACCTTTTGCGATATAAGATTTTCAAGACACATTTGTGAATGCAGATTCTTGCAATCATATAAATTAACCTCTCAGATATTCTTCCTGTGTCTCTTACTGCAGCAATTTCTCTTTTACTGTATTTTGCTTGCAGCATTCAGTGCTGCATTACCATAATCCTTGGTTCCCTTCCACAAACCACCACTGGCTAAATGAATCTATTATTTTTGCCTGGAGCCGTAAAGATGCAACAAAATGCAATGCATTGAAGGGAATGAAACTTGTGATAAACTGCACATTTTCTCTATAATAGCCTGTCTACAACTGACTTTTTACCCATAGTTGGAAGTATCACTGCACTTGACCTTTAATAATCTGAATCTAAACTTTTCCAAGAGAAAAAATACCTAACTAAATTCTGCACACAGTCAAACTCACTGGCCCTGTGTGTTGTTGATTCCCCTGACCAACAATAGCAGACCTGGCCAGTGTGGCCTTGTGTTTTCATATGGCCCTAAATTAAACATGTCCGAGCCAAGGCGGGCACTTGCTCTGCCGCAGGAAATGCTTTTTCATCTCCTAATGAATGTGCCCGAGGGGGTCCCACAGGGGGCTCCACTTCACCCCTCATTAGGCGGGGTGCTGCCTCTGCCTTCATCCTTAGGCGCAACCTCCTGGAGAGAGGCCTCCCACTTCATCTGAACGTCCCACGCTCCCCTGCCCTGCACCAGTGGACTGCACTGGTCTCTTTCCCCCTGTCTCGCTTTTCTTTCTCACTATCTATCTGTACCTGTCTCCGCTACTTCCCCCTTACCACGAAGCAGCTCGTCTTATTGTCGCAGACCAGGGATGAGAGGCTGGTCCACGCTCCTAATGTCATTTTAATGGCCTTGTTTGGTCTGTTGTGGTTGTGATTTATTACTATACAGACACTTCTAATGTCCACCTAGATGCCTACTTGACTGTCTTTTTCACAACAAGTCAAAGATGCTATTGTTTTAGAACTTATAACGAGGAACAGGTTGAAAAACTAATCAGAAATGCATTGAGATGTCCATTTTCTTCCAATCATGCTGTCTTCACCATGGCCTCAAACAGACATGTGCGCTGAGGGTCAGGCATGCTGTGTAGAGGCCTTAGCAAAAAGAAGGAAGTAGTGAAGAGCTGAAGAACTGTAGCGGATGCTATGTCCTGGTCTGGCTTAGCCATTCGTAGTGCTGCACTGCAAATATCCACTCTCATGGAAAATATTGACAACTTCCTGTCGTTAATGAAGCAACAAAGCACAGAAAATTCCTGGCTGTTGTGAAGCAGCAGGAAGTGAAAGATGGATATACTGGCTGTCAGCTGACTCCAAGAGCCTTTGCATGGTAGCAGAGCAGGCTGAAGAGCTGATTGTTATTCCAGGGCTTTTGGGATGTGTTTATGCAATCATTAATCTTGGCACTTGTTTATTTGCCTGGGATTAGAGCACCACGGCGCATTCACTGGCAGTCAGGGAAGCTGGTTTCACCAAAAGGTAGCAGCGAGCACTCAGGCCTTCCACTGTAAGCAAAGCGTGCAAGGAGGGAAGCATGCTTTGCGCATGGGTGCTTAATCCTGCCATGTTAAACAAAACCAGGCCAGTGTTTGTAGGACTGTGAAAACAGCAGTGCAGGGGGAATGTGCCTCACATGCTGTAAGCAGTCTGTGAACTCTGTGTGGCAGTAGACACTCCTCGTGCACCCCTGTCGTCTAGGAATGCCTTTCATACGGTCTGCTACAACGGTAGGAGAGGGGGGAAGAGAGGGAGGAAGACAGTGGAGTTGCTCAGCAGCTCCTCCACAGTGAATGCAGAAAGTTAGTTATTCTTCTATTCAGTGTTGTGAAAGCCATGTTTCCCAAAGAGGCAACGTTTGTAAAACTAATATAAATGGCCTTCTTTGAAGATCAGTGAAAATGCATTTTTGAGATAATCGAGTGGGTTTTAAAAAGGGTTTTATGACCCCAAGCAAATATATAAATAAAGGAACAGGTAATCCTTCAAATTACTCAAAAATGTTATAATCACAAGCTTGGAGATACACTCTTTTCTTTGCACAGCAGCCATACATATAACTATATTTTATTTAGCATAACATAATGGTTACTGTTAAAGTGACATAGCAGTGTACTGACATTTAAGCAAGCCATTGGCATTCATCGCCATCGTCTACTTATCAAGGCCCTGATACTGCCAGGAGCAAAATGAAATAAACAGATTGATTTTTAAAATGCCTTGCAAATTTCATCACAAGTAAATATTTTACATGGTTGCGATCATAACATTTCAGTTTAATGATTTTGAACTTTTAGTAGCATTGAGGGTAAATTATGCATGATGGAAGTGTTCGCAGTCACTTATTAAGACGCTAATAGCCAAGGGCACTATATATGGATTAGATAATGACTCTGTCTCACTTTAATTTCCTCTCTGCACCTGGAAGACAGGACCTAGAAAATCTTTGAAGGCCAAATAGTAGCGCCGTATGTGTGTGTGTAGTTGCACATAAATTAGGGCTCACGAGGAGAAAACAAAAGTGGTCAAGGTAAAAACAAGGAGCGAGCCCAGTGAAGCAGGCTCTTTGAAAAAGCTCTTCTTCTGGGGCCCCATGACACCTGTGATCTGTGGAAAGGTTGGGTGCCTCTAGTTTCAGCTCTATCAAGCTCCGGATCTTTGAGCAACAGGATTCAGTATCCCAGCTTATGTAACAAGGCTCATTTGTCTCAATCACACGTACCTAGAAGTATAGGCTGGCCGTTGATGTCATTCATCTTCCTTGTCCTTGCCTGCTCTTTTTCAGCTGATGAAAACCCAAGACCTTCAAGCAGAATGGCAGAGGTGCTGTAAAAAGTGCTCATCAGCCCAGTCGTAAAAATTGTTGAGTAACGGAGGTGCTGTGTGGCGCGTTCATAAAACTCGTAGACAATAACTTTCTAGAATTCATTAAAGGTAAAGAGACTTGCACATGTTTCGGCAACTGACTTTCATTTTGAGATTCATTTTGAGATTTCTTCTGCACATTGTCATCAGACGGTGGGAACATGTTCTTTTATCTTAGCTCTTCTCGGCACAGTTTTTTTTTTGTCCTCTAACTCAGTCAGCAGTCAGTACACAGCACCAGCAGCAGACAAATCTGGAAGTCTAGTCAGAACAAACATTACTTTACATTACAGGTATTTAGCTGACATTTTTTATCTGTTATTTGGCAAACATGTTATTAAAATGATGATTCCAATTATATATTATCTCTCATTCACAAAACCACAACACATGAAAAAGATCTATGTAAACTATTTATTTAGCCATGGGTAGTGGAGTAAAGCATTGCTGTCATTATGTGAGCTGGGTATTTCCAGTACAAAGAAAGATTAAAATGCATTCATTAAAATAAGATATATGTCAATATAACTTTTTTTCTTGCAATCTGGTATCCATTTTATAAGGAATAATTCAGGATGTAATATAGGAAATACAGATATACTTTTTATAAAGATTTAAAGAATGAAAACTGTTTTTGACAGACATTTTTACACTGTGCATTATTACACATATTGCATTATGACATTGCTGTCATGAAGTGTGTTATTTTCTCACAAGAAATTGATTTAAAATGGTTTGGAATAAAGCTCACCTCTTGATCTATTAACACATGTGCTGCGTCCCCAGCAGAGCTGGCTTCAGCTGATGTCAGCTCCAATGGAAATACTGACGCGCACCATAACTGGAGGCTTATGCTGAGCTTCCCTCTTCGATGGAGCAAATCAAGATCATGATTACTATCTGGCCCGTGCAGCCAGTCTGCGTTGTCTGGAAACATGTTTTCCTAAGGAGGCCACAGAGGGACAATTACTGTCAGCTGAACTATTCAGTCTGCTCTCCATGTGTGTTCTGGCTGCGTGCCTCTGACCCACTGACCCTGGGCAGCAGCATGAGACTGGACCTCCAGCCTCCCTCCTCTTTTATACCTCACACCCCCACTACTCCCCACGCTATCCACCATAAGTGAGGCAAATTTCTAAAGCGCACACATAAAATCCTCATGTACTCTGTCACCCCTCTGGCAAAAACACCATGCAGGAAGTTGTATGGATGTACGTTTTGATTTCTTTGTGTGAAACAGTAGAAAGATCTTATTCAAAAACCTACAGCAGAATCCTGGTTGTCTTACAGAAATGCATACTAATACAGCAATTATAGGAGGAAGGAAGTTGGGCAGTGTGGCAGTAGCAAATTCCCCGGTGCATTGGAACAAGGCTCTTTGTTGTTATGTAAAGGTTTCTGTGTGTAATTGCAGTGGATGTTTTGAGGGATTCATTATTTATATATTCCTGTGTTTTTCTAAAGGAGCCTACTAGGCTGTCGTCCCTACAGGGAGATTGGGGGCTGAGAGGTGCTTAACTAAGGCACTGTACCACAATCGAGGCTTTAACCATTGCCTGCTTAGTTCAAGTGGTCAGGCTAAAGGTTCAGAAGCGTCACATGATCCTCAGCTAAATCTTAGAATTCAAACAGCAGCTCCTGCACCAGTCAAACAGTCGGTCCTGTGTGATTTCAGCCTCAGTGATTTTGAGTTTTGGTGCATCCCAATGCCTTGCTGCACAATGCACGAATAAAGAAAACAATGCACAAGCAACTCTGATTCAGACTTACAATGTTAAAACTTCTATTTCCCTTCAAAAATGCACGTCATTATAATAGAGGATGTATGAACATTTGAATTTATGAAGGGCCCAAACCAAATGATCTAAATAGTTAGACAAAGCATGTAAATATTTGCAACACAGATTTTTTTATTCAGCTCTCATGGCTCTCTATGACTAAATTGGGGCTGGTAGAATGCATAAGTGAGTGCTGTCTACAGATTGTATTTTGCCATCAGAGTAAACAGTGTGAGCCTTTCTCCCTCCTGGCACACATGTACACCCGCACGCACGCGCTCGCACACAGAGAAGGGGCGTGCCCTCCAGTCCCCAGCACCCAGGCACAACTTCACTTGTCACTGCAGTCACAGACAAGAAGGGGATAGGTGGGGGAAGATGGATAGAGGGAGGTAAGGAGTGATGGGGAGAGAGATTTGAGCTCAGGTGGGGCAGACAAGGGAGGGAAGAGGAGCGCTGCACACATGCTACCCTTCATGGTGCTCGTCTGCACGGTAAACCCAGGCTTTTGTTGTTTCCCCTAGAGTGCAGGGGCGCAGACTCCCAGTCAGGAAGCTCGTCAATCTTTGCCACAACAACACATAAATTAGTGCCCAAATTACTGTTACGCCGGTGGAGAAAGAGACATGGAGAGAGATGTCTTGTGCTGCGGTTTGGGAATACATCTTCCCTCTCCTGCTCCCCCTCATAGAGGGTGTCAGAATGCACTTCAATAAAACAGTCAAGTAAATACAGGGAGAGACATGAAGAGAGAAGCACTGCTGTGTTGTACAGGCATCTGGAGTTGGGCAGTGTTGAAATATTAATAGGCCCCACACACAAACAAACACAGAGATGTACGCATGAGTTCATCCAAAAAGCAGCCCAGGGCGATGGTCCAGACCTGAGCTTTAGTCACTGCACTGCTATGAAGGAATAATAGGGAAAGGCTTAAAGAGCCCATCTTTTGAAACGGAAATATCTCTTTAAATATAGCTGGTCTCTAGTGAAGGGGGATCACAGCTTATGCAGCTAAATGATTGGGGGGAATTAGCAAGATGCAGCATAGAGACATCAAAATGTGTCAATTATGTCTTTCCTTGCTCTAATCCCTCTGGTCCGAATATTTTTTGATGACTTCAGCATGTTTATAGGTTGAATGGAAGCTGTTTAAAGTGATGATATAGAGTTTTGGTCTGCAGGTGAATTTCTGTACAGCGCTGTGTGCTTTCTTTGTGCTACAACCCAGCAAATGCCATTAGAACAGTTCTATGGTAATATGCCAACAGCCTCCGATCCCTAAACAAATAACACATTTATACTATTCAGCCTGTGTTCCGTGCCACGACTGTCCTTTGCTGCTGACATTCAAATAACCTTTCTTCTGCTGCATAAATGGGAATAAAAAAGTATTGTGTTATGACTTCACATGACAGCAGAGCCCTGGCAGATAAAAAGAGGCAGAATTCTGATTCCAGCTCTTGTTAGGCTGTCGCCTCTCTACAGCTACATCTGACTGTCATGGGTATCTGTTTTAGAGAAGACTCTGTTTATCAACCGACAGCTGATCTCCACTGCCAAATGGGAAGTTCATGTAGCAGAATGAATAGCTGCACATAATGATGGAGGAGCACTGCGTAGTGCACATTTGCAAGACAGTTCAGTGCCCCTGGTGTTTGCATGCTGACCATCTGTAAATGCTCTGTTTTTCAGAAAATCTGCTTTTGTTTAACAGTACTGAGAGCAGACATGTGATCCTTATAAGCTTTTGTTTGGTTTTGTAGCAAAATATTATAAAAGGAGAATGTATTAATACAGTTTGTCTGATGGGAGAAGAATTGTTCATCTGTTCATAATGCTGTGCCCTGTCCGGTTCCTTTCATAATCTCTGACTTGAGCCCACTGGCTTGCGTCACTCTGTCGTTGACAGCTGTCAACACAACACGACCACACACACACACACTGACAGTATATACACACTCACTCACACACCACCATGCACAGAGAGGCAAATGTGTTTTTCCTCCAACTGTTCCACATGCTTTCGTTCGGAATGATGTGCATTGTAAATGAGCCAATGAAACAAAGATCTACATATGCCAAACAGTATAGAAGCCTCGATTTCAGACCTCATTTATTTTGCACATCTATTATGAATCATCAGGCCATGAGAACATGATTTAATGGTCCAATCGAGTAATGGGTTAAGCTCTCAGCATTATGATGGTGGCCTGGGCATGGGTCTGTAATGTAAGAGATAATCTTAATCCTTCAACGTTATGTCAGTAGTCCAAGGGTTCAGTGTGAACAGCCAGGAGATTTTTACAAGTGATTTTCCATGTTTGCACAAGCCTGTAGGATTTTCAGTTTTATTTTGTGTATGTTACCAGCATGCTACATTTACAGTGCATAGGGAGGAAGTTTTCTGTCTGACAGTCTCTGTCTATTCGATGCCTATAATAAAATAAACTATGACAGTGCCTCTGTAAACTGCTAGTGTGCATTTGGTAATGCAATTGTTCTGGGTGTCCACATTTGACTGTCAGTTTCCAGGTCTTTGATAATGTAGTGTAGTTTTAGCAGTGGGTTGATCTCAGGACTGTGGAGAAGACAGTGAAGGGCACTGGGTGAACATGCTTAGGCCTCGTTGTCCTATTGTACATGTGCTCTGAGTGACACGTCATCCCCTCAAAGGGCCTGCTAGTGTGGTGAATCAGTGTCCTTGAACTGCTGACAGACAAAGAACAAGCTTTAACATTCGGCTTGACTGTCTCCTTTCTCTGCCATGCCCATTGTCCGAGACACCCACACCAGACTGCAATGCTGCATACAGGAAATCAGTCTTGAGCCACTGTCCGGCCCTTATGGTTCGGCGTGTGGTGTGATTGTGCTGCAGTGTGATTCACACATAATCTTGGCGTCTCAGCAGGTGTCTTTGAAGTGGCCTGCGTGCAGAGGCCATCTCACAGTGCTGTGAGGAGCGGCAAGCTGCTGGGATGGGCTTTAGCATGGCTGCCCGTCTAACTGTGCCTGGCTTTGATGTCGTAAACAGAGCAGGCAGGGCTGGCTGGCAGGGAGGGAGGCAGGCAGCCGCGGTGAATGGGATCAGTGGCACTGCGCTGGTCAAGCTCAAGCGAGCCAGCAGCTGCCTGTTTCACACCAAGAGGCAGTTAACACCGCAGCTCATGTCAATAGATATTGACTGCCAGATTGGGAGTGCTTATAAGAGCAGGCCTTTTTGTTTGACAGACTCCCCTGTGTGAATTCAGTTTAAATCATCCTCAGTGTCTGAAGTGTCGCTTAGGGGCCCCATGACCAGTCACACAAGAGGACAACTTTCACAGTAATAAAGATATACAAATATTGATTTAGGCTGATGGTGTCGGTGACTTCATGGTATATTTGATCTCCATTGTATCATTGCTCAGTACATAATTATTCTCCTTGACCCCCCTCTCCACATCTCTTTGAAAGCAGCTTATCCCATTGTGGAAATAACTATATGTTCAGACTGAGGTCTTTTCTCATACAAGAAACTACAGAGCCTGCCTTAGCCAGTCCAGAGACAAACCCTTTTTACTGTTGAGTGCACTGAGCATCCAGGGGCTTGTGCAGCGGTGGAGTGAGAGGGTGTTAGCTGGTGAGGCTGTGTGCACTCAGGGCCTTCCTGCTGCAGATAGGGCTTTGTGAGGCATGCTTGTGTATGTGTATGCCCTGCCCGGCCTGGCACCCCCGCGTCTCTACTCCCACTGCTTTCACCTGATGTGGCACAGCCTCTGTCAGGCCTGAGCAAGTGCCCAGCCAGCTCCACTTCTTCAGGAGAGATGAAGGCATCTCACAGCTATGCTGTGGGGGTGGGGAAGCTAGCAGCAGCCTAAGCCTGGAGCTATCAGAGGCTGGAGCTCAGAGCCAAAAGCCTGTGGGCTGGATAGGGTGGGTGGAAGCTTGGCTTAACTTGGCAAAACAACCATATAACCACAGCCCTGCACTGCCACCCAATGGCTGGGGCTTGTCACTACAACCTTTAGTTCACCATAACCACAGCTAGTCATAATTACAGCACGCTTCAGTTGTTGTGAGTGCATGTCAGAACAAATTATGTAAGTAATGAGGCTGAAAATGCTAAAGGAGTCGAAACACACTGCACTGCTAATGCTCATGCAGAGAGAACACAAAAACAAACAATAGAGTGCACTCATACAGAGATAGACCTAACCAAAATAACAAGCAACTGTGCACAGTAAGGAAAAGATTAATTATAAATTAACCCTCTCAGTTAGGTTGTGAAAGCCCGCCTCCTGCCTGGATTTCAGTCTAATCCGGGCCGACGAGGTGCAGTGCCCTCTATTGTATGTGAAAATCACAAATCACAGGAGGTGTTGTCTGGAGGAGAATTAATTGTGCATGTTCCACCACTCCCTTTTGTTCATTTTACTAAAATGTAGGCTAATTCCATGTAAACATGGCCGGTCTTGTTGACTCCAGCAGCGTGAGGAGAACAGACACAGATTCCTGAATGAATAGAGTGTGGCTCCGGGGTTAGTGGATTAGAGGCTCTGTGTTAAGGGCCTCTCCCAGGCATCCCTCAGGGACAAGGACATTATCCACATGACACATTACAAGCTCCTAGGCAGATGATTAAAATGGGCACAGATCTCTGGATTGAACCCTAGCAAAAGTACTTTTGATGTGATCAAACTAGTTTAAAGAGTTTGGTTGTTAAGGTGTACGAGGGATATTTGAAGCTTCTAGTCTTGGGAGGAGGCATGAGGCTTCATAGCAGACAGTTAGGCCTGGCTAGAGGGGAGAGGCTGATGTAACACTTTGACATAGTGAATGTACCATCACTTTTTTAATTATTCGAATTTTTATTGCATCTTATTAAGGCAAAATCATAATATTCCTCCCCTAATTGGTATAGACTTGTGTTGCAATAGCACTGTGTGCTCTGGTTGGTTGGCTGCATAGCTGGTTGGAGAAAACCATTACATCGTGAGAAAATATCCCGCGGTGATCTTTCCTCGATTTAGATCAGATAGCAGAGTTCGTCTGGCGCTGCAGTGCACTGTTGGGATGGTGGGACTGAGATGTTGGAGATGTGGAGGAGGACTGTGAGATAGAGATCTCTGGAGGAAGAGAGAAATGGGGGAAACAGGGGGAGGTGGAGGTGGAGAGGGATGTAGCATCAGTGGCTGCAGTGATAAAGCTGAGAGCAGTGGGACGAGCTGGGAGTTCTGTGTCTCTGATGTCTGTGTGTTCTGTCTGTTCTGTTGTGTTGCCCTGTGGTCTGCTCCTGAAGAGAAGGCCAACGATGGATGAGGCCTGTCCTCTCTGTGCTTTTGTCCTCTATGGTGGGTGAATCACAGGCCTGTCAACAGCACAACACCACTGCCAAAACCCCCACTGAACACAGTCACTGCCACCACTCCATCCAGCACAGTGGGCATGTTAGGATTCTTTGTGGCCGCAGTGGATTTGCTCCTGAGGTTTTTATGGTTTTGAAGTTTAAGAGGCTTCATGAAGTCAATTTTTTCCAACAGCAAATATGTGTCCTCGTGTGGCTAAGAGCCTTTGTCATTGCACAGGGCTAGTATTACTACTACTCTGTGTATTAGGGTTTGTGGGTAGCTGGGTTCTTTTCCTTAT
This sequence comes from Coreoperca whiteheadi, assembly GCA_011952105.1. NCBI lineage: Eukaryota > Metazoa > Chordata > Actinopteri > Centrarchiformes > Sinipercidae > Coreoperca > Coreoperca whiteheadi. Next base: position 14,044,435 of record CM022474.1, on the reverse strand, counting down.
GTAAGTTGTGTTTAGGATGCAAATTGACACCGTGTTTACATTGGCTGCTTGTGAGGACTTAAAATGGCCTCCTTCTCTTTTCTCACACACACTCACTCTCTCACACACACACACAACTCTGTAAATATTCAGCTAATGCTCTGTGGAAGTGAGGATATAAAAGCCACCGGATGAGATGTTTTTAGAAGCACAGTGCTCTTTCATGTACCAACATGGATCCATGGTGAGGGTGTTGTACAGTGACTTGTGACAGCAAAATGTTGATTTTTTTTTCATTTCCTTTTTTTCTCTGCAGCTCAAATCGAAATAATTCCCTGCAAGATCTGTGGAGACAAATCATCAGGCATCCATTACGGCGTGATAACATGTGAAGGCTGTAAGGTAAGCATCAACAGACCAAACCTGTTTGTGTCATGGGAAGTAGTGTGTGTATGTGAGGGACAGGAGAGCTGAGAAGGGGAATACAGGGAAAATTGTGGAAGTCAAGAAAGTTGCTTGCTAGGAAAAACATTTGAAAATGGTGCTGAAGTTCTACGATGATTTGGAGAGGGACTGCGAAGTGTAAACACACAGTACATGATCATTAAAGTGGTCAAGCACCACAGTGGACATCACAGAAAACCACAATTAGTAGGACAAAGTCATTCCTCTGCCTTGCTCTGCCTTTCCCTCCCAGGGACATGTCTTTTCACTGTTTTTTTGGTTTTTTTGCTTCTGCTGCAGCCTGCTTTTCTTGAAATAAAAGGATCAAAAGGAGAGTGCTTTGAATTATAGCAGATTGTTGGCTGTTTGCTACAGTGTTGCTTCCATTGAAGCCGCCTTTTGTACTGTTTCAAATGCACCAGCCATTCACAGTGAGGGGAATTTTGTGCTTAGAGTGTATTCTTGTCCCTGTGCTTGTCACCAGGCACATCATTAGCATTCCTCAACCAGCCTGCACCTTTGCAGTTTGCTACTGTGTGTGTGTGTGTGTGTGTGTGTGTGTGTGTGTGTGTGTGTGTGTGTGTGTGAAGGAGAGAGCGAGAGAGAAAGAGAGAGGTTCCTTTCAGCTGTTCTTCCCAGTGCTCCTCTCCCTCACACAGGAGAGCTGGAAGGAACAAAACACTAAAGTATAAACTGCTGAAATCTATCTTTAATGATTGCTAATTAGTCCAAGGCAGAGAGGCCTTTAATGATATGTGCGAGTACAAAAGTTTGGATCATAAATCATAGCATTATTAAAGAGTGCTGCTTGTCACTGGCAGTTATAGCCTGTTTCCATAATGGCTTCCATTATAAAGCAACTTGGCAGCTGTCAGCTGTTTTCTTGTAATTAAACAGCCAATGAGCAGCTAATTAAGACATATGTGTATGGAGCAGTAGAGTGGGGCATGTTAATGATGTGCTGGAATCAATTCATTAAGTCAAAGGATGAGGAATCCAGTCAGTGTGCATTCGCAATCCTTTAGCAAAGCACATGCCAGTGCTGCGTTAATCAACACTAATGACCCCACTGAAGAAAAATACCATCCACTGTTATCATTCGTACCCAAACACAACATCCTCATGCTGTACACACTGGTGAAATATAGTGCTCTTTGAATGCCAAATATTACAGCATAACAACCAGGAAAATACCATCACAGTAGTGTCATTAAATATAAAAATATCACCACTAGAATTACAATAAATCACTGTCAGTCAATAATGAATTTTGTCAGCACTAAATAACTATGAGGACATGAATTGATCCTTCAGTCCCAGAACATTTTTCCACCCGCAGCGGTTCATTCAGTAACCCGAGATGTTCCAATGCCCATTTCTTATGCAGGGCTTCTTCAGGAGGAGTCAGCAGAGCAATGCAGCCTACTCCTGCCCCCGTCAGAAGAACTGCCTGATCGACCGTACCAGCCGCAATCGCTGCCAGCACTGCCGGCTGCAGAAGTGCCTGGCAGTGGGCATGTCACGAGATGGTAAGTGCATGATGGAAGAGGTAGGCGGATAGAGCAGGGTGGCATGGAGAGTAGGGAGAGGTGAAGAGCCCAGGTTCAAGCCCTTGTGTGTGTAAAAAACTGCTCTGCTGCAATGCCTTTGGAAAGAAAGAGGAAGAGAGGAAAGAATTTCCTCAAGGGGATCAAAATCTCAATAATCATTTTTATACGTTATTGATAGTGTATATTTAGGGCTCATTATTTATTTCACAAAACAATCCAGGAATGTATCTGTTTATTTTGAAATTAAAATAATGAATGAAGTCTGGATACAACCATCAATTACACTAACGTAGAGGGACTTATCAGCAAGAGGACATTGTTTACTGTAAATTACGGTGGTCAGCATCTTCTTGTGACAGGAAACGCAACTTTTCTGTAAAATGTTCTTGCTCCTGGGTGAAAATCTGGGTATTTTTCAGAGAAAATCAGTAATAATTATGAGCCTGAGGTATATTACCTGAAAAAGAAAAAAAAAACTAACAACAACATAACTCTATTGCAACAGCTTAACACAGCTGTTTTTCAGTAGCCATTATCACCTGCGTGCATGCTACTTTCTGTTTATCATTATTGTTATTTGGTGGTTTATTCATGGCCCTATATTGATGTGGTGCTGTATATTGAATCTTGGTGGAGAGACAAAGAAATCACACACACACACACACACACACACACACACACACACACACAGAGAATGACTGCCATTATTCTCAAAGAGACACAACATACATATCCCAAGAAAACCGTGACATGCACAGGTGAGTAATTTGTTGCTGTGATATAAACTACGTTTGATGAAATAGGAGGTTGTTAGAGGTTGCCATTAGTGCTGCTGCAGCTGAGATGCAGTAATGGGAGAACACAGGTGGGGATGTGTGCTGGAGGGCTCCTGCTGTGCCAGGCTAGTCCAGACTGGGCTGAGCTGAGGACATTATATCAGGACAACGCATATCTATTAAATTGTTGGTTTTTTTTGTAAAACACACACAGGAATGTACACACACAAGTGAAAACCTGAACATACGTGCACAGAGGCTGGCACATCTTTATGCATGCTACTTTGCTTAAATTCAGTTATACACATGCATACATATTCATGAATGTGAATGAACATAGAAGTACATTAGCACTTATGAGTGCCTTTGCAGAGCCACACACATTCTCACGCGCACATACACACACACTCTCAGGACAGACGAAGGTGACTCTTGCCTTCACTCAACACACCAGAGCCCATCTGCCCGCACTCTCCTCTGTGTTGCTCCACTCGCTTTCCACTGTGCATAGACAAACGCACACACACAAACACACACTGTGACCGGCTGACATACTGCCAGGCCCCCAGAACTCTGGCCAAGGAGTCTCATTCTCAGCACCACTGTTTAGTCTGGAAACCTTGAAACAGGAGGCAGCAACTTAGCCTGTCTCATGTTTGAGTGGCTGGTAAGCTGTTAGTCACTTCCCACTTCTTCCTCTGTACTTATGCTGCTCATTTTTGTAATAATCTCATTCGTCATTACTGATCCCTTCTGAAATATGGAGATTTGCTTTTTTGTCATCTGTGTTATCTGTTAAAATAGTATATCACTCTTTAGTATTATTGTACTACTGTACATCAGTTTAGTAGAGTATGATGCTAATAGCAGGCGTCGTTTGGTCTAATAGTAACATATGACTCTAACATAGATTAGTGGTGAGTTACTGTGTCAGGGGAGGGCACAAATTACCTTTGAATGTGGTACACAATTTATAGCAAGTATGGAATGAATGCGTAATCATTCTAGTGTAAACAAGTCATTTAGTTTCAGATGCCAAGATTTAGTTAAGATTAGATTTAGCTGTCTTAAAAGGGATACGAATTTAGTTCACTGGATAATTCCACTGTTTCATGCATTTTCTCGACATGAGTGTCAGTATCTTGAAACAAGACAGGGTAGGCGAGACTGCTATGGTTCTAGAAAATTATTGAAATAAGTCTAATTGTGTTGGTAATCCACCCCACTGGTAAGATTATTTTACTTACTGAACAGTAAAATGTTTTTAACAATAAAATTAACGAAATGACTCAACCAAATGACAATCGTATTTAAAAGGATGTGTAATTTCTTAAACAGTTAGACATCCACTTATTAACTAGGACTTTCATACTATTTTGAGTAAGTTATTTACCTAGAATATGGTAACATATTTTACTTTATGCAGAGAGGCCTCTAGATGCCACATATAGAAAATAAACATACACCAGCAGTTCAGTTAAATTTGATTGTTTGTGATGTTTCACTAGAGTCTCACATATGTTTTGTCCTGCTAATCACAGCGGTGAAGTTTGGCCGCATGTCGAAGAAGCAGCGAGACAGCCTGTACGCTGAGGTCCAGAAGCACCGGCTGCAGCAGCAGCAGCGTGACCATCAACAACAGCCTGGAGAGGCGGAGCCGCTCACACCTAGCTATGGCCTCTCAGCCAATGGCCTCACAGAGCTCCATGATGACCTCAGCGGCTACATGGATGGTCACACCCCTGACGGCAGCAAACCAGACTCGGCAGTCAGCAGCTTCTATCTGGACATCCAGCCATCTCCTGACCAGTCAGGCCTGGACATCAACGGCATCAAACCGGAGCCCATCTGCGACTTTGCCCCCGGCTCTGGCTTCTTCCCTTACTGCTCCTTCACCAATGGAGAAACCTCCCCCACTGTGTCCATGGCTGAACTAGGTAAGGAGCCGGAGAGAGGCAGGGGGAGACTAGTGGAGAGACAGCAAAATGGAGGAGGGGGGAGAACAACTCAACCGTGGGGCAAACGACACAAAGGTTGCTTAAAATAGCAGGAGGTTGGAGACTCATCTCCAACACTCATTAAAAGAGCCTCTTTTTTGTAATTAGTTTCCATTAATTAGGGCCAATCAGGATCCAGCAGGGCAGGCGTCTGGGGAAATCATTTTTTTAGGCTCCCCTGTGCCTAGGAACTCCTTTTAACAGATGTGTTTTCAAAACCATTTAAATTCTTATACTCAATATTTCTCTCAGAGAAAATGTGACCTTTGTTTCAGTGAGTAACATGGCACCCCTCCTCCTCTCCATGCATTTGTGTCATAACTAGATTGGCTTTGCCTCAACCTTAAGTTATGAGCTTCCTGCAGGCAGTAAAAGGAAATGTCAACAAGCCTTTTCCCAGTCAAAAAAACCCCCATGCGTATCCGCCTCTCCTCCTTCTTGAAAGCTCAGTAAATAAATCTTCTTTTCCTGTGGCATATTTCATCAGTGAGGTCCTCACTTTCACATAGCCTTGTGAGTAACATTCAGATCTCAACTTTGATCTTTTGGGTTTGTGACGATGGTTGTATTGCAGAGCACCTGGCCCAGAACATCTCCAAGTCACACATGGAGACATGTCAGTACCTGAGGGAGGAGCTGCAGCAGATGACCTGGCAGGCCTTCCTGCAGGAAGAGGTGGAGAACTACCAGAGCAAGGTAGCTCCACCACAACTGGGCCTGTGCTGGCCTCCACAGCAGTTACAGTAATCGAATCCATTGTTTTAAAGCAGATAACCCATTCTCTGTCCTATCTGTTCTTAGCCCCGGGAAGTCATGTGGCAGCTGTGTGCTATCAAAATAACAGAGGCTATTCAGTATGTGGTGGAGTTCGCCAAGCGCATCGACGGCTTCATGGAGCTGTGTCAGAACGATCAGATAGTGCTGCTGAAAGCAGGTATGACAGCCTGTCAACATGGCCTGCTGCCGTCAAACTCACCCACCACCAATACCACCCCCCCCCCACCCCACCCCACCCCTTTGGCATTGTCACAAGGGCGTAGCTGACCTGACTGCACAAAGCCCTCTTCTTCACACGCACAGGCAGTGTCACAGAGAGGAGACCCCACCCTGCCTGCTTCCTCTCTCTGTCTCGTTCTCTATTTTACTCCGTTCATTACATACTGTACATAGCAGGGATGGACACCGCATTAGATAAGCAATGTGTTCCCTCGAATAATACCTATCATGATGGCTGCCATTTCCCTCTCTTTTCCCAGACACAGATGATGTCTGCTTATCCCAACTGCTCTCATGAGGACATACTTACAGAATATTAAATGCAGCTAAGGCTCCGTGCACACTGTCACCTGTATTTAGGCACAAATATAAATGCTCACACAGATACAAATAAACCACACATGCAGCAAACAAACCTCTCTCTTGGGTCTTTCCCTGAGTATTATTTACATTAGCACAGCCAATATGAATAATGAAATAAAGACTGAGATCCCTTGTCAGACATGACATTTTAAAACAGTTGCATCTCCCTTAGAGGCATTAATGGCTTCTGTTACATTTTCTTGATCCTCTTATTCACTCCCACAGAGTGGTACAAATTGCAGGATAGAATAAATTCCCTACCTATCTTACTAAATAAAGGTTGAATGAATAAGCGCTGTCACTACTGAATGAAGCGCAATTTTTATCTGGCATGTCATTATGGAAGAATAGCCTTCTGTCTATGATATTATCATCTGCAGAGGTGTTTTTTTTCCTCTGACGGCAGGCTTCTTTATTTCAAAGTGGTTGTGTTATTCATGCTGTAGAAGAATACCACAAAGCACAATCATGTGTTTTGCATCCCTGACTGATGTGTAACTGTTAGGGAAAAACAAGAAATAAAGCTCAGATTCAGCATCTTGTTCCTGTCTGTCTCCACAGGCTCTTTGGAAGTTGTGTTTGTCAGAATGTGCCGTGCCTTTGACTCGCAAAACAACACAGTCTATTTTGATGGAAAGTATGCCGGACCTGATGTGTTCAAGTCATTAGGTAAGTGGAGTGGGTGTATGTGTGTGGGTGTGTGCATGTGCACGTTTCAATGAGTCTGCATGTGTGTATTTGTAGGCTGCTTTGTTTGTGCATGTTTCTTACAGTGTCTTACTCCTTCCCTTGGTGTAATCGCCAAAATTAGAGTCTGCTGTTCAGTTCTACACAATGCTTAAGGCCTGGAAGCAAACACTGAGCACTCATCCCTGCCTCACCTGGCATTGCTGTCTCTGCAACGGTTATTTATGGTAGAACAGAGACGTTAGTGAGGCTCTGCTGCATATGGCTCCTGTAACTGTGGAATAAATAAAGCCAGACGGAGTGTCTTCAGGGAGAGCGCTATCAAAACCATCATTGATAGTCTCATATAAAACATTTCTGGCGAAAGTAAATAGCATTTGTGTTTGACTGCCATGACATTAGTAAGACTCACCACTGCATTTCCAGCTGCTTTTTGGCAAAAAAAAATGTAAATGTGTCTCTTAGTGACAGTGCTGAATTCTGTTTCTTGGTGTAAGTTTACCATGGCTTGTAGCTCCCTGTTTGAGTGAGCATGTGTCGCTGTCCCAGCTTCGAGAGTTCCAATGTCCTGTGTGTTCTGTACAGTGGGGTCCGCAGCGGGGGAATCAGAGTGATGGGCTTCCCGAGCCGCGGTGGCATCCGCCTGTCTCTTTCTATCCCCGATAATTGATTTAACTAAAAGCCTCAATAGTGACCTCATTTTGGCTTGCATAACACCACCCAACTGCCAAAAGTGACTCGTCTGGGAGGCAAAACTCAGTAAAAGCATTGCCTGTTCTCCTTAAGACGCTCCCATGTGCTGTCAGCATGCCGCTCTTTTTCATTCCTTCCCCTTCCTCTCCCCTCCCTGTGTGCCTCTCTCCCAATAAAGATCAAGAGTGAATGTTGTTCTTTGGTCTTCCTCATCCTAAGCCCTCTCTCTGTGTCCTTTGCTGTGGCAGGCTGTGACGACTTGATCAGCTCCGTCTTCGAGTTTGGGAAAAACTTGTGTTCTATGCACCTGTCTGAGGATGAGATCGCCCTGTTCTCCGCCTTTGTGTTGATGTCTGCTGGTAGGTGTCACTCACAGTGCAAAGGGAAAAAAAAAAGGTAGACACGCATTCACCACGACAAGGAACTCTGCCGCTGTTGCCCTCCTGTTTTTCTTTATCAATTAATATCTAATATTAGTGGCACTGCATCTTTACTTTTCACATGAGCCAAGTTGACTGTTAAGGGACCTACATGTGTTTTTACAGTAACAAAAAGTTGTGATAACTTATCTTCCAGACCGGTCCTGGCTCCAGGAGAAGGTGAAGGTGGAGAAACTCCAGCAGAAAATCCAACTGGCCCTCCAGCACGTCCTACAGAAGAACCACAGAGAGGATGGTATACTTACAAAGGTACAGTGCCATGCAGTACACACTCCATCCATTATCCCTAAAGTGGCTGTCTGCTAAGCATGCTCTACCCTTGTAGTAGTGTAATCTCCCACTGTTTAGGATCTTTATCCACATGCCATCAACCATTTTTAGTGCATTAGAGTAAACCAACACCGATTCCAGGGGAAGCATTCATAATGTTACATGAAATGCCTTTTTATCAGTAGAGAAGTGGCAATTTATCATTTGTACCAGCTCCATAATATGAAGTGTCAAGTTTTCCTCGTGCCTTAGCGCTTGTCTCAATATTTACAAGTCTGTTTGCCCCTGTGTGAGAGGAAATGCACTGTAGGGAGGAATGTTTTTCACTACCATTGCTCCATGTCCTTGCCTCCCTGTGAATCTAAACAGCCTGTCTCCTCTCTCTCCACAGTTGATATGCAAAGTGTCGACACTGCGAGCGCTGTGCAGTAGGCATACAGAGAAGCTTACAGCTTTCAAAGCAATATACCCAGACATTGTGCGTGCCCACTTCCCCCCCTTATACAAGGAGCTGTTTGGATCAGACTTTGAGCAGTCCATGCCCGTTGACGGGTAGCAGCCCTGCCAGGTGCCAGTGTGCCCACCGTAGGGGAATGTGGAGGAGGAATCTGAGACACTTTATTGGTGCCCTGCACAAACCAGAGCGGACAGATGGCACGCTGTTCAACTTCTTCTTTTACATCGGAGGGGAGGGCTTAGGGAGATGATTCTCAAGGTTTACTTTATTGAATTTAGTTCTCTTTGGAAGACTTGTGGGACCCGACACCCCATGGGACATGAAGAAGAGATAGAGACAAATAATTTCTGTCTGGTTGAACTTGACCCTCTTTTGCGCATTTCTAACATGAAGCACACGATTCACTTAATTTCATTCATTCATTTTCACCAATATTTATTCCATCGCCATTATTATGATTTACCTGTGCATCTGACTTTTAATCGTAAACAAATAAACAAATAATTTTGGAATAAAAATAGCTGGAGACGTCTTCAATTGGAAGATAAATTGACATCAGTATTATTTTTCAGGTTACACTCCCATAATAGTTTTAGTATTTTCATATTTAAAACTTGAAACAGACTTTTCCCCATCTGCTTCATAAACTATATCCCCAAACTAAACTAAATAAAATAGCTGATAAATGCGCACATTTTGGTCAAGTTCAGCCTTTTTTTCTCTTGTGTTCAGTCGTATCTTTGGATGCAGTTCCTGGAATGAAAACTCACAGTGACTTTGAGGGAGGGTCTGTCGGCATGGTGATGCAATCGGCACCTCTCTAAGGACAACGTAAAAA
>CM022474.1:13929535-14025524 GCA_011952105.1 Coreoperca whiteheadi | reverse complement strand
AAAAAATATTTTCGGGGTTTTTTTTTTTTTTTTTTTTAAAGGTAAAACATGGGGGTTTTTTTTTTTCCTGTCCCCCCCCCCCCCCCCCCCCTGCTTCTTTCCCAAGTCCTGTGGAGAATGCCAACATAAAACAGGACTGTGATGTTGGTGTTGCAAAAGCCTCCTGCTCTCACTCCACGGAAGAAGCTGCCAAGTTTAAAGACAACAGTTGCATCAGCAAGGAATGGTCCTCTTGGGACAGCTGTGGTAGTGATGATCAGTGTGCAGACAATGCTGTGGAAGGTGCAGAAGAACGTATGGACACCGGGAAATCAAGAGTAAAGCTCAAGCACGTTGAGATTGCAGCAGATGCTGGTTATCCTGAACCCAGACTGCCCTTCACCTGTATGTCCAGCCTGTCCAGTAAAGAGCAGAAGACATATCTTGGCTTTTTGACGAGAAAGAAAACAAGAGATGCTCCTCAGGTGTCAACATTATCCCCTTAATGGTAATTTAATCCTGCCAGTCGTTGCATCGCTTCTTCAAATAATCTGCTCTAATATTTCAGAGTTTAAAGGGACGCGTGAACAATGAAGTGATGCAGTTCATGAGGTACCTGCAAGATGTGGCCAAAATATGCGCTGACGACTACAACTTCATATCACAGGGAGCTATGCAATATTCAGAGGTACTGACACGACAAGGATTACACCTGTCATCAGCTGTGAGATGTATGTTCATAATAGAACCCTAATTTGTTTTTCAGGATTTCTTCAGGGGCTGTTTGGAGTGCATTAAGACATTTCCTAAATTCTACCAGATCCATGAGATGACTAGTTTGACAGGGGGAACATTCAACCCGGGGCTGACGCTGACCTTTGAAAAACAGCTGCTAATCATGGTAATGTGCTTTAGAGAGAGAGAGAGAATATTCTAAAATAATGTAGTTGCAATATTATTAAAATAATAAGAATGTTAGTGTTAATAGTAAAAAAAAAGAGGACGAGATTGTTTCCCAGAGCAGCACAGCAGCTCCCGACAGGGATACTCACAACTCTCCTGCTACTATAGCTAACATCACAACAGCAGCGTATCTTGGCAAACTAGAAAGTAAACAAGCTCAATGTCCGTGGGCAAGTCATTTAACGTTACCTGACACACAAGTCATGGCTGGGATGGCTGAAATAGTATTGTGTATCCGAGCCACTTTGTTTATTTCCCATTTACAGAGCCAGGGCTGTGTACAAACCCCAGAGTTTCTTTCCGTGCACACACTGAATGGACCGCTAGAAGACCATGAGGTCTTTTCACTGAATTTGACAAAAAGACGTATTGGATTATAATTGTAAATCCCACCTTTAACTTGTTCATAAATGCCATTGCCCAGTTTTCTATTCAACCTGAAGTGTTGAATTGCAGAATCAGTCTTTTGGTGTTGATTCACTTGCTCTATTTCCTTATTTGTACCCTTTATTTCTCCAGGGCAATGTGGATATTACAGACCACAAGATAGTGCCTGCTGATGCACAGCTTGCGTCGGATTATGAGAGTGTTTCATCAGAGAATCCTCCAGCTAAAAAAGCTAAGGACATGCACGCTGTAAGCAATTGTCTCGCTTTTTTAATTACTCCAATAAAGTAAGTCACAAAGATGTTTTACTGCTAGAAAGGGATTCATGACCGCAGGTCTATTGTAACTCCATTTCCGCTCTTGCAGTTTTCACAAATGACACCAGAGGGTGTTAATGTCGAGCTCAGCAAAACCAGTGAGTTTTGTTTCTGGAAGATGCATTATGCCTGGTCACACATATTGACCAAGTCCAGTTCATTGAAGACAGATGTGTAGTTACCTGTGTTTGTTTGACTGATGTTCTGGTAGTGTGACCTAGTCTTGTTTTTCTCTACAGACAATCAGCAGTGATAGTAATGCAGAGAACCTGTGTGCTCATTATGAGCCTCATGTGTGTTTGACTCGAGATGCCCTGGTCAGACTGCTTGACAACCATGGCCCTGACTTTGGAGAGCAATGGGAACTGCCTGTCTGGGTCAAGTTAAACCCAGGAAAAGGTACACCATCATCATTTGGCCACTCCAGCTTTTATGTCATAAGTTTGCTTAATTAGGGCCAATTTAGGCTTTGCTTCCAACGGGTAAAAATGCCTGCTGCTTAAAAACAATACATGTCTGTCCCCTCTCTCGCTTTTTTTCTCTCTCCTCTTTGTGTTGCTGTTCACTTTCAGCTATCAAATAATGGCCAAGATGCCCCCCAAATAATCCTATTTGATCCTACTAAAGCCAGATACTAGAATAAATCTTTGTGTTCTGAGTAATATGCGTACAGTAACCAACTTCTACAACAACAAAAAACATGTTTCAATGCACCAAAGATGTGGAAAGTTAGATAACGACCCCAGAGATTTACCTAGGTACATTAATGCCAAAGAATAATACAAATAGCAGTATGTATACAGAGAAGTTAGTAAAAAACAGAAACCCACACCAGGAGGTTAATGTTACTCTGTTCTTTTTTGTATTGGGTGAGTCTATTACATTACTTATAAATAAGTGATTTTGAATTTTCAGAGCAACAATGAAATTGAACCCATGGGGTCTTAGCTTGTTAAATAACAATGAAATAGGAACAAAAGCTACATGCTTTGGAATGCTAATTTTAGAGTATAAGGATTGATACATATGAAATAAGGTTACTACGTTCACTGTAAAAGAGATACGTTAATCATGTTTGTGAAATAATTTTCAGTATGGAGCAGTAAAACAATCTGAGATGAATTAGAGTGTGTAATGACATTGAATGGCCTCATGGTGGTACTGCTTTACTCATCCTTTGTTCCATATCTCATTTACAGGCAGTTGTCAGAAGAAGACTGTGTACATAGACTCACCACTTCTTAAGACTGAAATGACAGTGAGAGAGAGGAGTCATATCTACCACGAGGAGAGTCTGAAGCTTTCCATCAAGAAGAATGGAAGTAAAAATGTGTTCCATTTAATGACGGAGCTTCCTGCAAATGAGCGGCAACTCTCACAGGTATGTCAACTCACAAATAGACGTGGTGCTATACGTGGTCTTATTTCATCAGAACAATGATTCTTTTTTTGTTTCTAAATCAGGAGACCTCCCAAAGAAATTGTGTGTCTTTTGAAAACAACGGTCTTGACTTTGAGGTGGACCTCACTGACCTGGAGACATTTGGAGAGAAGACACCCATTAAAACCCCCAAGATGCAGAAGATAAAGAATGAGCAGGATGCACTTGTTAAAAGCAAAAAATCTACCGGTTCCCTGCCTTTAAGTAATAATAAAATGTCTATGGCGCATGCCGTAAACACTAGCAGCAGTTCACAAGAAGAGATGAACACCTCATCAACAGATGTGGATGATCCCATAATAGAGGAGACGACTCAGCCGGTTGTGAGTGAGGCCATTGTACTAAAAACTGTACAAATAAGACCAGACACTGCTCAGGAAAGCGATGAAGACCTACGTTGCACAGGAGACTCAGATGATGAGAAGCTGGTCATTGACGACTCTGTGTCTCCAGGTGCGACACCTATAACACAACCTAAGCCCATACCATGTTGTGCAGACCCCTCGATTACCCCCATCTCCGAGTCTGTACCTGTGAACGCAGAGTCATCTTCCCCTCAAAAAGTTCCAATGCAGAGGCGACAATCCAAAAGAGCAAAGGTTTCTGGCGACCAGCTGGGTGAGATCCTGCGCATGCAGACAGCCATGTTCAACTCTGCCAATGACACAGCCAAATGCTCCACCATATCCCAGGAGACCAACTCACCCACCCGATGTATGGGACCCTCAGTTCACTCCCATCCAGTGTCTCTGGTTAAGCCCTGTGTGTCCTCGTATTTGGAGAGAAACCAGAACCAGGATGGAGAGACCTGCGCTGCTCCTCACGAATCTGCTCCAGTGGTCAACATTACTACTACACAGCACAAAAGTTAGGGTCAAATTGATTATCTTTCTGTGGATTTAAGTTGGGTCTATGTGCTTTATTAACGTACAGTACATTATTGCCCCCCCACACAGAAATATTGTCACAAGACCTGCAGGCTGGTGCGGAAGATGAACAAGATTACAAGGCTCCAGAGGAAGGCAACCTGCTCTACAAACTCTTCAGTCTGCAAGATTTACTGATCATGGTGCGCAGCTCTGTCTCACTGACCCATACCAGAAAAGTAGGCAGCAGCCAAAACCAGGTATACATGTTAGTCTGTACACATCTTCCAGAATTTCATAGTTTCATTTCACATATTAAAATATAAGATTGTTCAACAGCCCTATTTCTGCCCTGTTAGTATGTTCCAGTGCATGTCTTGCCCAAGCTGGAGTACCAATTGAGTTATGGTGTTGAGTGTCTAAGCAGCAGTGAGGCTTGCCAGCTGTGGACTGAGACATTGCTCCACTCCAGCACTGTATCCTACATAGGTAAATCTTTTATCACTTTTATCTGCAATCCTTTCTAAATTCATAGAAAATCAAGGCAGAAATGTTCCCAAGTTGCTCTCACTTCTAGTGTAATGTAAAGTACCCCTCTATTCTTTCAGAAAATAGTCAAAGTAGCATTTATGTGGATAAAAAAAGAGAATTTTCTCTTCTCATTCCCTCAAAGGGTTTAGGCCACATGGCTGATCCTCCCACAAACCAATGGAATAGTCTTTAGATGACTCACCATCCTGCTGTGACTGTTTAGTGATTAAGTTTACTTTGTTGCCATAACTACAGCCACATTTGATTGTGGGAATTACAACGAATGTAGTGTGCAGAGCTCAGCTAAATGTTGTTTTGAACTGTAGTTAAATTCCCTTAATGCATGTTGTCGACCTACATGTGCTGCTTATCTGTAGCTCAAGATTCAGGGAAAGACTCCTTTTTCTGTACTAGATTCGTTTATTTATTGCCTTGTGTAGGTGTTGGCTGGGAATGTATATCGTAATCTACACAGCATGATGATTTTTTTTTTTTTCTTCAAATGTAGGGGTTTGGCTCTCTAAATTATACTCGTCATCTAAATTATACTTTCCAGTCAGTTAGCATAATTGACATACAGGGCAGGATCATTGGCGTTACTGTCAGTACAGCAAGCTTGTATACTGGGATCACACAGCTTCACTGCTATGGATAGCTTTGCCAATAACTAGATGTAACCCTGTATAAGGCATCTGAGACTCTTGATTTCTTTTTTTAAAGAGAACGCTTCAATTTAAAAGGTGCCAGATCTTCCAGTCTAAAAGTGTAAGAAAAGGAATAGCCAGTGAGAAAACAGTGATAACATTCAAGCTATACAGCTGATAAAAGACTTCCTTCTTTGCTTAGTGGTTCGTAGTTCATCATGTGGTTTATCATGTGACATTCCCCAATTGTGTATTTATGGCTGTGGTTGCAGGCACTAAAACAGCCCACAGTTGAAGGAAGGCACTGTTGAAATAAGCAAGCATTACAAACTAGAGTGGGCGACAGGAAAGGAGACAGGACCAACAAGTATTCCTTACCACCCACTCAAGCTTGTAACAACGCTGGCAAATCATCACAGACTAATTACTTTGTAAGCACTAGGAATGGCATTGATGATGAAGTGCAGCTCTTGATATGCATGCTCATTAGCTCTTGTTCTTTTCTTAGTGTATCTCTCTGACTCCCTGTCTGTCTCTGTAGCTCACATCAATGCACACGCATCAAAAGTAGCTCTGCTGAGAAAGCTGCCCGACGACTGGATACAGAACATCTCCTGTGGGTTCAAGTGAGTGTCAGATGTGTGCAGAAGATTAGGATTAATCTAATCACTCCTGTATGATTGTTACTTAAGAGGTTGTCATCTAGAGATTCAGGCAGTTTATCAATAATCCAAGCCTTTTCATCAATGCTAGCTATCATCGCCTCTAGTTTTGTCATCTGAATTAGTGTTGAAATATAGATCCCTACCAAAGTAGATGGGCTATAACTTTGTGATGTCTCTTTTCCATCAACAGGCCATCCAAGTCACTGAATATACTGCAACACCTGCTAAAAAAGCTAACTGGGTAAGTTGTTGAGGATATTCATTATCTTAGTTTTGTTAGATTATTAGGGCTGAGCTCACCCACCCTCATTTTACAAATGTAAGACTGTTTACAATTAAATCATTCTAACAAGAATGTCAGTCTGGGCTGGCTTTACACAGTATCTTTTGATTTAAAGCAACAGTTTTTAATTCATTGGTCCTAATGTGAGCACGTATTCAGTGTGTAAAAATGCATATATGTATAGATGAATGTGGTTTGATTGAATGTCCACAGTTTGAGAAGCGTTGGTACTTTTTTTTTATTTGGACAATATCTGCCGATGAGTTGTCTGTGCACATCTTGTCTTCACGCCTTGTCTAAAATGATGAAATGATTGTAAGGCCTCGAGCTAAAAATGTGACGTTAGTCTGCCTTCATGTTTGCGTTGGAGATTTACGAAATCGATTACTCAACGACACTCAATAGATGTGTCACCTTCTGCTTTGTTAAGGCTCTGTTCACCTATACATTCCAGTCCTTTGGCAGGAAACAAAAAGCCCCTCCAAATGCTACAACATGTTTCACTGTGGGTTTTGACTTTAACACACCCTCAGTGACTTAATTTGTTTTTTTAGGTTAGAGGACGGACAGTACCTGATTGCGCACAAGGCAGGGGAACCATTTGTGACCTTATTAAAAGCGACGAATGGGAAAGTGAGTCGCGGGGCATACAACCTGCAGCAGGTCCACAGCTCTGTCCCACAGCCCCCGGCCTCTGGCCTCGTGCCCTGGATACCTGTTGATCCAGCTGTGGTCCTGCCCTTCCACCAGAAACATGGCCGTGTCCCCTGCACCTTCCCGCTAAAACCCTTCGTAAAGGTGTGTACTACCATATTTACTGCGTTGATAGATGGAGCTGTGAAAGAATATAATGGCAGCAGAGGTGGAGAAGGAGGTGAAAGGTAGTTGGAACTATTCTAAGTGTTTATTGCCAAGGAAGTCCACACCCTTTATTAGACAGACAGACTTTTGTTGTTTGATCTTTCTTCTTTCGTTCTGTCTTTTGTTCTTTCTTTGTTTCCTTCGGTCTTTGTTTCGTTCTTTCATTCTTTTTTTAGTTGTTTTTTTTTGTTCTTTGTTTCATTCTTCCATTCATCATTTCACTCACTCACTCCAGATAAATGAAATGCAGACACCCACTAGGTTGTAGTGAGTGCAACACCAGTGGCCATCTTCTTATCAGACAGGCTGAACCAGCGCACCGCTACATACTGTAGTTTGCCTGGACAAGCCCAAACTAACAACAAGGGAAATAGAGAGCATAGCAATATCAGCAACAGCTCAGCAGGGTTTATTGGTGCGGACCCTGAGACATTCTTTGGATGCCTGTCGAAAATTCCACGTAGCAAAGACATTAACTCATCTATAACTGATGTTTGTACTTATTAAAATTACATAAAAACATTGTTTGAGGTTATGTATGATGCTACTTGAATTTAGCCCCAGTTATTTAAAGATTTAACTTTTTTTTAACCTTCATTTTGTCCTACTAGAGTGCAACAGATGGGTCGTCACAGTCCAACGACCATGGAGCTCGGCAGTCAAAGAACAATTGGAATGCAGGAGGCAACAAGAAGAAAAAACAAAAAAAACGAGCAGCCAAGCGTAACAAGTATATTAAAAAGCTAATTCAGAAGTCCATTTAAAATCCTGTGTCAAAGGATTTAATATCATGTAATTTATATCATCGATTAGGTGAGTCAGAAGAGCAGCTGGACCTGTACTGCTAAGGAAAGGGATTGAAACTGCTAACAGTGTTTATCATTTCATACTGGAAATGCATTATGACCTTAAATATATATGTGAATGTTGATGCACTTTTACAGTATATAATCTATATTTTTTTTTAATATTTTTATTTTGTTCAGACATTTTTGTGAAAACAGATCAACAATAAACGTTGTCAAAGTATTCATATGAGAGTATGGTTATTGTCTGTGCCGCACACGTTTATAACTGTCTACTGTCTGGACTGTGTAAGGGCAAGATTAGACATCACCTTGAAAATCTGTAGAAGCCACAGAGCTCCAGTAACTTAGGGAGGGTGTCGGTGTGTGTGTGTGTTTGTGTGTGTGTGTGTGTGTGTGAACTAAGCTTTAAAACTTTGAGCTGCCTTGCTTGAGTTTCCAGTGGCTTCTTGTGGAATAGGGTGGAGTTATGAGTGCATGGAAAGGGGAGGGAATGTGAGTCAGGGGAGGTGAAAGGGGAAGCCTTTTTCTATGTAAGAAAAGTTCAACCTTCACACCCGTTCCACATCGCCTGGACAAATCTCTGCATCATCTCAACATTTACAACTTAGGTAAGTTCAGTGTCATGCATTTAATGTCGACTAACTGAATGTGTAATTGAGGTTAATGCTACACTGCAGGAAGGTTTAAGGGAACTTTTCAACTTGACTTGCAGTCACAAGTCATGACAAATTATTTCCACATAACGGTCGTTCAGTTTGTGTAAACATTTATTTATTTATTTTTTGCTTCTTTTCTTGACTTTTGGTGAAGTGAGAATGGATTCCTGCTTTCCAGTTTCAGCTTTCTAACCTGTCTTTGCTTGTGTGAATGTACTCAGTTGTCAGGCCAGACTTAGAGTACAGTAGTACTTTTTCCAGGGTGTGTCTCTTTGGTGGTTGCTGTTAAGCATGCGTGTTAGACTGAACAAGGATTTGAAAGAGTTAGCAGAGCTTCAGTAGTATCTAACCATTTTAATAGAAACTACTCTGAATGTGAATATAGGAAAGAAGAGAAAACAAAGGAAAAAATCTTGATAAAATGGATAAAGTCTCTTGCAGGGATTTGTGTGACTCCGCTGTACCCAAAGCAACAACTAAATTAAGTTTATCTGCCTCTGTTTAGCAGAGTATTCAAATGATTCCATCTTGAGACAAAACAAACATGACCCCTTGCATAGTTCAGCTCAGAGATGTCAGTGACAGGATTACAATGAGATTTGATTACGAGATTGTATATTGCTGACTGTTTTGTCACCTTTTCCAGGGCAGTCAAAATGGCTATGGTATCAGAGTTTCTGGGACAGCTGTCTCTCAACATTGGGGTAATGTCAATGGCATTTGTATTTATTGATGAAAACTCACAGTACATTATCTACACTAGATACACTGCTTACTGTTTATTTGAAGATGGCATCGTTTTTTCTCTCTCACTCTAATTTGCTTTGGATCCTCAGGTCCGTGATCCCACATTCCCCACTGTGGTACATGCTGTGAATTTTGACCCTGAAAAAGATGCTGCCAGAATAGAGACTGCTATCAAAACCAAAGGCAAGATGCAGTACTGTACATGTTGCTCCTAAAATCAGTGCTTGGTTCTGCAACTTCTCTCTACAGATGAGTAGCTGGTATTTGTGAGTCAGCATCCTGGCTTAAAGTGTTTTGACCATGCCGGGAACACTTCCAAGTCTGTGCCTCGGTGCTGGCAGGCCTCTATTCTGGCCACTGGCTGAGAGCTATTGGCAGTCTAACTTATCAACTGCCCACCATTTTGTTGTAATGAAGAATTTGTTCTGTGTGGAGAGACGTTTCTTTACTAATGGGGATACGAGGGGAAAAATACTGTGTGACCACGTCATATTTAAAAGTAAGCTATCTTTGCCTCCAGGCAATTTTATGTTTGTGTTTACTCTTCAAAATACACTAATTAAAGCTAAATCCACATCCTTTATATGTTCCAATGACTCCAAACCTGCTGTTTGGCATTTGTAGGCCCTAAGCATTTCAAATTTTAGCCCACAGTGCTAAGTAAGAGTAAGAATGTCTCACTGCTCAGATTCTTTCTGTAAAAGCTGACTATCATTGTCCACTTACTAAGCAGCGAGCTCAATGAATGTTATACATTTCATTTGTGTAAATGTACGTACCATACAAATAAAAAGCCAATATAGCAGAATTTTACCTCCAATAATTGATATAAGCATCAGCCCAAAAACCCCTATATCAGTTGGGCTCTTAAATATCAAGCATCACTTTTGGTATGTACTGTATAAATATATTTTTACATCATATTCCACCTAACATTTCTTTTAATTCTTAAGCCATATAAAGTCTGGTGTGTTGCGGTCCTTGTTAAATTAAATCCAAAAAACTTATATAAAGTGACTGAATTGCACCCCTTGTTCAGTAAGCGTGTCTTTTTCATATAAACGTTAGGAGTGGATGAACAGACCATCATTGACGTCCTAACAAAGCGGACCTACTCCCAAAGGAGAGAGATCGCTTTCGCATACGAAAGGAGGGCAAAGAAGGTACAGTAGGCCTTGACAACATTCTTCACAGCTCTGATTATATGGTGGCTTTAATAGCAAGGGACATATTTTAGTACAATTGGGTAACACCGTTGTATTTCTAGGACATGATCACAGCCCTGAAGGGAGCGCTGTCTGGCCCTCTGGAAACAGTGATCCTTGGACTGATGAAGAGCACGGCCCAGTTCGATGCCTCAGAGATCAGAGGGTCTATCAAGGTAAAGGACACAGATTGTATCACTGGTGCTCAACCTCGGTGGATTCCACTGAATGGTTACACTGCCCTCTACTGGAAAAATGACCAAACTAGGTTTTAGCTACACCCTGATCTTGATTTTAATTGTGTATATCTTTAAGTGTCATTTATAAAGAGTAATAAAGATTTCTGTCTCTTTCAGGGCTTGGGGACAGATGAAGAAACACTGATTGAGATCTTGTGCTCACGCAGCAATGATGAACTGGTGGAGATCAAAAATGTCTACAAGGAGTGTATGTCCAAAACATCCCAGCCATTCACATACAGGGCTGAAAATACATTGTAATATATAAAGCCTCACCCATAGGTTGTGGTGCTGTCTGCTTTCCATGCACTATCAGGCTAATTATGCACTAGGCTCTCTCTGTCCAGCAGAAGTCTTGTGCCCTCTCTTAAATGTTCTTGAACCAGAAATTGCAACAGCTATGTGATTACTTTGGTTATGCAGAGAGAGGTAAATGCCTTCATTGAAAATATTATTTCCCACAGTGTTCAAAAAGGACCTGGAGAAAGACGTGGCAGGTGACACCTCTGGAAACTTTGCTAAGCTGCTCTTGGCTCTGGTGCAGGTGGGGTTTGTTAGTCTTTAAGATTCATATAACACAATTCAGTTTAAACTGACCTGAGACATGTCTTATTTCTGTGCAGACCAAGAGAGCAGAACCATCTGCTATTATAGACTATGAACAGATTGATGAAGATGCCAGAGTAAGTTTCCCGTTTTCACGTTGTCTGTGGAATATAAAGTAAATCCACTTAAAAAGTACAATGTTTACATCAAAATCCAATATTTCTGAAATGTAAGGGGTTCCAACAGTGAATGTGTAAAATTGTTCTTGATCAAGAAAAGACTTACCTAACATTGTTACTGTCTCTTTAAGATCAACCCTATGGTGGATATTTGTTTGGTATTTGATATAGAAACTGTTTAAATATGAACCATTTGTTTACTTTACAAGTTTATTACTAAAATAAGCACCATGTCTAATTTTTGCCAATGTCGTACTTTACCCTAGAACATTTTGAGTTCTTGCATTTCACCGAACAATTAGGTCACTGAAATGTCCAAATGAGTTTGGAAACCTTAGATAATTTGGTAAAACTTTGGGCAGTTGACAGCTTTGTACAAATAGTATGGCAGTGTTTGTTGGTATTTTGTTGATTCAACCCAGGCACTCTATGACGCTGGAGTAAAGATAAAAGGAACTGATGTGGCCACCTGGATCTCCATTATGTCTGAGAGAAGCGTGCCCCACCTGCAAAAAGGCAAGACACCCTGTTTTCCTTTGGTATCATTGTAACCTAAGCGTGGATTTTTATTTCTCCTTGATCATTTGTAAAATGCACCCATTAAACAACCAGTTAATCATTTTTCTCTGCTTGTTAGTGTTTCAGAGGTACAAGAGTTACAGCCCCTACGACATGCAGGAGAGCATTGTGAAGGAAGTTAAAGGAGACTTGCAAAAGTCCTTTCTGGTGCTAGGTACATATATATTGTATCTGTATTTTAATATTGATAATTATTTAGAATTGACAATGACAATATAAACACATTTTTTTCATTATCTGAAGTAAATATTCACCCTGTAGGCCAGGTTTCGTTTTATGAATCATGTCAAAAATGACTAAAGAATACAAATAATTGAAAAACAGAAGATGTATTATTGTGGATACTTATTCGGTTTTTCTTTTGTTCCAGTTCAGTGCTTTGAAAACAAACAGCTGTACTTTGCCAGCAGACTGAATGAAGCCATGAAGGTAGTTACAGTGCTGCTCCCTTTCTTCTTGATGAAATGTGGCTATTTTGAGGGCCAGGCTTTCTTATTTTGTTTTGGAACAGATGTAAGAAGCATATCTGCTTGTGAAAGTGTAATTTTGCTGCAGGAACACAGAATCCAAAGTTGGCAAAAGTTATCTTACAGCAGCGTTGCATCAGCTGCTTTAGTTAAGTTTAGAGCATGTGCAACTTAAGTAAGTGCTGACTTATGCTTGTCTGCTCAGAGTAAAGGAGCCAAAGAGAAGATAGTGACCAGAATTATTGTGTCACGCTGCGAGGTGGACCTGAAGAAGGTCTGTTCTGAATACAAGACCAAATTTGGACAGTCTCTGCAAAAGACTATTCTGGTGAGTGAATTCTACAGCCTGCCCCTGGCCTATTACTGATACTGGTAGAGTACGGCTTGTTCTGTCATGCAGCCCCTCTAACCTGCTCTGGTTCTGCAGGAACACACCAAGGGAGACTACCAGAAGGCGATGCTCAGCCTTTGTGGACCAGAGGAGTAAAAATGAATCATCGTTATCAAAAGGGCGTCACTTTCCACCACTGGAAAGGTGGGCTTATGAATTTTACACTTGGAACAAATTTTGCAGCAAAAGCCCATTCCTACTTTTTCTGCTCACACATTTGAATGCAACATTCAAATAAATAAATATCTCTTTTTGATACATGAAGAATCTGTATTACAGCTTACTTTTGTTATACCAAAGCGGCAATAAAGTTTCTTTGTTGGAGTATTGTTCCTTATTTTTCTTGCATCCCACCTAGTTTGCTCTTACTTGATGTTTACATAGATGACCATTAGAGGGCGCTATAGTAGCATTAGAAACAACTCCAGAAAGCTCCAGCTCCACTGTGTCCCAGGGCCTCATAATATCTGACATCTGCTGAAGAAATGCAGACATGTTACATTTTTAAATATAATGAAATGTTTGATCTCAAGTGATATTTTTACATTCCATTATCATCCTTTTTTCTAATTATTAGAGGTTGTAAATTAAGTGAAAATAAATTAGAACCGCTATTCAGACGATATTTTATTTGCAGAAGGTATACAAATAGTACTAATTTGCAGCTTGTGAAATGTTAAAATCGTAGTTGAAAAGATTGTGTTTGAAATCAAAACTTCAGCTGCACTGTTTGCAAACTTGAAGATTTCTGACTTTATGGAAAACACAGTAATGCATGATCCACACAGAATCTTTTCATACAAAGAATTATGAGAAGTCTTCCTCATTTTAAACTATGCGTTTCCATCAAGATTATTTAATCATTAGTGTGTTTTTCTGTGTTTGTTTGGTGCTAATATTTTAATTAAAAATGTTAATTTTACCTCCGGCAAAGATGATTTACATATCACTAAACAAGCGTCTATATCAGTGTGTTTCTGCTGTTTAGTTTGTGGTCTCTCAGGATGAAATAACCACCACAGTGTTGTCAAGGCATTTCTACTGAAGTATAAGAAAAAAATGGCCCCAAAAGGCAAGATCAGTACTGCTGAACACAGCGATGAGAAAAAGGATGTGAGGGATAACGCACAGACTTAATCTAATGAAAACAAAGTGGTGTACTGTGGCTCAAATATGATAGAAGATCTACTATTGTGAGAGAAATTGCCTGATAAAAAAATGCTTCGGTCTAATATTTTCACTGGTTGAGTAGCTGAGGAGAGAAATGGCTTCAAATTTTAACAAGGCATTGGATTTATGATCATTTTGTAATAATATTGATGAGAACATTAGCCCTTTGTGATGGTTTATGTTTATAGGCAATAAAAAAATAAAATATAGTGTAAAGTAAGTTAAAACAGTATTTTGCAAAGCAGGGAGTGAGATTTATGCATAAATATGGAGACAGATTAATCTCCGCATCATAAAGAGGAAAGTACCACCATATTTTCCCCTTTTTTATATAGATGTACAACATGCTGTTCTGTTCAAGGCCAGCCCGTAGGGACCTCCAGCAAACCCAAGGGGAACTCTCTTCTCAATTGAAACGATGCAATTTACTGTCCCAAACGCTGGCACTTCATCATTCAGAGGACTTTAACCCCATGAATGTCAAACACAGAGCATGCTGGGAAGGAGATGGAATACCTTGCATTACCATAACAACAAGAGCCAAATGACAAGCACTCTGAAGCCTAAAAGGTGAAGAATAATACCACATAATCACCTAATAACGTTTGAATTTGAGAAGAGATTTCTAATTACTGATTACTTTAGATTCACAGCGTTGTGAATCTATTCTGTACACGCGACATCTATTGCATGTCTATCCGTCCTGGGAGAGAGATCCTTCCTCTGTTGCTCTTCCGAGGTTTCTTCCATGTGTTTCCCCCTGTTAAAAAGGTTTTTTCGGGTAGTTTTTCCTTATTCAAATCAAGGGTCTAAGGACAGAGGGTGTCGTATGTTGTACAGATTGTAAAGCCCTTTGAGGCAAATTGTGATTTGTGATATTGGGCTATATAAATAACACTGCGTTGAATTTAATTTATGTTCAGGAAAAGCTGTAGGAGGATTTTTTTGTTATAATGTAAGATACCGATGAGGAACCAGTGACCATTCCCAGCTGTCAGGTTGGTGTATCATAGTGGTTTTAGCCTGAAAGGTCAGACAAATCCTAAACACTTGTCCCAGTTAGATCGAACATGTGGAAAGCCCCCTCCGCTTCACCTCAGAGACAAAGCCCAGGCAGCGCTGCAGGCATCCAGCGCCATTAAAGTTTCACAATACAGCTGTATAACTGCTGCCGGCCTGCCAGACATACCAACTGCACATTGGGAAGGTATTAGTTTGTGCTTTTTATTAATTCATTGCACTAAACAGAACTTGCAACTTAGAAAACTGACAGCTTCTTAACGTTCCTTCTCATCTCTTTCTCCTTGACACATCTGAACCCGGCTCAGACTTTTTGTGCAGAGCACCAAAGGGTGTTTAATTATAGAGTAGTATGCCACCAAGGTCTACTTTTAATTGTGTACATCTGTGTGTGTTTGTGTGTGTGTGTGTGTGTGTGTGTGTGTTCGCCTGCAGCTCTATAGGTTGCAGGCATACACTTAAATTAGAACTCCTACAGGCTAAGCTGGAGGACCCGCTCCCTCAACGCAGCTACAGAGCCGAGAGAGCCAGAGTTTGATTAATATTTTCTTAATTATGATTATTTAATTCATCAAAACCACAGCTTCTTCAGTGAAAGCGTGGCCTTTGTCTCTGTGATGCTTGAATATCCTGGCTCGTTAAGGGCACGGAGAGATCCTGTATATGGTAAATAAGAGGTTGTGTCTCATGCTGCTGCCCCAGGGAGAGTTGGCACCACACTGAAGGACATCTCCTTCTAAAGAATAGCACTCTGCTGATGTTTCTCTGCTCAGACCGCAGAGCCGGATCCTCCGCCTCTGGCATCGTCAGGCCCGCTTCCCTTTATGAGGCTCAAACTGAGACAACAGCACAGGCAGAAGAGCCCTGTGCACTCATCATGCCATCAGGCTGCCTCCTTTGTACAGTAGACTGGTAATTGAAACAACATAAGAGAGCAGAATAAGGCCTGTCTCCTCTTGGGTTCTGGCTGCAGTCAGTCCATCTGCAGACACAAAAAAAAAGACATTGAGAAGTTTATAAAAGAGCTTTGTGTACATGCAACACAATGTATGTCTTTGAAGAGTTCAGCTTCTGTCATCTTGAGAAGCCAAAATGATTCTCAGGAAGGTTATACTTGATGCACATTATTCAATTCAGCCTGTTTAGTACAGTATTTATACATAAGGTGCAGCTTTAAGGTGATGCTTTTTTATTAATTGTACATTAAATCTGTCATGTCTGATGTCATCACGATCATGTCATCTGATCATGTCATCACAATCGAGTTTGTTAAAAAGCTTGCTTTGAGACATAACCAGACTTTTATATAGTTTATCAGATCAGCAGTATTTGATGCTCAGGGCTGGACTGGATGCTGACTTTTCTCTTTGCTTGAAGCTCCCTCTCTATTGCCACGTACTGAAGGAGTGCGAATACCCTGTGGCTGGTTAACCTACACGCCTTCTATCTATATCCACTGTCTCCCCTCCTTCAGTTGGCCCACAGAGATGGCCCTCTTCCCCTGCGCCTACTCTGCCACTCGCCCTGTCTGCCAAACATGCAAAAGGGAAATTTCTGACAAAGAACTAAACTTGCAAAGAATGTTGTGATCCACTCGGTTTGATCAAATGTCTGACAAAGGTCATGGTAACGCAGGGTTTCTGTTTTATTATCATACAGGATGCATGTATGCATACAGTGTGTGTACAGCTTAATCTTTTGATGGGGCTGCGTGGCCTCCAGCCAGATGCACTAATGATAATTTTCTGTGAAGTGGTTGTAATGGTCTGGCCCCAGCCTCAGCATCTCCTCCGTTGTTTGCACATGCCACTGGATCAGTTTGGGTGTGTGTACTTTGCAACGATGGTGATAATATACCAGCAACTGCAAAGATAAGGACAGTCTTTATCAGGGTGGCATATTAATGTTTATTTACACCATGGCTAACAAGATGTGCGCTCCGCAGCTAGGTGAGACAGAATGATGGTGGGTAATTAAACTGCTTTGCTTTAGATGCATCCATTATCCATACTCTAGCCTGCATACATAATGTAATAATGTAAAATAAGGCTTGTTGCAGTGGTGGATGAGGTGACCATTCTGAGGTGTTTTCATCCTCTAAGGACAGTGTAAATCAATATGGTGTGTCACTGCAGACAAAATGTATATAGATCGGTGTGATAAATTTGGGAATTGTCAAAATATGTATTCAGAAGTGAGTGAGATATGACCCTTTACATGATGCAGTTTTCACAAACATACTGACAAGCCTCATTTGTGTTTCAGCGTTTGGCTTCCAACCTCTAACCTGTTGGAGGTTCGGGATTGACTGAGTGGGTCTCTAATCCATATTGTCATGATGCTTAATCCCATCTACTGAAGGCAGGCCCCGTCACCAACGTCCTTGTCAGACTGGCCACTGGACCATGTGCGCACACACACACACACACACAGACACACAAACACAGCCTCACCTTCATGCAAGAGATTGAAATCAGCTAGGCAGACACTCAAGCATGAACCAAATGTCAGCGGCAAGCCACAGGGAGAGAAGAGGAGTCCATGTTAATTATTACAGAGAGAAATCATACTATTTCACCTGCAAGACATGCTATCCAGGATATCTGTGGATCATGAAGTCATTTTCTTTTTTCCCCTCCTGGGATAAACCAAGAGGAGACACAATTTCAATGAGTAGGTCTTTAAAAGCAGTGATTAACTTTGTGATGGATGTGTTTTTTTTCATTCGCAAGCTTTTGCTTATCACTTTATGGAACTGTGTTGTATGTACTTCTCTAAAGCGAATTAGAATGATATTACACAAAAAGGCGAGCAAATCCATTGAAAGATCAGCAAGTTAGAGAAAACTGCAGAGTTCCTTTGTTCATCAAAATGTCATGGAATTACAGATATTGTTTGAAGACAGAGTGTGAAGCTCTGCCTCCTCTGACAGGAGAAATGCAAAGTTTTGGAAAGGTGTCTACAATTTCTTCCCTCTGTAACGCTACTCTCTCATTTGATTTTGAACGCCTTTTTCTTCTTCTTCTTCTTCTGACAACACGTTTCCCATGTGACACTTAACCTTTGGAGATTTCCCATTCTCTCTGATCATTCACTGTTTGGTTCATGTTAATTAACCCTAGGGCGCAGCAGAGAGTTGCAGGCTTTGAAGCAGGAAGGGGGAGGGCAAGAAAGAAGTTAAAGGGAAAATGATTTTGTTGTTTTCTGTTTCTTTATGGCGATTCATTTCCCTATCCGTGTGAGAGTCTTGGTGGTGCCAGTGAGGATAGAGAGTGGCATGGGTGTTGGAAAGGATGGAATATGGTTTGTGCTTGGGTTTGTGTCCTTGTCACCGTCAGTCCCTCTCCCTGTGAGAAAGTTGGCCAGAGCAGTCTGACCTCCCTCAGGTGGCCATGCATATGGAAATCAGTTCAAAAATAGAACACAAGATGGTTTTCATTGCCTTCAGCTCCCCCACGAAAAAAAAAAAGGATTTTTGTCTATTTCTTTTCATACTTTTTGGCTCCTGGCAGAAATGGTCTTTTCTGTACTTGCTTGAAATACACAAAGCACGTTTCTTGGTGAAAAGTGCCACTGGTGGCAGGCAGAGCAATATTGCCTGAGCCCAAAGAATATGCTGTGCATGTGAAATTATTTTGTTAACCATTTCACTACTTGTGTCTCTTCTCTTCGGGTTAGCGAGGCACTGTAAAAGTAAAAGTAAAGAGCGTGATCCTAGACTGTACAGCAGGATATAACCTCTGGCCTTTATCTCTCCTGTCATAAGAAACTCTAGGTACAGCTTAAAATACACTATCCACCACAGGCAGGTGGCATACAGTACATTTACTCTGGCATCTTGAACTCCAAAAGGCTTTCTCTCTCTCCCTCTCTCTCTCTCTCTCTCTCTCTCTCTCTCTCTCTCTCTCAAAGGCACCTTTTCTTAAAATGGCAATGGGTTGAAATCCAGCACTCCAAAACAGTGGAAATATTCATGAGCAAATCCGCTGGAGAAGACGAACCGCAGCACAACCAGAGGCTTTATTCTCCAGGTTCTCGGGGCAAATCTGTTCCTGTGCTTCTATCTGACGCTTGTCTAAAGCACATAAAGACAAAGACAGGAAGTATGATTAGCCATGGAGAATAGGAGTGCAGCGCTCCCTCCAGGATAAGTCTTGAGGTGGAACTGATCAAAGCTATGCCCAGAGACAGAGGGAGACTGAACCAGCACTTTTTCAATGGCTATCGCTGCCTTAAGACAGGGAAGGGGGGTTGTTCTATACATATTTCCCTTTCAACACCTTTGCCAGAAAGTTGTTAATATTTTGTTACAGAACAATAGGTTCAACAATACTGTTAACCCTTTCATTGTTCAACTAGAACTGTGAATGTTATAGTTTCTCATAGACTATAGATGTTACATGATTAAAGCTCTATAATCTTGATATAGTTATAGTGTTTGAGAGCAGTATTTAGAAAGAGAAATCCTATGAAGGAATTTTTCTTTGGTTTTTGCAATTTGGATTGTTTGGACATTTCTTTGTAAACAACATGAACCCTGACTAGATTTCCATCGCAGTTCATGTCTGCAATCCATCCAGGTTATTATATTGTGTCTCTCTTTATCATTGTCTTTTTTATTTCAATAGTGCAGTCTTACAGATTTTACGATTTCAACATCAGGGGTGCTAGTTACCCCTGCTTTAAAATACAGACTCACAAATGTCACATATGCCAACTTTACTGGCTACATGTCCTTTCAAGTGCGCCCAATGTCTTTTAGTCAAGCAGAAAAAGAGATGCAGGTATATTCCGTCGGCCTCAGGGTTTGCGACTAGAAGTATGAGGCGCTGGCTGATAACTGAGATGGACAGAGTGTGATGAGAGGCCTTCATTATAGATATGTTTAAAGGAGAGCAGACCTCTGTGAGACTGGTTATATCAAAAGGACGCCTTTGATATCTGGGCCTCAAACACTTATAGGTGTTGTAATGACAGCCGCCTGCTACTTTGGATTTCATTGTTTTTTTTTCTGTTGAGGTTTCACCACTTTCATCATCAATATTTGATTTTTTATGCAAAGTACCAATATGCCTATATACATCCTCATGCATGTGCACACTTAGTCCTGTATATGTTATATATGTAATTGATCGTTTTATAGTTTATTGGTACCCAGTCTTTTTTCTCATAACATACAGATGATAATAATTTTATTAATGTGATTATTTTTTGTTAATTTACAAACTGAAGCTTAATATTCCTCCAGCAAAGCTTTAGAGCGGGACTTCCACACTGTTTATTAATGTATTGTTAACATTTTGGCAATAGCCAGACAACCGTCAATATGCTTATTCATAAAAGCACAAATTTGAATTTCTGCCTTGGCCTGTAAGCCTCTAAACTAGGAGACTAAATATATACTTACATTTTATTTCAAAGAGAAAAAAAATCCTCTCTGGCAAAAAGACTGGCTATGAAGAACTTTACTCAAGGATAGGAAGCACATCATTAAAACGGGGGAGAAATATTAAAAAGAGGGGATATGAAAGTGTGAAGATCTACTCGCCTTTGGCTACTCTGACTCGCTTCAAAAACATCTTGAGATCTTTCCCTACCTCAGACCTGCACTCTCCCTTGTTATTTGACTTTATTTGCTGGCTTCAGACTGATTTGAGCTGTGGAGTTTTCCACTAAATAATCAATCACATGGAGCATCATACAGGCAAAGGATCCCTATGAAGAGACTCTTTTACTGCATGCAGCATAAACACTAGACTGAGCGAAGGGCACAAGTGCTAAGGTCCCTTCATGTCTGCTTGACACTTCAGATTTCATCAAAGTCCCAAAGTCTGTGTGTCCTCAAACGCATCCCCAGACCGTGGCCTGGTTGGCCTAATTATAATACACAGAAATATGAATGCTGAGGGGAGTCGCCTTTATAGAAGTGTAGGTATGAAGTAATTACCTGTTTTTTGCCACCCCCTGTCTGTCTTTTGTCTCTCATCATCTGTGACATGGACGGGCGCAGTGCTGTCAGCTCGGACCAAAAGACGAGCAATGAGTAAGGGACATTAACACATTACTCCCTCTCCCTCATGGATAATGGAACACGGTTTTCATTTGAATGATAAACAAAATGACTTGGAGACACTGGGAAGATCACTGGCACCTGCCCCTCCCTGCTTCCATGCAAAGCTGAGTATTATGCAAAACAAGGGGCGAGGATTTTTGGTGTCCCGTCAACTCATCTGTGTATCTCCCAGGCATGTTGGACAATTATGAGTCAGTAGAAGTAACTCCACCTTGCTAATGTTATGCAGTGTTGTGTTCACTGTCCTTTTATCAGAGCATAGCTACTTTCATGTAAAGTTTTTCACCAAATCCTGTGTTCTTCAGATTAGCATAGGCTTGTAACTGAAGGCCTTAATCAGAAACAACAAAGCAGAATGGCCTCAATGTGTCCAGGGTGATAAATAATTCTGGACCTTATCAAAACAATCAAATCAAATAAGAGGAAATTAAATATTTATGTGCCAAAGTATACAAAGTAAATATATATTCATCTGTAAGGGGGAAAAAATTCGGCAGCACATAGCTGCAGCGCTGTTTATTTTCATTTATGAAGACTTTCAATTCAAAACAAACTGAAGTTATTTTAGTTTATTTTGTTGCCAATAAACAGCTGGGGGGAATGTTGTTCTGCAGTGACGCTCCGACTAAAAAAGGTATTTCAAGTCTCCTGAAATCTACAGCGGTGCAGCTCACATAACGCTACCATGCTTGAAGAGTGACTCCTCAGAACTGAGTCTAAAAAGAGAGCATTGAATATATATTGGTTAACATCCTTTAACGGCAGCTACAATTAATGTGTGAAGCTGTGCTTGAATCCCACTTTGTGCCATACACCTGCCAATCACGGTGTTTGTAGAGCTAGATCACAGTGTTGTTTTCCTACTGTATTCAGCTATGTATTTATTTCCACTGGTGTAAAAAGATTGTATTTACTGGTCTTTTGAAGATGAGGCGGAGCTGCACATGCTGTGCAAAGACTCGCAAATTGCAAAAAGGAAAAGACGAAGGAAGAAGGCAACGTGGGGTTGGAAAAGCAAACCATGTCTTCAGTGTTCTGTGTGCGCACTGAAAGTCAGGCAAAGTATTCCCACCCTTCAGTTGCACAGGTGATTGTGTGCCTGCTGCAGCTCCATCATCTTGTGCTAATCTGAGAGGAAACTGACATTACTCTCTGCAGCTGTAACCCCACTCCTTCTTGATCTGACAAATCTATATGTCACCTGAAACAAAAAGGTGAAACTCATTTTCTGATATAGACAAAAAGAAATGAGTCTCTTGCCTCTAAAATCCTGCCCAAAGTGCTCTGTTTAATTGACTTTCAGCATTTATTCTCTGCATGTCTAGAGAAGCCTTTGGTGAGTGACTTGTTCTACAGGGAGTACAGTGGTTCAGGCTTCACGGTTCTCCAGTGGTTACAGCAGTGTATCCAGAGAGGTGCCAATCCAGACGTCTCAACACCTTTCTGAGACAGAGCCCACAAGGCACAGCCAGGCACAAGTCCCTGGTTAGGACATGCTGCTGTCTTTTATCAATGTTGACCAGCCAGACTCCTCGTGGCTCCTGCACAGCTGCATCTGGGAGCTTCTCTAATCCCTCTTCTTTGTCATCTCAGGTCAGTAGATATGCTACATTTCCACCTTGAGAATTATGACAAAGGAAATACTCTGAAGGTATGTAAAGAGGAAATACTCTGAACCTGTGGATTTTTTCTCTGTTGAGTTCAAACTTTGTTTCTCCTGAGATGCAAACCTCTCTGAGTTCCACAGAAAAATTGCTCATTTACAGGGATCCTCAAAGAGGACAAATTAAAGACCAAGTCCAGTTTGTCAAAATCATCCTGACTCAATATAATCTTAGTTGACATAATTTCAATTATTTCCAGGCAGCATCAGGGAGGTGAGGATTAAAAAGATAAAACATAGGCTTTTATGTATAGGCCACTTTGCTAATTAGATGGATTAAAATGTGCTCTGCTGAAGGGAATTAATTTGCAAGTGAATGGCAGTTAGTAGGCAAAAGTGTATAACAGATGACACAAATCCCTGAGGGTATTCCATGGTTAGTTTGGTACAATTTAGAAATTACACAACTCGTTTACTAAATAACAGGCTCATTTTTCCCTGAACTGCATTCTTCAGTGCCTCACTGTCACTTGACTTTCAAATGTGTTGAAAATAGGTTAGTCTATTCCAATGAACGAAGCCTCCTGGTAGTACTCACTGCAGTAATAGATAGCCATTTATAATTCATGAGGTGGCTAGTCCCCCAAGTTAATTTTGCCCAAGGCACTGTTTACTTCTGCTTTGTACTTTGTTTAAAGTCAGTTGTTGACAACTCTTGTACATGTCAAACTATCACCACTAATAATTGCTTAAGGAGATAGAACTTTTGCAAATGTTGGTTCCACCAGAGGTATATTCGCCTCACCCTATGCAAAACTTCTTCAGATGAATTTTTGATTCATCTCCTTCTCGCTCTTGACAAAAAGTCCTCTGTAATTCAAAGCAATAGCTGTAAGAGAAATTATAAAAAAGAATAATGTAGTATGCACTCCATAACATCCTAGTTTTCATGTGAAATAGGAAACGTCTCTCTTCCTCCCGCTCCATTCCTGCCATCCCCTCTATCTCTCTTTCTTTCTTTCTTTCTTCTTCTTTTTTTTTTTTTTTGCATGTTGACCAAAGAGGGACTGCACTGGTAGATGATGACTGTCACACACTGCGGATTGACAGAAGCTATTGTAGAAGAGTAAGGGCCTTGGGCTCTACCTCTGTGGGTCAACCCCGTTCCTCTCTCTGTGCAGATAGCGACATTCTCTCAATACAAGCAGTCACTTGATTAGTGCCAATTATCCAGGCTGTCACTTTCCCTGGTGAGGGTGGCCCAGGATGCGCCCCGTCCCCCACACTTCCCGTCTAGAGCGGACGTGCACTAAAAGTCTGCGCTCATAGCTGTAGGCTGTGGGAATGATTTCGAATGCAGAGATGGGGGGAAATAAAAGAAATGCGGGAAGCAAGTTCTGAGTTTGACAGTGTGATAGCATTGACTTCCGAGACAGTTACAAGGGGAGTGTCACTTCTCCCACAAAGACGTCTCCCCAGGGCTGCACCATCTTCCATCAGTCAGTCAGTCACCAGCTTAATATTCAGCTGTACATGGTCTACAAGACTGGGTTACATTCACTAAGATATACAAAATTCACTTGTAAGTCTGTTGGTTTTAGTCTAAAGCTGAGGTACTAACTTTAATATGAATGTGCTCACATGTAGCACAAGTATTAACAATAACAATAATTTGTCTAGAGTATAATTTGTGTGGCTGAAAAATTGTATGTAGGCATCATTTGGAATCCTGAAGGAGGAAGGCCATAAATCTGTGGAGCCAATCAAATCAAATCTAATCCAAACATGTGTTAACAGCTGGTGCCAAACCTGAACAAACACACCAAACAAAGAGTTAACTCATGTAGCCTCGAGAAATTGAAAAGAATGCAATTATTATAATCAAATAACAAATTCAATCCAAGTTTTTTTATGGGCTACTAAACAAACCTTCCTTTTAGTGTGTTATATTGGGTCCTTTGTGCCCAAACCTCTCTTAATTTAAATGGCGAAAGTCAGATTAAGCTCATTATCGTCTCACCTGTACACAGGCTTTAGCTTCAGTCTCGCTGCAGTCACCCATTCTTGGCTTCACTGCTGCACTGCAATATTTTTCCTGGTTCCAAAAACACAATCACAGTGTTTTCGAGCCACTCTTTA
Organism: Coreoperca whiteheadi; assembly: GCA_011952105.1. Classification (NCBI taxonomy): domain Eukaryota; kingdom Metazoa; phylum Chordata; class Actinopteri; order Centrarchiformes; family Sinipercidae; genus Coreoperca; species Coreoperca whiteheadi. The sequence continues at coordinate 14,000,764 of CM022474.1, read as the reverse complement.
AACAGTGCTGCTGTGTATTTACTGATCTATTTCTTGCTGCTTTTATGTTGTTACTGTGTCTCTTGTAACTTCTCAGTATTCAGCAGCAGAGAAGAGAGACGCAGAGCTCCTCTAAACAGCAGAGGTTATCCTCAGTATGGATGTCTGCAGGGGAGTAAACACCATTGGAGCGCAAGTGAATATTTTGTACGAGAGGATATTAATTATTCATGCCCGCTTCATTGTGTATGATGATGTGTCAGGATGTTTGCCAATAAACAACAATATTCCTTGTAGGATTGATCCAATATGAAAAGTTGTTGAGCTAGTTCCTCTCAGTATGAAAAAGTCTGACGAATGCAGTATGTGGGAGAGCTGGCACTAGTACTTATTTATGGAAATATCAATATTGTATCATAATACCGTGTCCTCTCCTCTTAGTACAAACAATACAATCAAAAGGATACTTTAAATCTGGACTGTGAGAATGGCAATAATATGAGGATTAAGGAAAATGTGAAAGCACTGTATACAAAGCTGTGTAATCAAATCGATTTGAAGCAGGGAGATAAACTGGGTCAGTGTGGTGCTGGGATTGGCAGAAAAGTACACACAAAAGAAAACACAAAAATACCCTGCACCTTGTTTTGAAGTGTTTATTCAGCTCAAACGGAGGCACTAACTAAGTGTGGCACGCCCCAGTGATCCGGCTTGTCATTGGCTCTTGGTACAGAGTGATAAGCCTGGTGTGTCTGCGGGGGGATTTGTGCTCTCTTTCATGGTAGTGGTGCCCCCGCCACCGTCTCCCTGTGACGCCCCCAGGGAATACATCACCACACGGGCAGGACAGCAGGCCGGCATGGGCGTTATAATTGCCATCTCCTCCCTAGTACACATTGTGCACTGTGGAGCACGGTGATTAAATCAAAAAAACACCTCTGCATCCCAGATCTTTACCTTGCAGGCAAAACAGCAGGCTCCTCTGGGATGGGGTCATCATGGCCCCCTCTGTGTTCTGTGATCTCTGAAAATAAGGGAGGGGGTTGCAGACTGCTCACTATTATGTACCACTGTTGAAAAAAAAAACAACAAAGAACCATAAAGAACTTAATGGGTGTTAAAATCAAGATTCGTCTAAAGATTTCCATATCCACAGCATTCACATGCAGTGTTGAAATGTTGGATAAATATTTGAATTAGTGAAAACTGAGAGCTGAGGGTGACCAATAAATGGCAATTTCGCACCGTGGAATAACACAACTCTTTTTATTTATTATTATGAACATTTCTATTAGATGCTTCCCTTTTTCACTCCTGATTAAACACAGCTAGTTTGAACACATCCTCAATCATTAGCATTCTGATTTAAACATGTCTGTGATCATTAAAACACAGATAACTCACCTGAAGCCATAAAGAAAATTAGACCTAGGTTTTATACAGAGTTATCGTCCTTGGACAACCTGCACATACACATGAAACAGACCATTATCACTTGGGTTAATGGCTTTGTTAATTTGAAGACATTAACAACTGCTCGGTTGTCCCCAATGAATGTGTCATACAAGGCAGGCCCTGTATTGTTAAATGGGTTGCTAAGTAGATTGATTCCTTAGCTGCAAAGCACAGCAGCGATGTAGGCAAGCAGGTTAATTAAACATTTACACACAAACACCCAACAATCTATTGTACTCTTCTAATTTATGACATCAATATGCACTTTCATCAGGATTTTTTTGAGAGAGGCATATGTTTGCTTGCTCCATCCTAATTGGCACCATGCCGGTTTTACTGCGCTGCTGTTTTTGAGAGGTGACTGGGAGTATTGAGCTCGCTGCACTCACCCATAATAGGGACGTAGCAGTCCCTCCACTGTGCAGGGAAACACTCAGATAAAGATTCAAGCACCTGCACCCACACCTCCACCTCCGCTCCCTTTCATCTCCGGCACCAAACACAGGCAGCGGAAGCATAAACACTGATTCCTAATCAGCTCTCTCTACTCTGCCTCCACCTCTCAGCTCTCTTTAGCACACACACAAACACAAATGCAAGTGTATACATTTGTACACAAAAATACACACACAGTCCACCACAGAGACTTCCTCACAAGGCTCTGATGAACCAATGTACAAGTGAGCGCCACACCTCTTCCAAAAGAAATGTCTTTTTCCTTCTTATTCTGAAAACTCTTGGGGTCATGAGGACGGGAAAAGTTCTTGCTTTTTGTTATTTTCGAAGAATTTCTACGTTTGTGAGTGCAAAGTGGGATTTGGGCCAGAGGCGTCGATGGTTTCCATCTTTCATGTATCCTCTGCTGACAGAAACCGAAACTGACAGGAAGGCAACAAGGGAACAATCAATCACCTTTCTTTTCAACTTTCTTTTTGGCCCACATATGTGTCAGTTAATTTGTTAACACTGGGGTAAAAAAGCTTTTTTACTTGTCTTTAGTGGTTGTCTAAGTGATGGAGCATAACACGCCTGCACTGCACAACAGTGAGCTATGATGAATTCCAATCATCACTCCATATGCCAGGCCTCATTAGCTACGGATGTGTTTGCTTACAGCTTCGCCTAAATACCTCAAGTACTGGATGCATGTTATTTTTCTCTCCCCTTTTAAGTTCTCTTCCTCACTTATTCACACACACACACACACACACACACGCCTTTAATACACTTGCCAACCGTGGGCCCTTGGTAAGATTCCTTGAGGGCAATGTGTATCCACAACAGTGTCTCTCCCTCAGACACGTGGCATGGGTAAACAACACGGTTAAGCCTAAAACAATGTGTGTCCCTGATGACTGCAATTATTTATGAAATCAAACACAATTCAGCACTTCGCCAAGTGGGACAGCTCTCCAGATCACTCAACAAATCTCCACTCTTTACTGCTCATAATAATCGTATATTGAAATAGCAGCTATTACAGAGAATATCATATTCCTGTTATCTCGACCGTCAAAATGCCAGTAATCGAATTCACTGATCTTTCTCTTGCCTTGTACGTAACCGTTTCTTTATTTACAACATCCAAACCAAATGGAACATGTGTAAACTATGCAACCTTGAGGCCGTCCCTACTCATGCTGTCTTTGTGGATGATCGCTGGCTAAATTATTCAACCTGAGGTGTTATTGCTCCTGACTGGAGGAGCCAGCGCACAGTGAGAAATGCCAGTGTCAGGACAGTATGCATGCTCTGGGGGCATTAGCCTCCAGTAAGCAGCTGCTGCAGATGGTATCTTCACTTTGTCATCCACTTTCTCAACACTGCTTGTGAGAAGAGCAATTAAGTAACAGCGCAGACACAGACAAGCTCATTTCATTTCAAAAAGGAAAATTAGAGAGGTGGACTGAGGGACAAGGTCATTCATCAAACTGGGTGCCTCTTCATCTCACCCTCTCTGGACTTTAAAGTCTCAGGACTTTCATCAAACAGTCAGCTCTGCATGCCATTAACACAGCCAGTCAGACACACGCAGGTGCTGTCACCCAGAAACTTTCCTTGATGTTGAGGTCACTGACCTCTGTCCTATCAGTCGCTCTCTCTAGGGCTGTATAATTTGAGAGTGTGTTCGTACCTTCCTTTTACTTTTGAGTACAACAGAGGCTGTTTGTATTTCAGTGCTTTACAATCTACATTTTATCATTGTAATTGTATATACTATGATTTTCTGTTGTCTATTGTAATCTATTCTGTACAGACAACATCTATTGCATGTCTGTTCGTCCTGGGAGAGGGATCCCTCCTCTGTTGCTCTTCCTGAGGTAGCTTCCATTTTTTCCTTGTTAAAAAGGTTTTCTGGGGGGAGTTTTTCCTTATTCCAATCGAAGGTCTGAATACAGAGGGTGTCATATGTTGTACAGTTTGTAAAGCCCTTTGAGGCAAATTGTATCAGACCCATACTTGGGACACTGGACTCAATAGCAGACTCGTGAGACAAAGCAGGTATGGACTTTACTTAGCTCAATAGTAGAACTACAAGTACACAATCCAAGAGCAAAGGTGTCCAACAAACGTGAGGAAAAGTCAGGGTCAAGGTACAGAAACTAGTTCTGGAAACTACAACAAGCTATACGCCGGTACACGCACTACCTACTTATGTTTACTTATGGTCATTGTTTTGCACAAAAACACCAAAGCAAATTCCTCATATCTACTTGGCAATAAAGCTGTTTCTGATTCTGAAGGCAAGACGAACAGGCAACAGACATGGGGAGCACACTAAATACACAAAGGAGGAGGGGTAATGAGGAACAGGTGGAGTCAATCAGGTAATCACACAGCCGGGGAAACCCATGAGGGCAGGAAACACCTGAAACGAGAGACAAGGATGAGTATACCAAAATAAAACAGGAAATGATAATAGAAACTAGAGACACAAAAAACATAACTTACCTAGAGGACTGGGATGTCACAAATTGTGATTTGTGATATTGGGCTATATAAATAAAAAATTTAATTAATTTAATTTAATGTGTGAAAAAGACCTTTCGATTAAACAACACTGAAGCTGATCTTGATTGTTACAGTTTACTATAGCAATAGATGAATTATTAGTAATAGTTGAATGCTACTAAATGCTAAAAGTACTATTAAAAAAACCAATTTATCAGAAAAATGTAAGAATTGGTTTTATTTGATATTCAGGAAGGAAGTGGAAGGTATTTAAGATGTGTGTTAGATTTCTTTTTCAAGGATTCAAAGGTTTATTTGTCACATTTGTCACAAGTAATATGTATAGTGAAGTGTAATGTGACGTTCTTCTGAAGTCGTGCTAAAAGACTTGTGTGAAAGATAAGGATTAGAGGGGAAAAAATCATAAAAGATCAAAATGAATAAATATGTGTTTAAAAATAAGAAAGGTGTACATATGTCACAAGTGCAAATTTTGTGCAGGGCTACGCAAAGGATTCACTGAAGAGGATGTGCAGAGGTCAGAGGACAGAGTGCACCATCCTGCGTTTATGCTACACTGGCATGCTTCATTTTTTATCCCCCACCAGAAACAACACAACAATAACTTGTAATAATTATTATGATGCACATTCATAATTTAGCTAACAATTAATCAAAGGATGGAGGAGCTCTTTTTGCGACATAGTATGTATACAGTAAAATCTTTGGACCGACACAGTAAAGAGATACCCTACATTTCCAGTGCATAGATTCAAACCCCATAAATCACAAGCTGAAGATAAATATGGGAGGGCGACTAAATTAAATGGTACTTAGCCTTGTGAAGTGCACTGTAATAGATCTAAGGAGAAGGTTAAGAGAAACAAGGAGGTGTGCGTCCTCCCTTCTCCAGCCAGCGGTTGTAACCCTCAGTGATCTCCCTCAACACAGAGGAAACCGAAGATCACAAAAAGACCTACAGTACTGGAAACATATCTCGTTAGCTGCCTGCGTACCTTTCCCATCATTTCAGAGTGCCCTCCTTGGGAATATAGAAAGAGGGCTTTGTCTGCTCTGTCCCCAAGCTCTTGTCAAAATCTTCTTAATTATGATTAATTACATACCCATAAAGATTTCCTCTACCAAGTATACAAATAATAGAATGCTCTCACTAAACACTACATTATTCATTAATTACAGGGCTGTTTGCTGCAAAATACAGTTCCTGCTGCGAATGAATTGCTTGTCACAAGAACAATGTTTTTCATATTTTCACAACGGCTTGAATTACATATCCATTTCTTAGCAAAGTATGCCCTAGCTCCAGGCTCCTCTGCATATTGGAGGTTTTCCCTCTGTGGGCTCAATTGTTATGGATGCTGTTTATGGTGCTGCTATGACAAGTGTGAAGGGCAGGCATGGTGAAAGATATATCGCTCGCTTATCTGCTCAGTGTCTGAATATGTTATAGGATTGTAAATGACCCCGTATCATGACAGCATCTCACAACAAGAAAAACCTCTTTTTTCCATTTTATTCTCTATGATAACTTTTTGACACGGGGTGACAAATACTGCTTGGGAGCCTAAATGTCTGTAAATTCATTGAATTTGTGTGTGTGGTGGTGTTGTCATAAAACACTTCTTATGAGATCAAATTATTTTTTGTTGTGTCAAAATTCCCACTCGTGATAGAAGTTTTTCGTAAGTTTGTAGAAAGTCGTCGAACCAAAACAGCTATCTGTGAGTAAAGTAGCAGGGATGAGTGACAAGAGGCAGACTAATGATAAGGTTTATAAGTTTTGATAGTTTTTATGGCCTCCTCGTGGAGCTGAGGCACATCACTGAGATGTGCTCTTGAGCTGCACAGAGAACAATATGCCTTTGAGACACACTCGCTGCACTGAAGCAGCCTCGTCCTTCCGCCTCTTGCTGCATATGCTTTATAGCCGACAATAAACCATTTTAGTGCAAAATAAATTGGGATCGTATTGAAATGCTGGTGCTATATATGTCATCGAAGACATACAGTTATTTTTTAGCAAAGCTGGAGCATAGTTTATCATCATGTGAGTGCTGCGATGGGTCTGTTCCACACCATTGGCTTCTCTTGCTTAGTTAGATTGTGAAGGTCAGAGTTCTCAAGCCTTTTATGGCTGTTTAACTTTGGAGAATTATCACATAGGCAGGACTTGGCTGATATATGCTGCACAGCTCTACCCCAGCATGGTCTCATACCCATCCTGCTTTTTGGGTAAAGGATCCAAAGCCATTATTTGGACCAAATCGGCACACAAAGTGGATACAGTGGCCTGACCTCGCACTGAAACATTTGCACTGATATCTTTATTTCACAAAAAAATATAATGTTCATGGAAGTTGTATTATACTGAACATAAAGGAAATATGGTATTCCACAAATATAATCGTTGTGGTATTAAGTTAGCCTGTGTTTGTGAAAATGATCTGTTCTGAGAACAAAACGCCGATCAGTCATCTGTTTTGTGACGTAACACAGATTGCTTGAATTTCTTCAAAAAGAAATTAACTAAAGTTTGCCTTTGAAGAAATATTGTATGTTTGTTTGAGCTTGTGCATCAAAGTAAAGTTAATTTTAAAGTAGTAGTAGTCATTTAAAATCCTAACATTTATGGACACCCCCTTTAAAATATTGAATATTGAATTCTCTAGACTGTCTAACTAGTCTGTCTTTTCCAATTAATCTGCCTTGGTTGTCTCAAAAGAATATCTCTGTAAACATTTCCTAATACAAAACTTAGATTAACAGGGGCCTTGGAAAAACATATTTGAATACTGACATTTTCTGTTTCAGTTTCAACTATTTAACTCTAATTGCTTTGTTGAGTTTTAAAACTTTGCAAATATAATTAACACCCCCAGTAAATGAAAATGGTATTAGCACACAGCACAATCAGAAAATTACCATAAGAAAGAATTGAAAAGTTTTCCAAATGAAAGCTTGAGGGGAGAAGTCTTCTCCCTTGAAACGGCAAGGTGACATTTTATTTCTAACTGTTAATTGATGTTCTGCTGATTAAAGCACATTTTATGCTGAGGACCAGGGGGGCTCTATTTCTGTAAGCTATCAGTTTGCAGGCATGGATTGCAGCAGAGTTACAAGGCTGAACCCCAGATCTTTTTTTTGGATTGCATCAGAGAACCAGTTTCTTCTGGGGAAGCTGCAGATAAAACTGCAGGTTTAAAGAACAGAAAAGTATAATTAGGGTTAAAACACAAGTTCTGTGTTGAGAGAAAGTCTTAATACTGATGCTTTGGTAAAGACTCATATTTGTATTGTCGTATTTTATTGTAAAAACAGGTAGCAGAGTGTATTTGTGGTATATTACATAGTCTACACGCTATTGTATTGTAAAATTGATGATATTAGTTCACTTATAAACAACCCATGTCATTAATCACTGCACAATATTTGTTAGAGCAAAGCAGACTAATAATTCAAATCCGCAGCATAACTTATTTATGGAAGTGTACAATTGATAAAATGCCAGGAAGGAGTAATCTTTTAAAGCACCTCTTACAAAAACCTCTTTGTCAGAATAATCAACACAATCTGCATAATTTACATTAGTTACTTAGATGCATGTACAGCCTGAGCTTAAAGTAAAGAAGTTTGTTTTCTCATGTTTGTGCCTATTAGCCACAAATTAATTAATCTACCATCCAAAACCCAATTAAGCCACGAGCTATATTAATACATCGCCCATTTCCCAGAATGCAGAGGAAGTACCACGGAAGCACTATTATTTTCACAAACATAATCACATTTTGTTGCAACAGTTGCACCCACGAAAGCGCCCGAGTTTATGTTATAATGTATTCAGAAGGCATCCGAGCTGTTTGGGTGAAGGAGTCAAAGCTGAGCAGGGAGATGAGTTTAAGTTCATGCAGGCTGATTTATTCTCTGCCACTAGGGGGAGAGGTGCTCCTCACAGGTCTCACTTTGGAGAGCAATAATGTGCAGCTATAAAGTACTGATGAGGCGGCTCAGTGAATACTTATGAAGAGTCCTGCATTAGATTCACTCTCACAACCTTGGTCATCTTATTCAAAATGCTCTCAGTCTGGTTTATAGCCCATGTATAACGACACATCCCAAGCACCAATCATATAATTACCAGCGTCTCAAAGTTGAGTGTTCATTCAACTCGGGTTCCTTCAGCCTTTCAGATTCCTCTATCCATCAATGATGTGAAAAACTTCAGCTCCTTCATTTAATATTGTTTGTTTTGTTGTTTGTCAACACAACAGAGGAGATGTGCTTTTCTAAAGCTCAGTGTTAAAGAGGCACCCCAAAGAAGAATACACACAGTGTTGCCATGGAGCCCATTGATGTGCAAATGTTTTCATTTAAATATTTTTAAGAGGATCAGCTCAGATTACGCCAAAGTTTGACAGAGATAATTCGATGGCTTGTGTAGCAGCTTTGTTTGTGGAGACCATCATTCATGGCACGTCAGACCACCTTCACAAGCCACATAGCCTTTTTAATGAAGTTTACTTTGAGAAATAGGCCAACGCTAGTACCTTTTCTCCATGCTAGGCTATATTAGGGAAGTCTTCTCAGACCTCATTGATGATAGGAGTTCAAATTTTTAGCAACGCAGCCCTGAGAAGCTGGACGAGGCTTAAAAACAACACACAGTAGCCTACTACTGCAATTCCCTGCGTAAAGAAAAACTTTTTTGTTAACATACTCTCTTGTTCCATTTAACAACTCTGAGGGAAAAAATGCCAACAAGCCAGTATAGTAGCATCTAGCGGATATATTTGCTCTTTTTCTTGCATTATAGATAAATGCACCATGGAGACCCCCCAGTATTTGGGACAAGGGAGAAGAGCTTAAATATTTATGCCTAAGCCTCTGGAGGCCCACTATTAGTAGTAAAATGTTTCACTTTCTGGGGCTGTCACTCTGCTCTGGCTCCCATTAACAACAGGGCTGACAGGGACCTCTGGGTCAAACACTTTGAGGCAACAAAAGGCTCTGACGAAATCACTCAGTGAGACCCAAATTACTTCTGTGTCATTGCTGAACAATATTTTCTCCCCAAAGCATTCCTCCCTCTGTTAACGCCATGACCCCGTCCACTGCATATGGAAAGGACTGTTTGTCTATAACACTGGGGGATGGAGATGAGGAGAAGTTCATGGACAATGTTCCTGCCTGTGTTAGCCCCCCACTAGCAGCGAGGCTCCCCTCCCTCTGTTTTGTTGTGCTTTGTGAAAAAAGTTGATAAAAACAGGTTGTAAATGGAGATGGGCAGTTGGAAATGAACATGTTGGGGTGGAGCAGTGAAGCGGGAAATCCAAATATACAAGACCTCAAAGGAAACTGGCAAAAGCGGAGAGAGAAGCCCCGGGGATGTCGTGTACAAAGCATTGCAATTCAAACTACAGGAGCAATTGAGAAGTGTCCGATAATTTTACACTAAATGTTGAGATTTCTGGATTCGCTTCTGTGAAAGTAATAGTTTAATTTCATTTCAAACTCTATGTGAAGTGTCTCAAAGTAATTGTTCCCTCTGTGTGTGGCAACAACAGTCATTTCTAAATATCAGATTCACCAGAAATTGTATAAAACAAAGTGCAGAATGTGTGTTAGTACTCTTCATATGTATATTCTGTGCTGCAAAAAACAGAGTCTAAATTCAATATTTGACAAATATCTTTTATTAACTATAACTATTAACAAGATCTAATAACGTATACTCGGGGTCTTCAGGACGTCCTTCAAAATGTATAAACATAAACACGGATATCATCCCAAAAGAAAGATTGACAGCTGAAGCTTGCTTTCAGAGAGCTATAGAGCAATGTTAAGAGTGGCACAATTGGATGAGCTGCAAACAGTATCAGAAAGGCCTGGAAAGGAATGAGCAGGCAGGGAAGCTTCAAATCCCTTCTCAACCCTAAGTGGGTGGTCCTTTCACTGTGGGTAACTGTGCAGTCGCCAGGCATTCGCACGGAGGTTTTGAGGTGGACTAGCTCTCCAGACGCAACATTCACCGTCCCAGGCCCATACATCCACAGAATTAGATTCATGCTACACTGACTTTATTTAAGCTAAGAGTCCTGGCAGTGGCAGCATTAAATGACAGCCAGTTCTCTGGGCCTTTTCTCTGGATTAAAGGATGATTCAGGAGAGGAAGGCAGAATGGCTTAAGAAAGAATTCATTCGGGGAGAAAGAAGTCCATAGTTTATTTGAAAAAAGTAACTGAGACCTGCAGAGGTTGCCAAAGTGTATTGAACACTGGACATGTGTGAAGATTGTCAGAGAAATTCTGTAGCCTTCGCTCCTCCCATCCACCACCACAGGACACACACACACACACACGCATCCCTATCCTTTCCAGTTTTAATAGTATAGAGGTTCACAGGTGAATCAAAATATCCCAAAATAAAATACAACTGAGTGAAAGTCCTCTAAAATGTCAAGCATTTCAATGCTAGAAACTTAATTTTAATCTAAATTTTTTTGCAATAATAAAATGAATGTGTGTCCAGTTATGTGAAATTAAACTTACTTCTCTGGTTTCTCATTTACAACCGCTGCAATGTAGCTACTGGTTCCTGAAAAGCACAGGGTCAATAATCCAAAAAAAACAAAATAAATGTGGGTTTAGCATACTGTCTTCACTCATTTTATAAAAGTCATTTCATTTTTACCATCAGCATTTACTTTCAATAATGACAGAAACTTCTCTGCCGGGAATGCACCTAATGTAGATTTTAGAATGATGATGATTTTTTTTTTTTAAATGACCACTTTTTCTCTTATAGCCAATACCTGAGTGCCACCCATGCCTGGGAATGAAAGCCAGCCAGCCTCCATGCCAAGCACATGAGAACTGTTTAAGCTGGCCCCACAAGTCATACATTTCAATGATTTCAAAGAGACCTCCAATTAAAAGCTACAAACATGTCTTTGGAATGCGAACTAACACAATTAAAAGTGCTTCATGAGTGTATTAGAGGAATAAGTTGTGAATTAGCACTTTGAATACACAAGGCTGTTTTCATTCCCGAACCCTTTCACTCTTTCAAGAAGCAGAGGGAAAGAGGTCTTTTTGAAGTCAGCCGGTTCTCTTTCTTTTTTTCCTCTCGCCGAGCAAAAGAAGATTGAGTCAGCCTAATCTGCTCCTTGTACATTTGAATGTCTCCTGCAAAGAGCTCATCCTGGCTGCTTGATAAAGGCCCAGGTGCAGAGACAGTGGCCGTGCCTAACTTCGTCTCTGTGGGGGCTGTAAATCACGGGGGGAAGCCCACCCTTTGAAGATACAAGCTTGCTTTCCCGGGTGATTTGTGGCCAGAAGGGCAAGCCCTTTTCCAGCCCTGCGCAACACTCTCGCCAAACCAGAGAGGGTGTCAGAAGGAGGTAGACTCATAATTCGCCGATATGCTCAAGGACCCTCCATCAAGCTGCACAACACACACTCCATGCAGTAAGAAGCAGGGCTCCTGAATGTCAAAGGTCAAGTGGAAGGAGACTCGGGCGACACCATGAGGATTTAGTCAGTTGGAAAATCATATGCAAACAAAAATGTTTACTTTCCTGTCATGAGAAACATCAATTATGACTATTAATGAAGTTTCAAAAACAGGTGATGAGAACTACTGATGGCATCAAGAAGAGCTTTTTTGACACTCTTTTTGCAAGTCCTCCATTAAAGAATGAAACATAAGACAAAGCTGTGACTCTAGCATGACCTTTACACCGTGTACTTACTTGAGATACTTAACATCTGAATCGTAAATAAGGCTTGTAATTCATTCACTGCTGCAGGGCCCAGATATAGTGTCAATCATTCTGCATTGAGACATTTTCCACAAGGTATTCATCATCAAACTGGTATGAATGAAAACAACATAAGAACAAGCTGCAGTGTTAAGAAAGGTATTTAAATGACTTACATGCTGCAAACTCTAATTGAATGTATATACTAGCCCACTACACAATGTAAACCACCATATCACATGCAAAATAGTTTTTACTTGTGCTTATTTACTTATGCAGCTCTTTGGTCTTTACAATAAGGCCAAAGCCAGTAATCCATGACACACACACACACACACACACACACACACACTGGCCCTGCTTTTCATTTGTCCACTACAGTGCCATCTAATGATGCCAGAGAAAAGAAATTAGCCGACCATTGCACGCTCCCTTTGACTGAGTCATTAAGGTGGCCAGTGCGGAGTTAAAGCGGAGCCCTGTGAAGCTCACTGTGACACACAGGCTTCCATTCCTCTGTTTGTTATTTAGATCCTTATTTACACTTGTTGTCAGAGGCAGGCTGGAAGCACAGCAGAGGCTTCCTTAGTGGGCTGGATAACAATGAGCTGTGGGGAGCGGCCCAGCAAAGCATTTAGCCCTGCCTAGCCCTGCCCTGTCTCAAGAAGAAGGGGAGAGGAAAAGTTTACTGCCTGTGAATCAGTTACTTTCACTCCCCACACACCGAGCCTTCCTATCCTGCTGATCTCTGGCCGACAGCGTACTATCAAATGGAAGAGACTGCAGTTTGATTACAGGTCTAAAACGGGGTCCGGTACATTCAAGTTCCAAAATTAGAGATACAGTGTCACAAAGCCTAACTGGTCAACTTTGAGTATATATAACTTGAAGTGGCTCATTCCTATCATCTGCTCTACTTTACAGTTTAGAAAAGAAAGATGGATGCAGCAAGCAAGCGCTGTTCATTTGTGGTTCCTAAAGTGCTGCCCTTGCTCTTTCATCGTATTTCATCATTCTGCGCTTTTGCTAATGATTTTCATGACCCAAAAAAGTAGAAAATGAGAGGAACACCACTTTTTCAATGCATCATCACAAAAACTGCCACACAAACATGGGACTTCTTTGCACACAATTTTGGATAACTCAACTCTATGTGACGATGATATCAAGTATTTGGGAAGCCACGACGCCTGCCATGTTAAATTGCTGTTTTTCATAGTGGCAAGATAGTCTGTGGCAGGTTTTTTTTTTCTTTACTTCGATTTCAAGAAAAAACTAATCAACATGAGAAAAAATAATTGTAGCTAGAGGAACCACAGGACCTTGAAAGCTTGTTTAATGACAGTATATTACATCATTCATAAAGAACCTCATTTCCCAAGAGTATTAGTGACTCTTATCATCATTACTATTTAGATTAATGAAGTGTGCAACATATGATAAGAGTACACAAAAATCACAGTTTAAAATGAGTGCTATCTTAGCCTTGTATGGGTGTGTGCGCCCATTGTAACCTTTTTGTTTGGCGACTTCCTGAGAAGACAAGCAGTGTGTTCGGAGGTATCAGCAGCTGTGTGCTACGTGCCTCTGATCCAGGCAGCTATTGACTTCCTGAGATTTGAATTAATTACTTGCTTCACAAGAGAAACTGGATTGCAGTGGAACCCCCTAAGAAGTCCACTCATTCTTAGGAAACTGCCCCATGGACTTGCAGATGGTTTCACTGAGATGTGCTTTCCCATAGAGAACAATTATACAGGGGGTTGTGGTGCTGGCATAAACCTGGAGCACACAGTCTCCATTCTGAACATTTCAAAACAGCCATAGGGGAGGTTTGTGACTTAACATAAATTAGACCACCAGGGAATGCGGAGATCTGAAGTGGCGGAAGGGCAATATTGCAGATAAATGCACTGCGCTGAGAGCTTCTGCACCACAGAAGAAACACCAAAACTGCACCGTGACACCTTGGAATCAGATAATAACGACATTAAAGCCCTTTAATGTTTGACAAACTTCATCACTGCGACCTTTTCTGCAAATACATCCTGATGCTGTGCTGGTTTAGTCAATTCCTCCTCTGTGTGTTTGCAGTCCAAGAAAGGAAACACTGATGAGAGCAATTAATGATGTGAAGAAACAATTACAGTTGATACTTTTGAGGCCTGTGTGTGTGTGAGTGTGTGTGTGTGTGTGTGTGTGTGTTAGTCTGAAAGGGATTAAGTTGCTGCTGCGTTTGTATTCTGCTTACTTTCAAATGGCTCGAAGGCCATGTGTTTGGTCTTGTTAGTGCCAGCGGCCCCAGTGAAGAGTACACTTCAGCTGTGATGAAGTATCCAAGAACGCAGAGGTTACCAGTGGCTGCTAATTAACCTCGCATTGTGTTCACTGACAAAGAAACAAAGGAACAAAGTGGAATTTCAATGCGGGAGATTATCACAATCACAATGAGCGTAGTGCCGGATCATGCACTTGATAGGGATTTTCACACTGGCCATGACAACATGAGATTAGATCAAAGACAGATGAAGTTACATTAACAAAACAATGCAGCCTTGTTATGCAATAACAAGCAGCCATCTGGGCCTTCTCTGGGGTAGAAAGAGGCTCCGAGTGCGCAGCTACAACAGAACGAATCTCTCAGCAACTTCTGCAAGACTGTATTTGATTGTGAGAACTTTATTGCGGCTTTGTTCTGTCAGAGAGGAGGTTGCATCCTTCCTCAAACACATCAAGACAAAGAGGAAGCGGGCTGTGTGTTCTTCGCTGGTTATTGTTGCCTCTGTTTCTGTCCTACCGGCTGAATGGCAATTACTGCTGACTTCCTATCCGGGACGGAGCCCGGGCCCGCTGAGGGTGCTGTGACCCTGCAGTATCCAGAGGGGAGAGACAGGAGCTGTCAAAACTCACACCTCTCCCTGCTCCCGTGGGGAATGCTCCTCCAGCTGCTGCCCCACGGGGCTCGCTGCACACTCCTGCTAATCAGCTCCATCTCATCTCTGGGAGGAACTGGCCCCAAGTGGATGTAGGCCCCTTTCTCACCTCTGCTACACAGATTACCTTTGAAGTCCTGTGTAAGTGTTAGTTTATGGCTGGAGAGGGTATGATAAGATCCCAAGGAAAGGTGATAAATTAGCTTTTCGTCCCACATTTTAAAGGGGAGATCGCAGGCTGCTAAAGTCCACAGAAGATGTTGCAGTTCTAACACCTAGCAGCTAAACCACTTGACAACCAAAAACATTGTAGTGTCAATTTTGTTAAGTACCTTCATTAAAGCAACTTGTTTGTATTTAGCTGGTATTCCCACACTGAGGTTTTGCACGAACAAGCATTTGGTCAAACTCTAGCTGCGGGACTTCTTTGAATTAAAAAATAAATATGATAATCCAATACCCTGAAAGTGCAAAAAGATTTAGTAAACTAGACAGGACAAGCTGGGACAGAGCAGACACTTCTAACTCTCAGAACACACCCTTCCCAGGCATGCCAAATTACACACGGGGGGAATAAAAATAGATTAATCAGCAATTGACACAATAGAATTGTCCACTAATGTGGATACAGCAAACATAGCCAGACCTTACTGATTTTAACGATTTGCTGACCCCACTTTAATGATGAAAATTAATAAAAAGTACATGGGAGTCAGATGTCTGTAATTGGCTCAAGGTTTAAGTTGACAGGACTGGAGCCTGAAGTTTGATGAATGGCTGGAGGTTGGTTGTCTGTCCCACCTTGCCTCAACCCGCCCAACACTTGTGCACACTCAGGAGCCAATAACAAGAGATCCATGTATGTACTGAGACGAGATGGTGTTGCGTCACATATTAATAACTGGAAATGGAAAGAATGCTAGTGACTGTCACTGCACTGCGTAAACAGTGTCTACTGAAAAGAGTATCTAATATTAATGTTATTAGTCAAGTAAAGTCAATTTTCTTTAAATACCTGGAAATCACAAATTTGTCTCAAAGGCCTTTGCGATATGTACAAGGTTAGGTTAGGTACTCTCTAACCTAAGACACTCGGAAAAACTCCACAAAAGCAGTTAACAGAAGGAAAAAAGGGAGCAACATCAAGAGGATGTGAAATTTGTATCTGTAAAAACCTTGTTTTGCTGCTGACAATGTAAGAGTAGGAACCCTTTCATTTGCACCTCACACCCTGTCTGTGACAATATGCATCCTTATCTTGAATAACAATTATCACCCCATTTCCTAGGACAACTAGATCTTCTTTACGACACCTACTTCCATTAGAGAGCTTAAATTTCGCTGTCTGCAGCTCAAGAAGACATTGGAAACACAGTTCTTATATTTTTACTCATTTCCCCCGGAATCTACGGCCTGCTATAACTTCCACGCAGCCACTGTCTGCTGCAGCTCAGTGGAATTTCGCCGCTGCCACCCGCTGACATAATTTGTTTCACAGTCACCACCCAGCAGCATGAATCAGATGTTGACACTCTAATTTCATGCACACATGGGTGTTTGGCTGAGCCAGCCTTGAATGCTGCTGCATTCCCCTGCCTCTCCCTCCAGCTGCCCACTATACCTGCCCTTTGCCCTCCGACACAGCCATGTAATGTATTTAGCCTGCAGTCACACATTATGACTGATAATTTAACCATATAGTCTTATAATGATGATGTGCACTGAGGACAGAGGTGAGAGCTTCACTTGTAGATTATTATTCCCACACTGTACCATTTTTTTTTTTTTAATGATGTCAAATAAAACAGCAGAATGATCTTTGTACAAATAGGTTTAAAGGAATCATAGTATCTCGGACATAAATGTCTGAAAATAAGGATTTACATTCAGTAGCTCCTTTCCCGCCCATCAGGAGAGCCCCAAGTTGCTCTGTTTACCACTAAAATAAATCTGTTTACCATGGTCCACAGCTCCATCTGAAAATATTTGTTTTACGTTGTTGTTTTTAGAAAAACTACATGTACTTGCAAGAAATAATAAAACATAGCCACTAGCCATGTTTCAAAACGTCAAAGGCTTGTCAAGGATTGACACATTTGCTGGGCATAATTAATGCAAGTTTTGTCTATCACTGATTATTTTGCTCCTTCTAAAAGTCAGCGCTGACAGTCTGTGGAAGAGGAGACGAGCTGTCCTCATTCTGTCAGCTCAAAGAGCCAGCATAAACTATTTTCAACACTAGTGACCAGCAGGAACATATATACAAAAAAAAAGTGATTGCAATTCCCAATATCTCTCCTTCAAAACAAATCTGACAGCTTCTCTTATGAGTGAGCATAAATCCACAAGATAAACTCATAAACAAATAGGTTGTTTGTGTGCAGTGGAAGCCAGATAACGGCCAGGGTTTTATGAAACACTTGCTTCCTCTTGACAAATATCCAAACAATAAACACATAGTAAATAACAGCAACCTGTCTGTATCAGTTCCCTACTTGAGGTTAAGTTGAGTTTATTGCGGAGGCCACTGCCTGCATGCATTAGGCAAATCATAAATTATACATGCTAATTACCTTGGGCCTCCACTTTAATGAATTATTTTAATTAAACTACAACATTGGGGTTTTGCATGTGGTCTATATTTCATCCCCTGCCTATGATGACCTTCTTCTTTGTCTAAGTGGAACATAGTTGCGAGAACAAGGACAGTGCAGACTTGGATTATGCAACTGAGTTCATACTGATGCTACTGAACTGTGGAACATACCGTCTGTATAATCGACTGAAATAGCAAGAACAGATTTTATTTGAATTATGGAAGGGAAAGAAAGGTTAAAAAACTGAGCAGGAAATACTCTGGGACCATTGATTGAAGATAAAAAAAAAAGCTTGTGGTGTCAGAAACAGTTATTGTTTAAGAGGTTTTATTCAGAAAAAAATTATGTTTTCCAGACTATTTACTTCAATATCTTGAGTGTCAGGTGCCAGAGATGAGTTTCCATTCGCGAGGTCTAACGTGTTCCCTCTCTCTCCCACCTGTAACATAATGTTTAATGCCACTGGTTTTACTCGTTTTCTTTTAAGGGTGAATTAATTTGCCCATTTGGACATTTTGTTCAGGAAAAGCTGAAGGTGTTTATTTGTTAGAAATGGAACTGAGTGCCAGCCAAGCAACGCACTCATTTTATGTTCCTAGACTGACTTCATACCATTGATGTGCAACATGTCGCTAATTCACATGGAAAATCAGCCCCATGCACTGTGTCTTAAAACACAATTGTAGGATGACAGGATGTTGCTTTTTAAATGTAAATACTGCATTTCTGCTACATAATACATCAAATGAAAATGTTTGGTTATTTTTACATTTCACATACTGGGATGACTTTACAATGAACAACTTCTTATTCACAAAAGTTATTTTCAAACATTCATCTATATATATATATATATATATATATATATATATATTACATAAACATTTTACTTAGAACAGTGCAATACATACCAAATAAGACAAAGTAAGTACAGTGAAATCCAAATGAATAGAAAAAATTGTTATAAATGTGTACTAAATATATATTGTCACTATCCTGTTAAAAAAATGTTTTTCCACTTGTGTGACACACATGTTGCTGGATTTAATTTCTTTAATGTGCTCAATAAAAAAAGTTCCAAATGTTTGTTTATGTGGTTTTAATGTAATTGTAATGACCAGCCAGAAAAATAAAATCTGATTCAAAATTAAAGCTTGTAATCTGGCATTGCAGTTTGAATGCATTTAATCATCCAGAGTGTGAATTAATGTTACACACACAAATGCACAAAGTGAGGAGGGGGGGGAAAAAAAACTAACACTGTTGTCCAAACAGTCCATGGGGGAGGGGTGGATTTAAATTCCAAAAGGGTCTTGCAGCTCGTTTCCTAGTTCCCCAGTCAGCAATGTGTTTGTGAAAAATCAGTCTTTTTGTCTTGCTGAAAAAAGGCTAAATCTACATTGGTGGCCCAGTCTAAGTTTGCTATTCTTTGCACTTTCAATTCAAGTGAATGAGGGAGAATGAAGTGGCCCGAGACCCTTTATTTGATCTACTCGATTGCATAAAGTGACGGAATTCTAATGTGGGCCTATTTGTTCAATAGGCTGTTGCTTTCTGTAGGGGAGGCAGATACAGCGCGTTATCTTTTATATTTATTTTAAAAATATATTTTCCACTTCTTTTTTTTTTTACAGCTATCTCTCTGTCTGTATTTATAAAACCTTTTGAATTAAGTTCCCGCAAATAGTGTGTGTGTGTGTGTGTGTGGGGGGGGGGTGATAAGGTCGAAACAGTCAGCTGCACTCATTACTGGCAGGAGGGGGGGGGCATCGACATGACACGTATTTAATTGCCGCCAGCCATATTAGAAGTCGAAAATATGTAACAATTCGGACACTGCGTGCAGCTTTTCTAAATGTTTATTGTCGGCCTTAATTGTGTTTCGCCAACAGCTTGATGAATGAGCCCAGTTGTCTGCGCTGTGGCCATGGCATCGCGGCTCCATGCATCCTAATCGACTGCACGATTCATTTCTCTGCCTACCGCTTCTCTGCAACTCCCACCCTGAAACCCTACAGGTCTGGATAGAAGACAAATTAAAGTAGGCCTATTATTAGTAGTATTATTAGTATTATTATTATATGAAACATTTAAGAGGGACATGAAAATAATGTATATCAATTGAATAATAACTGTATCATCTGATATTTTTAATAATAATAATAACAATAATAATAATAACAGTGACATCGTCTCGATTAAATCTTCAGAAACATTTTTGATTGTTTACTTCACTTTTAATGAGAAAATATTTCGATGACCAGGGTTGTTTTTTTTCCCAATTCATTGCAGACCGTTTGCACACTTTTTCGAAAGCACGCATGCTTGCAGAAAAGAAACAAACAAAAACAAAACAACAACAATAACAGCAACAGTAACAACACAAATGTTTAGAATGCATGCTTTAGCTAAATAAAAAAAAAAACAAAAAAAACAACGTACAAATTTACAGCAGCTGATACACATGGTCACCACAGCCTTTTAAATTAAATGCTTCACAGAACATTTTCTGGAAAATAGATATCTAAAAACAAAAAACTAAAAAGTGCATTTTACAACATTTCAGAATCAGTTATTTGCAATATTCACATCTTGCATTTTGAGGACGTCTCACAACACTTCTTTCCACTTCGAAAAAGATTCCATAACTCAGTTTGCTTTCTTTCTTCTTTTTTTTTTTTTTTTTTTACAGAGATGGCAAGAGCTAAATCCTTTTTTCCTATTTGGTATACCCTTACCCATCATTCCAGTATTTAAAGCAAACAAATAAACCCAGAGCCATTGCCTCGCAATTTCATTGACATTATAGTGGTCACACAGAAACGGTGCAAAAGTTTTGCTATTTGATGAAACTGAAAAACTGCCACGAGAATTGCAAAGCACTCAACATCAGAGTCGATGGTGCCAAAACAAACGCCCCTTCTGGATCCCCTCAGTGGCCCCACTTTCAACACTCACGTTTCACAATAAACTGAAAAATAGAACTATCAAATAATTTATATTTTCGAGAGCAATACTTCGCTGTGCGATTCTGTGCTGGACTTCTATGACACAATTTAAAGCGACACATTCAACACATACACAAATAATTCGATATGCAACTGCAACTCGCCTTGATAGTTCCCGACGACAGAAAATATAAACTTTGGGATTGGTAAAGGGGCCCTGGGAGCCGGCCAGCAGTTCGTTTACTGGGAAAGTTCAGCTGGTCAGTGCACAGCCACAGACTGCAGCGTGGAGGGGCTCGTCAGAGTCTCGCTCGGGGTCGCGGGGCTGCTTTGGCTCGTCGCTGTCTGTGGGGACGTCGGGCTCAGGGACTGTGGAGAGTTTGATAGAAACGCGGGGATGTGTGGAGGTAACGCCGAGAAACCGGACATGGAGGTCGGGGTGGGCTTGATCGGCACAGGAATAGCCGGTAAGGACTGTCCCCCGTGACACAGGGACTTGATGGGCACGCCATAGGCACTGTAGTCGCCGCCTGCCATGGAGATTGGGGCCGCCGTGTCAATCACGCTGGTGTTGTACATGTGGGGCCAGGCTGTCGTCAGCTGATTGTGGAGCGGGTACCCGGCAGACATGGACTGCATGGTGGAGAACGCCAGACTTCCCGGGACCTTGTACTCTCTGGCGATGATGTTCTCGATGGCAAACGGATGCTTAAAAGTGGACGTCTGAGACACTCCGAGGTTGTACGTTGACATTTGGGGAAGGTGCGTGCCAGTGGCTGCCAGGGCGCTCAGTCTCAGTTTGGCTTGCTGCTGGAGGTAATGGGCAGCATCCGACTGCTTACTTGGAGCCAAGTGATCAGATGTAGTCAACACTTTGAACCGTTTGCGGCGTCTCAAGAAACTTCCATTCTCAAACATGTCCCCGCAGCTGGGGTGCAGAGCCCAGAAACTGCCCTTACCTGGCTGATCTGGGCGCCGGGGGATTTTAATGAAACAGTCGTTGAAAGACAGGTTGTGTCGCAGAGAGTTTTGCCACCGCTGAGTGTTTTCCCTATAGTAAGGGAATCGATCCATGATGAACTTGTAAATTTCACTGAGCGGCAGCATCTTCTCCGGGCAGCTCTGGATCGCCATGGCGGTGAGGGAGATGTAGGAGTAAGGTGGCTTCTGGTCGCTGTACGTGTTTCTCCCCGGACGAGGCATCCTCGATATCGTTCAGAAAAGCAATAAAAAAGTAGTCTCCCTTAATTCCTTGGCGACAGCTTGCCGCTCTTCGTGAAAACAACTGCTGAGGAAAGTTTCAAAACAGGCAAAGCTGGAGTTGCGTTGTGCGTAAAACAGCCAGGTTGCGCGCCTCTGCAGTGTGCAGGCGGGCGGACGGGGCACATTTATGAAGTGAGGGCTGCTGTAAGTCTTTCTTGCAAAGTAAGTCAGCTTGTCCCGCTAGCGGAGCTGAATGGACTTCATTTGGCGTCCTTGATAAGACGAGCTAAGTGGATGCCTCCATAGCCTTCCTCTAACCATCTGATAGTTTTATGTAGTGACATGAGCAGAAAAGACCCCTGTAGAGGCGCTCCATTAATGTGCCACCTCTTTGCTATCACATGACAATTGCCATGGGAGGAGGGGGCTGGGAGGAAGGCATAATCTGGTTTCATTTACACCTATTTACATGGACA
Source organism: Coreoperca whiteheadi (assembly GCA_011952105.1). Classification (NCBI taxonomy): domain Eukaryota; kingdom Metazoa; phylum Chordata; class Actinopteri; order Centrarchiformes; family Sinipercidae; genus Coreoperca; species Coreoperca whiteheadi. The sequence continues at coordinate 13,978,444 of CM022474.1, read as the reverse complement.
CCTTGGGCCAATGGAAATCATTTCCATTTGAAGACAGAAAAAGGGGTGAAAAGGCTCGGCAACCGGAATTGAACTGCGATGGCACTCAGTGTGTTAAGGTATGCGCTAATACTTCTTCAGCGGACTTTACAATTCGTTACAATTCACAAGTAGCCTACATGTGGAATGCCAATGGACATGAAAATGATTCGGCATCTCGTAATTTACTCTGTCACAAAATTGGCTTTTAACGACCTGTGCTGCTGTTAAGTCAGATGTGTGTTGTTTATCATCTATTTATGGATTCATAAAAAAAATGTGCGACGAGTATGGCTGTCAAAAAGGTTTTTCCATACAGTGTCTCATGCAAGCTGCAAACCTTTTTCATGATGTGGATTAGAAAGAAAACATCAGCTGATTTAACAGATAAATGTTGCGAAAATGCATTTGTACATCCCCCCCCCCCGCGACCCTAATTACAGTCTAATATTGTTTACGAAATGCTATACATACATAATAATTTGCCAAGAGCAAGTTTGTTGATGAGCCGACTATTAGTTTTTCTCAGCTAATTTAGCCCAGAGCGGAGCAAAGGAAGTAGACGATATGAAAACATCAACACAATGCAAACAACGCTGTGCAAACTGAAACTTCATGAGGCAATCAGATCTATTGTGTTTAAGTAAAGAAGATTCAAAAGTAGGCTACTTCAGAAATGCAAATAAACCCTTGAGTATGGTGTGGTGAAAACTGTATAAAATATCCATAAGTCAATTATATGAATGTGAAACCCAAATGGGAAGCCTATTTTGAGCTATTGCTATTCAAGCTTTTGGCCAGGGCCACCTTTCCGCTTGGAGGATTCGCAATGCCAGGGACCACACACACTCACACGCAGATTTGCTCATAATTTATGCTAATTTCCCACCCATAAATCCACAATGCACCCCATCACCAGTCTGACGGATTACGAAAAGAATCGCATTGCGGGGGGACACCGAGCTATTCTCACCCAGAAACCCGGAGCAGGCTGAAGGAGAGCGTCCTCCCTGCTGTATAAGCACTGTTTAACAATCTAAAACCCTGATTCAACACAAACAAAGAGGGGGGAAAGGCTGTTCCATAGACATTATTTAATTATAGTAAATGTGCTATATGCCATCATTTTATATAGGCCTACTATTCTATAAAAAAAATAGGAAATATTTTTTAGTGTCTAGTCTAAAACTTCCAGCGTGCGGTTTCCCTATTTTTTTTTTTTCTTCTTCTGAGTGTCTTTTAAAACTTGTAATTTGCAATTAATGTTCATGTGAAAAGGTTTTGTCCAAAAGGAAGTGGCCCAGTCGACCCAAACGCCGCGGATAATGACAACACACTGCCAAGTACCAAACATCTTCTGACATCCAGCCTATTCATTCATTCATTCATTCATTCATCATTCATTCATTCATTCAGTCATTAAAAAAAAAACCTTATATCATTGGGTCTCAATCTGATTAACATGTCTGTGTACAAAGCAGTCAGGTTTGTAGTTGACAGACTTTGTTACGTGCAATAGTTGTGATTGTGAAATGTGACTAATATGAGCTATTCAAATCGCACCTCGAATACTAGGGCATGCAAATCATTTGGGTGTCACCCAGACTTTTTACGCATGATTCTTCATTTTACATGTTCCTCTTGAAATGGCCAATGCTTGTCGGTTTCATTTGTTCCTGTTTGCACTGCGAACTTGCTGCCATGCTTGCAAGTTAACCTGCAACACTCGCATTAACCAGCCGAGCCGCAGAGGAGCAGTAAGAGCCCCCCCCTCACACACAGACGGTGTGGCTTTTTGAGCTTCAGGGTTATGGGATATTGGTAGGCCTTTTGTCCCTGTCGAATGCACACACTGAAAATACCACCATGACTCTGAATCTGAATAGGGTTTTTAGCTGCTCCCAAACTCCTGAGTTCAAGCAGCAGTAGATCAAGTCTGCACTATGTTTGGTCATTTGTAGAAACCCGAACAAAGGTTGGGATAAGCCAAATTGCATTGCACTTGTGAACCGTGCCTCAGCCTGAAGTATCCTTTATAGCATGAGGGGACCAAGAACAATTTTGTGTGAGCTTTAAAAAAGAAAGAGGAGCGAAAACAAAGGGCACTTTCTGAAACATCTTAAAGTAGAGTAGTGAGGCGTGACATTCCCAGGGTGACGAGACACAATAGCTGAGGTCATGGGGATGAAAAAGAGAATCAAACAGCCACTTTCACACGTCTGCCCTCCTCTGCTGCACCCCCGAACACAATAGGAAACAAATGTTGTTAAAAGAGGATCGATGCCATTCATCCTAAAGCAGCGAATGATAGTCAAACAATATTGTCACATTGAATCGAGTTGAGATATGCTGCCACCCAGACCTACTGAGAGGGGGGGAAAAAAATCTGCCTTTCAGGGAACGATTAAGAGAAACTTCAAGCTGAGGGCGATGCTTATGAAAACATGTATTCAAGGGGTGGGATCAAGTTTGGAAATTAAGATTAATTAATAAAAAAATAACACAAATTTGAAGTGGATTAAGATTTAATATTTGTGAAATGTAGGTCTATGCATTTTTTTGGGGGGGGGACGCTAAAAGCAATGTGGGCTTTTACTTTTTTTTTTGCTGTGATTTGAAATTGTCCATCACAGTTTTGAAACTTTACCTTTCCAGGTTCCACGGCGCACGCAGGTTGCTAAGGTTCACGAGCTCTGACTGCGGGCGGTGCCGCCTATGTTTAGGCTACTCATACACCTATAGATAGACCAATCACTGCTTGGGGTGAACAAATTCGCATTTCTAAGACAAACATTTATAATTCCAGGGAATTATGAGTGTAAATTAGCGCCATTTAATTTGTTTCAATTTCTGAAACGCCACGCAGATTATCATGCCCTGTAGATTTAAAGGGGATTTGTTAACTGCCTGGCCTCTGATATTAAGCCCACGTTCAGTGAAAGCTGGTACAGTTTGTTGCAGACTGTGACTTTCCAACCCGACCAATAGGCCTGTGCTACTAATTGAGTCCGTGGTGATTTCAGCCCCCAGAGATGTTTTACGGTGCAATTAAGGACGCGCTGATGATAAGGTATGAATATTCAGCAGAATGACAATTAATTAGCAGACAGAGGGCTCTCAGCACAACCTCCTCAGTGGCAAATGTAACCAATATGACGGGATACTCACACTACTTAAAGGCCATCTGCACGTGCTTCCCCAGTGAATATAAATTTTTGACGAGAAAAAGAAATCGGAATAAAATCTCTCGGTTCGAAAATATAAACGGCGATAGGCTGCATCATAATATGGTGCCTGTATTTTCTGTTTATTCTATCACACAGCGGGATTATAGTCCACGCAGCAGCCCGCACCATAAATTGTCTCTGGGTGACATCAGAGGGAGTACCTGGAAGAAGACCTCAGGGCATTTACGACATATGCTCGGATTATGCTTAATGGTCTAATTACATAAATTAGGCATTCATTATACGGCACATCATCTGTAACAGATATCTCAATTGTACATAAACGGGAACTTCTAATTCAATTTGTCTGTGAATAGTTTCATCTAATTAAACACTGAAAGACCTGAAATAAGAAAGAAAAAAATTCACCAGTATAGGCCCGATTTGTTTTCTTATTTAAATTTTAGAAATGTAATTTGTTTTATTGTTTTTTTGGACTTTCAGCAGCATTAACAATTAGAGGCAGTAGTTTCACTCTGTGGCCATCAGATGGGGACAGGTCTTTCTTGGCAATTCTGTTATGGTTGATTATCTTATATAATTTTCATCTATCTATCTATCTATCTATCTATCTATCTATCTATCTATCTATCTATCTATCTATCTATCTATCTATCTATGATTTTATGATTACAATTGGTAGTTAATGAGTCACTGTTATTGTTAATATGAACATTTTGGAAAATATAAAAAACATCAACACATCTGTACATCTATCTATTACTATGAAATTGTGTCTGCAGGCGCATGCAAGTGTGTGCATGTGAAGTGTGTGTGTTTGTGTGTGTAGGAGGGGTGTCCCAGTTCATTGACTCCATATGGTGAGAAACAGCAGGACTGATGAGTGTACTACCTGAGGTCCATGTTTGTGCTGTCGACTGTAACCAAAACAGAGGCCCATGACCCACTGCATAATTCATTACAGACAAGACAGTGCCGCTCACACTCTCATTTCATCATTTAGGTTTTGGTGACAAATGACTCACTGACAACAAATCATCCTATTAAACTGCACATGATACTTAGCCAGCTGACAGATATAAAGAGGAAGGAGCAAAGAGCAAGAAGAAAGTTGCTGCAAAGATGGTAAGACAGAAAAGATGGAAAAGGGCGAAAAGATGAGCGGAGAAAGAAGAATAACAATATGACAGAGTCCATTTCAATATTGAGAAGAAAATGCAGAAGCCCTCACTACTACACTATGTATTACAGTATAATGAACTAGTTTCGTATGAGAAATAATCAGGGAAATTCTCAGTAACTGTATATATTGTTGAAAATGAGAGAATAATGCAATATTAAACAATGTGAGATCATAATATATTAACAACAAACTCAACAGAAGAGTGAACTTTCACCATCAAGCAGAAAGATTAAAGGGCTATTATGCAAAAAGAAAAAGGAGCTTGAATTAACATAGTGCAATCACATACAAAGAGTTACCTTTCACAGAGGATAAAAATGAGGTGGAAGGCTTTGAGATGGATAACCACGAATCTGTGCAGCGGCACAATGAGGAAAGGATCACAGGATGAAGTAATATCATTGGAGGGGCACCAAGTTCAGAGAGGGAGGCTTTTAAAGCCCCCACTCCCCTGGACTGTGTTGTGTCATTAAACGCTGATGTAGAACACACCCAGATGGCAGGTGACCTATTAACTGAAGAGTATAAATGGATCAATATATTGGGTCACTTTACGAGAAATTACGACCTCTTGAGATTGATGCTGTAGGTTTAACCTTAAACCCTTCACATTTCATTTTGTGTTTACTTTTCTATTATCTTTTAATTGTGGCGAAATGCTTATTAATAAAGGTAGAAAACAGTTATTATCCGTTTAACTTTGATTGTTTGCCTCAAATGAATTACAAGTTTGTAAGGTGTGGGATAGCGAAGGATAAAAAGCTTTGAACTCCGGGACCAATTCAGAGAAAGTTGACATTGTTGTTTGTTAGACATGTCCTCGGCAACACCACCAACACGTCTCTCCTTTGGGGGTTAGTATGTAAGACGTCTAACTGAGGCAAATCCTTTTTTTATTGTGAGCCTGTGTGGTTGGAAGGCACGGCCCTTTGTGTGGCTCATGTTCATCCAGACCTTGGTAGTGATCAGAACACACTTAACCAACTGGGACCAAATGAAGGGCATTTTGTTCCGTCTTTCATCTTATACATCAGGGAAATGCCATGGTCTCCAAGGATGGCTAACAGAGCCAAAGACCAGAACAACACAATACACAATAACAATACAGGAGTGTTTACAACACACATAAACATAAACACATGGCTGATGCTGGGGACACCCACAGGGAAGGTAACGGGATGAAAAGATATCAGAGAAAATGTTAACATAAAAGTTTGGAAACATAATCCATGCATGGACATCCAGCTGTCAACGCGAAAGAGAGACAAATTAGAACACCTAAATTAGATTTTGCTCCTTGAGACCTAAATCTGCATGGTGGCTCTTATTTTAGAGACAAGGGCCGGTACTTTGTTTTAATGTCACTTAGTATTTGTATTTTACAAGACAGGGCTGCAGCCACCAAGGCAGTGTTCAGTCCTTTGCTCATGGGTGACTAACACAATGACCAATCACCAAGTACCACTTCTACTGATATATTTTAATTGGTGTGTGATATATGCTGCTGTAAGACTCAAATTTGCATTGCTAAGCATAAACAAGCCTCACAGTAAATCACCAAGAGCTTTAAAGAGAAACGCAAACAAGCAATGTGGCATGGTACGCTTTGCACTGCTCCTTTATGGTTGACCAGCTCAATGTGCCTCCTGCTGAAAGGTAATGTGCATGACACATTTCCAGGCACTAATTCATTTGTTTAGTAATAGGGGAGCTAACCTGTGCTGAAAACATGGGTGCAGTGAGGAAAACATAAAGGTCCTGTTAATCCACGGCTAATCAAAAGGGCACAGGAAACAACCCCGCAGAAGGATTTTGTCGTATTAATTAAGGCGAGACTTGAATATTTGTGCATCTATAAAAGCATGCTCATATGGCAGGGCACAGTGCCGACTCGGCATGATTATTCCTCCAGACTGCTTTGACGCTGTCAGTGTGAGGATGCAACCCCTAGCTGGCGGCCAAGGACCTTGGAAAGCATGGCTAATATCTAGAGAAAAATATATATTTATGTGTCTGAAATCCTGTTGATTAAGGGTTCTTGAAGCAGAATTGTAGCTGATATACGAGAAGCTTTATTTTTGAAGGATAGTAGTAATAGAACTGATGAACTGTGATGTTGCTTACTAGACCCTTAAGGGTCTATACTTGAAAATAATGTTGTTGACTCTGACCTGTTCATGAGCAAGTACTCCAGATGTAACAAAGCATTTGAAATATAGATGGGAAATACACACAGACTGCACCCACACAGGAGAATGCAATTATGCTTCTATCAAACACATTTAATCTAGAGTTGAGGTTTACACTATTACAATGCACTGATGGAAAAGCACAGGAAGAATCCTGTGAAATGTCAAGTACCGCTGCATGCCAGAAAAAATCTTTGCCGGTCCCAGCTTCTGTAGGCAGAGACAGAGTATTAACAGCCTTATCAGCTGGGGAAATGTTCACCTCCCCTGCCTAAACCAAAGCTATTACAATCCCAAATAATTAACTTTCAGCAGAATAGCCAGTTGTCGTGACAACTAAAACGAGAAGATCTGCATGTAGAACAATTTTGATCAAAAGAGGCTCTATTTCACAACGAAGAGAAAAGGCTGTTGCAGAGTTCTGTTTCTCACCACATCTCTAAGGCTTTACATAGACTCAACTGGGTTCAGACACCAGCTGATAATGACACAGTACACTTTTACACAGTGTCATCATGTTTTGATCTCAAAAAGCCCTCAACAAAAAATTCAGAGCTTTGGTGGAAATGTGTCCACTTTCTCTACGAAATTGTGTTATTTTTATATAGCTGACAGATACTGTAAATCTCCAATGTTTCTATTGGAAAATAATGATGCACATATCACAGTCCTGTGGCAACCTCTCTCCACTCAAAACACAAACTTTCTTTTCAAACAAAATAAATTCCATCACAATTTTCTGTATATTGATCTTAATAAATACATCATAGTGCCAATTAGTAAGCTGGTTGCTCACATGTAAAGGAGCAGAAGTATGCAGGGTTTTAAACAACCTTCATCACTTATAATGGCTTGTTCATGAAACAATTAAAAAAAACAAGTGAGACAACAGGTGGGAGATAAGTGTCATTCACAAAATACTTTAAACAATCCAAAATTTACAAACCAAAAAACCAAGAGGAAACTCTTAATTTTACAACTGGTTATTCAAAATGTCTTCATTGAGTCATTTGCGGTGTTGTGTTTTTTGGTGTACAAAGTTTTCTGTAAGTTGTAAGTCATGTAGTCTTGTCCTAACACAGTCTTGGAATATTTAAGCAAACTGCTTAATGTTGAAAGTTGTTAACAGCCGTGAGATTGTCTTTTTTTTAAGTTAGTGTTTTCTTGGTTTCAATGAAAGTGCTGAAAGTCAGCTCCAGTTCTGAACTGCCGCCAAATCCCCACTGTTATTCAATCATTACTCTGTTTATGTCCTCATCTCACTGACAGACTTCAACAGGCGTTAAACCAACTCAGGTAATATGGCCTAATAAATCGGGACCAGTAAAAAGCATTTAATCGTGAGTGTCAACATGATTAATTGTGCACTAAAAATCCACGTGAGACCTCCCAGTCATGGGGCCAGTGAAAAGGCATTTTGCATTTCAGCATAACTGGCACCAGGACAAGCAGTTATGTGAGTCTGTTCATGGAATGGTGTGAATATCAAATTAATAATTAGTCATGTAATTTCTCCTCAGGAATTACTACGCCTCAAACTGGTTGGTGAATTTAATTATTAGCAGCCTTTTTGTTTCCATGTCCCTCTCATTACTGTCAGGATTGATGTAACATAAACTTCATTAAAAATTAAAGCAAGAGTCTTAATTATGAGGCTACACTGACTGAAGTTAGAATTAGCCAACTCAGTGATGTGCAAATGAGAGCATTATTTAAGAAACATGCTGGAAGTAGTTATGCTAATTTCAAGAGTTCACAGTAGCAGACCTTAACACTTGCAGTTGCATATTCATTAAACACACTATGCAAATTTAATGTAGCAGTCTTAGTAATGCCTTGTTAATTTATTCAGATTTATTGAGTACGACTTGTAAAAAGTACCAATTTAATTACCCTATCTCCTTGGAAGGTAAGGGATATGGCCAAGGTTTTAAACTGTGTAAATCAGGATTAGTGTGGTTTGATGGAGAAAAAGGGAATGAAAGGACATTGCTGTTAATGGCCATGCTTGAAAGACATATTGATTTACTTAAGACATGATCCAAGTAAGAATCTCTAAAGCACACTCAACCAACCAAAAAAAGTAAAGATGGGCAGCATATGCAACCCGGTATCACCGTGTAATACACAGTTCATCATGCACAGTCTTCATGTCATGTAATGTAGCATGAGCTCACTGTCTACTGACAGTGAGTTTGTTGTTTTTTTGTAGAATATGAAGTGACTTTAGAAACTTCACACTTACACGTTTCCAGTGACGCACTTGTGAGGGTTTTGTACAGTATACCTATACCTGTACAACATCACTTTAAAAGCGTGAATTTAGAGGCAGTGAATGAAGAACTACTCACATCCTTAAGAAAAAGTAGTAATACCACATTCCAGAAATACTCTCTTGCAAGTGAAAGTCCTGCATTCAAAATTTAATTTGAGGAAAAGTACAGCTCATTAAAATGAACTTCAAGTATCAAAAGTAAAATCACTTACAATGCAAAATGGACCAATCCAGAGTGTTCTATAAATATATCTATTGGATTGTTATTATTAATGCACTAATGTTTCAGCAGCATTTTAATGTTGTAGTTGGCCCAGGTGGAGCTAAATTAAGCTATGTGTTTGTTGTTGGGTAATTTAACATAAAAGGCATCATATTTTATTTGCTGATCATATGTCTTATACCTAAATTCTGAACCTGCAAAGTAACTGGTAACTAAAGCAATGAAATAAATGTATTCCAGTACCATTACATACCATTATTAAACCATTATAAGTATAAAGTGAGTACAAATAACTCAAAAGTGTATTTAAGTACAGTACTTGAGTACATGTACATAGTTACTTTTTATCACTGCAATGAGGACATGTATATGAAGGTCTTATGAAGAGGCAAATTAAATGACTCCCAGTTTTAAAGCCAACACCTAGTGTTACCTCACTTTTCCATAACACAGTGATATACACAGTGTTTTTCCCAGAGGTTGAAATACCGTACAACTGTCATAATTTAGGTGGTACCTCAATTTTACCAAACAAATTGCACCAGCACTTCTCCAGAGAGTTACTATTTAGTATCTCACTCAACCAAAATTATTACATTAGTAGCTATTGAGCAAAAATTATTTTACACATTTTTTTTCTACCAAAAATCACCCTCTTGTAATAGTTGGATGTAATTAAGGAAATCTTCTGGCATTTCACAACCCGAGTCTTAGTGTCTTCATTTCTGTACATATTAATAAAATATAAGTTTGGATGTTTAGATAAGTAAACATCCAAACTTAGTATTGTTGTAGAGGACACATGTACGCCACTGGAAACAGCTGTACCATGGAGCCCAATGAAGGCAAGAAAACACACACACCTTTAAACTGTTTTAACAAACAACAACAGAAAACTTTCTGTGATTCTAGTTCTCTACAATTTTATTTGATTTCTGAGTCACACTGCCAGGTCACGTCCCATGTCTCAATGTAAACAAAACATTGATGCACATCAAGTCAATCTACCAGGTCAAACACAGAAGTACTGTATCTCTGCAATGCAAAATACAGATTTTTTTTCTTCTTAACTTTCTCAACTTAAATTTCAGTTTATGAACAACTCAAGGGGGGACCAAGTTCTGCAAGTCACAAGCAAGTCTCAAGTCTCAGTGCTCAAGTCCCAAGTCAAATCCCAAGAAACACTGGGTCCTCATGTTCTTCTTCACCAAAGTAAATGCCATATCAAAATGAAAACATTAACACAGTCATGTCAAATTAATGTAAATCATGAATGTGAGGACGCTGGTGGACTGTATAAACAATAACAAAGTTGAGCAAGAAGTGCAGAAGAGGATGAATCAGGGATTTCTAGGAGCTTCATGAGCCCAGTAGCTTTCCATTCTCGTATGTCCACAACTCTGGCTACCAAGGCATCATTTGAGCTGGAAAAGGAAAACTGCAGATCAACAATGAAGACCAAAGAATAATCAAAGAATCTGCAACATCTCAACAATAGTGTGGTTTTGTGAGGATATCGTTACAGATTTGTATAATTATTTTGTCTGTATATCTTCATAAGAGTAAACAGATGCACTTCTCCAGCACTGACCTTCAGCTGGGTACTCTGCCTTAGAAAACAAAAAACAGAGTCAAGAAAATAGGTGGCACTCCAGCTTAAAAGATCACACACGAGGTGATTCTTTTTCTGTTTTTTACCGCTGGAGCATGAACTTTTCCATTACTCCGTTTTTGGGAAACATAGACATTCCATTTTATTTTGTGTGTAAGAAGTGTAGTATAGAGCTCTAACAGTGAAATCAAAGGGATTGTAAACACACCAAAATGTCCATTAAGTGGCTGGTGAATTGAAAACAATGGAGTAATTTCAATTAATATGTTTAATACTTCCAAATAAGGTGTTTGGATAAAATGGAAAAACTGGATTTTTTTTACAACCTATTTTATCATCTGACTACTCATGTTGCTAATTGACTCTGGTGATGCTGCCATGTGTCCAGATCGCAGCAACTGTGATTATAAAAAGACAAGAGGAAAGATGACAAAACTACCAAAAAATAAGTTGCAGGTTGTATTAAAAGTGTCATTTTCATTTCAGTCCCTGCATTTAAAGTTCAAATCTTCCTAATTTGCAATCTATAACTGTTGTGTCAGAGCACGTAAAATGCTGGTTCAATAAAACGTGACTATTACAAACAACACAGCAATAAACATTTGCATCTGAGAGCATGTTTACTGCGTTGGACCAAATCCAAATATAAAGAAATACTGCACAAAGAGAGGGGTGTTAATTAATATGCACTTTTAATTCAATATATAAACCCCTGAAGAAGAATATAAACATGTCTGCACACATCTGGGCACGGCCCATTTACTATAATAAACCTCAATTTTACAGTCACTGTGAAGCAGGTTTTGATCTGTATTATAACAACTCCAGTATCGGAGACTTCAAAAAAAGGAAGGAAATGAAAGCTAGTACACTGTGCAACCAAATAATCTTGTTAGTTTCAAGTGGTATGGTCAGTTGCCAGTGACTTGACGTTAGTCCTCGGGGACAGAGTTGAAAGGCTGCACTGGAGAAAAACATCCTTGGGGTGTACAGAGGAAGAAGCCCAATAATTGTGGTGGTAAAAACAACCTGCAGACGAGCACTGAGGGCCACACAGCTCCGGCAGTAGCAGAGCAGAGCTCACTGACTACATACACCACTCCAGGAGATAATTACACTGGCTGGGTGTCTATTGCTCATGTCTGTTCATCACTCCCTGGTGGTCCCTTGGGGTGTGTATGAGGGGCTGTGTGTGTGTGTGTGTGTGTGTGTGTGTGTGTGTGTGTGTGTGTGTGTGTGCGTGCGTGTGTGTGTGTGTGTGTGTACTGGGGAACCCTACAAGCCGACAGGCCAACAGTGAAATCACCTCTTTCTGCTTTGCTGAACAAAAATTAATCGTGTGACGCAGCCATCCAAACAAAAATAAAATAAAGACACAAAACCTGTTAAAACACACTCTTTGCAATTGAGCTGCTTGGGGTTATATTTATTTTGAACTAAGGGAAAAGGCCTAACTTGTTTTTTTTATTACAGCCTCCATAAATAAAAATGGCACTCACTGGAAGCAAATGTAAGCGCCTCAAAAGATTGCACACAGTATAAACTACTGATGTGTGTAGGCGTTAGCGTTGTACCACAAACACCTCTGAGTTTATTACATAAATATTGCATTACTCAATTATTTATGTGTTATTAATTAAAAAACATTTTACTTGAAAAGGAAAATATTTGTAAGTAGAATCACAGGACTTTTGTTTAACATGTTGAAGCATGCTTTAGCAGCATAAACATAGATATTATCATTCTGCCTGCTTGGGGTCAAAAATGACCCCAAATAAAGTTTGAAATCTAATAAAACTGAATACATGTTGTTGCCTTTTCAATGCAGCATTTACAGATTTACATACTGTAAACACAAGTAACAATTATAGCTGCTGTAGGGTAATTTTAGGAAGAAGAAGAAGAACAAGAAGAAGAAGGAGGAAGAGGGAAAAAGAAGACAAATGAAGTCCATCAGCAGAACATCCCGGAAAAAAGTTATCGAACCATGATCTAAACCACACGGCACAATGCCTGGCTAGACATAAGATTGTTTCAGCATCATCCAGGGACTGAACTTGCAACCTTAGACACCAAGGGCACATCATAATCTTGCTGAGCTACCTGGTAATCTGAAACACGTGAACTATTCTGCTCACCTGGGTCTACATTTTGGTGAAAGTTACAAAGTGGCAGCACATAGGGCTGATTTGTTATGAATTTTCAAAGTTTTAGAAGTTTAGAAGTTGCTGTAGCGCCACCATCAGGACTATTGGCCCACAATGCCTGTTGAGTATGCTTGGCATAGGACTGGACCTTTGTGATACATTTTGTTTATTTTCATGCATGGGAAGGCAGATTTCTAGGAATAATAATAATACTAATAATAACATTGTCAATTCCAAGAGGGTCTGGCAGCCTAGCTGCCCGGCCCCTAATTAAGTGTTGGAGAAAACAAAACTACTAGTATGCATGGGGTTTCTCTTAGATGTTGTATTAGCTGTAATACATGTAATACTTGATATCATATTTTTCCACTCGTCTAGGAAATATGGCCTATGTCGCTGAGTTTTTCAGATGACTGATTTGTGAGTGGAAACACTGGGTACACGCTAAAATAATTTGAAAAACTCTCTCATTACTGCATTTATTAGACCAAATATATACATTTAGATGTGGCATTATCATTTGAAATTTATGGAAATCTAACCTCCTAACAAAGGCATTGTAGACAATACACACGCAGACTATGTTCAGGTGTAGCTAGGCATAAAATATTAGTCACTTTTCATTATCTCTGTATACTTTGGTTTTAGGAGACAGGGTTGTGAGTTTTCTGGTACAGTGGCTGTAAACATTGATATTATTAAGTCTTTTGCTGCTATTTTTCCACATTATTATGACACTCATCGTGCTGATGTCAAAATTAAAATGCTGATTGTATTCATCCCTACTGAACCTCCAACTAGCAGATGACTTAATACACACCCTTTATCATCTTGAGGGCAATCATTTCCATTTTCTCACTAAGAGTGACAGATGTGAACCATCCCATTGACCATAATTAATCTGTGTTTAAAATGAACAGACCACATAGTAGTGGAGGCATAGCCCAGGGTCTGAGGGCCCGTGTCACAGTGCTATCTGTCTGGCCCTATGCATCTCAGTGTAATTATCCCATTGCCATGAATAATGGGACAAGGGGGATCAGAGTGATGCTTTGATAGAGATGAGATTAGTTTAATCAAGTTCATTGCTTGGGCTAGGCCACCGAATCTCATCATCCTTCCTCTCAAATCATCAGACCCTCACCCCACCCGCCAAAACTCCCTTTACGCCTGCCACATTAGCCAGAAAAATTTATGACATCGTTAGTTTTAAGTGCTACCACTGTTAGGACAATGCATACTTAAAGTAGAACCCTTTGTGACAAAAAGATTCATATTAAACGGGGCAAAAGCAGGAGTCCTGAATCTGTGGGCAGACTGATATCGTATGGTCTGAAGGAACTTGTACATATCAGATTACTTATATTATAGTTGTGCTGGGAGGAGTAAAATTGTTCAGTAAAATACTAAATTGACATTAAAGTCAGACATATGGCATATCTCAGGTAGCTCACACATTCAACTATAACCTTAATCAAATAACTGAACAATTTAGCTTCACATTTAGATTCATTATAAAGAAAAACTGTTGGTTTTCAATAGTTTAGGCACCTCTCATTAGAAAGTCAAACATGGGATTTATCATTGTAATGCATTGCACCCCTGAGGCAGACATTCATGTAAAACACAAAGAATGACGCAGGGCACTGTGGGTATTTACAGACAACAAATTATGTTTGTCAAAACTGACAAACCCAGTGTGAGACAAAGCGGTGGACTCCTAGCGATCTTAGCTTTGAGAAATCCATAAGCACATGTTCTCTGCAGCACACCATCACTCTCTGCAGCCGGCCTGACGTCAGAGGACAGGGCTTAAAATGTCCACAGAGGACAACAACTTTGCAAACAAAGCCCAAAGTCCAGCCTCTCGGAAGTCCCGACTTTGACTTTCTCCCAGCTTCGTGTCAACACCTCTCTCTGCACCCCCCTCCACAAAAAATATGACTATTACAGCACAATTTGGGCGTCATTTATCAAAAAAGACATAGGATTAATTAAGCCTGAGGACTGAATTAGCCTCCCTCTTCACTCATCAAGGTGTACCCTTGGCCTGGGGTTGGAGATGGGGGTGGGGGCTCCACGCTGGTGGTGAGGGGGTGGGGGCAGGGATTTCGTATCACTAGCATGTGTTTAGTGCACTGAACATTCATGCTGGGACAAAAAAATGAAAATCCGTTTATCCCCAATTTACATATGATATATGACAATAAAAAATTCCAGAGGGGAATACGACCACACTGCTGTTCATTACTTATTAGCTTTATGGCAATATGTTTACCAGGCTGAAAAGCCTTGTAGGAAAAAAGTTGGCAAAAGATTGAATGACAAAACTTCTGTCCCCGCAGGTACTTTTTCATACAAAACATAAACATCCATCTGCATATTGGCTGGTGAGACAAATGAGTATCACACCAGATACATCACAATGACATTAAGCCTTTCAATGTTTTTTTTTAGTGGAATGATTTTACATCCAACACAAGGACAAGCACAGCAGACAGAGGTGGACTCTTCTCTTTGTATTGAAATATGATGCAGGTGTGTTTTATGTGCCGTGGTGGCCTGTAATAAGTAAAGATTCCCTCCCCTATGTACAGAGATATGACACACATACGTTCATACCATGCACTGAGTTCATTAGTCCATAGCATCCTGTCCCTCACTGGAGAGGGTCATGCTTTTGATGAATGGACTGTGTAGCTTATAGCTTCAGGCTAGGATTCAGCACCTCAAGAGGCAGAGAGGACCCAACTCTGTTTAGAGCGAAGAAAGAGAAGGAAGATAGGAGGAAATGAGGGAGAGACAGAGAGAAAGAGAGAGATGAATTTGGATTACCCAGGAGTTCTGTCTCCCTCGAGTCCTGCATCTGAGAGACATTAGGAATCTAATGTGCTATTATTCTCCATCACCCCCCTAAGCCTAAAACATCTGTCCTTGGGGTGTCTCCAGTAATAGACAAGGGCTTTCGGACCCTTCGCTAAGACGCTAAGACAAGACAGCAGCTTCTACAAGGGCCCTTGATGTCCTGCCGACTTAATCTGCAAGTACTTTCGCAAAATTGACATTGCCTAGAGAGTAAAGCAATCAGCAGACACAGTGTTACAGGGCATTTATATTTCAGCGGAGCTTCCAGAGACAGTGATAACTGACCTTTAGGAGGCCTGGCAAAGAATTACATTTCCTTTGACTGGGTTTTCTAACTTTAAAAAGATTTGTTGTCATTGAGTTTCTCCAAGGTTAGCAGTAGGTGGGTGAGTCATGTCAGAACGTGTGCGGGTGTGTTATATCAAGATATGTTGTATTTAGTGTGCATATCAACAATATTAGTAACAAAATCCTGTCTTTTTCTTTATTCATAGGAGCTGGAGGGTAATATAATATTACAGTATTTTGATGGTTGTATTTGCATCACAGAAAAGGGTGCAAAGTCATCTGGATAAATCTCAAATGATACTCAACTCTTTTCTCTCACAATTGTAATGTTATATCAACACCCCGATCACTAATGGATTAAAACAGTTGATAATTTACTGTGATTGATCAAAGTCTATTATTACAGTGTTTTAATAAGGAAAAACATGAGAGATTAGCTAAATACTACTCTTACTGCCCATATCCCTTCCTCACACTTCACTTTCTTTTACCTGTTTTATGTTCCAGTGTAAATCAAAATATTTACAGAAATTCTACATCCCTTTCTTAGATTGTGTGCTTAAAGGATAAGTCTTGTGATATTTTCTTATTGTCTTATCATCAAATCCTGATATACCTTGATTCTAAAAACACATCAGTGAAAGTCATTGTTGCAATTGCAAAAATGTTCCTTTATTACGATTAGCATGGGAACTGTAGTTTATTTTGAGTCAGTCCCACATACGGCATCCTGGTGGCTCACTTGCACAACCAATCTGCAGCTGAAAATAGTCCCCAACACAAACCCTATTGAGAGAGATGAACTAACACATTGTTTTGGTTTTGGTCTTTTCATGAATTTGTTGACAATAACAATAATATAGAACATTGCCAACCTAATCGCCAAAATTTAGAGACCATGATGATTAGCAAGGTGATCTAGACAAAGCATTTCCCACTAAAACGTAAAGGGTAAAATGCTCTGTTTTCACTGAAAATTGATCTTTTGGATATTGGTATTTATCATCTGATAATTTTGCAAGACATTTAAATGTGAAGGTTTTGTTAAGTGGCATTTCATATTAAAACAGCCTGTAATGATGTAATGAACGTTACACATCACAGCACAGAGTTAATTTCTGTCTAATCTAAAACTCAACACTACCTTTGCAATATGGGGAAATTACTTATACAGTTTTTTGTATCTCCATAGCATCAGAGAATAATTGTTTTCATATGACCACAGATGCAATATTCATGATACTCATTTTTAACATGAAAGATCTGTTAATGGAGGCATAGTATTTGATGTTGTATTTCTACTAATTGAATTAAATCTAGTCAAAGAGCAGAAATATTTGTCTTAAAGGCTTTTGGACCCCCAAGCTGTGATTATAAATGCATCCCGTTAAATGAAAAGAATATATCTTGATTCATTAATAATTGATGAGGAGGAGAAAAGGAGAAAAAAATACTATGGGTACTCATTAATTTAAGAGAAATTATGTTTCATTGTTACGTAGGACAGCATAGCAACAACTCTGCTATGAGAAATGCCAAAGTCCCAATAGATCCATCACACAGCATAGTGAAAAAGATGCAACCTGTTTAAATGGGAAGTTTCTTTGCTAAAGAGATGGTGTGGGGCTGAACAGATGGCCAAACCTGTGCTTTTCACTCCTGTTTCTGTTGAGCAATTAAAAGTTTCTGGCTGTTTTTCTCCCTTCCCCCCAAAGTACAGATTGCAAACATGACAAGAGGTCAAATATCTGCAAGGGAAAAAGGAGTGGAACAACTGTTCCACCGAGCTGCTCTGGCCTCAGCTGGTGTGCAAGTGGACGAGTATTCACCTGAACGAGGACTGATAATCACCCCACACCAAAGTGAATAATTAGTGTAATAATTACCAGGCTTAAAATGAATCTGCGAGCTGCCCTCTCTCACAGTGGCATCAAGAATAACAGGTGTTGAAAGTGCCTT
The DNA here is from genome assembly GCA_011952105.1 of Coreoperca whiteheadi. NCBI lineage: Eukaryota > Metazoa > Chordata > Actinopteri > Centrarchiformes > Sinipercidae > Coreoperca > Coreoperca whiteheadi. Next base: position 13,960,497 of record CM022474.1, on the reverse strand, counting down.
GAAGGGACAGAGATTAAAGATTATTTCGTTATCCTGGCTCTCCTTCAGGCACAACTGTCTTGCTTTTTATCCTGTCATCCACAGCAAGGGTCGTGTGGGGGCTCATTTTCCTCTGGCTTGGCAGTTTTGGGAGCTAGGCATTTGACAGAGAGTGAATGTTGTTTAATCTGGGAGTGTGAGCCGTCCTTGAGCTTCCTGGACACTCCATGTCCACATAACCTCCAGCTACATGGAGTTAGGTTGTACTAATGGTTATTAGCTGCCACACTGTCTTATCTTTGTAAAAAAAAAAAAAAAAATCCTAGATATACTGAAATAGCATTTTTGGTGTGTATTCATATAATGTAAACAAAATTGTAAAAGGAATGGCAAGATCCCAATCCTAGTAATAAATCCAGATAATTACACACTTGTGCTTTTGAATATTGATGTCAATATAACCAAATTCATATTGAGTTTACACCCCCTCCAACAACTCAATGGCCCATATTTTCCTCAGTGGTGACCATTTAATAACTTACTTGTCTGATTTCCGTCAGACTAGTGGTTGTATATACTCTCTGTTTTGACTTAAGCAATGAAGCAAGCGAGCCTAGGGGTGTTTGTTCTTGTAAGAATTACTTAAAGACTTGTCAAGATGCCACAACTCGTGCTTCGGTTCCCAGGCTCTTTCTGTGTTTGCTATTCAGACTTCCTGTGTGTTTTTGAAATTGCTACAGCAGGTGTAACAGATCTTAGACATAACAAATTAAATATTTGCTTCCAATGCTTAACAAAGAGTATTTTGTGTTTTAATTACAGAGGAACTGGAATAGTCCCAATAGTATTACAGGGAGAAAGCTATAAATGGACATTATATTTCCAGCATCACTATAATAATGTAGCCAGGAACCGTGATGTCGTGCTATCCTTGTGCCACACAAAGGATCCAGCAACATATATTTGTATGAGATTCCTCAGTGTTTCCATTCAGCAATCACTAGAATATATGAATGTCTATGCAAAATCAAGATAAATGTGCAGTTGAAACAGACATTGGTTGATTATAGTAACAGCATGACATCCTGCACTTTATCTTTTGCAATGCCCTGTTGTCTTATAATGCTGTATCATTAGTTTCCCTGACAGTGATTTAGCATTCAGCCATCTACCTCATTGACCTGTGCTGTGTTTAAATGTAACCTTCTTTTAGCCATAGCCATCATTTGTCACTTCTGAGCTGTCAAATATACACAAATTGCACACGATCTGCCATGGCCAGTGACAGGGAGGCACAGAGGGGCTGCACAACAGAAGCAGGGCAATAAACTGCATCTATTACATTTACATGGTCTGGGAAGGTTAGCAAGTTGTGCCCTGAAAGATTACCAACTCTAATTTCTTTGGGGAGGATGGGACCTTGGTTCTGCTGCCAAGCCTGTTTTTCAGGTCAGGGCCCCCTGAATGTTAACTAAGACCCAGGAGCAGGTCAGCAAGCAGACCAAGGGACCAGAGGAAAGACTGTGTCCTGCTCTTACACTGGTGGCCAGCAAGTCGTGCAGAAAGTTGCCATCCATCTTTGGCACAATGCTAATGATCCATTCTGGGAGCGGTCTGTAGTTAGGAAAGCTATCCAGGTAGATCTCCACTGGTGCCTCCCTGCTGCTAAGTGCAACGACAACTCTGAAATCTCTGCCAGCAAAAAGACAGGCTCACTTACCAAACATTCTCCAGTATTTCTTCAATAGGAAGCAGAACTGTTTGATGTCCTCTCAACTGCTCGTCAACCCCCTGGTTGTCTTCTTTAAGCTACGCTGCAAGAAATTTCCATGTGGTGCCACAAAGAGCACTTCCTGCTCTCAGTTTTTTAACTTTTACTTTGATCTAAATTATTAAACAGTTTCAACTCGGTCTCAAACTGTGATGAGCACTGTAACTATGTTTCTGCAGCTGTTTTAGCCCTAGATCATGTTTTGAGTGCCACTCAGTGACTTTACTATGTTGCAGGCAGCTAGACTGCATAAAATATACTGCTCAAAAAAATAAAGGGAACACTTAAACAAGACAATGTAACTCCAAGTGTTCCCTTTATGTTTTTGAGCAGTACATATGTAGAATATGTCCAATGTAGTTCTATCTTGACACAATCTATGTGAAATGTGTCACAGACAAGCAAACAATAATAATAAGTGGTAATTACAGTCTTTCACTACTGTATGTAGACATACAGCTCCTTTATACACACATTATGAAATGTGAGCAAATATATACATATAACAAAACATTAGAATTAATTAAAAAAAAAATTTTTTGGAATTAGCTTCAACTAGTTTAACTCTCTCAGGAAACTAAAAATCAATTTAAAATACTATTGATTTTTCATTAACACCAATACCTACATACTCATATAATATGCATGTCTCTATACCGTACAGACATAAATTAGTCTGTCGTAACACAAATCTATATTTGTATAATAAACACCTGTGTTTACATAATATACAGTACGTCATAATACCCACCTATAATAATAAACAGGTCATACACTTACGCTAAAATAATGTGTAACTTGTTGTCTCAACTAATTCAGTTACAAAAAGTTGGTCCAACAATTGGCTAACTCAACATTAATCAAGTTGCACTGTAGTAAATGTGTGTGTATAATGTATTAATGTATGTTAAATCCACCCCAGAGTACATTTTAGATCATATTCTTTACATTTGATGAGGAAAATATAATATCATTTGTAGAGACCATATATCATGACTAACACAAAGGTGAAGAAGACAACACACTCTCCTACTTTTCAGAAATGTGCCAGTGTCATTTTATCTAATTTGGTTTGCAATGAAATGGCCAATTAAAAATAACTGCATTACTTTGTTAATAAAGCAGAAGAGTGACTCGAGGGAACATTTCATTGGCAGTTAATTATGCAGTCTGGTATTCTCAGATGTTCTGAGCAAATGTACAGTGAGACTATAAAGCTTTTATTGTGCTCTGGTTACATTTCATATTTGCATAACAGAAAGAGCACCATGCATTTTCCTGCTGCCGCCACATGCAAAGGCTCAGCATGTTTAGAAAAATGCTGGTGTTATTTGTGTCTGTAGAGATGCATCAGTACATCATACCTCGCTGGATTTTCAATTCCTGAATCACATGACATAAGGTAGTAATCATATATTTATGCTGTTGATGCTCTGTAATCCATAAGCACACATGCACAATACACTGAAGAATTAATGTCCACTATGCACTAGCTACATATAATGTTCCATATATAAACAAATGTACATGAATAAAAATATAAACAAGTTATGGTTCATCTGATTGTCTTCCATCTATGAACTGAACTGACTTCTTAAATGCTTTTACCCATCTTCATTGAGTTGAGCTCTGAAGCTATCTGTTTTCCAGTCTTTCTGAGGTAAATGATGCTTGAACAGCAGGGAGATCGCTCACTGTTAACCATATGGTTTCGTGCAAAAGGTCACCAATGTTTCTGAGGGTTAATACCAAACACCCAAACACAGACAAGAGGGACCCATGCATATTAATGACAGTCTGTATTCCCTTATGTGCAAAGAAGACCAGGTAGATGACAAATCATTGTTTTTTTAAGAAAACAGTGACTGTACAGTGTTTTCAGAACATTGATAATTAATGAATAAGCACCTTCATTACAATATATTCTAACTACCACACTAATATGATAAGATTTAAAAAAATAAAATAAAATAAGACTAATGAAAAAAAGTAAAAAAAAAAAAAAATCTTAACTGCTTGCTGGAACTAATGGCAATAATGGAAATGAAAATGTTTTGCCGTCTTTTAGTCAGTTATCAACAAGACAACTATCATGTCATATGATAGAGTGAAATGAATTAAACTCATAAAGTTTATATATATAAACTTCACAAAGGGTTACATTAATAAGTGATTTTTCTCCTAGGTACGATTTTCCACTTTCCTTTGTCGACATTTCTCTTTACATTGACAGTGAGCGGGACCAGCGTCTCCCCTCAGCGATAATACGAAATATTGGCTTTTAACAGCCACTTTAAAGCATATGGATGCTCAAGGCCATTCCAACATTGCGTAAAAGCCTAAAGGGAGTGTAGTTTCCCCACAAATCTGCAATACGCACCAAAACAACTATCACTTTGTGTGAGAATTAGCAAATAGTTATCATTTCTATGACATAAAAGGGTCTGTGCCAACATGCACTGAAATGATAAAATATTGAAAGGTCTATGAAACATAAATGTGAATTCTTGCTACATCTGTCTCTTGCTAATTGAGTTGCTACCAAGAATGTTAGTACTCTGGAGAATAATTTGTCAGTGCAAAACATCGAATGGACCAATTTATTGGTTGCTGCAGGCTGTAGAGTTCCAACAGTCTTTGATCAACCTTTTTAGGTCAGTATCTCTCGAAATACAGAGAGGAGAATTACATAGCAGAGAAAATATTTCATCTTTTTAAAAGACAAGGAAAAGTATTTTTGTAGTTACACTGTTTAGCTGTAATGGTGAATAAATTCTTTAGAGGGCTTGAAGTCAGAGTGGGAAAACAGCAGCTTTTGTGAACAATATTTATTGTTTTGTGTGGATGGTAATTTAAACATTTATCATAAAAAAGTGACAGAAAGAGTAATTATAAGTTTTGCTTTTTCTCATCACTCACTGGATGTAAGATGCATGCACTGACAGTTACTGGTAGGCTTTTCTGACACACGAAATTAAAAGGGTGCTTCAAAGAGTTTCGTGTTGGCTGAGGGCTTGATCAATCTTTGATTTTGAAAGATTCTTGGCATTTTGACAATGGATGTACTAAAAGTTGTTTGATAGCTCAGTCAAGTGTCAAAATTCTATTTTGCCTGAATAACATGATAACGCTTTACTGAGTTATAAGTAGTGTACTGGTCTTTAAGATGAGTGTCCTCAGTGAACCTGATGCAATGGCAAATTCACTGTTATTGTATCAATAGGACTGTACCTTGATGTATAGGATACTGTACACATCAAATGTGGACCACATGAACTCAATTAGGCAGCATTCAATTACTTAGTATTTAAACAGTCACAATAAACATGGCCACATTTATACTATTACTCTGACAGACTCTAACATCTACATAACATAACTTTACCTAACAATGCTACAAATGTTTACAGTAGTTATGCTGCAAATCCGAATGTCTTCAGTTTTAAAAGGATGTATAAAAGTTCAATGGTCTTCGAGTACAGATTTCGAACTGCTAACCAATGTACCGATACAGTATCTGACAGCAGTAAACTGCACCCTTCTTAATACGACATCTTATTCTTCGTGGCCAGTGAAGAGAAAAAAAAGATGGCGAAAACAATCTCTCTTCCAGCTTTTTCTGGATGATCTGAAACTCAATAAAAGGCTAATTTATTTCTCTTATTAAATTCAACGCTCCCACTGACCACCCAAAAGCCTGAGCTGTTTTTCCCTAACAACCATTGCTCTGGATGTGTATAAAGACTGTTTACTATTTGTAAAGACTCTCCTTTAGCACCAGGCACCCTAGGCCTTGTTACCATAGAAACAGACAACAAATCCAATAGTGACTTTTTAAAGACAGTTTTTCCTGTTTAGCCACATTGTTACATGTTACAGGTGACAAGTGGATAAATCAAACAAAGTTGAAGTTGCTCAAATGTATTTATTGCAAATAATTGCATGGTGTATTTTCACAAAGTATAACCCGTATTAAACATTATTCGACATATTGTTTTGTAAAAACTTAAGAGTACAGCTGGCTTTTGCACTCATTAAGCAAATTTAGTTACAAAATGGCCAAGAGTCTATGCTATGCTTATCCCATTCATTATACCTGTGAATGGTCCCACGGTCACATGGCTGGAAACTGCAATTATGCTGGCAGTAAAAGGAAAAACCGAGTAGAACATTTAAAAATGCTGAATTGCTTTAATTAATTTAGAAATAGTAGACTTTGCTAGTGGAGGCCTATCCTCCTGTGTCCCTTCAGAAATGCTGTCTCAACACCAGACCATCGCTTTGTCGGTCTGTGCCCACATGAATCAAAATGTAGCTTTGTTTGATAACATTTTTTTCCACTAGCATTCAAATTAATGTAAAGAGTTACAGTTAAAACATAACAGAGATTGCAGTCTCTTGGTACAAATCATCGGACACTATCAACTGTATTATGGCAACAAACACTTCATATTTCAACCACTGTGAGAACCACAAAGCAAATATCTGCTTAATATTTTAAACACAGCCATTCCTCTGCTAGAAAAACTCTGAATTCATGGAGCAATCAAACTGAAAAAAAGTGATAATTATCAGTTAAGAACAGACACAATAAAACTAAAACATGTTTGCTTGGAATATATCCACACTCCAGAATAGTGAGGTCATATAATTCATTTAAACTCAAAACATTTCAACAAGGCCCTCAAGATAAGATATCAGGTTTTACAGCGCACTACATCATTAGCTCACACATGTACAGCGTCTCAGAGGACCTTTAATTTGAGTAGGAAAAGTCTGTTCCTCCGCTATGAGGTTAAAGAGTGGGTGACAAGTGAAGAAAATCACAGCGGAATGCATTAATTAGATAGACCTAAAAGCATATTTATCAAAGGCTAAGCCATATGGGAATTATCTTAGAAAGGATCTAACAAAGACAGGACAGGTTAATAGAATAAAAGGCCTTCAACAGAACATGTGCTTATACATAAAATATCAACCTGATCTCATGTAAACGAATCATTAGCATGTAACGATTAAATGTTATGGCAGGCAGATCCTTAGCAATTGAAATGACCTTCATGTGGTTTGACAGTGACAATTGCCTTCGTATGTTCACTCTGATTAAAATGCCATAGCCTCTGACTTAATTCATCTTGGCATTTGAAAGATTCCACATGAAATGGACCAATATTTGCTCAGAGTGAAAAGACAGATTGTAGTTGAATATGGCGATATCCACAATAAATATTTCATGAACTCCCTTTAATCAGAAAACAGTACACTGGTTCGCAGAGGAAATAAACAGCCCAGTGATTCTGACTGAATCATCTAAATGGTGTCAATCACAAGTGAATATGGAGGGCTCCCATCCCAGCTGGTGATGACTGATGGCCCTTCAGCGGCGATTGAGACAGACGTAGCTGATTGAGAGAGCTTATCTTTATGGTGGAGCCATGGAATTGTTAAGAGGATGTGATGGCTTGTGTCCGCCGAGTTGAGCTGGGAAATAAAGCTGTTGGGCTCCGTCTACCTTGCCATCATTCACAGAGGTAATGATCTCTGTCTGGCTCAGAAGTAAGTAATAGTCTGCCCACGGGTTAGTAAGGGCATGACACAGCGTTGCTGACAAAGTTGAACTTGGACAGATGAACGCAGGTTGGAAAACTGCTATATTTAAAAAAATAAATAAATAAATTGAATAGGACATTTAATAAAGATTAGAATATATTGTAAAAAAAAAAATAAGGTTGATGAAGTTTAAGTAAAAGATGAGAAGCCCTTGATTTCTAGCCATGGACGTTTTATTTTATTTTTCCCTTATGATCCAGGAATAATGTAGAGTAGGGCAGAGCAAGATGACAGCAAAATGAAGCTCTTTACAGCTCTTTAAAAGTCCTGCATGTCATTAAACCATGGCAAGTTCTGTGAACACACAGAGAAGGGTTCACGATGACCACATATCAAAAATGATGGTGGAGATGACATTCTTCTTGAGATCAAAATGGAGCCAAGAGTATGTTGAGTGGAAGCAGTCAAAGATCTAACTCAATTATCTTTAGCAGGATAATTAATCAATTCAGTATGCACATCCAAGTCTCAGAGGCGTCTTTGAGATAATTGTTCTCATTGACTTGAATAATTATTTGTTTGCTGATTTAATTATTTTCGCATTTGGAAAACAAATGAACTGTGCTGGTACATACTCCAGAGTTTTTTTTTTCTTTTCTTTTGATGTTGGTAGGTGAAAATGTAACGAATGTACTGTAGAGTATCAGACTGACACTGATGTTATGAGAAACCCTAATGCAGGCTGTCTCTTGAGAAATTAACTGCAGCCATATTCAGAATTTATGTCATTATGTGCTTTTTTTTTCACAACCCTAACCTCAACTTGATGAAGGTCAATAAAACATGAATTGTTTCTGCCTTGTGGCATCAATAAAAACTACACTAAATCAAAGGCTAATATTTCTCAGCTATGAGGTCAGCCCCGGGTTACAGACACAATGTCCTCATATGACTGGCATGTTGAAAACTATTGTCGGAGTCTTCAGTTCACACCATTACGAGTATGAATGAGACCTTGTGGCTACTGCAGCAAATAGCACAAATTATTAGGGTCATTTTAATGACACTCAGTACTATTTATCACGCCGTTTTAAATGTTTTGCACATTTGTTTCCATTAAATATTTCATCTTCCCTTAAATATTCATTTAACTTCCTCTTTAAATTTTTTACCAGTCTCTTTGCAGTTGCTATCTTTTTGCCTCCCTTTTAGGCTTTGCAATCATAAATAATTATTCATCTACACCCAGAAAGAGATTGCATAAAACATGCACATGAATCCTTTTTGTCTTTTCTCATTAGTGATATACTTCGAGTAGCCTAAATACTTCCCGCTACCCCACTTATGGAAATTGGTTGGAGAACCTTCCTAATGATTCTGCTTCACAAATAGGTTACAGCTTCCATCTCTGATCCCAACGTTCATCCCTCCTTTCATCATGAAAGGAGGGGTCTGCTGCCGCAACTGTGTTGAGATCTGGAGTTCTTGTATTACTTTTAAAAGGAGGAATCAGATACATTCTGCATCCAGACAATGCTACACAACACAAACATTATGATAGTGCTCTTTCTAAGGACAGAGGGTGTCGTATGTTACAGATTGTAAAGCCCTTTGAGGCAAAATTGGGATTTGTGATATTGTACTATACAAATAAAATTTAAATGAATAAAATTCTTTCACTAAAGCTACTTTGCACTGGCTCTCTTCCTTATTGTTATTTATCATATTTTGCATTTTCACATACAATTTCGGGATTAACTTTAAAAAAATAAATAAAGTAAAATAAGGATAAAACAAACAAGAAATCATATGAAAAGTGATGATTAAACAAAATCCCACTGTTATTCTTAGTATTTTCTGTGAAATGTTTGGTATAAATGTGAAATTAATTTACTAGACATGAATTTACTATTTAGGATAAATTCTCCTATCTATGTTTGTGTTAATGTTTTAGCCTGGCTCAATAGATTTATCTTAGGTAAACAGATAACATTTGTCTTAATTTGTTAGATAATTGCAACATGACTCATTAGCAAACAGCACCATGGTGGAAGGTGGAAGGGAAGCATAAACTTTCAATTTGACTGGATTATCCTTTTGTGATGAGGCCTAATGATCCAACAGAGTAAATAGCAACGTGTTAATTAGAAATTACACTGAATTATCCATTGCACACAGAGGAGGTATTAAGCAGGCAGCATCATTATGCTAAATCTATAGCTGTCTTTTCTTTTCTTTTCTTTTTTTTTATACCATGAGGTCTGATTGTAAAATAGCAATTCTAACTATCCCCAAAAGATAAATTATAGTGCATTTGCTGCAGTTGACTCCCTTCAGTTTGGAAGTGAGTGCTGCTGAAAGCTCTTAAAACTAAATAGACTAATAATCTCTCTACTCTCCAGAAATATTGGCCTCACCTGAGGGGTGACTGCAACCATGTAAATTTGAGAATATCACAATTAAAAACAACACGTCATTTTACCTGAATTAAAAAGAGGACACAACAGCACCTCAAAGCTAAATTATGATAAATCTGGAAGCATCTGGAAATGTAAGTTAAAAGCTGATTATTGCAATTATTATAACAATTGTCCATTTCTCCTCATTATGTCTCAGACTTTGGTCCAGTTTGCTTTGCACAAGGGTTTGCTATAGCGGATTTTTATCTATCAAGGCATCCCCCAGACTGCAGTGTTTAGGTGAGCATCTGCTGCCACCTACTGGCAGAGATTAGTCACTAAGGGTAAAGCGAAGACTTTTTGAAGTGAAGTAAAACCATATAGGTGGAAATAGTCTAATTAATCACACAAATTTCCTATTAGATGCTGAAACAATCTGATGTGTTTTAATCTTAGATGATTATGTGTTCTTTCATATTATCAACACACATGTGCATGTTAATCCGCAACCATCTAAGAGAAAAAAAAGCAGTCACACTTATGAAACAGTCAATTACAGATTCATTATTCGAACCTATGTGTACTGCAAGAATACACTGATTTCTACTAGCCCCAGTCTGACAGTTGCACTATGCATCATCGACTGCTGAGTTCTGCTCTCATGTTGGCACTTACTCATTTGTGCCTTTGCATAGTAAAAAAAAAACAGGGGTTGTTTATGAAGGCAAAATCTTTTGGACTGAAGTTGCAATTTGAGAAAACACAAAGGACTACTAATAGCTTACTAATACTAACAGGCAATACAAATAGACCAGTGGTGGAGGAAGTACTCAGATAGTTTACTTAGGTACAAGTAGCAATACAGCACTGCAAACATTTTCTGGTACAGGGAAAAGTCCTGCGTTCAAAATTTTACTTCAGCAAAATTATAGATGTATTAGCAACAAAATGTACTTCACCTATCAAAACTAAAGCTACTTGTTATGCAGAATGGACACATTCTGAACACATTAATATTATTGATTCATTAAATTCCTGTTAATGTTGCAACTCATCAAGGAGGAGCTAATTTCCACTACTTTACATACTGTTATTTACTGTTGGGTTGTTTAATCAGTATCAATGCATCCTATTTTACAAACTGATCATAGGTTTTGTATTCTGTAACTTCCGTTAAATAGAACAGGATAAAATGTACAATACTTTACTCTGACATAAAGTGAAGCCAAAGTATAACATAGCGCTACAATAAAATAAGTTAAAATAAGCATATAAAATATCTACAAATTGTATTTAAGTACATTACCTGAGTAAATGTTCTTAGTTACACTCCACCACTGTAACAGACCTACTACAACTTACAGTAAGTAGGCCTATGACTGATAATATAACTTAGATGTTCCTGGTGATTATGTGGAATCAAAACGTTACATACAAAATGTTTACAGATTGAAAATAGAAATGGAAAGCATTGCTGCTCTAAGAGCCCAGAGGTTTATAAAAAAAAATATGAATGTTTTCAATACAAAGCGGGTCAACAGATTCTGTAGTCTTAACCTTTTAAAATTTTATTTTTTACGACCAGCAGAGGGCAGTGAACCCTTGCTGGGGCAATGACAGCGCGACAGTTCACGTACGGCTCAAACCTGGCAGGGGTGCCAGGTTTGGTCACTTCCCATAGAGCGGTCAGAAACATTAAACTCATACATTATCAACTAACGTATAGCAAAGCCTCTAACTCTAGTTAAAGGCCATATTTTGAAATTCAGTTGGTGAGCAATGTACTTTATCAACTTTGTTTTGATCGTTTCAAATTGTGAGACACTGAAACGGAATGACATTTTTAGAGAATAAAATAACAATTGGGACAGTGAAAACATTATAAATGGTTATAAAACACTGCCTTAAAATAACAATGTACTGTAACTTGTGTGTTTTTTCTGGGCTTTATGCTTGAGAGCTGAGGGTATAAAGTTCAGATGTGAACCTGCAGGAAACATAACTGGCAACTCCATAGAGGTCTCGCTACCGCTAACGTTAGCGGTAGAAGCAACGTTACTTTATCAGAATGTTCGCGTTAGTTAGCTAGCGGTGTTAGCAAACAACCGCCTTCTGCCGCTACATTGCAGGGATTAATACTGGGGGACCCAGCGGTTTACATCAGCGTATAATGACTTTATATGGATCCATAGAACTGCGCTCTTAACGTTGCGTCGTAGTTGACAACTGGCTCGATTTCATGGATTAATGCCGGCGTTAAGTGGACAACATTAGCTAGTCTTTCGCTGTGGCTACGTTAGCTAACTGTCGCCCATACGCTAGCGTGACTAACGTCTGTTACGTTCACAGGAGAGCATTCTGACTTGGAAGAAGGTAGGGAGGAAATTAGGAACACTGCGCACTGCTGCTTATGTAAAGCTAGCATACGTGTGGGACTCCCGAGTTCACAAACTGTGACGCATTTAGGAAAGGTGACTATCTGTGAACCCTGTGTGACATTTAACAGTATTTGGTTAATAAGATGTGCTGTTAGTGGGCATAGCTAGCTGTCAACAACAACAGTCCTCTTTGCTAGCTGTACAGCGGACGTGAGCTAGCCACTAAACTTCTAAAGACGTTGTGTAAGTCACATTCAGCTAACTTATCTTACCGACTTAGGTTAAATAGCAAACCGGTATTTTAAACGTTTCATTGTCGGACTCTTTCACTCCGATCAGCTAACGTTATAGCACCAGGGCGACAGGAGAAACGTATGGCATCGGATGTGATTGAGAGTGAAGCGGTGCTGAAGGGTGTCAGCGATATGAATTTGAACAAAAGGAGCCCAGATTGTGTCACACCCAGGAGGACGCACGAGGAGCTGGGAAACAGACCAACTTCTAGCCCCTCGTCATCTGGAGTGTCGGCAGAAGGCGATGAGGAGGAATTAGACGAGTTACAAAGTAGCACAGCTTCTACAGCTGAAAATGGAGAAGAGGCACTTCAAGAGAGTCTAACCAAAACGAGAGGTACGCCACAGGAAAGGAAAACTCCAGACAACGAGCAGAAACAGCCGGGAGCAAGAAGTTCTACCCCAGTGAGCCTTCCCCAGCCACGCTCACCACCTGGACCTATTGGGAGGTCTGTAGCCGTACAAGTTCAGTGTTTGGCCTAAATGTTGGCAGCTTAAAAAGATTTGCTAGTTTCCGGTTTCATCTCTCCATTGCAAGAATGCTGTTCTCCCAGACTCCAGCACCTGAGCCAGATGACTGTCTATGTCCAAGTGTCTGTGAATGTTTTCCAGTGCACTGGATTTGAAAGCGCTAAAGGCGATTATTTGCTGTGTTCAGCTCCTCAAATGAGGAACTTCTCTCACAGGCAAAACTTAAAGGTTTAACCCAGAACTCAAAATGGAGCAATACTGTTGAAGTGACAACTGGACCCCACACGGGCTTGCAAACATATAGTCTGTTTACAGCAAGTTTGCAGACATTTTTCTAAATCAATGCTTAGCCTACCAACATGCATTAATACCAAAACATATCCTTTCCAGACCTTTTGGCATTCACATATTTGTAGGCTAGCCAGAAAAGCAGGTCAAGTAGAAGCTAGACTGAGGCTGGTATGAAATGTATTTTCTGAACATTGTAGAGGGGGTAACAGGAATACCTGTACAGTCTTATTTTGTCCCGCTGCAGACAAAACAGTAGGGTCATATATTACAAGGCAATCCAGTACAACTGGACCGCAGACTAGGATGTCTGTATATTGCAGGGCTCTTTTTTTGGACTGTATGATGTTGTACAGGTATAGCTGTCTTTGTTTCAAGCTCCTGTAGGTTATAGTAAGCAAAATCTGTGGTCAGCTTAGCAACCATGTATGCACAGAGGATCATTTGGCTGATGTTTGACAAACTTATTAAGAAGAATATTTCTTTTTCTGCGACCCTTCGCAAACAAGTGGATTGTTCATTACAAGTAGGTGCAAATCACTGTAGGTGCAAGGTTTTTAGAAATCAGTATATGAAAAGGCTAACCGCTGGACAGCAACACTAGTTGACACGCTTCATTTAACCATAAGCAGATGACCTTTCAGGATGTTACCTCCTCTAAAAGCCCACTGTGTTTGGCAGGATAAGGTGCTGCTATGTATTGTGCCTTTTTAATCTTCATATAGAATAACCAGCAGTTTTATTGACCGAAGAATTTGAAATTTAAACATGGACAGTGCTTCACTAAAACCACTCATTTTCTGACACTGACAGATTTGCGTATCATAGAGACCTTTCTAAGCAGGACTGTGCCAGGGTAACTCGAGGCTTTCTATAAAGTGGGCCCAAACAGCTTGTGTTGTATTGCTATAAGGGAGCTAAACTCAAATATAACATAATAAAGTAATGGTTAACCCCACCCTTTTCACCGTGATGAGGCATTAGAAGAGGTTATAGGGGTAGACACTGCAAATAAATAGTGTAGGTGAAGAAGAGAATCCTATTCCAAAGATCATAACAACAAATATTCCTGTCAAGATCAATGAAATTATGAAAATGACATCTCATTAAACATTTTGGTCAACCCTTCTGATCAACAAATTTATATAGATTTATCTTTTGTCTTGACTTTTTTTTTTTCTTTTTTTAAACAAGTCAGCATAAAATGTGTTATGTGTGCACTGTCTTGATGGAAGCCTTGACCAAGAAGTGTCAGCATAGTGAAAATCAATGATCTCAAACCACCCGCTATTGATCAGCTCACCACTAAGTGCATTATTGTTATTTTAATTTTCAAACTGTTATTTATCTTTTCCATTTGACTCCCTAATGTGGCCGATTTTACTTACATGCAGCTCCCGTGCACTTTGATTGCAAGGGTTCCTTTTCAGGAAACCACATTCCTGTGGCACTCTCTCAGTTGGATTTCAAATGTAATGTAGGGATTAGCACTATACATAAGCAAACAACTGATACGATATGAAATGTTGAGAACCAAATGCCCAGAATGTTTTTGTGTCTGAGAGCACAAATACAGTCCTGTGTGTGATTAATGCATCAAAAGGAGCTCTGTACAGCAACAATACAGATACCATGATCAGCATTAGTGACCTGCCCTATGGTTTATAAACTAAGCCCTTAACACAAGCTTGTAAGCTTTTCAAGAAGCCAGTGATCTGATTATGTGGCCAGTTGCAAGCTGAAACTTTTGAAGAGATTCTCGATCAAAATGCATGACTTTTAAATTATGGATTGATTAGCACTGCAGCACAAAGCATCTGTCCAGTAGCTGGCACAGTGGAGGTGTCATGGCTATTTACTTCTCATATCAAATTATTTGGTTTGTTGAAAAAAGGCAATAAGCTCATGTGATTGTAAAGAGGCTCATAATGCTTTCACATATTGCTTGGCATATAAACATAAACAGGGTTTTCCCTGACTAACCTCATGTAATGCTAAGGTGGTAAGTAACAGGTGGGGTTGACCACAGCACTCAAAGCGGTTATTAACCTTTATTATACAGTAAGTATTGGAAGTTTAAGGTTCATCCTAAAAGGCATAGGGACCCTTTCCCCAAAACTTTGGTTAGGTGTTCAAAATTGCACTTCATCCTGCTGTGAAGCTAAAATTTCCTTTTTAAAATAGAAAATGGTGCTTAAATGTCACAAATATAGCTGGAAGTAACATGGAACATGTTTCATTTCATGTTACTTCATGTCAGGGTGCATTGTGACTAAAATCCTAGGAAATGGAAACTGTAAGCTGTATTGATTTTTTTATTTTTTTTTTAAAGTTGTCAGCGAACTTATTAGCCGATTCATATGAAAAATTTGGCAACACATGACACACAATCTCTTCCCAACAAGATCTTGTTAGACAAATACATACATGTAGATTAAAGTATTGAATATGTTTTACATTAGTTAGCCTCCGCCCTAACATATTAGAAGAAATCAAATTTCAAATATTGCTCTACAACTTGTAAAGATTCATTGAGACTGTCAGTAAAGGGCTGCTGTATAAAAAGGTTATAAAAATTATATGTTGAGACACTTTTAAGAAAGAGATTATATTCTTTTTTTTTTTTTTTTTTTTTTTTTTTTTTTTTCCCTTCTTCATTGAATCCTTTTTAAAAGGAAATCTGTTTTCTTAAAAATCTCCTCCTTGAGATCTTTTTCCAGTATTGTGTAGCATTTTCTCAACATACCCTTCCCTATCCATAACATAAAGACCCCCACCCTTTTTAGAGAAGTGCATCGGTTATCCTGTAGTGTTCCATCACTGTCTCTATCCGTATCCACTAACTTTATGAAGTTTTTAGTTGCTGACATATTAATTCACAAACAAAAATTGCCTTTGACTAGTGGTCTCCATTTCTACCACAATCCTTTGAGGAGTGTACAACTCACAAGCAACCGATGACGGATAACCAAGTGTATGGATTTTGTTTGTCATGGGTAACTTCGCTGTCCATGCTCGTGAGCTTAATGCGTTCGTAGTACAAGAGCACCTTTTTCCAATTAGAGATCATTAAACGTAAAAGATGGCATAACCTTTTTTGTATTTTCATTCCCAGCCTGGAACGCCAAGAGTCAGTCGCTACAACAGAAGCCCGCCTAAGAATGGAAGGAGTTGAACTGAAGGAAGAGTGGCAGGACGAGGACTTTCCACGGTACTGGCAATCACTTCTAACGTTGTAAATCACGTATTACCATGTAAATCATGGTTCACAGCTTTTTTTTTTTTTTTTTAATCACATTGGTGTTTTGAGAGTCACATGAACCATAACCCCACTGAAGGTGTGATTACCTTCTGTTTGATTATTAGGCCCCTACCGGAGGAAGAGGAGCTTGAAGATGAGCTTTTTGCAGGAACCTCTGAAGAGGGAGACCCTGGTAATGAAAGCAGAACAGTATACGGTGCATTGCTGCAGTGACCCAGGAGAATATTAAAGGATATGTTAAAATTTTTTTTAAAGTAAATCTTAAAACTCACATGCCCATATGTTCGTTGAGAGAGTTATTGGTTGCTGTAATCATTCTTGTTTATGCAAAAATGCGTTCTTAAGTTCAGCCAAAACTAATATGAGGCCTCAGCAGCAGCCTTGAAAAACCAAAAGGTATCTTCCAACTTAGTCTTTTTAGTACAAAATTCCCTGACAGTGTTTTCTTCTGACAACAAAGAGGAAATTTCATACTAAAAGACTGTTACGTTGGAAGATACCACTTGATTTGTGTAGGTCAGACTAATGAAGCCTCATATTCACTTTGGCTGAACGTCAGAGTGCATTTCTGATCTCTTCCCTGCATGTGAGTATTCTTTAATTGTTCTTACGAACAACCTAACCACTGATGATTTGGCATCTACCTTAGGCTACGCAATGCACCATGGCAAGAAGGCCAAGAAGAAGCTTGCAGCTCCGGACATCAGTCTTACGCTCGACCGCAGTGAAGGTTCTCTTCTCTCTGATGAGCTGGATGAGAGTACAGAGCTGGACCTCGATGACATAGACACACCTTCAGACAACAGCAATGAGTTTGAATGGGAAGGTAAGACCTTTATATCATGCGATGACAATGATAACCGTTTTAGTGCTTAGTATCTTCTAACCCTGATTGTTCCAGTATGTTTTGTTAATGCTGGAAGTTGAAACAGTAAAGTCTAGATTGACTTGTTGAGGTGAGATGTGCAAAGATACTTTTTGATTTGGACCCAGATGAAGTCAACAGTGGTGTAATCTATTTCTGAACACATTTCTCCTTCTTAGGGTTATTTGTTGGCTTGTAACACAGTAGCAAGAGTGTTCTCAGACCAGTCTTTTATATCCTGGTTTCTTGGATCCATTGGCCCTTTCCTTCCTTCATTTTACAGGTTTGGGTAGGCAGCTGATTTCCTTAAGTGAAGTTAAAATGTGCTTTGTTGTTTTGTTTTTTTTTCCACACTGCTGCCTTCTTCTTTTTCACTTGGAAGAATTGTTTCCATTCTCTGCCTGGAAACAGGCTTCAGGCCAGCAGCAGGTTTCTCTCTTCCTTGTGGTAAGGTCTCTTGGACAACACCCATTTTTTTTATTTATTTTTTTCCTGCCAACCATGAGTCAATCAACCCCTATTGTCCAGATTGTGTTCTGTCTTCAGTTGGTCCAACAAATCATGGGGTTTCATGTTGCATACTCTTCATTTTCAATAAATTTTTTGGTGCATGTAATTTTTCCTTTCTTTGAAATTTCCCTACATTTCAGGAAACTATCTGTAGCAACTTGTCAGTTAAGAAGTGTTTAAATCTGCACAGTGATGCTGTAGTTATCGAAAATTAGCCATTTTAACATTTGCTTGCATGTGCTATTTTGTTGTTAGTCATTGAGTGTGTCATATTTTACAAGATATGAGAAATGACACAATAAATTAATTTAATTTAGCCTTTATTAGGAGACATATTACATTTAGCATTTTACAACTTGAACCTTAGTTTATGTAATTTTAAATTACTCATTTGGAAGATAATTTCATAAATATCTTACCAGCTATGTTCAGGGTAAATCTATATATGTGGATCATACAGTGGTCTAAAGAAGAAACTCAGATCAATGTGACTGATTCTGTATACTTAGGAAAAAGGCCGCTCAAAGAAAGATCCTAATAAAAGTGTGTTGGTGTGATTTAGTTGCACTATTCACTTTCTTTTTCCCGATTCTGCTTGTTGCATGCTTATACGTGATCATTTTAACACTTTGCTTGATGTCTGCTTTATATGCAGAATGAGACATTATGCACCTACATCCTAAAAAAAAAAAAAAAGATGCACAGAAGTGCTCAGGGATTTCAGTGGCGGTGCGTCGCTGTGAATGTGAGTGCTTGTTAGTCACATTTATTTCTATTTATTATACCATGACATGACAAGCTCAATACAATAGCAGGGTTTCCCCCACGAAAATGCTGACCTCAAGGGAAAGGGAGACATGGAAGTGGGATGTGATTGTTGGTGTTGATTCAAAGAGAAAGCACGCCATCCCAACGACAAAAGCAAAAAAATAAATTTAATGTTAATCTCTATTGCTTAAAATGCATGCATTCGAAAATTTCAATTATGAATTATTGAGTGATCTAAACATCTTAATAAATGATTTGATTTGATAACAGCAGACATCCACGGGGTGCAGTATCCAAGCTGTGGGTTTAAAATGCCTCTTCTCCTGCAGACGATCTCCCCAAGCCGAAAACCACAGAACTACTACAGAAAGGTATGGAGTCAGTCCAGGAGTACTCGGCCTCGGAGGAGAGGGAGGAGGGTCGACGCTGGAGGGTGTTTCGTATCGGAGACCAGGAACACAGAGTGGACATGAAGGCCATCGAGCCTTACAAGAGAGTGATCAGCCATGGAGGTCAGTGGCATTACATTGTGAAATTTGGCACAAGGGAAGCACAATATAAATTATTATTATTATTATTCTCAAATGTAAGTCGCTTTGGATAAAAGCGTCTGCTAAATGTAAATATTAGGCAGATAAATTATTGCTCGATAATGGGGAAATTTATATTATTCCAATAATGGAATTATAGGCAATAATAGCAAGTAGCTGTTGTCGCGCTCATGATGTCAAACGGGTTCAGACTAGAGAGCCAACCATGTCATTGCCAGTGTGGACATAACAACAAAACCTTTGATTGTTCTATGAAAGCCAAAGTATGTTTGTGAAGTTTTTTTTGATGTACTTTACAAGGAAAAAATAAATGAACATTTGAAGAGTCAGAACTGCTCTTTGTTTTTGTTGTTAGATTTGGTTAGGTCAGGGCTATGGAATATTAAATCATGTATCTTTGCTCTCTATATCTTGGCCCTTTTTATCTTCAGGTGTGCAAATACTACAGGTTAGGACCTTATTTTTAAAATACAAAAATGTGATCTTATCAGCTTTGGCCATGAGAAGACGGTAATTATCGGTAATCTGTATTGGCTGGGGAAAAAATATTATTGTGCATCCCTGGTAGTTTGAAGTAGGTCTATGTTCTTAATTTCAAAAATATGAAGTAAAACATTTTATGACAGTGAAAATAGTGTTTTGATTCTGACACACATTTTTTATGTTTGATTGTTTTCACTGCAGGTTACTATGGAGATGGTTTGAATGCCATAATTGTGTTTGCTGTGTGCTTTATGCCTGAGAGCAGTCAACCAAATTACAGATACATCATGGACAATTTGTTCAAGTGAGTGTTTATTTGAATTCCTCTGGCTTTGTGAGCGGACATCTTAGAATCCGCACTAATGGAATTTTCATGTCGCAGGTATGTCATTGGCACACTGGAGCTTTTGGTTGCTGAGAACTACATGATTGTGTATTTGAATGGTGCGACCTCTCGGAAAAAGATGCCAACTGTCGGCTGGCTTAGAAAGTGTTATCAGCAGATTGATAGGAGGTGAGTCTTGAGTGGTAGTTTTTACAACGGAGGCGGAGGAATCAGCCCCATCCCAAGAACAGCATCATCCTATGCGATATGTGATTTAAATTGTTGACAGCTTCTCTCACTCTTTTCGTACAGGTTAAGGAAGAACTTGAAGTCTTTGATAATTGTCCATCCCTCTTGGTTTATTCGCACCCTGCTGGCACTCACAAAACCTTTCATAAGGTACCTTGAATGTTTACGGGGATTAGAGAAATGAAAGAACAGATCTTCTCAGGTAACCTTTTTTAGATTCTGACATTTCCTGCTTCTTTTCACAGCTCCAAATTTAGTCAGAAAATCAAGTACGTGTACAGCTTGACAGACCTTGCCGAATTGGTTCCAATGGAGTATGTGTGCATACCAGATTGTATCAAACAGTAAGTATGCTCCACTCAAACACATCGGCACTTTTAAAACACTACAAAAGTCCTGTCAAAAGACCAAAGAGGTTTGGTGTCTGCAAGCTAATAAATATAAGTCCAAGGCCATAACAGAAATGACATGAATTGGCCTACTGATTTTATACTTCAGCGATAAAAAGGCGTTAATGGTCAATTCTAACACTGAAGCAAGCATTCATGTGTTATATGTTTACATATTGTGGTGGTTCCCGGTTGAAGGTAGAAACATAGTAAGACTTGTTTTGTTTCTATATGAAGTTTCGACCTCTTGATTACAGATTTTAAGCAATACATGGCTGCTCACTTAGTCAACAAATTAACCATGACCACATCAGTACAGGTCACCTTCCATTTTTTCCGTTCAGCAGATTTCACCCAATCCTCACCAAACTTGGTGCAAAACATAATTAAACAATTACTAAAAAAAGTCATTCCTTTGATGTGCCTTGCTGTTTTTCCTGTAATTGGTTTTCCAAATTCTAGTAGGTATTCTATTAACGTGTGTGTCTTATACCGTATCAGCTCTGACTGAAAAATGTGGTTGCATTTCATCTGTAAGTGGTGCTACAGCAACATTCTGCTTTTCCTGTGTAGCCTCGATGGGCGTTATGCACTGAGTTCTTTTAACATTTCAACAAGTGTCAACATTACTGAAAATAATTGCATCTAGATCACTTCTTCCTATAAACTGCTATTAAAGAATACATTCTTATATTTTTTTTTTAGTGTTAACCTTTGCTGATATGCATAACTGTTGAGCTCACACTGAGAAATTGCTCAGGCTGTATTTTTCCTTGATGTGGCTTAACCTGAGGCGGGTCTTGTATCCTCGTGGTATTAGAAAAGGCATCGGCACAAATACTCACCTTTTTATCAAATTTTTTTTTTTTTGCTCTCGTGGATGTTTGGTGCTATTGGCTGTGTATTTCTCCTTTCCTTAACTTCATTTCCCTACCCTCTCTAAAGGTTTGACGACGAAAAAAATAGGAAAAGCCGTAAAAGGTATATGCACTTTCACCCAGGATCAGTCCCAGCATTTTTCTTTTTTTGCATTTCACAAAACTAACAACGAAATGATCCGTTAGCTTTCAGAAATGCACCAATACACCTCAACCTGTGCCGTGTTTTTGTAGTTGGATGATTTGCTGTTTCCTTCTGGCTAAAATCAAAAACCTTCCTCAACAATGTCCCACTTTTTCCTGAGTAGATTTATGATGTTCCTAAAAAGCAGGCTGACAAGCTGTTTGATTGTTTGCTTGTTTTTTTGTTTTTTCCAAAAATAGGTCAAAGTTGATTTTGTAACTAACTAAATCCAATTTCTGAGCCATTTCTGTGAAGTTCATCTCAAAGCCAATCCATGTGTAATTTGTTCTTTATTTATTGCCTCAAAATAATATCAGCTATCAGTATGAGGCTTAAAACATACCATGCACTTTAGTAGCCTTGAGATCAAAATACTTTTACAAGGTACTGTCTTGTCGTCACTGTCCAAAATTATTGATTTATGTCAAGAACAAGTTAAAATAGTTCTGGGGTAGATGTTTGCATTGCTGCTTTCTGAGATGGGGCATCAAGCAGCCCTTGCATGTGTCTTTTTAAAAACCAGGTTTAGAATTTGAGGTGTTTTTGACGTTGGGCAAGTTCGATCATGCTTTCACCACTGGATGGCGTGGTACTACGAGGAAGTAGCTTGTCTTAGTCACTATGGTGTGGGGTTGCACTGTAACCATGTCCTCACATGGTTCCCCTCAGTAACTCGTACTCACTGAGCACGCAGCTTGTCCACTCTCACAGCTCTTTGCATGACTCACTGCATACCCGCTCCCTGCTGATGTTTAGTAATTGCCACAAACCTTTGTCAGCCTTGCTCATGCACACACAAATATTCTGCTCATTACTGATAAATTGTGTGCTCAATTGCCGAGGTGATTAATTTGCATATATATCTGGGATTTTAGAACATTAGAAAAGTAATAACTGGGGTTGTAGAAGAGACTGTATTGTATATAAAACACTGTCCCAATTAGTGGAACTTATGTTATTAGGTGCTTGAGTTTCTAAGTTGATTGATAAACTTGCAGGACAAATGCACTAAAAACGAAAAGTCTTTCTGACCGTAGCATCGACAACTGCACATTTATGCTCTCATCACATGTCTATGGATTGTAATAGTTCTTCACAGGTTTGCAAAGATTGCATGTACTGTATACATGTACTTACTGTACGATATCTGTGACTATTTGCAGTGAATGCTGCAGATAATGAAAGCAGTCTGTGCACTGATAAGGATTTTTTTGGTCCTCTGCAGTACATATTGAAGTACACTTTAGTGCATTTGTCTTTTGCCTAAGGTTTCAAGGGAAGTAAGAACCTCAATACAACTGATATTGATGGCTTGTATCGCCCAGATATTTTCAGTCCTTTCAGTAAATAGAGCACAGATTATATTTTAGTGTAAAAATTAGGCCTAAAGTTGTATGGGGAAATAGGTCTGGTAAGTTTAAAAAAAGTGGGTATTCCTCACCCAAAGAATTCTCTTTGTAATGGTGTAAAGGTACTGATCCCATTTCAGGATGTGCTTATATGAAAAGTTTGTTTATGGACAGTGTAGTAACATGTCATTGCTTTGCTTATCAGTTATCCTAGCCCTGTTAGATGTCCTGCAATCCCAGTCATACAGATGCCTGATGACTATTGAATCTGTCTGCAGAATCGACCAGGACATGCACGGCAAAGTGGAGATCGCAGCTGCTGCCGTTCCAGAGTGACCCTGTTCGCACTGCAAGATGTGGAGGAGGAGAACGATGAAGAATGTTTCGAACCGCAGCCACTCTTACTGTATGTTTATGTTCTGGGCAATGCGACTGGAGAGCTCTTTGCATCAGGAAAGTGCCTTTTTGAAACTATGCTGCCTGGTTCATTAAGGACCTTTTTACAGCTTGATCCTCAGCAATTTTCCACTTGCTGTCTGAAACATTTTTAATCTTTTTTTATTTACTGCCAGTATATCATGTCAAACTTTGCTTGTTGGTGTTCCTAGTTACTGTTGTATCTACACGTTATTTAAGGCACTCTGTTACAAATGGTTGATGCATGTTCTGCTTTATTACATTTAAATATATATTTATATTCAAAAGGTGACAATGGAGAGAAATTAATATATTTTTATGGTTGCTCTGATTTAAACTGTATTTTAGGTCTCTGACCCATTTCATAGAACAAGTTTTGACAGCACCTTTTTCACTGTTCACTGATGACGTTCTGTTAAAATTCTGCCTGGGGGAAAGTTACATTTTTTGCCCCTCACTTGAATGTGCCCTCTGACTTGCGGAGGGAGAACATTGTGAGAGCAACAATCTGAAGCAAATATGTAGGTGTTAACGTTTCCTCCAAGTAAAGTCGTGGATCCACACCATTGTTTTGGGGTTTTTATTCCATTTACTGCCAGTTTTGGAGGATATAGGTAATTATGTCAGCAGTAAACATAGTGACCAAACTGACATGACAAAATTCAAATAACCAAGTTTTTGTTCTTGCTAGATCTCTTACACTTAAAATCCACTAGATGGCACCATGAATGCAGATTTCATTGAAATCATGTATTTAAAAAAATAAAGTATATAGAATATTTACAAAAAAAATCACATAAGATCCATATCAATACCTTGATAAGTTTAAAATTCACAGAATATTAATTTCCATAACAATATTCTGACAATAACATTAACAGGCACAGGACATTTTTCTAAAATTCTATTATGAGATAGATCATATTTTTAAATGAACTTAAACAGGAACAGAATACTTAAAAGACTTTCATTAGAAGATCCATCAGTCTTTTGATAATTTAATATAGTTTCTATATTTACAGTTCTAAGTACAAAGTGCTGCCATAATGAATACATGATATTTTACTTTTCCAAATAAGCTTTACAAAATGGTGGAATATTGTTCGGTTATTAGTGGGTCATGGCCTAAAGCTTTGAGGCGCAGAACTGACTCCATACATCGAATTGCAATGTCATCAACCTCCGGATCAAACTTATTTGCAAAAAGATGATGTTGTCTCAGGAGCCACGGGAGGTCACCAGCGCCGTACACACAAACTGCTCTTCTATAAGCACCAGTGCAAGGGGAGTACGGGGCTCCGTTTTTCATATCTCCTGCTAAATAGCTCCACTTCACCACACGAGCGAGGGCATGCATGTCTGACTCGTCATACTTGCTGTTAGCAGGCATTGCCCCGGGAACAGAGGGCATCCTCTGTAGAGTGGCCCACAAGTGCTCATCAGGGCTGTATGTGTCCTTCTCCCACTCCAGAAATGTCTGAACCTCTCTGTCCTGCATGACATGTTTCACAAATGCTCTTGTGACCACAAAGTAAGCATTTCCTTGGAACATGGGGCTGCTAATGGGTGGGGGACTTTTCTTCACATTTGTCCTGATGACAGTGCCTGTGACATTGTGATGATACTGCCAACGGCCTTTCTTGTAGCCGTTGGTGGCCTCAGACTCCATGCTGTTTCTCCCATTGAGGGCCTTCAGTGCCTGAACCATTTCTCGATTGGTTTTGATGGGGAAGTCTGCCCCACAGGTGTTGAGCAGGTACCTCCACTGGACGTGTGAGCTCAGCAGATCGTTCATGCAGTTCAAATCTGCCTGCACTCGGGACCATGAGGCATATACCACAGTTTCCAATCTACTGGCTACAAACACATTAGGAAAGCAGGAAACAATTGTCTCCACAGCCTTGTGAAATTCTTTAGAGGATTTCTGGTCCACATGCACACAGTAGATGTTCTGAGGAGTGTAAACAGCCCGTAGGAGTCGCTCAAACATCTCAATCTTCTCATGGATCACCATGGAGTAGGCAATAGGAAAGTCCCTCTCCTCTTCACTGAAAGGCACTGTAATGAAACCTCTCTTTGCAATGTAAGCTGGACAGTCCTTTGTCACATTGAGGTAGAATTCCTCAGATAAAAACTCCCGTTTTTTCCTGGATGCCAGAAGCACTTGGAATTCGCTTTTCTTGCCCGCTATGTCTCCACTGATGATAGCCGAGCAGCCGGGCAGGTCAATAGAGAACTGCTGTGGTATTCTGAGATCAGACAATGACTGCCTGTTAGAGCCAGTGTCCCAAAGGACAAAAAAAATGAACATACCCATGAGGATGAGCGAGAGGGTCCTCAACAACATCTGGCCCTTCAACAACCTTGCAAAAGCCATTTCCTTGCTTGTGGTGACTGCTACGCAGGTGACCTTGTCTTCAGTGCAGGTTACAATTTTACAGAGTGTGGAGAGGCCACAGTTATTCATTTGATAAAAGGAGCAGCCCTCTAAGTAGGTGTGTCAAACTGGGGGTGTGGAGAAACTTTCTTGAAAATACCTTCATATCCTAAATAGGATCTGATATAATTCATCTCCTGGTTGATGTGTCATGAGGAGATCAACAGTGTCAGTTAAGCGTGTAGACAACACCTTCACATGACAATGAAAGATTAGTTTGAAGAAGGTATTTTTTCCCCTGAGTTGTTATTCATGTATGAAATAATGTTGAAATAACATTCTGTTGCTTACACTGACACCTGTAACATTTTATACTTAATTGTATGATACTCTAGTTTGAAAATTAGACCTGCAAATATTCTCAGGATAGCCGTCATAATGTAGCCAATTTTCAAAGTGCACTGAGGGCATCAAGTGAAAAAGATTTTATTTCATTTCTGTTTGTATTTACAACAAATCATGCAGATTTCAATTATACATGATCATTTCATTGTTTAACAAATAGCTCTTTAATATCAAGTAAAAAAAGTCATAGACATACACATATGTATTTTTTTTCACTCATCTAAGACTGTGCATTATACAGATACAGGCCCTTTGTAGAAGAAAATAAACACCGGAACTCAAAAAGCAGCATACCAAAGCAAAGTACCACTACATTCTCTTCTAAACATAAACTAAACTATGTCAGTCTTGATAATGAGCGCA
The DNA here is from genome assembly GCA_011952105.1 of Coreoperca whiteheadi. Classification (NCBI taxonomy): domain Eukaryota; kingdom Metazoa; phylum Chordata; class Actinopteri; order Centrarchiformes; family Sinipercidae; genus Coreoperca; species Coreoperca whiteheadi. The sequence goes on along the minus strand of CM022474.1, from coordinate 13,933,993 downwards.
TCCACAATACATACCTCAGTTACTGTAAACTCAGGTTTGGATGTATCTAAGAGTGATTGAGACAAGTGTTCTCATCCGCATCCAGGTCTGCGTCTGCGTCCTGCTCATGGACAAAGCTGTAGCGCCGATACACCGATCCACCTCTACTGGTGTACACCACATCCACCTCTTCTTCACTGTCCGGCTCGGGCACACCGTGCGGCATGTTCATGCTGGCGCTGCCACTCAGTCTCTCATAGCTCTGGCTCCAGCAAAGCCTCTTCCTGGCATGGACCTTGACTAAGGCAAACACGGCCAGAGCCAACCCGAGTGCTAGCAGCAGGGCAATAGGCAAGGTGGCTGAGGTGTGCTTCAGAACTCTAGATGATATATTCAGGTCGGTTACCTGATCGTGTCCTGACTTGGGTTGCGGGGCCTCCACACACAGCGCTAGAACAAAAAACTGCCTTTAGTAGATGGTCGTATCCAAACAATCCCATGTTTCTTATGATAGGCAGGGTCTCTACCTGAGCGGCTGTCACAAACACAGCAGTCAGTGTCATTCCCTCCAGCCTGACAGCAGCGAGCACAGCGGTTCTCCGCAGCATGAAGAGCAGAATCCCAATGACAAGTCAGACACTGGTCAGGTCTGGGGCCGGTGCAATGCCTACATGAGCTGTCACATGGATCACAGGTTTCCTACAATGGTACAATTTTACAAATTATTGCACGGGGTCAACAAAAAGAAAAAACATGTCAGTTGTAGACATTAGGCCAGTCAGCAACGTGGTCTGTTTGGAACAGAGAGTGAAAACCTAGCCTTTTATTGACATGTGTTGTTGTTCTGAGTTGTAGTAAGTATCAGTCTGCACATTGTGTTGCTTGTTGTAGAAAGATGCTACATAAGGTTTTAAAAGAACGTTTCACATTTTTCCTGCTGAGCCATAAACCAGTACTCAGAACTCCGATAAAAACACAAATACCGACATTTCTCATGTGAAATTACCAAAACTTTGGCAGACATCCCCCCTGGTAAGAAGCTGGTTGACCAAGTATGTTGTCAGGGCCTATATATTATTTATAAATATGAATTTGAAATGTACACAATTATCATCGGCAGCAACTCATTTATGGCTATAACAACCACGTTTACGAAGTAGGACGCTGATTTATCGAGAAATGAATGGGACTGCTTTGCACTTTGTTTGATGAAAATATGAGTGAAACGCTTACCTGTTGCCTTTAAATATTGTGATTTTAATAATTAAACCAATATGGTACATGAATCATAGCTAAGAGCACACCTCATCCGAGAAGTATTGCCCCTCCTCACAACGCGGATAGCAGACTTTGTCCTTTAAAGTGCTGCCCCAGTCGCACGTCACACAGCCCTGAGGCGAGGCATCTGCAAACACACATCATGCACAAGATCTCACTTCTTACGCAAAACCAATGTCCAACAATGACGTTTTGGAATTATATGGATTGTAGGTGAACATCAGGCTGATGGTCAGTTGTCCAAACTATACAATATTGACAAATCAGTTATTACAGAGCCTTCATCACCTGTGCAGGTCTGACAACTGGTGTGGCACTGTTTGCAGATGTCATTGAGCTGGTAGAAGCGGTGGGGGCAGCGCTCAACACACAGCTTGGTGGCTTGCAGCTCCAGAAGAGGAGGTGGACAGGCCCTGCAGGACTGAGGCCCTGGTCCCGTACACAGCTCACAGGACTGGTCACATTTCTCACAGCGGGAGCCCTCTCTGTAATACCTGAAGAAAGACATGACACTATCAGTATTAACAAGTCAGACATGTACATAGATTTTTGATTCTTGCAGACATAATTTAAGATTTATAAGGAAGTCTCTGTGGGGAAGTTAAAAATGGTAATTATCAGTCATCAGTAAAAACAAATAAATTGATGAATGAGGAAAATGAAAGGGAACGAAGAGTAGAAGAGGTGACTGGTGTGGAGCAGGAAGTAGCAAAGATTAGCAAGAGTGAAGTGAGGAGGACATTGAAGAGGATGTAGAGTGGAAAGGCAGGTGGTCCTGATGACATACCTGTGGAGGTATGGAAGTGTCTAGGAGAGGTGGCAGTAGAGTTTCTGACTAGTTTGTTTACCAAGATCTTGGAGAGTGAGAGGATGCCCGAGGAATGGAGGAGAAGTGTACTGGTGCCAATTTTCAAGAACAAGGGAGATGTGCAGAGCTGTGGCAACTACAGAGGAATAAAGCTGATGAGCCATACAATGAAGTTGTGGGAAAGAGTAGTGGAAGCTAGGCTAAGGGCAGAGGTGAGCATTTGTGAGCAGCAATATGGTTTCATGCCTAGAAAGAGGACAACCGATTGCTTTACCGAGTGTTTGCTTTGAGGATGCTGATGGAGAAGTACAGAGAAGGTCATAAGGAGTTGCATTGTGTCTTTGTAGATTTAGAGAAAGCGTATGACAGGGTGCCGAGAGAGGAGCTGTGGTATTGTATGAGGAAGTCTGGAGTGGCAGAGAAGTATGTTAGAGTGGTGCAGGACATGTATGAGAGCTGTAAGACCGTGGTGAGGTGTGCTGTAGGTGCGACAGAGGAGTTCAAGGTGGAGGTGGGTCTGCATCAAGGATCGGCTCTGAGCCCCTTCTTGTTTGCTCTGGTGATGGACAGGCTGACGGATGAGGTTGAAAACAGAGGAATGAAGCTTAGCCGCAGTAAGACAGAATACATGTGTGTCAATGAGAGGGACCCAGGTGGAACGGTGAGGTTACAGGGAGCAGAGGTGAAGAAGGTGCAGGACTTTAAGTACTTAGGGTCAACGGTTCAGAGCAATGGAGACTGTGGAAAAGAGGTGAAGAGGCGAGTGCAAGCAGGTTGGAACGGGTGGAGAAAAGTGTCAGGTGTGTTGTGTGATAAAAGAGTATCAGCAAGAATGAAAGGAAAGGTGTTCAAGACGGTGGTGAGACCAGCGATGTTGTACAGCTTAGAGACAGTGGCACTGAAGAAAAGACAAGAGGCAGAGCTGGAGGTGGCAGAGCTTAAGATGTTGAGGTTCTCTTTGGGAGTGACGAGGATGGACAGGATCAGGAACGAGGAACAGCTCATGTTAGATGTTTCGGAGATAAAGCCAGAGAGGCCAGATTGAGGTGGTTTGGACATGTTCAGAGGAGAGACTGTGAATATATTGGTAGAAGGATGCTGAGGTTGGAGCTGCCAGGCAGGAGGTCTAGAGGAAGACCAAAGAGGAGATTTATGGATGTGGTGAGAGAGGACATGAAGTTAATTGGTGTGAGTGAAGAGGATGCAGAGGACAGGGTTAGATGGAGGCGCATGATTCGCTGTGGCGACCCCTGAAAGGGAGCAGCCGAAAGGAAAAGAAGAAGAAGTAAAAACAAATAAATAACCCAGATCATCACCAGAATCGGGCTAAAATCCACTACCCTTTTTGCAGAAATAATAACCATTTGTAATATTTTTGTATTAAAAAAAATATGAATCACAATTAATAACAAACGTTTGTCAAGAGATGTCACATATGGAATTGAAAATAACTTTTTTCAGAGGCAATTGCTCTACTGCTGAAGAAATTATATAGAAACGGAACATACTGGCTCCAATAGCAAACTTTGGCTCGTTTCCAGACATGCTCAGTGGACAAACAGTAGCGAGGAAAGTCAACAGACTACTAACAGAGGTTATGTTGTAATACAATGTAAATATTTCCAAGGCTATGATATGATTTGTACCCTTTGGGACAATTGGTGATATGATTTGTACCCTTTGGGACAATTGGTGATACAGAGTTGAAGGAAACGCAGATATCCTGGAGAACAAGTGAGGCAATCTCTAGGCGATGCTCCTGTGCAGGTGGAGCAGGCATGGTCCCAGCTCTATTCCGTCAGCCTCCTGCCTTGTGTTGTATGTACCAGCCAGACACTCGCTCACACAGGTGCTGTCTGGAAAATAGCACATAAATAAATGTATTAGTACTCACTCATGCACTCTTTTTTACTTCTTTATTTTTCTTTCCTGCACTCTGGACATCTTTATTTTTCCTTCCTGTTCATCTGGACACTGGGGTGAAAAAAGCCACCTAACTAACAGGGGTAAGATTCTTTTCTTCCACGATTTTGAATCGAGTCCCAAATGCCAAAAATCTATTTTTAAAACAACGGACTCGTTGAACGGAAGAGGCGGGACTCATCTGTTGAACGGAAGAGGCGGGACTCATCTGTAGGGGCCTACACACTAGAGTGATCTTGTAGTTCAGCAACAAAGCCAAGCGTTTGGTACTAGCGTTGCTATGAAATAAAAAAATTTAAAAAAAACAGTTTTGGAGCCCTTAACTGATCCGGATTGACCTGTCAGACTCTCATTCAGTGCCATCGAAAGACTGAATCTTTCCTTTTTTTTTTTTTTTTTTTTTTTTTTTTTTTTTTTTCTTTTTTCTTTTTTAGTGGTTCTTCTACATTTGCATTTTTCTTCTAGTAAGA
>CM022474.1:13859941-13929510 GCA_011952105.1 Coreoperca whiteheadi | reverse complement strand
CCCCCCCCCCCCCCCCCCTCTACCCCACCTAAAGAGGAAAAAAGGCCGCACCCAAAGCCCAATCCTTTCCTTTTTTTTTTTTTTTTTTTTAAAAACGTGCCCTGTTGCCTTTCACATTTTAAGTGCTACTACTACAAATGCAATTTTCCACAAGTAAGAACATGTAAATTTAGCCTTACATGTATATTGCCATCATCAATCTATCCAGCTGTTGTTAACTGTTGATCAATGCACATGCAGCTGTTTAACCGAGTGAAATTGTGAGATATTCTGTGGAGAGCCGTCATTATGCATCCAGTTTTCAGTGTACTGAGGGCATCAACTGCAAAGACTAGTTGACAAAATTTGTGACTCAAGCTCAAATTCCATCAGTCATCAAGGTTAAAAATGAAACTCATCAAATCCCTGAAGAGCTGATAAAGCTGGAGATATATGGTGCTTTGTTATATGGTTCTATAATAAATCCACTTCTAAAAAAATGGCTTCTCTGCAGAGTTTTGTTTATTTTACACCCTGAACCACTTCAGTGTATGCAGTTGGACATCAGTGGAAAATGCTCACTATGTAGGTATTTGGGGACGGCACAGGTCTGGCATTCATCGTTGCCCGGCCCTTTACAAGAGTAACAGTGCTGGTGGCAACCCATGCAGGTGAACTGATCGTCGTGTAGGTAGGTCCTTGGTGGGCAGTCTGTGTCACCGGTCACGCCACATAACAATGTGTTTGGATCCAGCACAAGTTCCTTTTCGCACTGGGTGCACTGGATTGCGTCAGGGCCGGAGCAGTGCATACAAGTCTGGTGGCACTCTGCACATAGTCAAACAAATCAGACTGCGTCATTGCAATGTCATATCACTACATTTACAAAAAAGGGTGGGATCACCATCATGTTTAACGAGGTAAATAATTATTATTCTAAGCAAATAGTGATCATTATCACTAAGCTGGAATAGCCCTTGGCACTGACGCTGTTGCGGTTGTAGACACTGTGGGTTTAGTACTTCCTGAAGCATAAGCAAACTTTCATACAGTTGTAAATGGGTCTGTATTGAAAGGTTTCCAGTGTCTCCAGCTTGTTGTAGAAGAAGTCCAGTTCTCTCATCATTTATTTGACCACCTTTGAGTTCAGCAACTGATTTTTCTGATCAGCTATATTAAAATTCTTAAAAACCAAAATCTTCCTGTTATGCTGGACTTCCATTTCACAAAACTGGCTGGCAAAAACTCAGTATGCCCCCCTCTAAGATGTATCACTTCAGATACAGCTAGTAGTAGTGACACTTATCTTTCTACTGTTTTATCATCTTATCAGTTTACCCATCAGCTCATTTCCAACCCTTAACACTAACCACGGCCTGAATTGTAGCCACTATCTCTCCATCTGTTGTGTTATGAGCCATAGAAGGGACTTTCTACATCAATGTGACCATTTTAAAGTGACCATAGGGGAGTTGTCTCTGTACATAAACAATGGTACCTGATTAACAATTTACAAGGTCAGCAAACTGTTACCCTGCATATTGAACACCAAATAAAAAATCTAACCAAGTCACATCTATGTATTGTGATGCTCACCTTGACATTCCATAGCTTCAGTGTCATAGTAAGTACCAGTTGGGCAGTCTTTGGAGCATGCACCCTTATAGAGTTTGGGGCTAAACATCGAGCAGGTCTCACAGTCATCTGCCAGGGGCCCTGAACAGCTCCCACAGGTAGAGTGGCACTGACCACAGCGGCCCTCCTCCATGTCCTCATAATAGCCCATGGGACAACTAGCCTTGCACACACCATTCAGCATCAGGTAGAGGAAACTGCACTCTGAAAGGATATGGGAGGAGGGGTGGTAAAGTTGTAACGGGAGATTTCAGGATGTGATACAAGGTCTTCCAGTTAATTTTAAAATGTCATCCACTTGGAATATTCTTCCTCTTAAAGCTTCGCTGCACACACTGCTAATAACTCACTGAAACAGGTCCTGTCATCTGAGCAAACGTCACAGTGGGAAGGACAGCGTCTGCAGGTACCATCATCTGCAGGGTATGTCCGCAGTGAACAGTTGAGCCTACACATACCACTCTCTAAGTAGTGGCCATCAGCACAGGACAGACACTGGGACTTGATCCCATCACATGTCAGACAGGAGCGATCACAGGCTTCACATGACCCTTCTGCTGTCTCAAAGAATCCTCTGAAATTAGTCAGGGGATTTGTTAAGGCATAAAGAGGGAAATAAAATAAACAAAAACATACCATCATTTCACAGGTTTTTCATCATTCTACGGTTTAGCTTATCCAATTTCTTACTCTGGGCAATTCAACCAGCACCGCCCCTGGAAAAGTTTATAGCTGCTTTGGGAACAGCTGATGCAGTTAACACTGGTGTCCACACAGGCATCACAGTTTGGAGAGCAGTCCTCACACAACTGAGTGGCAGAGTTTGCGTAGGAGCCAGATGGACACTGCACTACGCAAGAACTGTCCTGGTCCAGGAAGTATCCTGTGACACCAAAATGCACACACACAAAGCAAAATACGAATTGGGATAATGTTTCAATGTATTGACCGAAAGAAAGTAAACATTCATACCTTTGAAACAAGACGAACAATCCAGTGCTTGTGGGCCAAAGCAGGTCTTACAGGATGCATCACATCCGTGACATTCACCAAATTTCCCTGAAATTCAAACAATAAACAAAGTAACCTGATCTCATTGTATAACAAAACAAACAGAATGCAGAGTGAGGTATCAAATCCTTCTCAAACTGAACGCTGAGTTGAAAATGTTCTGTTTTACCTACCTTCATCACTAGAGGGAAGCATACTAAGCTGTCAGGCACAACTGATGGGATGGGATGAATAACAAGGTGCAGACCGCATTGTGTTTTCAGTGCGCTGGTGTGTATGAAACCTGGAACATAATACCTACTATTGTAGGAATCTATACAATGTCTAACATCTCTTGGACCACTGTTACAACAACTTAAAAGTGGATGTTATTGTGAGTGAAAAATGCACATTTTATGATGGTGGTCTACACAAAAAAATGATGACAGGCAAAATTTGGAAGGACCTGCTGCTGACATGAAATAGGACAAATTGGGGAAGGTCACTGAGTTATCATCATGGCACATAAACCATTTATGTTCAAACCTGTGTATAACTAAAGCTGCCTGTTACTGGCATAAAAAAATAAACAGCATTGCAAATGTAAAACTCAATTCTCCTTTTTATTCTTATTCATTCTTGTTATTCTTCTAATTCTTTGAGGTTACAAAATCAACTGAAAATAGTTGTTTTTACTGACAATGGTCAGCAGTAGGTAGTTTAGAAAAATGAACATCAGACAGACTGATCGACACAAGCATGTAAATAATCAAACCAATGAGGCAGAAATGTAAATGATCAACCCTGTACGGTTGATAACAATGGAGTGCTGTATTCCAAAGCTTGTGACACAGACACCAAAGGTGAAGCAGGTGGAGAGCCTTGTACTTGAGGCAGAGGAATGTTTTGAAAAAGGCTAAAAAGGCTCTTGAATGAAAGGTGACGCAGTGAGTTGGAGACCGTCCTTCAACCTAGAAGTCCTTCAGCAGGGTTCAAGCCCCTGTCTCAGTGGCAAGCATCCACCATGCTAAAGTGTCCTTGAGCAAGAAACTGAATCCCTCCAAATTCCAGGGACACCGTACTAACCTCTGCTCTAACCTCACATAGGAGAAAAGCAATTATTTCCATCAGGGAATGTATTTTACTGAAATACAGTAAATCGAGTAGGCCTCACCAGCCTATAAAGTGACTTATCTATAAAAAGAAAAATGGCTGTTCCTCTTACCATCAAAGTACTGTCCCAATGGGCAGTTAACCAGAGGGCACTGCCCATGAAGAGGAGGGTTCCCACCGAGACAAAGGTTACAGTCTGTTGAACGAGGTCCGTGGCACGTCTGGCATGAGCTGTGGCAAGTCTGGCAGCGCCACCCACTGGAGTCACTGAAGGTTTGCTGTGGGCACTGTTTAATACAATCACCTCCTGGGCAGAGCAGCACAGAAAGGAAGTGAAATTATTTTCTAATACAAAACTTCATCTATATTAGTGGTCTTTGAAAAGCCGAGCTGAAACAATATAGTAGATAAGATCTAATTACGACCTAACCATCTTTTTTAATCTGTATTTAGGTAAGTTTCACTGAAGGCCAGGGTATCTTGTGCAGGATCACTCTGTTACTGAAACTAATTTTAAAGAGAGCAAAGCTAAAAAGTCATTTTAAAGTTTTAAAGTAAAGATCTGCCCATCTCTTAATTTTGTCTACAACTATTTCAATCCTTCTCCTCTGTCTGCTTTTCCGGGATCTCTGCCTCTCCAAATTCCATCCAACTGCCCAGGCACAAAACAACGACCTAAATCTTTTGAAACAGGACCTTGTGGCTGAAGAAGAGAGAATAAGCTGATCATCCGTGATGGATCCTGTCTGACACAATGTACAATCACATTCCTGTGAAATATGTACCTGTACATGTTAAAATTATTTTGATAGTGTGGTAGTGTTCTTGCTAATCTTCTTTTTTTAATAGCTACAGGCTTTCTTAACAATCTTAAAGCTTTTACCGAGATGCCCATATAGAACACAACAACAGAATCCTAGTACCTTCTTTGCATAAAACATACATTTGCATATCTCATGTTCCAGATTTGCTGACACGGACATGATTTGCAATCCAAATGAAGAGTCAGATTTGTCTTTAACAAGAATGATTGGTTACTCTCTCATACTCAGTGATTTAGGAGTGCATTAAACACAAACTCTACTAGTACTTTTTAGGACAAAAGGGTCATTTAAATCCTTTAGTATGCTAGTAGTAAACAAAATAAACTTTGCAACTGGTACCATTGAGGAAGTAACCAGGCTGGCAGGCAAGGCAGCGTGTGTTACTCTTGCAATCGGTGCATGGTGCTGGACAGGACAGACACACACCCCTGCCCAAGTCTTCATAGGTGCTCTGAGGGCAGTGCCTGCGACACTGGTGTCTGAAACTGTAAAAGAAAAAGTTAATTCAAAACTAAAATCAAATACCATTCAAAGTACTTATTGATACTCTATAACAATTGATCCATTTGCCTAAAACTAGGCTAGGTCTATGTAAAATAGGTCAATAAATGGTTGACTAAAATTGGCTGTCACAGCTATTATGCAAAAGGAGGCTCTTGTTTCTAACACAAACATGCAGAACAAAGCTATTGAAATATCAAAGGCCATGGTGAAAACATTTGGGACTTAATGGCACTTTCAAAGCTTTACAGTGAATTAAGAATGACGTTGTTGCAGGCAGCCTTTGCCCACATGGAGGCTGAGGCTAGACAAACTGAAACTAGAGAAACGACAGAACACACCACATGCAAGAGGCAATCCCAACATACACTGGTCAGTCCACAGCACACCTGCAGCTGTATTGTTAACTTCAAAACCGTCCTCGGCCAAAAATTGCACTCAATCAAACATCAGTAAGGACGGCAAACAGAGACGAAACCTTAATGTAGGCTGCTTTTCTTCAAGCTTATCGTGGTTCCATTCTCTTCTTAAGGCGGAAAGTTAATTGGTGTTTTATTTGTAGCCCAGAGGCATGGGGAGATTTCTGTCATTAACCTGTCCTGTCAGTCCTTCGGGGCTTAACTGAGCTATTAAACATGAGACGGGTGTCCTAAAAAAAAAAAAAATCTAGCCTAAAGGAGCGGAGATATTGAGTTGCAATGGCGTCACACATAAAACATTAAAGCAAGAATGACTCCTACTTTACAGACTTACAACTCTAAATGAAACAAGCCAAACATCAATAAGCCACTAGCCTATGTAGTACTACAACCTCTGCTGCCTCTTCTGCCACCTCTTCATATGAGAGAATCTGACCACTGACAGCCCAATCTGCACTTCCGACTGCGTTGCCATGGATTTGGTGCTAAGATGCGGTGGTTGTTTGAGAAGGAACAGCTGGAGGCGCCACACTGCATCCATCAACTCACTCACAATAGCAGCTGGTGCAGACCAGGCCCTGTCTCTGGCCTGGAAACAGCACACTACTTAAGAATCTACAGGATATTTAAGAATCCCTCTGTGCAAACATTAGACTAGATCCATTCCAGAAGAGCACATCAGCATTTCCAAAGCAACTTTTATTTAGGGCTATTTCTCCTTGAATTAGTTAGGAAAAGGTGAAAATATGCTGTAGGTAGTCACTAAAGTTAAGAAAGCTTGAGTAAATAAATGGTATAAACCATATTGAGACTGAATCATAGCAATTTGTTGGTTTAGCTGCACTTGGTTTAGAGGAAGGTAAATGGCAATAAATTAAAAGCATCTATCATGCTGACTCTTTTCAATAGGCTGTGTTTTATGCAAGAATAATATTGGCTCCACAGCTTCACAGTTACGTCAAAGCTCTCTAACGTTTAACGTTTTTCATTATTACTAGCAAACCTCAGTAGTGCAATTTCTTTAAGTGCTGGAAACTTCACTTCATGATCACCTCATGCTCTATTGGGTTTCTTTTATTGGTGTTTGCCTCACATTGTAGATGTAATACGAACTGTAGCCACAGAAATGACTGAGGCGACCTGTCATTCTAAATCTCTAAAGCCATTACTATTAAAGTAAAGGTTATACAATTAGATTCACAGAAGAAGTCTGAGTATCTCACTGCAGCTATGTAACAGTAACAGAGGAGGTGAATGCAGTGAAGCGGTGGATTTTCCTTCAATCTCTGCTCTGACTCACACAAGTCAGTGAAGTCAAGATGGTGAACCCTATATAATCACACCTGCTACTGGCTATGCTTTCCACTTAAACGTGCTCTCTTTTTCTTTCACCTCCTCTCCTTCTCACACATAACATAAAAACACACTCGGTTAAGTATCTTTGTAAAGCAGACCACTCTTCTCAAACCAAGGCTCAGGTAACAGTGTATGACTCTGAATGGAGGGTAACCTGACAATACCTGGAGGCTTGTACTCAGGGGAAAGTACACAATTGCAGGTCTGTTCTAGCTCTGTAACCTGTGTTACACACTGGGTCCAAGAAGTAATATGCTGGTGTGAACAGAAACACAGGTAAAATCAAATTTCTTGTGGCGTGAAGAATAATTAACCAAATTCTGCAAGCCAACACGTGGAGATGTATATTATCCCACATACTGCACATTGATGTATCCAACTCTTTATCTAGCAAGGCAATGGCAATGCAAATAAAAATAATTACAAGGTCATTTTGAGGTTAATTATTTCTTGGCAGCATATTTAACATTCATAATTTTAAAACTTCTGAAAGAAATTATCAACAAATCCTAGCACTATGCGAAATCATACAACTACTTTACATCAACAGCACAATAAAGGTTCATGTTACTGTATTAATTGTTGATTTATTGATTGTACAAGTCTATGTTTTAAGCAGAAATGCCACAGATTCTCTGGTTCCAACTTCTCAAACATGGATATTCACTGGTTTTCTTAGTGTTCCATGAATATAAACTGAATATCCGTGGGTTTTGGTGTTGGTCAGACAATACAAGCAATTTAAGTTTGTCAGCTTGGGCTCTGGGAAACTGCATTTTATAAACCAATTGATTCGTCAATTAATCAAGAATATATAACGGTTAGATTCATTGAAAATAATTGTTGGTTGCAGCCTTAGTATTAAATGTTAGGTATCGAAAAGAATACCTGAGACTGCATTTGATTTCATAGCAGAGGTTATGGGGAGCCAGAAAAGTCCACTTATCATATAATGATAATGAAAAGAGAACACAAACTCACAGAAAGTAACCTTCAACACAGCTGTTGCAGATCTCAGGGTCTTCTGTGTACAAATGAGAAAAGGTGATTAATTAGAATTCATGTGGAGGAGCAAACTCATGCAGTACTGGCTACATTTATATCGTGCTGCTCTGTGCTCGATTATCACCAGTGTTTTAATATACATCGCAGATCCACCATACATTGTGGAGGGAACAGTATGGTGTTGTCAGCCTAGCCTAGCAAGCTTGTGTAACTTACCTGTGGAGCATGTTTTGCAGCCCATCCCACAGTCAATGCACTCTCCCGTATCAGGGTCCTGAACCTGCCCTGAAACACAGAGACCCAGCATATCAAGCCTGAATGTCACTCTCTATAGCTACAGCCGGCTCGGAAATTCTGCTTTACATTTACCTATGTCACAGGCTGCTGTTTGGCAGACCCCATTCTGGAGTTTGTAGTGTTCCCGACATTTGGCACATATGTTGGCGTCTGTGCAGAGTTCACAATTCGCTATGCAGGACATACAGGCATAGTGACCCCTGTCAGGATAGAGTCCCCGGGGGCAGTGTGTCCGACAGTGACCTTGGTGGAGGAAACGTTCCTGTCCATCTTCATCTGAGGAGGAGGAGGAGGACCCAGAGGACTTGTTAACATAAAGCCTACTCTATTTTCTCCTCTGATGAAGATGCACATTAGCCATACGGGACTCCTGCCAGGAAACGCCTTTTACAAAAATCTGGACTCTTCTGAAAGTGAAAATCAATGAGCTCCTCATAACAAATACAGAGGTGGAGCCAAATGGGCCTGAAAATGACATGGGATGAAGGAAAGATGAAAGGACAGACTGCCACCTGTGTGAAGGTTCAGTGCCTTCAGCAAATTACAGCATTAACACATATTGCAGAAATTAAGATTGTTTGACTGAAAGGACAGAGATGTCATGTGGCTGAATGAGTGAGGATTCATACATTTCACTGCACATGCATTATTGACAAAAACAGAAAAGAGTAAATGGATGTTAAAGCTGTGAACAACATCATGAACTGATGGCTGCAGCCCAGCATGTTGACTGTAGGCCTTCTTATAACAGATCACAGTGTGAGATCACCTCCTGACTGATGATGTTCTAACTTATGTAAACAAGGGCAATCAGAGGCAGAGGAGAGCTAGGGGCAGAGACTGAGTCCTGTGTTGGCCATGACGATTAATACCCTGGCACCTGCCACTAGCCTAGCTGTGGCACCTGAGGCATCTCTGGAAGCAGCTGAGTTACAGCATTGTCTCATCTGCTCAGCGCTGCACAGACGATGTATGAGACGGGGAGGAGATGGGCCACAAAGCTGCTGCAGCATTTCTAACCCACCTCCCTGAACCTCAGCACGCACAGAGAAGTGTGGCTTCTATGAACGCCACACAGATATACACACCAGAATCAAATGCTGACTACTGTATACTACTAACGTCTACACAACAAAAATCATCTGCAGCCATGTACATTAAAATACAGTCAGTAAAAAACAAATGCATGATGTAGAAATGTCAAAATGCATATATACACAGGAAGGGGTGTTTATGTGAGGGAAAGAGAAAGAGAGACTTGCAGGTTTTGCAGGTTAAGCCCAGTGAACTGCAACAGTAATAGGCTACTTCTAGCCCAAGGGGAGATTTTTTTCCTTTCCCTCTGATTAACAAAGGCCCCATTCTGACATGATCAGATTACACTGTGAAAACTCTGGAGAAAAATGATCACACCTATTTCAAAAGGTGCCCCTGTGACAGAAAAATCAACAAGTTCTACATCCAATCTCTGACTGTTTAACAAGAGTAAATGGTAAACCAGAATTGAATGCCCATCCTCTTTACATGCCTTTAAACAGCTTTGCTGTGGTAACCATTAAATAGTGCTTCTTTGAAAAAAGAAAAGAGAAAAAAAACTCCACCTCCCTTTCATCTTGATTAATGAGTCTGTGACATGGCTTTGTTTTAATCTGGCATCTGTGGAGCCACAAAAGTTAAAATAAATAAATAAATCAAAACTGAGGCTTTCTATCTGCCAATGAAAGCTTAATGTTCATGTTTGCACATCTCATGCAGAAATTCTGAAAGATGTGGACATGTGAAATGTGTCATGTGTTGGCATATGTCTGACCTCGATGAAGCCTTTGTTCAGCTGGTGATGATTTATGTGTAGAAACTAGGCCAGACAACACGGTACTTTTTAAAAGCCATTTTAGGGTAAATCCAGTGCATCGCATTTTGAGATTTAATACATGTACATTTCGCCTTTTCCTTTGGAAGAACCATCCGTGATTGTCTGCGGTGTTAAAAGTAACGTTTCGTGTGCAGGACATTTTACTCACCAACTCCACAGGTAGTGCACTCAAACAGCTCATGTCCGGAGCACTCGGAGCAGGTGGGATGGCAGAGGACACACCGGTTCTTCAGCAGAAACTGTCCACTCGGACATGGCGACGAGGGTTTACAGCCAATAAATCCGACAAAGCCGAGAAAGGTCAGAAACGCGGCGACGGAACTCATGGCAGTGCCCGAGGACTTTCACTAGAAGTGAGACAAACAGCAAACCGCCAGGACCGTCTCCAAAGACGCAGTGTCCGTGCAGCAGGTAGCTACGCGGGCAGATCGATGCGCGGCTCTGTGACACCAGCCCAGAAATAACTTGCCGGACCAGTTCGCTCAAGTGAAGCACTGGACAGTGAGCGCGGACTGCGGTCTGCATTTAGCAGGCATAAAGAAGAGAACAACCCAGTTTGTGTGTCACGATAGACAGACAGAAGCATCATTGCCCCAAAACATGTCAATGGAATTGAGCGTCTGTCTGTTTGCGAAGATGTTGGTACAATTTGTGGATTGTAGCCACGTGGTTGAAATGCACTTATTATGAAAAGCGTCGGCTTAATAAATGCAATGTACTGTTTAGCCTTTAGCCAAGGAAGTTCCGGTTCTGATAACACTTGCCAAACCAAAATACCGGATAAAGACACACCGCAGCTGTTAGTAAAATGCTATATGGCAGGCCAAGATTAAACGTTCGAAACCGGAATATTTAGGTCGTTATGGTATGGCTTATATAAATAAAAAGTAAAATAGGTATCCACTGTGTGGTATAGTTGTAACTTAACGTTAGATCCATACCCACCGGTTTCAAGATTCACTCAAAAGGTAGAGATTTAGATAAAGCTAGGTTAGTTAAGGTCATAGCTATTAACGTTAGTTTATAAGGCATTTTAGTGGTTTAAGTTATGTGTGTTTTGAAGATTTAATCTCAAGGGAAAGAATAAAACAAATCATAGGCTACTTTTGCTTGTTTTATAGGCTCCTTTTTGCGGACTATATTGCTTGTCGGAAGAGTAATGTTTAATTGCTTTTAGCTTAAAGTTAAATGATGAAGCAGTTTTAACAGTCTCATCGTTCATTGTAGTTTAAAACCCAGTGATATACTCAACACGAGTATTTGCTTCCTTCATAATTTAATAATGTTGTCATTTATAAAAAGTCATAAGCCTCAGACTTCGTTTAAAATCCAGTTGAAGTGGTTTGTTTTTGTGAGGGCACAGCGGCCCCTCGCGGCTGCTTCCTGGATGTGTATCCGAGGGCGTGAGCCAACGCGCCTCACCGTCTGACGTCACGCGGCAGCGGCGGTCGGAGGAGGCGTGGCTTTGTTCTGCTGCAGCGGAGAAATATGACATGGGGATGAGCAAGAGAGAGGGAGAGAGGGAGACAGCCTGATAGGAATTAACGGTTCGTCAGAGGTCTGGACTGAAAACCTTAGGATGGGGAGTAATGACTGAAAACAGCACGGTAAGGGACAGACATGTTTTTGTTTGTTTCCACATACAGCGCGACAGGCCGATTCATGGCTCATTTGATAGTGAGCACAATAGGCTACCACTGCAGACAGGTGCACCTGCCTTTATGCGAGTACGTGCCTCGATGCATTCAACTTCAGGTTCCGTGCGAATACCTTTTCATTTTAGGTCAAAGGCAAATGCATCGAGGCCACAAATCACAACAACGGTTTGGGATTAGACGTTAGGGATAAATTCTGTAAGCATGGATGTGCTCTTGAATCTGTATGCTTAGTCACAGACCTTTGTGAACATACAGTAGCAATGTTAAATATATATATATATATGATTATATTTTGTGATGGTAAAAGCAAACAACCTATTAGCTCATGGAGGCTATAAAGCTTTGAAGGCTATGGTTCTTTTTCCAGACATGGAATATTAATCATCACAGTGTATTTTGGGCCAGATGGCTTAAAATGTAGATGGTGATGAAATACATAACAGCTATATATTTCATTTAGTAAATTGCAGCAGTTTCACTAGGTCTATTTGTTCATCTTAAAATATATGAAGCCTGACAATAACTACAAATACCACTACCTGGTTTAATTCTGGTGCCTATAGTCTATACGTTTCTTTTATTGTTGGCCTGGTTCACAATATCTACCAACTACGCCTGCCTGTTAAGATGGTAAGGCCACAAATTCATTGCTATGGTATTTTTAAAACCATATTCATGTCCCCTTACAAAGACATACATAATAAAACCTTTAATCTATCATTAATATCAGATTATGTTTGAGCTGAGTACAACACTATTGCAATAAACTCACGGTTTTCTCCTGGTTATTTGGGATATGATGATTTACCTTTATAACTCATTCAGACACCTATTACTCTTGTCTTAATGCTTTACATGGGCTCGGGCTGCAGAGTATGGTAAAAAAAATCATATTGTGATTTTTCGGACAGATATTACAATTGCGATATGATTCACGATTAGTGGGAATGATCATTTTTGCGTCACAATTTTAATTTTCACTGAAAAAACTACTAAAATCATAATGTATGACTGCACCCAACAAACATGTTTTCTTACATCTGGAGAATAAGCTTTGTAGGCCAGGGCATCTCTGCAGCACTACAGTACTTCATTCTAATGCCGTTTTGTCACACATGTTTCCTTTATCAAAAAATTGGAGCTTCTGCGATTTGGATATTGCACTTGGCCATATTACGATTTCGATAATATGTCAATTAATTGTGCAGCCCTAACTTGGGCTTGCAAGACGGGCAGCTGACAGTAGTCGAGTCTGATTTGGTGACAGCTTGAGGAGCCGGGGCAGAGATACAAAGCAGGGCCCGTGGCTGCCAGGCCAAGCCAGGCCATGCCAGCTCCTCAGAGGGCTTCGGTGCAGCAGGGCACTGGGGAGAGGGCGCTTGGCACCTGATCAGTTACCACAGTGAATTCTGTTCCTGTCACTGGCATTTAGCTACAGAAAAGCAGAGCAGAGATGACGGCTGTTGTTGAACCCTGTTGGGCTTTCATGTCACTGTTGCAGTGCCGCTTTATCAAACTGCTTCTCGACTGATACAAAATGACACTCCTTTTCAAACATCAGTGCCAACTGCCCACTGCCTACTTCAAAAACCTAATCAAAAAAAGGTAACCTCATAAGCCTATATTGTAAAAACAAAAAAACAACAACACTGGTTGCGTTGTTAAAATAACGCTTCAAGTTTACATGTATACACATTTTGCACTGGAGGACAATTGGTATATTTTTTTCACTGGTATCATTAGGCAGGAATCTAAAAGAACAATCAAAATAAATCATCATGTGGACCCTGAAAAGCACCTGCAAAAAGAGGGCTTAAATCTGCTGTTTCCTTTTAAAAGAGTTCCATGTCTCCATGCCTGATTCCCCCAAAGTTTAGTCCTTCAGAGGAGATGAAATGAGTCAAGTGCCCATGGTAATCATGGCCCAATCACTGCATGGCTTTGAAGTGGGCCCTGTCCTTCAGACATCTCTACAGGTGGGGAAGCAATGTTAAGTGTTCTGTCTGCAGGCAGAGGGAGGTCAGCTAGAGGCCATGGAGGCAGGCAGAGGGGCCCCTCTCACACATTGAAATAGGGCAGGGTGGACCTTTCCAGTGTCACTGCACTGTGGTCTTATGTGAGTCTGTACACAGGCCTTAATGTTGGATAGATACTTTTGGGGAAATGTGTCTCCCAGTGAGAAAACCCATTCTTAAATGTGTTTGTGAAAAGTGCTGCAATATGAAATGTACCTCCAAATCACAGACAAATTAAGTCGTAAGCCCTGTTGCCATAAAGCTGTAATAAATCCTCAAACCGGTTTTCCCCATCATGCTGTGGTGAAGGCTTAAACCACAGAAGGGTTGTAATAAATTGACTGCAGAAACCATGATTTATGAACATTTTTTATAGTGAATCTAGATTTGACAGTGTTTGCAAGTCCAGAGCTTGTGTTTTACATTTGCCAGTTTTTGTCTGAATCACGAAGAGGTACATAAGGCATCCTACATGGCTTGTAACCATAGTCTGAAGGGATCCATTGATCTACAGTATAGATTTCTGAAAGGATGTTTAGATGCCTGGATTTCTTCCTGTTGTTATCTTTGTAAGTTACTGGAGCCAGAAAAATCCTAATTTGAGTAAATGGACTGTACTCGTACAGCGCCTTTCTTGTCTCCCGATTACTCAAAGCGCTTTCACACTACATATCACATTCACCCCATTCATACACTGATGGCAGGAGATACTGTAACTGCCATCAGTAAATTAACCATTCACACACCAAAGGCACAATTTTGGGGTCAGTATCTTGCTTCGACCTGCTCTTCCACAAAGCCACAGCCGCTCCTGTGTGCCGCAATTGAGCCACGATGAGGAAACCTAGATGGGGCTGAGGTGGGACAGGGAAATGGCAACCACTGTGATGGGCTGAGACATCTGCCAGTCCAGCAAACCCCCCCACAAACATGGCCCTCTTTCAACCTTAACGTTGTGCTAATAACACATTTTTTAAATCAACTGAGTTACACGAAAGAATGTGACATTAGCTTTAAGGCACAATCCTCTTTTGAGTAAAATACATTTCAAGTGAGAATTTGGGGGCTTTCCAAATAATACTGAATACAGACAGTTTTCCTAGCATCTAACGGTCATTAGACGAGGTCTGTTTTAAGGCACTTTTTAAGGCGCATTGGCTTCAGAATTCAATCATAATGGCTGCTGTACACACATCTGTACAAATTGTCTGAGACCTTAACTTTCATAACCAACGAGAATGTGTTATGATAAAGCCTGAGAGAGTGAAACCATCCGACAGAAAGATACCACAGGTTGTGTGTTTACGTGTGACGGACAGAGCTTTTCCTCAGTCTTAATCAACATTTGAAACAGGCAGTAACAGTTGGAGTTGGATGTTGTGTTTTAGATATCCTCTGTGACAGCCATAACTTGTGTATGCGTGTGTGTGTGTCTGTGCCTCTTGCACCTAATTTCATTTGTGTTGCTTCACTTGTCTGGCGCTGAATCTGGGAGCAGGCTGGCTGCTGGAGATGTCTGCCATTGTAACATTCTCCCCACAAGGCCCGATGGGCACAGCCACCCCCTGTCCTGCCTCGAATCAGCAAGGGAGCAGTTTCTAAATCAAACAGAACACTGTTGCACAGGATACCCTTGGTGACTCAATTTAGATTCATGCAGGCCCACAGCGTAGGTCATATTCATTCATTCAGAAATAGAGCTCAGGCCTCCTTTTCGCTGCAAAACCCATCTGCATATGAAGGAATCTCCATTTTGTCTCACAGTGTATTTCTGTTGAATTAGATATTAAAAGGGAAATGCAGGTTAAACACCACCCTGAGAAAAGACGAGCAGTAGTGCTGTTCAGCTTGCTTTCTGTGTCATTCATTTTCTTAAGTAGAGAAAACTAAAATGCTCTGCTAACTGTCACTGTCCCTGCCCTTTCTTTCATCTTCATTCCATAAGATACAGCACATCGCATCAAATGTTTAACAAAACCCATTCATGGAACGTTGGGGAGTAAATTTGCTCTTTCTCAGCTATAGAAATCTACCATCTTCGTTGTCTCCTTACTGGCGAGATGATGAAGAAGAGATCTGAGATTACTCAAGAGGGGTCAAGAAGTAATATAAATTTGTGCACTATATTTATGTAATAAAGGTTTTCAGGGAACTTATTTTGACGCTACCGTCTGTTAACAGTCATACAGGTGCACATACTGTTCATTCAGAGTTGTATTAGTCAGATATGTTTGAAAGAAATCATCGTTCAGATTTATACAACCTATTTGCATCCCATGATGCGCCATGCTCAACATGACAACTCTGCTGTGGTCATTAACATTTTGGTACCTGAAGCTTTCAGTTCTGGTTGATTTAGCGACTCCCATGTATGTACAGCGAGTGTGTTTTAATACTACAGGTCCCAGAATTCTGGATGCAGCAAACATTCCTTGAGCAGGAGATGGAATGACGGACTCTGCTACTAATAATAAAAAATATTATACAAAGATGTAATTACAGCATGTAAATACATTTAATGGCTATTACTGGAAACAATTCCAACCGTTAGTAGTATCAAAAAATGGGGATTTAATGAAAATCTAAAAACTTTAAAAAAGGGGTTAGGGGGCTAAGGTCGAGAATCCCTACACACCTTTAACTTGAACCTGCAATAACCATTTTAGGGTTTGTTCTACAACTTAACAATAACTGGTTAATGGTTAATCAACAGATTATTGCTGCTGGCACATCTGACATTATAAAATCATCAATAATCAAAAAGGGGCATATGTGATGTTGCATTTTTTGACTAGTTCACATTGTAAGGATGTAAGGAATTAAAGTGTACATATGTACTGAATAACTAAAATACTCCTCAAAATGAATCAGACCATAGGCTGTACCAGACCAGTAAATCACTTAAACTAACCGTCCCTGTTGGTTTGTTTTAGTGAAAATCCTTTGAATTATAAAAAGGAAACATCTTTTTTTTTGCATCATCAGTCACTACAACATAATAAATGTCAGTTACTGATACTGGTCTGCATATGACTACACGTTTCCTCCGCAATGCACCCACACCCACGGAGTGCCCTCTCTGTGGGTGCACTTGAGGCCACTTTGGAGAACACGCATGCATCAGACAAAGTTACTCAGTCCAAGATATTATTATTTTTTTCCATCCAAGAGGCCAACATAAAAGTATAAATTACATCTTTTTGGGGCTCAAACTAAATCCTCATCCTGGGTAATGGGAGTAAATGACACATGCATCAGATTCATAGTATCTACACGTCTTTTGCAGCTTCCGTTAACTTTTGACTTGTGCTCTGGTCAAGTATCCTCGACGGGCACAGTTTGGGCGTCAGATGAAGTTGGCTATTGCAGTCAGCATCAGCTCAATTTGGAGAGCTAATCATTCAGCCAAACTGACCACAGTAAAGTGCCGGAAGCGCTTGTGGCCCTGCGGTAGGCTCATTTGTAGCTCTCTTCAACGAGACTAAGCAGTGCATTCAGTCCTGTTCTTCTGCTAAGTAAGAGTATGTTAATATTGCAGCACATATTTGCTCAGATCATCGTTTGGATTCCAGTCTGTCTGTTTGAGCAAATTTTATTTACTGGCTATTACTGGCATCTAGTTAGCCTTCGGGTTTAATCTATTACCTCTGATGTAAAAAATACTCTGGCCATGGTTACATTTAAATTATGTGTCGTAGTTCAGATTATTGAATATTTTCAATTGGATAAGCAGACATTCTTGTGCCCCTCAAATGGTGCAAGTCAAGCTACTTTTATGTAGGCTATACTATGTAGTTGGCAGGAAAGGTGTCTAAACGTTTGTCTAAATGTACAACTGTGCATGTCTAATATACTCAGTGACAGTTTTATAAGGCCAGTGGTCTACACAAACCAATTCAATTAAATTTTAAATTGTTTCCTTAGGAGTCCCTTTTGCTTTTCAGAGAAACAAGAAATTGATTTTTCCCTTCAGCCAGAAAACATGCATGTCTACCAAACCATGAGGAAAAATAATAGTATAGAATGATTCATTGACATGACAATGTAGCTAAAACAAAGAGAATGGCTAACCGTGGCTTCTCTCCTACACTTGGTTTCTGGAAAAACACAGCCCACCACTGAAATGACTGTATACAGTGTGCAATGTATTTTTTTGTGTATGTGTGTGGTTTAATTTGATGGATGCACCCAACAGTCAATAACAAAGACAGTAAACAACCAAATTGAAACTTAATCGGCCTCACTACTGGAACACAGAAACTGAACAGCGTCTTAGTGAACTACACTGAGGAGATGAAATAAACCATTCAAAATAGTTCAAGCGAGCTTAGGCTTTTTAATAGTGCAAAACTCATAACTATAGTTATTCATTTACCTTTATTTTCCTTTACTACCCTTCTAAAAGAATTTCCCCCTAGGGATGAATAAAAGAAATTCTGATTCTGATACCCCAGGTGTTGGTATCCTTCAGACCTGTCTTACACATTTGCGATGTAGACCTCAAGTGGGTTTAAGTAACTTGCTAAAGGACACGCTGAAGGCAGTTGCTGACTAAAAGAAGAGGTGTAGCTACCCATTCAGTATTTGTGGTAATTGGTGACTAGTACAAAAGTTGTGAAAGATCACCACTGCATTCTCATGGTATAGCCAGAAAACTCTTTTTTGTAGGCAGGAACCTACAGATTTGTATGCCATTTTTTCCAGATACTAAATAAAGAATAAGGTTATGTGATATTGCCATCTCCACCTACTTGAGTATACATGCACAACGGTGCACGCACCCACGCCCACAGTCAATCCAATAGTGGTGCCACACTGCACAATACAGGTATTGTGAGATGTAGTCTGAGTTAAAACAGGTGTCAAAACTATCTCTGCTAGTCTTTCCTTTCTTATTGGAGTTTCTGTAGAGATAATACATTTCTTATGTTTGGGGGTCCTTGTAGGACATCGTCGCTCTCCTATGATTGAAGCAGACTGTGAGCTGAATACATTTTTTTCCTTGATATTTCTTTACATCTCAAATACTTGTTGAAAAACAGCTACAACTGCAAGTGATCTGGCCAACATGACATTGTGCACTGCTCTGCAGTAAATGCTGTTTTCCATTTTTGTTTCATGGTACAAAAATGAAATATTCAGGTTGGCAAGAGAATATGAAGTACTGTATAGCTGCTTTGCTTAGGTATATGTGGCTGTGTGTGTGTCTATGTGTTTCATTTCTGAAATAGAAAATGTAAGATTCAGAGGAGATATTATAACCTACTGTATACATCATCTGGGCATACATACTCTATGTACAGATACAGTAACAGCATAATTGTGATGATAAACGTCTTTACAGATAAAGCCTATTAATCTACTGT
Organism: Coreoperca whiteheadi; assembly: GCA_011952105.1. NCBI lineage: Eukaryota > Metazoa > Chordata > Actinopteri > Centrarchiformes > Sinipercidae > Coreoperca > Coreoperca whiteheadi. Next base: position 13,910,479 of record CM022474.1, on the reverse strand, counting down.
CATATTCACAGATATCGTCAAAAGTTGAATTACATATAGGTCTTTGAGTTGGCGAGGACAGTGAAAGCTAGCAAGAGATTCTGTGTGATCAACACTTGAGAGGACACCCTCCCTCAGCACAAACTCAAATAGGAAACACCAGCTGGCTTCAGCTAGTTGGTCTGTGTATCCCATGTGGGATCAGAAGATAAGTATTCAGCTAGCAGGCAGTTCTTTATGTGTCTTCTGTGTGTACGTAACGTCCATGTTTCCATGCTTAAAAACCCTTTCACCATGTCATTGATCTACCTGACACTGGCTGATAAGTGTGCATTATATCCACAGCATTCTGTTAATGTTTTTTCCCTTTCTTATGCATCTTCTTCAAATCACCAGAAAGTCAGGAACCTTCTGCTTTGGTCTGTAGTCACAGCTGTGTGCTTGTGGCGCTCTGTCGAAAAGGACCCAGTCAAGAAAAAGAGGTATTGGCTGCTGTGGTAGGACGGCTGGAGGGACTGACATTTTTAGGGGTTATGATCTTGTTCTGTGCCCCTCAGCAGCGAGCTCTTTGTTTGGGTGCATGCAGCACACACAGCCTACCGCTCTTTTAGAAACTGAAGATTTTACTTGACTGTAAGATCAGACAGGAGAATTATCATTTGCTTTGTTAAACGGGTTTACTACTTGTTGTATACTGACCGTTGCTATTAGGAAATAGGATGTGCAATACGATGCGGTTTTTGTGTCCATAAATAATCAAAATCACAGATGTTTTGATGGCAAATTCATACCCTGAGCTTCTCAACTTCCTCACAAAAACAGAAAGGTTTTCTAAGAACACTGATGTCCCTCAGGTATATATACGTACAGAGTGCAGTGCTCAGGCTGTCCACTGCAGCATTAATTGAAATTGACCTCAAATATTAATGCGATGATGCATTTAGTGCAAATTGACAACAACTCTCCACTCTATACATATGCTGTGCTGGCAGTGTGCAGCGCAGCAATGAGATGCAAAGTGACATTATTGCTTCTAGCAGCATCTTTCTCACAGCATGTGAGGGGCTGCTGCACAGAAGTCTGGCTTTTTTTAAGTTTAGAGAAGGATTAAGAGAGAGAAAGTATTTGTGTGAGTGTTTGTGCCTGGCTTGATAACAGACTCTGTCTAGAGGTCAAGACTTAGAAGTATCACACTCTCTTTCCGTCTTGCGTCAAGGAGTGGTTAGTGTTTGACTGACGTGCAACAGAGGCAGTCCTTCCTCCTTTTTGGCTTTCGCTCTGTTAGTCTCTGGGGGGCTCAGCAGTTGATTTCTCAGGGTGCTAATGAAAATGCCGTCTGTGGGTCCTGAAGGCAGGGTCCGGTGGTGAATAGAGCATAATGGAGGGATAAGGAGGGACTCCGCAGACGCCCAGGTGGTGACTGGAGAGAAAGACAGACATCGATGGAGCTCTCAAAAATCAAAATGGCTTAACTTGATGAGCCGGTGCTGGGTGAAGAGCTCTCGCTTGAATATTTCGTCCCAGGCACTGATTGAAACATGTCATACGTTCCACAGGCCGCCTATAATATCATCTGGATGACAGTGTATACGCGTGCACACTGCACACACACGTGTACATGTTTGCTGCTCCTACACACTGTGCACTGGTGAGGCACACACACAATCACACCAAGTACAAGCTTGCCATTGTGGTTGCAGGAGGAGGAGGAGGGACAGAGATTGAGGCCGACTGACTGATATGAAGGCTGAATAGCAAGAGCTGCTTCCACTCTGTATTGAAATTCACTGATTGAATCTTGTGCTCTCAAACAAGGACTTTGAAATAGTGGAAGTGCTTAGTTTGTAGTTTGGTGAGACATTATAATATCCCATTACATGAATTTTCCACGCCACTTAAGTGTGCTGTGTTATGAAGCACGCTAATGGATTGTGTTGATTATTCAGTACTGATGCAAGGTGGAAATGATCTGTTTCCCCGCTTTGCGCTCATTTGATTTTCCAACATACAATTACCCCAAGTCTAACATAACAATGTTTTCCATTGCTGTATTTCTTCTGTTTCTTCCTGTACTCATTGAATAATAGCTGTGCAACAAAACCGTTTTGAAACGGATGCCTGGTTTTAGTGTTTCCATCTTTCAGTATATTAAAATAATAAACAGCCATTGTTTTAGGAAAAACAAGTTTTCCTCTGACTTTAACTGAGAGGGTGGCTTGACATTTTGCTGTGCACAGGCATGTGAGTAAGTACTGGATAAGAATGCATGCCATCTTTTATTAGCTGTCTTCTGTGTTTTGGAAGCCCTTTGTGGAAGCACTTGCTCTCTTGGCTTTGAGATTGGTAAACATACTGAGGGCACACTGAGTAGCGAGCATGCAATGGTTAGCATTCACATTTGTGTACTCACACACTCATCTACTCCAGAGACGGGGATCATGGGGTGGTTATCTAGCAGTGTTGAGCGCAGCAGTTTGAGCCTGTTGGTGCTTGGCCCTACTAACTGCAGCTCAGCTCACACACTGATGATGAAGCCACAGTTGGCCCAACAGAGCTGTTTGTGTGAGCCAGAAAGATTTTATTCTCTCCCTGCCTTGAAGAATCCAAAATATTCTGTCCAGCAGAGGAGGGATCAGACTCTCTGAGGGATGAGTAACTTAATTTGTGTTTAACCAGCAAACCCACATCTTATGTCCCACCCTTGCTCGACAGATCTCTTGCCATTGTTTTGTAAATCAGGCTCAAGTTTCAGGTTCTAAAAGTCTTTTTGGCTCTCTACCTACTATACTGGGAAGCTGTGGAGTGAGCTAGTCCTCCGCAAGCAGGATGCATTGAATCACTCATTATCTGCCTCATTCGTAAATGTCGCTTTATATTGTATGTTGCTCCTTTCTTTGTCATTTTTATTTAACAACTTCAAGCTTACAAATGTACTGTTTCAGCATGAAGCCTTTACTAGAGATTATGTGGCATCTGTGAGTTAATTTTATAACAAATTATACAATCAGCACAGATATTATTACATCTGAAGATAAAAAGTGTGATTTAATCGAGAACAACAAATTGCTCAAATCAAATCATACAGAGCAATCAATCCAAGACATATAGGGCTAGAAGAACTACTGATATACTGTATATGTCTGTGTGTGTACATATACAAATCTCATATTCAAAGTGTAGTGTGTGGCTTTTTTGCTTGATGAATGACATATGCTACATATGTAGTCCACTCAAGTGTACTCTGACCTCTACATTAACTCACATTTGCAAAATATAAAAATCTAATAAGATAGAAGCTGGCCTGCAAATGTATATACTGCCGTTTACCTCGGTGTGCATGTATAGGATTTGCTGCCTAACCATTTTCCAGTTACGGAGGAGATTCAGTGCAAAGAGTAGAGTACAAGTGTTTGTACAGTATGTTCACCTCCCACCTGCTGTGTATCTGTCTTGCATGTGGGCGATACTATGGAGACAATTATCTCAGCTATAACTCATTCTATTACTGTAAAATGGCTACATATATACATGTACGTCATGGAAGAATAGCCTGTTTAACATTTGCATGTAACGGGAGACGTTGTGGAAAAGAAAATGTGTATTAAATGACAACTAAGCAAATTATTATTCACTGTGATTGTCTGTATTCCACTGTGAAGTATTCAGGGCGTGAAGGTTTTCATAGTTAAGTTTTGTAGATTTACTCACAGTAAATGGTTTCACACTTTCTGATCAGCCAACTGGTTTACTGGTGTTTTAAAGAAGTGAAGCCCGAAATAGTGCTAAACATAACGAAGGAAGTAGTGAGTGGGGGGCTCTACTTGTAAAACTTGATTGACAGCTTGTAATGATTGATTTAGTATAGTGTTATAAATATACACAAGACACAGATACTACATTTTTAATGGCACATAATAAAAAAGTGCCGTGTCTTTTGGTCTTAAATTATGAACATCAACAGGTTGGATCCAACAGCTCATTTATATTAATTTATAACAGTTAGTTCTGCACAATGAAAAAATGCATTTCAGCTTGCATATACAGTATTAAGTAGGTGCTTCATTTATGTCATATGCGATGTTAAAGGCTACATCTGATGAAAATTTAAATTTATTTTACAAATAATTTGAGGCTCTGATAGCTGCAGTGCCTGTGGACCAGTGCTGTTTAGTGTTCAGTGATGCTGGAGGAGAATTCAGTGGGCCATCCTACGGTGTTTGTGCAGGCACATGATATGAAACAGGTCCTGTGTCTCTGTTTTTTAGTGTCTAATACAAATAGGCCCTTGTAAATAAGGAGGGACTGCGAGCAAAGAGCTCACGGGTCAGTGGACCATTGGAGGTAAACAATGCAATGTATGCAAGTGCTGTTGGAAATACAGTATGGCGAATACACAAATTGACTCTGCTCTGCTAGTAATAGGTTTGCTCCACAGCATGTAAGAGACTAAAACACATCTGAGTGAAAATGAGACAGTAGCTGTTTACAAGGCCATGCATTTCCCCCTGTGGTTCTAAAACTTGGGTGTTTGTATTGAGACCACAAGATCAAAGATACAACTAGTGAGCATTGTCTGTTCCTCTCTGACCCAAATATACCAGCATACACACTGAGTAATTACCAGGTGTGGTAACATACAGTGTGTACTCTCAATATTGTAACTGAGTAGCATATTCAAGTACGTTTTGGTAAAATCATTTAATCTACTTTCACTTGTAGATTTTTGCATTATAAGGTATTCGCTCTCAGGTACTCTGGAAATGAAAGAATTCAGTGATGGAAGAAGTATTCGGACCATTTATGCAAGTAATGATAGCACAGTAAATAAATACTTAATTTAGTAATAGTCTTGCATTTATTAAAACTTCACTTAAAGGAGCAGTTTGTAGGATTTAGTGGCATCTAGCGGTGAAACTGCAGATTGCAACCGTAGAATGTATAAAACATGGACGTCACCCATAGGTTTCTGTTGTGAAACTCAAAGCCAGCTTGATTGCAACCAACTGAATACGTACATGAGATAGAAGCATGTTACTTTGCTGTGTTTTTTTATTTTATTCTTCTCTTCTTCTATTTTTCATCTTTACTTTTTTCTTCTCCAAATTGCCCCTAGTGGATGAATGTGAGTGTGAATGGTTGTCTGTCTATGTGTCAGCCCTGCGACGAGTTGGCCACTGTCCAGGGTGTACCCCGCCTAAGGCCCGAAGCCACTGGGATAGGCTCCAGTCACCCGTGACCCCTAACGGGAACAAGCGGTAGAAAATGACTGACTGACTGACTGTTTGAAAATAAAAAAAATATAATACTGCTTGCATCACCCTCCCCTTCCAAACATGTAGGAGAAACTACGGTGGCCGCTAAACTCGCAAAAAATACAATGTTTGGTTTGTCCATTCTGGGCTACTGTAGAAACATGGCGGTGCAACATGGTGGCCTCCATGGAAGGGGACCCACTCCCTCTGTAGATAAAAACAGCTTATTCTAAGGTAATGAAAACAGAAAAATTCTTATTTTCAGGTGATTATACACTAATTAAAACATACTTATGAATATTATTGCCTTATTCTGCAAATAGTAAATAAATCTTACACACTGAACCAAAACATTTACAGAGGTTTTGGCAATAAAATGTACTTAGAGTAGCAAAGTAAAAGTGCTAATTCTTCCCCCAATAGCCCCTGTCAGTGTTATATAATTATTTAGATTGTTAGTTTAAACTATAACAATGCTACATATTTTGAAAGCAGATCACATGTTTTACGTGTGAAATCTTAAAAGTCACTAGTTAACTAAACGTAGTTAAGTAAAAGTATAGAGTTGCACAAAATGGAAGTACTAGTAGAAGAACTAGAAGTAAAATACAAGTACTTCAGGATTGTATTTAAGTACAGTACTTGAGTAAATGTTCTTAGTTAATTTCCACCAATGAAAGAATTACAATATAGTTATTGTGACACAATGAGGAGAATTTAAGTTCATACCGGTGGCGGCTGCAGCTCGGGTGGCAGAGCAGTGCAGCCATTAACTGTAAGGATTGTGGTCTGAGCCCCAGCTCCTCATGCCCATGTGTCAAAGTGTCCTTGATCTATACTCTGTGCTCCAATGTATCTATGGAGCATCTGCAAAACTTTTAAACTTCTGTCCATTCACAAAAACATTATTTCAATGTGTTCCATTCTTCCTCACGAAGATGTTCTTTAAAAAGCTGGATAGTCTTATTTTATCTTTTATTTGGAATGGAAATTATTTAGCAACTAAGGTGCAGGGCGGCATGGCTCTTCTAAATGTTTTAATGTATTATTGAGCTCCAAATATCAAAAGCCCCTTGTAGTGACTATGGGATTCATCTATCCTGGACATTCCTGCCTGGTAACATATTGAATCCAATTCTTGCAGTCGGATTTCACTTTCTGCTCTTTTGTGTTCATCGAGTCCCTTACACATGCCTGAGACCTGCTGGAACCCCGTAGTCCTTCAAAATTTGGTCCCAATTTAGGAAATATTATGGTTTAGTCTACATGTCTATCCAAGCCCCATTTGTGACCAATCATTTGTTCCCAGCTTCCGTTTTAGACAATGCATTTGAACAGTGGTTCAAAAAGGGGGTTTTGAATATTGGGATGTTGTATAAATGCATCATTTTCTTCCTCCGATATTTACATTTCAGACAGTTTATACAGAATCGGTTCATTTCCCTCTCTACCAACAAAAACGTCTCTGGACTTGAAGTTAAACCGGAGCATAAGGGAATAATATCCAGGCTTTACACAACTATATTTGATAGTTAAGGCTCCTCACTGTCAATAATAAAGGAAAACTGGGAGAGGGATCTAGGGACAGTCCTAACTGCAAATCAACGGGCTAACATACTTCAAACAATTCATCCATTTGTGTGAAAAATTTACATTTCGCCTACTGCCTATAGCAGCATTGGTTGTTCCACTGTTTAGGCCAAATAATATCTACAACCAATGCATGACTTTTGAGTTCAAACTCCATATATAACTCAGGGTTAAGAGTCAGTGTCCACAGTTTCCAAATGTATGCTACAATTTACACTACTACTGTCATTTTAAGTGAGGAATTCCTCTGATTTAAAAGGTAACACATAGTGCTATGATCAGTGTACAAATAAACAGAGGACACATACAGTATATGAACCTTTTTACTGTTCATGTGAATTATGCATGATACAGAATGATATTTCAGTCCCACTCAGCACTTGCCAGTGTTCTTGCTGAAAGGGTGGAGAGAGGCGTCGGTAGGTGTGATCCACCGGGAACAATGGCAGAATATCTTCAGAGTTTCCGCTGTTGCTCTATGTGGCTGCCCTCACACTCTTCTCTCACTGTTTTCATGTGTGTTTGTCTCCACACACTACATACTCACATCTCGGCCTTGCTGTGTCATGCAGGATCAACCTTCTCTGCCTTTACCGGAATCAGCATGTAAGCATTTCATTACATAAACGCAAAGATCGTGAGGCTATCTTTGCACTTTCTTTACCACGTTGGTGTTGGTGACACATACACACCTGCATCAGGCAGTTTGAGCTGTTTAAGGAAATGTTTACGTGTGTCTAAGAACGAATTAAGCTGCCTTATAAGGATCTTACAACAGTTGAATGGTGTAGTTACTCACATCACAAGGCAAATTAAAACCCACTGCGGTTCTAATTGTACTCAAGCATGACATTAAGTGATGAAATTTCATAAAACATTTTAGTAAAAAAGGATGGAAATTAGGAAATTAGTCTCTAATTTTCAATTAAAGTTAAATTTTGACAGTTCAAGAGTAATACTCAGGCAGTATGATGAACAGTCAGTAGACAAAGTGGTTTCTAAATGATACACGATGAACGGCATGAAGTAATGCCTTGAGGGGTATCTTTAGATTTGCATATTAACACTGATGCAGTCACAGGTGTGTGTCGGCTGGGTGTTTTAAAGCAGCTTTCAATTGAACTCAGTCAATCAGAACTAAGGGCTATAACTTTATATTTCAGGATGATACCGTTCAATATTTATGTGTGTTTCAGGGTTCTCTGCATCCCCAGTGTCTTCCTCTCCTCTGCTGCCTCTGAAGCCATGGACTAGAGCTTAGTCTGGTCCTGACAGTCCCGTGGTCATCAGATGGCTCAACCCTCGGCGAAAATACAGAAAGTAAGTGTGATAACCAACAGAAGTAAGTTGAATCGCAATCATCTACATTGTCACTGACAGCTGCTGAATAACATTAAAAGGATGTGGCTGGATGTATTCTATATTCTTCTTATTATCAACAAATCCCATTAAAGACCAAAACCTACAGTGTACTTAACTGTTATACTGAGTAAATGTACATATTTACATTGCACCACTGCTCCTGGTAGCTCAAATATATTCTAGTACACCAAATGTGTATTAAATCACGACTGAAAATAGTCCCATACAAATGCACTATATAGTCCTGTTTGAGTATCATTTGTGGAAAATTACATTGCCCAGTTCTTATAATAATATAATATAATATTGAGCAATTTTGAAGATTTGTAGTTTGAACAAATGAGCTTGGGGAGTTGGAAAGTGTTAATAGATAGACGCATTGTTGGTTCTGGTCTTTTCGTGGGATTTGTTGAAAATAAGAAAAATATAGACAAACGTCATCCTTATCCTTTTTCCTGTTCACTGTGCTGTTATGATGCCTTCATATTTTGTGGAAACCTAATACATTTTGTGTGTGACAAATATGCAAATTGTCATTATGATTAATAGGAAGCTAGACACTCCCAGGTTCATCTGGCCCACATGGTTTTACGTCAGGTAGAAAAACATGCATCAGGGTGTTTCTGAGTCATAATTACCTCCCACAGGGAAAGCGATCTGAATAGGGCTGCTTTTAAGGGAAAAGATGAGGTCATGACTTATAATATTCAGCTATTTCTGTGTCTCGCTCACCACCACTAGACTCAAGGCTTTTAGCCCTGCAAAGCAATATTGTGACTCTCACTTGATGGGCAGCCTATTATTCTGTACTGAGTTAAGTGTCCAACCCTAGAGAGTGTAATTATTTTGTTTCTTTGGTCCTCGGAGAAGGCAAATACCTCACAGACTTACTTTTAAGCCTTTTGAATTTCCTGTTAGAGGTGTCCTACAATTGAAGTAAGCTTGCCTTTTGGTATAATAAACCAAAATTAAGTTGGTGTCTAAAAAAGAAGTACCAATCAAGAGAAAACAATGTTTTTCAGAGATACATTTTGGGACATCTGATAACATAATATGCATTAACCATAATCTTATGATCTCTGACACACTTTGGTTGTAACTGCTCCAGCTGACCACCGTGTGTTTCCTTTAGTTTAAATGTGCTTTCTCTATACAACAATGCACATGCAACACAATGCAAATGGCTGTCAGTAACTAGGTCAGCTAAAATACAGCATAAGTGCAGCTTTGACTCATTAATAATACATATGATAAAGACTAAAGTTGCTGGGTCTTGAACAAAGATATTTTTCCCTCTGATGCCAACAATCAAGCAGTGCTCGGCTGTCTTTTTTCTTTTTATTTCATGAGCCTTTAATTTTATTGTGATGATATTACCGACTGAGAGGACATTTCTGAGATTGTTCTGTCACGGTCAGTAAAAGATTTGCCATGAAGTCCTGTTCATCCAGCTTTCACAGTAATCCATCAGTATTCCTCAGCCTTAGAAGTAGGAAACCACATAATTTGTATTGCATCAGCTCTATTTCCAGAGCAGAGTGTCTGTTGGTTGACAACACTGAGCCAAAACCAGATGGACAGTCATGTCGTGTGGCACACTGAGAGTTGGAGCCTCTCTACTGCTTGCTGCTCAGAGGCGTGGGCAGAGTATGTGAAAGCTCTCACTCTTCTTTAGGTCAAAACCACAGACCTGAGCAGCCTTCAAACCTCGGGTCTGCACACAGAGGCCTGGTGTCAGAGCTGCAAACCTGTGGGTGTTTGTTACTTCGCTGACAATGCTCTGAGCTCCGTTTCTCTGTCACCCACACAGCCTCAAGTGGAATGAAAGCTACGCATGGACTCATTCATTCCATGGGCTGAGGGAGTGAATGTGTGTGCATCGTAGAAGTGTTTTTTGTGACCTAACAAGGCAATGCTTGTTGCTCATTAGAGCCCAAGTGCTATATTGCCATGCTGACATGTTCTCCAGCTAGGATCTTACTAAATAACATCACACTGAATCGGCCAGCTCCACAAATAGTCACCAGGCATCATTCCTTGAAGTCCAGCTCAGAGTACTGGTTTAAGACACTGGATCTTACCCAGAAACCTCTGTGGCAGGAAGAGGGTTAGTGTTGTTATGATCATGGGCAGTGGGCCAAAGGCTTTGGAGATAGGCAGGTGTGTCCTGGCTACGACCTCTGGCTGTGCTGTTGATATTTCATCTGTGCTGCTGGATATTATGTTATGACTGGTAGCAAGAGCTGGGAGGAGCACTGGGAGTGGAGTGCTATTCACAGTACTATGAACTATCAGCTCTAGTGGCAGGGATTAAAATATGAGAGAGGGACCATCCAGTAACTGTTTTCTCACAGGGGTTTGCGAGCGACGGGTTTTTAAAAGTGTGATTGAAATGGATTTCCTGTAAAATGGTGTGTTTAAGGCCTGCCGTTGCTGATTTTCTTTCTTCCTCCAGATGAGAACGTGAAGGCTGGCGTCCACCAAGGCCACCGCTGCACCTTGGGCAGCGCACACACATGATCACATGACTCTGGACATGGACGCGGTCCTGTCAGACTTTGTTCGGTCCACTGGGGCAGAACCGGGTCTGGCAAGAGACCTGCTGGAAGGTAAGAGACTGATGCTCTCCTGCTCCTCCAAGATTAGACGCTATGCTTAATATTTGGGGATTTCTGTTTTCGGAAGCTGCTCCCTGTTGTGCTGCGGTTGCACTCATGCGAGCAGAGGAGAGGAAAGAACTGAAGAGGAGAGGAAATTAGGGTAAAGGAAAAGAAAGGAGACAAAGGAGGGGAGGAGAGGAGTGGGGCTTGCAACAGAGAGCCAGCTTGCTGATTTAGAGGCCAGTGCGATGGTTTTACGAGTACACTCCCCATGGAGAGCTTTGTACCCATTCATTGGAACTCATTGAGGAGCAGAGTGCTACTAGCACTTGTATAGCTTACATACAGTTGCCGCTTTGAAAAACAAAACAGGAGAGCAAAAGTGCACACAGCAACAGAAAGCTGGTTGATAGTCAGATGGATTGGCTTCGATATCTAGAGAGCGTTTGTGTTTTTGTTTCCATTTTTTCCCACGTACAGCATGTAGTAATTTCAGTCTCAGCCAAATTCACGTTGCATTCCAGCATCTAGTGAAAGGTGAAATGCTGAATTCTAAATGCAGATTCAGTTTTGTCTACTTTACAGGAATAAAAGCATTCCATTAGGGGATGAAATCCTTGTAGAGTGTGTGTGTCCTGGAACATTTTATGTCTCTGTGTGTATATTATGCAGCTGGTGTCTAGTCTGACAAAAGAATTAAAGTGTAGGGTGTCTGTTTCTCCCTCCCCCTCAGTCATTTTTGTTTTATTTTTGATTCTGCTTTGGCACAAAGCCACAAGGGCATACTTGTGACACTAACAGGCACCAAACAAGATCGTGCACTCAGACAAGACAGACGTGGGCCTGGATGTCCTATTTCAGTATTTTGCCTGCTGCTTCTTTCTGGTGTTAGCTTAGCTTTCCAGACGTGTGTCAATCAGCTGGTCTGTGGCCCTCTGGTCTGAATCAGGATGGTGTGAGGAGCAAGCAGGGAGAAATATGACAGCGCCACATGCGGTGCTTCCCCCTAGAGGCTGGTTTATGTACTGAAGAATGTGGTTTGACCTTTGTGCTCAAATGTATTGAGAACCAGGTCATTTTCTGGGATTTTAATTTTCACAGAAAAGGAAAAAAGGTTATTAATCTAATTTTGTGGTTTAGTTTAATTAAAGAAATCAGTTAGAATAGCGTACTTTGTAAAGCTTACTCATAAAGATCTACTTCTGCTGTCCCTGTATAGAAAATGCTCCTATGTAACTGGTTTAATTCAAAGTCGTTTAATGAGAAAAAGGAGATCAGTGAAGCTGCTGTGTTTTTAATAGATGGGGATAATGCATGTTCATACTGCAGATGAATGTATCAGTATTGCTTTTGCTGATGACAGCCATTACAAATGAATGAGCTGAAACAATGCCTTCCATGCCACAGTAATAGTAGGCTAATGCAGAGGCATTTAAAGACCATGCATTAGTGGCTATGTTGTCAGTTGGCCTTTAGTTGTCTTCCTGGATTTGTGCAGCTGAAGCTGTTGAAATCCATATAGTAGAATCAGTTTTGCATTGATTGGCGTGAGAGACACTCATTAGTGGTGCCAGGTTTCATGTCCAGACTGCCAAGAATCATCGTGTCTGGAAGTCAGGAGGAACGAGGACAACTTCCTCCAGGTCTCTTACACAGTGAGACCATTAATGGACCCTGTCTCACAAACAACAACAAACGTTCAAATTACATGCAAGCACTCTATGAACGTTTGCATCTGTTGGCATTGATGTGAGTTTTATAAAGATGTTTTGCAGATCAGTTCCTGTGGCATCATGAGAAGACATGCTGAGTTATAATAAGACTGAGGCTTGACTTGTGTCTCTTATACCTGGAAGGGATTTCTGTTAGATAGACAGTACCCAGAGGAGAAAACTGTGTGTGTGTGTGTGTGTGTGTGTGTGTGTGTGTGTGTGTGTGTGTGCGTGTGCGTGCATGTGTTTGCAGTGTGTGGGTCCCTTCTGCACATCAGGATATTGCTGTCACTCTGTCTCCCGTCACTATCTTCAATGATGTGGCACCTCAACCTCTAGTTATTCTCCTTAAAGAACTGTATGTCATTGGTCCATATAGGCTATATACACCATTATAGTTGGTGCTCACTATTTTACATTTTTTAAAGATTTTGGAATTCATTAGTATTTTTTTTTTAAATATTAAAAAAGACAGTAATCCAAAAAATCTTGGTGAAAATCAGATTATCAAAATAATTACAAACAAGTAAATCAATTGTTTTTATCATTTACTTGGAGGGAATCGGGCTTTTTTGCTGCATACTCAGCAGATCTGTGGTATTTTACCTGCATTTTCCTCCTCACTTTCTGCTATTGGTTGCATATTATGAGCTTTTCACCATGAGATGACCCTGTTTACTGTAAACTGCAGTGCACAGTGTCCTGTTGCACCAGAAAAACAACAACCTTTTAATGTGTGGGAACATAATATTTGGTGAATCACTCTAAGTGTTCTGCAATCCTGGAAATCTGGAAAAATCAAAATGATACCCTTCAATTTTTGTACATTATGAACAACATTTATTCTTGCTATTCAAAATCTGTGTTCAATCAGATCTTTGTGTCCTGCAGGTAAAAACTGGGACCTCAGTGCTGCTCTAAATGATTACGAGGAGCTCAGGCAGGTCCACACTGCCAACCTGCCGCAGGTCTTCAACGAGGGCCGCTACTACAAGCAGCCAGAGACACGTGACACCCCCACCCATGTCAGCAAGATCGACAGGCCGTGTGCACAGAAGCAGGAGGACAGTGCACAGGGTACGAGGGCCACCTCAACACCGTACACCTCAACCTCCTTACCACTACTAATGACCTCTACAGTTTTCTCTTTCCTCACTTGCTTCCCACTCATCCATTCAATTCTCCCTTCTTCTTCTAGAGAAGCGTCTGTCCCGCGGGATCTCCCACGCCAGCTCTGCTATCGTCTCCCTGGCGCGGCTGCAAGTGGCCAATGACTGTACCAGCGAGCAGTTCCCTCTTGAGATGCCCATCTACACATTCCAGCTACCAGACCTCAGCGTTTACAGCGAGGATTTCAGGAGCTTCATAGAGAGAGACCTGATAGAGCAGTCCACCATGATGGCTCTGGAGCAGGCTGGTGAGTACTATTCGATATAATAAATAATATAATATAATACTTTCTATTATACTATTTCTCCTACTACTGACATGAGATATGTAACAGAATCGTATGCATTTCACTGTATTCTTTATTTAGATTACAGTGAAATGCAGAAGGCCCACAAAGCAGCAGCAATGGAAAAGGCCAGTGAAAGTCAGTAATGTAGACAGAGATGTAGAGAGTGAGACTGAGAGTAGAGAGACAGAGCAGATGAGAGAAGGAGCATCATCTGGAAGAAAGACGATAACAACTAATTCAAAGCATCCAGGATCCCACAGGAGTCATCTCCCAGCTGAGGCTTTGAACTAACAGAGAGAAACTAGTTACTGAAGTTACAAATGTTCCAGGAGAGAGACTGCAGAGCTCGTAAAGCCTTTCTCACCTAATTCTGTTCAACCAAGAAGAAATTCAGGACAATTAAATATATTGACCTTCACATTTCTGTATTTCAAAAACACATAAATAAGAGAGAATCTGTTTTATAGTCTTATAAATACATTTGTAACAGTGACTTAACCAACCAGAAGATAGTGTCAGATCTCTGGTGATAGGTGAAGGATTCCTCAAAATCTTAGCACTGTCATAAATGTAATCAACATTATATGCATCACAGACCACAGCAGAGAGACTCCCATAAAATATGTATCTCTGTAATTAAGAAAAGGTAAAATAAAATAAAACAACCAGTTGTGTATTATCCTCACTATGTGAGTAGTTAGTCTCAACCTGCATATAGATCATTCTTAGATATAACATCATTAAACACACTGCAATGTAACAGTAGTCCATGTTTCCAGAGAATTAACTTAGGTATCTAATGTGTGAGAAAATTGAGAAATGGAAAAACATCTGCATTTTGAGCCCGTCTACACTGAGGGGTAAATCATTCAGAGCCTCTTCTGTGTTTACTGTTGTTAAATAAATGATGCAGTCAGATCACCCCAAGCTCAGAGCAGTGAGGCTGCCTGCAGTAAAGCAGTGTGCCGTGCCCAGGGCTGTGAAGCAGCCGTCTCTCCCTGAGGGACACAGGCAGGGCAGTGATGGAGCAGAAACTGGCGATACTGTAAAAGTCAGGCTGAGGAAGAAGATATGGGTTCTTTTTGTTTTTTTGGGAGACTGCTGGGTATTTGAGGGTGTGTGTGCAAGCATATGGCCTGTGCTAATCATTGCCTTCAAAGTTCAGCTATTGAGGGTAATTATGCTTGTTGGCTAATTGTTCTCAATGGGCCGTTACTGGTACCAGGTACTGCGATACTGGAGTTCATAAAGGTATCAAGGTGACGGACAGTTTAGACACGCAATTAAAGGCTCCTGTCAATACCTGTAGTAGTGACATTTCTAACACTTTTTTTTTTTTTACTGAATCTGATGGATAAAAGCAGTCGTGATTTAACAAACTAGACAGCAGCTTGCTTTCTTTCCACAGATATCTCATGTTTAAAAAAATATAATTAGGATGTAAACTGATACTTATTACTTAGAGTCTTAGATTTATTAAAAGGAAACACTTCATACTCCAACAAGCTACTTGCTCTGACCATATCCCCCACACATCATCTGAGCTGCCCTTTGACTTACCCATCCTCCCATCTGCACCCCCCACCTGCCTCCCCCTTGAACCCTTAACAATGTAATAAATAATTCAAAATATTGTGCTATAGAACTTTTTCATGGACCTACGTCCTGATTTGGAAATATTTTACTGGTCTTGTTATATCTAAATTAGACTTGCTATAAACCTTCTTTTGTTGTATTTCATTTCTATAAAATAATAAATGAACATTTTTTTGTTCATTTATTTTGATTGCCTTTTTCCCCACTTGTGGCTTCTGTTAGATCCCCAGCTCTCCATGGAATAAACATCTCTCTTTGAATTGCCTCTCCCAAAGTGGTTTTGTTTTTCTTATGTGCTAAGGCTTCTTTTTTGTAGATTATATCATTTTCTTCATAGAGATGTTGGACTAGGTTAGGAATAAATGTTGCCGTGGGCTCGTAACGCCCAATGAGACATTGTATTGGACTATGCAAATAAATTAGACCCGGGGACCTTATCACCAATCTTTTTTTTGTGTGTTTCAATTCGAGAGAACATTTAAGAGAACACTGAATTGAAAATGGATTGGAACTAAATGTGTTAGAGTGTGATTGCTGCCTTCTGTTTCTCAGTTTTTTACAGAATGCATGGCCTTATTATGTTGTGCGTGTGTGCAGGTCGTCTGAACTGGTGGTCCACCATGTGCATCAGCTGTAAGAAGCTGCTTCCTCTGGCCACCACAGGGGACGGGAACTGCCTTCTGCATGCTGCCTCTTTAGGTGAGCTACTCGTGTACACTACAGTATATTTAGCATACAGTCTGACCATAACGTCCATCACAATCTTTTGAGCGCAGCCTTTAACATCAAGCCTGGTGTGAAACAACTCTGCGAGTCAGTGTCAAAGCTGTCTGATAACAGTGTCAGTGCTGCGTCACAGCTGCCGAATCCAGAGGAGGGGGTGATAAAGGAGGAGTGAGAGATCGAAGGGAGATAACTGACCTGTACATTGCAGGATGTCAGCTGCAGGGTTCAGGGGGATGACAGCGTATTCGGGACCCTAATGAAGGAGATTGTTGACACCCCTGTGTGAGGAATGCTGGAGCAGCAGAGGAGCTGTCGGAGTTAGAGGCACAAGAGCTAATGTAATCTACACTGACAGTCAGACAACTAAAGTCCCTCTGATGAGTGATGAATGACATTTTTAGACGTAAAGTTAAAGAGCCGAGGTCATCTCAGATCGATTATATAGTTTGGTGCAGTTTTACTCATCTATGTTTAATGGCTGTGTTGTTGTTTCATGTCCTCAATCTTAACGTGTCTGTGTTGATCAGGGATGTGGGGCTTCCATGACAGAGACCTGATGCTGAGGAAATCTCTGTACACTATGATGAAGAGCGGAGCGGAGAGAGATGCTCTGAAGAGGAGGTGGAGGTGGCAGCAAACCCAACAGAACAAGGAGGTTGGGAGAGTGTCCATCTTAGCGCACTGCACCTCCTGAACGCACCACATCCTCTTTCACTTATGAGGCGTTATTAAAACCCATTTGGATTTTTGCTGCGAGGAAAATAGTCTTTCTATGATACCAAGTGTGCATTTGTAGCAGTGCTGCTAATACTGTCAAATCCTCCGCACTTTCTCTCTCTTCTCTTGATGTTCATGGATTAAAGTATTTGCCTATTAGAAAAATGGTGTCACCAAAGATAGCTCAGGCAAAGAAGTAGTCCAGACGCTCATGTTTTAAAAATGCTTGAGGCGTCCTGGTGGCCCAGTGATCTAAGACGCATCTCATGTAAACGCAGCGTCCTGGTTTGAGTCTTGCCAGGGACCTTTGTTGCATGTCATCCATCTATCCCTAATTACTCATATTTCCTGTCTGTTTCTTTTATCAAACTATCCATTAACAGCAAAATTATGACAAAAAATACCCACATATGTAGATGCTTAAAGCTTCAGGAGATGACCTTGTAGACACAGATGAAAATAGCAACAATTAATAATAATAGGGATTGTGTGGGTGAGCATCAGCATGTGCTTATCAGCATTTCCGTGTGTGTGTGTGTGTGTCTTTGTGCAGTCAGGGCTGGTGTACACTGAGGAGGAATGGGAGAGAGAGTGGAGCGAGCTGCTGAAGTTGGCCTCCAGTGAGCCTCGCACTCACCTCAGCAAAACCGGCAACACCAGCGGAGGGTAAGCTGTTCAACTCACATTTATCCCACAAAAGCCTGCAAGCGTACACACTCTGAACTCTCAACACATATTACATTCCTTTAACCAGAATCCAGCAGTGTTTGCTCCCAAATCATTGTATACAATGGAGAATAGAACAAAACAGAGCAGCAGTAGCGAGTGGTGCAGCTCTCATCCCACATCACACATTGCAACTCTCCTGTTGTGTTTTAATGCCTTGTGCGTTGAAGCACCGCAGGAGGCCCACAATTAAGACAAAAGTGACCTTTTCACTAAGATGGATTTGTCAGTCATTGTTCCCACTCGGACACTGTGGAAGCTCTCATGTGAGACTGTGCCCTCTACTGGCTGCCATCTGTATGAATCATTTCTATTGTAACAGCCACCCCTGTGCTGTCGGTTACTTTTAGCTGCAGCAGGTGATGTGATTCGCGCTCCCCCCTGTTGCATAAACAAGTGTAAGAGTGGGTTTATCTCAGGCTACAAAGGCAGATTGGAAACTAACCCTAGTTTCCTCCTCCTACGCACAGAAACCTTGTGGTTTGTCTCGTTTCCATTTTCACTGAAATAAACATACATACTTTCTCATACACGCACTGGGTGTAGCAGCTGATCTGGTGGAGAAAAAACAACTGATGAACAGAAAGACTCATTAAGGTGTCTGCCGTAGATTTAAATGTCATTTAATTGCATGTAATTTAAGCAGGTGACTTGGCTCATAGTCACTAATTCTCACCTGACTGCTGACTTAAAAGTTGAATGTAAAAACCTCATAACAAACCATAAAACTGTTTCCGTGTAACAGCAGCATCTGTTTCTGCATTGTTTTTTTACATTAATTTGCCGTGTTTGCCCAGCATTGACTCGTCCAGTACGAAGCCCTCTATCACTCAAAATAACCAGTTAGAGAGCATAATTTACTCATTTATTCTGGTGGCTTTAACCTCTCATTGAGTTTGACTTTAATACAGTAATCAGGTTAGGGATGTTTGATGGTCCTAGGGTGAGATGAGCCCCTAAATAGGATGAGTGGGATTCACATATTAAGAGGCTCTTTATTAGAGTGAATCTGGCAGCGTGGCTGTTTGTGTGGCTGACAACTTAATTGTTGCACATCCTCCGGTTCCCTGGTGGTTGCATGCCTGAGAGCTCTGCCTCTGCTTTTTCTCTCCGTCTCACCCTTCCTGCCTCTTTCTCTCTCCCGCTCTCTTTCATTTAAACACATGCATAAACAGATGGATCTTTGTGCATTGTTGCCCTGTCTGTTAAAGATAGCCAGATGGCAAAATAGAACCAATTTGCAGGAACATTTGCTATTTTGTCTGCAGATGTTTTCGTATCAGACAATATCAATTCAGGAAATTGTCATAGTATCCCATGATCCCACTGTGTTACAGGGTGGATAACTCTGAGGATCCAGTCTATGAGAGTCTAGAGGAGTTCCATGTGTTTGTGCTAGCCCACGTGTTACGCAGGCCAATAGTAGTGGTGGCTGACACGATGCTCAGAGACTCAGGAGGAGAAGGTATATTGACTGCATCTTGCCTTGATCTTCTGCAATGCAGTAGGATAAGCAATGGACTGACACTAGATATGGTGTTCTAACTGAATTCCAGCGTTTGCTCCCATCCCGTTTGGAGGGCTCTATCTGCCTCTGGAGGTGCCTCCGAGCCGCTGTCACTGTTCCCCTCTGGTCCTGGCCTACGATCAGGCTCACTTCTCTGCACTGGTGTCCATGGAGCAGAGAGACCAGCAGCGAGAGCAAGGTAAGCAACTGTACATCATCACAAAACCACCTACATACTCATAATCTTGACAGAAAAAGCCGGTGGCATCTGTGGGTTGAGATGTGGGATATTAACCTTTTCTTGACCTCCTGTTCTTAAAAAACTCAATGTTTCACCTGCTGTAATTTGCAATAGTTAAGTTAGGTAATAGTTAGACAGTCTTTGCTTTTAACTTTAAGTGGGTAGATTGCGAGATTGAGGGCGAGGGGTCTGCCTGTCCTGCTAGAGATGAATAATGTATGAGACAGCAGTCTAATTACCTGTGATTTATTATTAAAACTGGCCAGTTGGCAGCAGGAACCAGGGAGTGGCCAACATGGAGGGAAAGTGGACAGCAAACGTCTTCCTCTTGACTTATTGCGCATTGACCAAATCAGTCATGCCTGCATGTTATTAGACTGCATGTCTACATTTCTCTCTCTGAAGTCACTGTTGGTTGAATTTAGTCAGTGTATCTGTTTATGCGTTTGCCTCTTTCACAGGAATCTGTGACATTCTGCTGTGCAGAGACTGTGTTATGTTGTGGTGAGGGAGTGTTGATTTTCCGTTTTGTTGAGCGACTCTTGTTTTTGTCTTGTTTTGCCCGTTCAGATGCCAGTGTTCCCACTCCGGATGCATTGCTTATTCTCGAGGTCAGAGTAATCCTCACATGGAGTTCCTTTAATTGACAAATAGAGTGGATCTCCTTGACAACCAGTCTTTGTAGTCACAGCACTCTTCTGTATCTGACTCAGTGGGTGGAACTCACTTGTCATTTGCGTGGGCAGCCGGCCAACTCCATCTCTCTTTTTCCCACTCTCAAATACAGATACACTTATGCAAACTGTGTCTTTCTTCCTCTCTCTGTCTTCCTCCTTCTCTTGTGCTTTTCTGAATATGTAAGATCCTATTCTCAGCCTGTAAACACCAACCTAGTTATTAAGACTGGGTACGACCGCTGCAGACTAGCAGACAGACATGATTACTAACCTGTCATCCCTGCCCTGAAGTAATTCCCGTTAATGCCAGCAGCACATCAAAGCCAGCCCACTCCACAGTCCATAACTATTCAGCACTCCCACTTTTATTTGGGTGTTTTAGTGCGGTAGAGGGGGTTTTCTTTTTGTCCACCAGATGGTGCATATGTCCAAAGAACCCGCTGTAGCTCGATCATAACACCACTGCATGACTGTACTTTTTCATTCTGGTACACTATGTCCTGTGATAGGATCAGAGTGTGTTTTGTCTGCAGTCTCTCGCCAGGATGTTATTAAAACACTTGTACGCTTAGTTTGGTGAGTTGGTAGATCATGTGGTGAATCATATTACATAGCAATGATACAAATCCGGTTATCTTTTTCACCATTTTTATGTGTGTAACAGGTGTAGTTTTACAGAAACAATGTTGCCATACTGGCTTATATCTCCGAACAGATGCCAGACTGAGGGTCAGACAGACAGGCAGACCTAATCTTCCACTTCCAATTAGGGCAGAGTAGCCCCAGCCCCTAAGCCCTCACCACATCATCACATATGGGCAGGGTCATGGGCTGCTGGGGCCCCAACAAACTAACCCTCTCTCCTGACAGTCAGGCCAATGTGTGGGCGTTTCAGGTGGAGGGTTGCTCTCAGTTTTTCCCCCAGCACTGCGAAGAGCATCCGATAGGCCGTTGGCCCTGTGTGTGTTCAGGTGCCAGAGGTTGGGTTAGAATATTTGCTCTTTCTTCAGAACCTCCAGTAACCTGATTCTAAATCACACTGACACATCACACTACTGCCCTTTTTATGGCCTGCTTGCATGGCTGCTGGGGCTGAATTGATGGAGGATAGTGGAAAAAAAACAAGGGAGGGGTGACCAAAGTCAGAGGTTATTGCTAAATAACTTGTCATTTTTGTGAGCACATCCCAAAAGAGAGTAAGAGAGTAAGGCAGTCAGGTGAACCCAGAATCCTGTGCACATAGCTATGCTTTCTGTCAGCCCACTGCTGCTCACCTGCTGTGTGATAATGACTTGCTCCTCAGTAGACGCCACTGGCCATTTCTTTTATCAGCTTGTTTGTGCTCCTGTGGTTAAACTTCCTATGAGTGGAACTGGCCCTCTAGAAAACTCTGGAGCTATTTCAAGCTCTGGTCCCAATACCAAAACACTTCCAGGTTTTCTTTGGCATCCCTTCATCAACCCTCCAACACCCATTTGAATCAAGTAAATGGTCGTCTTTTACACAAAGACCACCTACATAACAGTGTGGTGTAACCATCCAGCTCTGGCCAGGTTTCACTTTGCTATCTGTTGAAGACACCCAGTGTATTACTCCACATGCACTCAGTGAATTTAAATCAATATGGCAATCAGAATTAAAATGCTATTTGTTGTGGTTTTATGTGTTACTTCACATGTGATACTCTTGTAATTATCACCATGGTTCCGCTGTTAAAATATGTGGCAAAAAAGCACAGGCTTGTTTATATGCATGACTGCTGGTTACTCTGGTGAATTGGGCCATTTAAATCTGCAGCTGTGCAGAGTGACCAAAGTCAGGAATTTAAATTTGTGCATTTTCCAAACAGTACAAATTGTTCTTGAATCGCAAAACAGAGGAAACATTGGCTCACTGTTCCTGCTGTGAAACAAAGCTTGTAATGGGTGACTTTGTTCTCTGAAGGAAGTAAAAGAGGAGAGAGAATCCTCTCTTTCTGCCCTCATGATACAAGGCGTGGTATACTTGACATGTTCATTTTGCATAAACTAAAACAAAACAAAGCTAAGCTCTTTATGTCCAATCAAGCTATGTAAAGGAATGCTTAGAAAGGTTAACTACCTCAGTTCCAACAGCTGTTTCCTCACAGGTTACACCCAAGTTTCCTCCTCCCTTCTCCCTGTCTGTTCACCCCCCGAATCAAAGATGCAAACTGAGCAAGGCGAGGCAGGCTAGCAGTTATGTTGCTGAGTACACAGCTTGCATACCACAGAGGGCTATGAAGTCACCCATACATAAGCTATGGGAATCGGTCATTCAAGGACAACAAAACAAGGCTGCCAACAGGGATAGTAAATACATTACAGGACATTTTAGTCCCCCAGAGCTCAATTGGCAGTGTTGAATCTCTGAGTCTGGACCGGGCCCAAGCGGGACCAACAGCACACACAGCACTTTGGAATGGCGGAAAGGAGGACAACTGCATCATGGGAGCCAGATCGCCACCTCACAGACCTCCATTGCCTGCTGCATGACCTGAGTGGGAACTGAGTGGGAGCAGATTTACTGTTTTCTGTCTGTCTGTCTGTGTGTTTGTGAGTATGACTGAAATTTTCTGGGCAAGAGTGTTCCAGGAAAGACCCTTCTTTAAGAAAACCTCTCTTTCTTTCCTCACAATTTTCAGTGCTGCCATGCCACTGCTCTCATTACTGTTTGTCTCTGTGGCTACAGGCATTAGTCATGCCTTTTTTTAGGTAGACGGTGTAAAATGCATTGTAATTTGCAGGTATGAGGCAAAGGCCACCTTGACATTTTAGGACATATTTCTGGACAAGCCTAGTTTGTCAGCAGTGCTATTAATGATATTTTTAGCAACTGGTGTCAGATACAAATAAGTGATAATGTTAGAAGTGGTAAATGTGCTAGGGTGGGTGTCTCTGCAAGAACTTAAGGCATCATCACAATGCATGTACCACCAGTATTTTGATACTCGGAATGCTTAATTGTGCGCTTCGCTACTACGTGGAGGCACTCAAAAAGAGACACAAGTGAAAGAGTGAGTGTTTGACCGGCAGTTTCATCAGGGACACAGAAGGGGCCGTTGCTGCTGGTGTCTCTGTCTCTATGAAGCCTGCAGAGCAGAGCAGCCTATTGGCAGTGGAAGAATTGATGAGGCAGGGAGGAGACTGAATCTTCCATCTGGGGCTGACAGTGAAGGCTGGAATATCCTCTGCCCGAACAGCCTGCCTCTCTCTGCTGTCATGCGGACAACAGTCCCCACACTATGTAGCCTGAGGAGAGCTGTCATGTGGGCCAGTGGGGTCTAGCTAATCCTCCTCACACTCTGTTTTGAAAGGCGGCCATGCACTACAAACACGTACACGCCTGCACTGTGCACATACTGTAAGCACGCCTCCCACGAGAGGAAGCTCGGGTGGGTGTCTGTTTTATGTTCTGTGTCCAGTGATTAGTCTTGAAAACCTCTTCCTGCTTGTGAGTCGCTGATCATATCAGCATGGTATGAATGAAATTACTTTGGCACTCCTGCTCTTATTCTGTATTGCAATGTCTGATTGAACTCTATCTAAACCAAATCATCATGTGCAGCCCTGATCAACTGAAGAGCTACTAGGTTAAATGTAAATCAAAGCAGCAGTCTCATCATGCCAAGTTCAGACCACCCTTTCCTTATTAGCTTAGCTGGCTGGGTCCTATTTTTGTTAGTTTAGGCCATCATTTCATTGGTAATGATAACACTATACTCACCAAAGTGCAGTCAGACAATCAGACAGCCAGGATAGCCAAACGTATTTGGAAGAGACATCAAAGAGAAACTGTCAGTTCTAAACATTCATCGCTATTTACAGACTGACTACCTACTTCCACTTTGACCTAAAATGCTTCCCATTGTTGTGCATGTACAATTTTTCTGGGCATTAAGGGATTATTACCGACATTTAAAGTGCGCTTATGCTTTACAACCTGTCGTATCATTTTTGTGCTTGTTTTTCTTGCCCCTTTGGACTTTGCTGTATGTCGCCATGTTCCCAGATCTTAGTATTATCTCTGGTAGGTGCAGTATTGGCATTGCTGATAGAAAAGATGGCCATGAAAATAAGCTGAATTTCTTAGAATTAAAATTTCATTCTTGACCTTGGAAGCAGTACTTGTCAAAACAGTCTCACTAAAAGGTCAATTTAGTGGCTTTAGCTTTCAATTTTATCACATGATCTTCCTCAGCAGATGGAGTTTGCCCAGGTGTCATGGAATTGTAGATGTTCAAATTTTTGAGGACTTTAAGGACATCTCATACATGTTGGTTCAAAAGTTGGGATTGACAGTGAAATCTTCACCTTGGACACAGTATTTAACAAAACAGTCTCACCACAAGCTCCATTTTGTTTCAGCGCTTTCGATTGTACAACCCAAGTTGTAATAAACTGGATTTTTCCTTTCATTTTCGCTCTCATGGAAAAGGTAGATAGACTGGTTACACTAGACTAGACAGGCCGGTACAGTAGCTCAGAGAACCAACATAGGGACCAGTCTGTGTTGTACACGAGCAACCAAGTCAAAGCTTTTAAGAGCCACAGCCGACTTAGGCCCTTCATTGTCTAGATGAGTCAGTATGAGTGACGGTCCCTTCTCTGCTTAAAAAATGGATGGCAGATAGAATACACTCACAGTATACTTTACCCCACGCTAACAGACATCTGAGGTAATTAACGTGGCATTATTCTAGTGTGTCATTATGGTGTCACTTTAGCTCTGACATCACGGTGGCCTTGTGAGGGAATGGGTGGCGTGCAATGTAGTGTCCGGTGGTAAAGCTAGACCAAGCTAACCTTCGGATAATCTCATCTCTTCCAGCTGTTATCCCTCTGACTGACTCGGAGCACAAGCTGCTGGCACTCCATTTTGCCGTGGACCCTGGCAGGGACTGGGAGTGGGGGAGAGATGACAATGATAATACCAAGCTAGCCAAGTAAGTCCTGTATAGTATCTCACAGGGTGTTGATGCTTATCAACAAAGCACACAGAGGTGCTGACTGTGAGAGCAGCCCCCAGGAAGAGAGTAAAAACTGCAGGCCAAGGCAGTTCTGTTAGTCTACCCACACGGCTGTATATGGGGGATTTAACTCTGATTATGGGCTCCAGGCTCAGGTCACTTCAAAGAGTGAGCAGAGAAAGAACAAATTGTGAGTCACGTCAGTCATCCATAGGGTTTCCCAGGAATGGCCTCACTAAAGCAGCAACACCCTCTCTGAATTTAGCAAAGAGTTTATGTAAGGGTTTCTGTTTCACATTCCTGCCAGTCAGGGGGTTAGCTTATCCTTGAACAAGCTGCAGTATGAACAATGCAGATATACAGAGAAAAGATGCTCAAACCATTTCCTAATACCACCTCTTTATATTACCCTTAATGCATTGCAGGCCTTGTTTAATTAGGGGTTCTACTTTAAACAACTGGTGAAATGCAGCAGCTTTCACATTATAAAGTGTTTAAATTTAAATTTATTAGGTTCTCAAAAATGTCATACTCAGAGCCATAAATATGCTGTATAAGCCCTTAAGTTTAAGTATAAATGTTTGTCAAATGTCAACTGTGTTATACCACTGCTTGTTGTTAATTGTGGATAAATGTTCTCCTGCAGTCTCATCTTGTCTCTAGAGGCCAAACTCAACCTACTGCACAACTACATGAATGTAACATGGATCCGAATTCCATCTGAAACAAGGGTAACTTTCTGACACGTGTGTCTTGTTCGTCATGGTTCATTTAGCTCTGGAGAGACTCCTCCATTCCAGATGTTCTTGAAACCACAGAGTCCAATCAGTCAGTTATATTTACTGTCAGAATGCAATGATCTCAGGCATTCATGTGTTTGTAATGATTATGAATCATCAAAAATCAAAGGTCTTTTTTAATGTTTTTGGTGAATTGATCTGGAATACATTGGATATCTTTTTAAGTTCTCCACTTATAAACTAGATATGAATTTTGAATTATTATAAAAAATGTCCCTGAGACATCACTGCTTGTGCTATGTTCAGTGTTTTCTTCATTACTGTTTATGTTTGTGTGTACCTCTGTGCAGGCTCCCCTGGCTCAGCCAGAGTCTCCCACAGCCTCTGCAGGTGAGGATGTGCAGTCTCTAGCTGAGTCCATGGACTCTGACCGCGAGTCTGTCGGCAGCAACTCTAACGTCAACAACGGAAAGCCCAGCAAGGAGAAGGACAAAGACAAGCAGCGTAAGGACAAAGACAAGAGCCGGGCTGATTCTGTAGCCAACAAACTAGGTAGCTTCAGCAAAACTCTGGGAATCAAGCTGAAGAAGAACATGGGAGGTCTGGGTGGCCTTGTGCACGGCAAAATGAACAAATCTAACTCTGGCTCAGGTCGAAGTGGGGAGAATGGAGGGGAAAAGACAAAGAAGAAGGAGTCTAAGACTTCCAAGGGAAGCAAGGAGGAGTCGGGCCAGTCAGCCAGCTCCACCTCCTCTGAGAAGGCAACTAGTCCCTCCCCTACAGACAGAGACAGACCCTCCAGCTCCTCCCCCACAGAGAGACAGGACAGTGCAGGGAGAGTCTCAGGGGACAAGACTTTGGAAAACTGGAAATACAGCACCGATGTCAAGCTCAGCCTCAACATCCTGCGGGCTGCCATGCAGGGGGAGCGCAAGTTCATTTTTGCAGGCCTCCTGCTCACCAGCCATCGACACCAGTTCCACGAGGAGATGATCAGCTACTACCTGACCAACGCCCAGGAGCGCTTCAGCCAGGAGCAGGAGCAAAAGAGGAAGGAGGCCGAGAAGAAGCCCCCTGTCACTAATGAGGTGGCTGTGAAGAAGCCTGAGCATGAGAGTGTCTTCCAGAGGGAGAGATCGGACAGCTCACCTCCGGAGAGCTGCTCTCCCATCCTGCCCCACCACACCTACAACCATAACTCCCAGCCCCCACTGGGTCTGAAGATGCAGGGCAGGAACAGTCCCACTCCCGCAGCCCCTCTTGTCCCTATCCCAGTCCCTCCTCTCACCCCGCCAATAGTCTCCCATAATGTCTCCCACCCAGCCCCAGCCCCTGCGCCTTACTCCTCCCCCAGTATTGGTGCTAAGAGACCTGGGCCCGTTCCTGTGTCTGCCCACTACAGCCATACACCGCCCATCCAGAGGCACAGCGTGATTCACTTACAAGATGTCAACATGCAATCCTCCATCTTCCAAGATGACCCCTACAAGCCTGTGGTGGGCTCCCTAAAGACATGCGCCACCTACCCCCAGCAGAATCGCACACTCTCATCCCAGAGTTACAGCCCTGCTCGCCTGTCAGGGGTGCGCACTGTTAACACCATAGAGACCCTGTCCTACAACATGCCTGGCGAACACAAGTCCCACACCTACACCAATGGATTCGATGCGGGAGACATTCAGGACTGCCTGGAGTTTGCTGATGAGGACAACTCGTCTCACACCTGGCTCAACCAAGACAAAACCAAAGGGCGGAGCTCTGGAAGCCCTTTGTACTGCTTTCAGCAGCGCCGCTGCAAGAGGGAGAACTGCTCCTTCTATGGCAGGCCAGAGACAGACAACTACTGCTCCTACTGCTACAGAGAGGAGCTGAAACGCAGGGAGAAGGAGAACAAAGTGCAGAGGCCTGCATAGCCATCACAGCCACTTCAGCCACTTGTCAGCAAGGCCACAGGAGACTTGAGGGAACTACACCATCTGCACTCTGCATTTAGAATATCATGATGGCAAACATTTTCCTATTTTGTTGAAGAATGCTCTTGTATTCCTGTCACCCTTCCCTAGTTAGTAAAGATTATTACTTTATGATGGGGGAAGCAGAACTTCAAACAGTGAGCAGCTTTGGCCAGACATTGTGCTCTTTTGTTTAGTTTTGTTTTCTGTCTCATTGAATTTAGTCTTTTACTTGTTTTAGAGTAAAAGTAATTTCTCTGTGATGTAACTTTCTTTATGTGAGGGAAAGTTCTTTATTTTTCAACGTAAAAAGATTTGCATCTCATCAGGAGGGAACATTTTAGCTCTTTTAATCAGTTTGAATGCAATACCTCTGCTTGGTTCTCCTAAATCTCTGTGGAAAATTTGTAGTTGTTTTGCAATCAAAAGAAATTTAATGGGAGATTAATATTAGACTTCAAAGCAATAAATTGGTGATTTTTGCTACACCCTCTCCCAATTTTGTCTATGCACCAATAATATAGTTACTGTAGGTTAACTGTGTCTTGTAAATTGTAAAGGATTGTCACGGTGTGCTTTTGTAAACAAATTTGAACTACAGGAATTAAAATGTGTAAGCATTATAGATTGTAATGTTGGATTAGGATGAAATGTAAAACTATCTCATTTGTTAAGTGTACTTTTGTTCTTACCACGGTGCAAGGGTTTCCTGTGTCAGAATTGAACTCAAAATATTGTGTAAGATAATTTCACACTTTCGCCCGTAGTTGACCTCCTAAAGACCACAAGCACTGCCAGACTGGCTTCTTTAAAAAAAAAAAATTACAATTCAAAATTTCAAAATGTTTTCTGTGGCAAACACCAAACAATGTGCATAGGATGAATTGCTTCTCGAATATGCAGTGTTTATGGTGTGTTTCTCTGAGTCGCCTGTTAACTACTCTATTTGGTCAATGTGTGTTAGATGAGAAGAATTGTGGGTAGTGAGAGCAGGCCGATGCGTATTTGTCTGAAGTGTGATTTAAGTGTCTCTTCCCCCCTACACACAACACGATGTGCAATCATGCTATTAGCACTATGTGGTGACCTGCAGTATAGATGTGTCACCGGTCCAGTGTGAGATTGTCTGTTCTTCCATATCTAGAGGCCGTTAAAAGAAGCACCTGCTGCTAAGAGCACCTCAAGCCTTTGTGATCATCAGTGCTTTAACCAATCAGTGGGTTTGTAAAGCCCCGGGCCTCCAAGTGCTTTCTGCTCATTCAACATGACTACTGTAAAGACGCAGTGTTTGTGTTGCTGTTTGTTCTGGTGATGCTTGGATAATGTACCATGCTATCCTTAACTAAGTGTGTCCTGGCCAAGGATGTCCACTGCTCCCTCAGTTCGCTTCAGTCTCTCTCCTATACACACTGCAGTGTTGCTCCTCTTTGTTTCTATGTGACCAGTTCATGGACTCTCACCATGTTAGGACTGTAAGATATGATTTTGTATTCCTTTCAGAGTTTTACACTACTTTAAATTATTGATTTGCACATTAGGTACAGATGTAAATATGAAAAAATAGTTTATTGTTACAAACATGGTGTGTCTGCGTCATTTTTGTTTTTCTTCAAGGAGGTAATCATGAGACATCTAGAGATTATAGATTACATTTTTAGGCTGAGGATTTTTTTATATCAATACTATGTTCTGACAGTTTTAAGTTATTCTATAAGAAACCAGGGAGATCATGTTGTTAAGGTTTCTCTCGATCCACAGACACTACAATACACTTTTTTTCTAGGTATTTGCTTTCACCTTCTCTTTTGTTTTCTAGTGAGGCCTAAAAGCAGACGATAATAGGTTGAAATTGGTGTATTAGTGTAACAGCAACCCTAAAGGGGTACTCCAGCATTTTAATATTCTACTTCCATAATGTTGGGGTACTTGCGAGAGTCAGTTTTTTAAAAAGTAATAATCAAAACTGATGCAGAAGAGACTGACATATTCAGATTTATTTGTTGCAAATGTGGGTCCATCTCCAAAAAGGTTGGATTCTATGATCCCCAAAATGAAACTCCATAGTTTCTAATTTAAAACCCTTTGTAAAGTTTGTAATGCAGACTTTCTTAAAAAAATTCTCTAAGCTGATGCCGAGATAACCCTGATGACATCACCAGGGTTAATTTCTCAGACTTGACAAAGCTCCTCCGGGGCCTCAAAAGGCATCATACAAATGTATAGTACTCCCCATTACAACTAAACTGATATTCGTGTGTAAAAGCAGTGCAGTGCCTCTTTAAAAGGCTGAGGATCTGAATTTTTAGAATTGTAAGCTTTTGATGGGTGTTTATAAGACTTAGCGTTAATGGAAAAAGCTAATTAATCTTGTGTTGGCTTTTTGAATGAGTCAAACAAAACAGAATGAGGGGAAAATTCCAACCAAAATCAGCCTGAGGTTACAGAGTTGAGATTCTTAACAGTGAACTGCCAAGTAGGGCAGCATTCCAGACTGCAGAGAGCTGTAACTCTGCCTTAGTCATCCAGAGATGCTCCTACATTGGCAGAAGGATTGAGGCCACGCTGCGAAACAGGCCTTCGAAAAGCAGCAGAAAATCTGCAAGTGCATTCATGTGAAGTGTCCTCCATCCCTGTGGTTAAATCTGGTGAGGGTTTGCTGCATATGAGCACAATTCACATCAAGACAAATGGTATCAAACACTACATAAAAATGACTCAGAGAACATTCAAAGAGAAGCTTAATCATTTATTTGTCATCATAGATTTGTAAGGATGAATTTAATTGGAGCTTAAATTTATCTTCAAATGCAGAGAAAAGCAGCTCGTGACAATAAGAAGAGTTTCATTCTAGCACGTTAAAAGCTGTTACCAAAGGCTTCCAGATTGTCATCATTGGTTTTACACAAGCAGTCATTTATAAAATATAACATGTCTTTAGGGTTGTTGTTTTTATAGCTATGCTCAATTGATTGGTCCACCACTTACTTAAATATCTGAACTATTGGATATATTGCCATGGATTTTTTTCCATGGTCCTCAGAGGATGAATCCTTTTGACTTTGGTGATTCTTTGACTCTTCGTCTAGCGCAAATACAGTACCAGTCAAAGGTTTGGACACATTTTCCCATTTACTTGAATGAGAATGTGTGTCCAAACTTTAGACTGGTACTGTATTTCAATTATTTGGTAAAATATCTCAATATCTACCTGATGGATTGGCACAAAAGTTTGTAAAAACATTCCTGGCTCCCAGAGGATGTGTCCTATATACTTTGGTGAGCCCCTGACTTTTCCTCTAGCCACGAGGTTCACTTGTGGTTTTGTGTGAAACAGTTGGATGGATTGCCATAAGATTTTCTAGACATTAATTTCTCCATCAGGATGAATTGTAATAACTTTGGTGTTCCCTTAACTTTTCTCCAGGCTTCAGACTTTTCATTGGGTCGAAATATTAATTTGTCCAATACTATGATGACCAAATAACTGCAAAACTAATAACATTCCATAAAAAGCTCTAAAAAGATTGCAATCTTTGAGGGGTTTTTAAAAATCGTTTTCAATCAACACTGAGTATTATGAGGTAAAATTAGCCTTTGCTTTCTCAAGACTCCACAGTCCATAGCCTACAGTAGCAGCTGGCTGAGTTGGTGGAGTGAGAGTGAGGAGAAGGTTGCTTAGTGGGCAGCAGCCTGTTATATGTGGGATGAATTGCATACTTCTGTCTGAACATATAGTCTCGTGACTGGGACAACGATGTGGGTAAGACTCACTTCTCCAACTGTTGCCCCATGCTTCAGGTCACGGTTATGGACTGCGGCTGCTAATAATATGGAGTGACTTGTTGAGTTTTGAAGATGAATTACATCGCCACGTGATGTCTAATGTTAGTCATACAATGGCACATGAGGGTTGGGATACAAATTTCAGAGCAATGTTTCCCGACCTCGTGTATGCCACGTCTTCCAAAACGCGTACTGAATGAGATAGAGTGCATTATCTTCTTTCTTGGAACCGCTTTTCTCAGAATTTCCTTTGAATTTGCATGAGCGACCTCCCTTTGCTTTTCGAAGCAACAAAGAGCTCTATCAGGCATACAGCAGTAGTTTGGCAGGCCTCTCATCCTCTCAAACAGCACAGTACAGCTTCCATGTTGTCAAATTCACTCAACTCATTTAAAAACAAGACTCATAAAAAAAAACACCAGGATATCGTAATACTGGCTTTTATTTCTTTTTATGATGCATCTGTCTCCTTCCTCACATAATAAGAACCCATTAGAGGCCTTAACGCAATACAATAGTTCATAAATATTGATTTGTATGTTAAGCAGTTGTCTCATTAAGATGCTAAAATTAAACCGCAGGACAATTACGCATATTCATGTATATATAAATTGAATATTTAGATCCTCTTTGCACATTCTCATCAACTATTCTTGTCAACTAGATTGTAAACCACTCTACCTGACAGTATTTACAGTGCTGTTGTGTTTTAAGCAGGTTGCTGCCTTTGATGCCTCTGCTCCAGTGAGTGGTAATGTCACCCGCCCCTCCCCAGCTAAGCCTTGTTCTTAGCCAGTGCCAGCCTCCAATATCTGAGCTCATCCCACCCGCTCTGCAGGATCTAGCGCCAGCCCTGCCATGCACTGCACTCGAGAGTGGGTGGCATCACATGGCCCTTCAGCCTGCCTTCTGGGGCTTGGCATGGAGGAAGAGGGACATACACACACAGGCCTCTGTGTCATTAGGACCACTCCTGCTGCTGCCGATGCTGCTGACCACATCTCTCCCTTTTTTATGTGGATTAGTCTCAAAGTGGTGTAGTTCTCTCTCAAAGAGTCTCAAAGTCAGCGATGCCCACACACCTCAGTGGAGCATAGACCCATTTCCAGCCCACAAAGCCTCCCACACTTTGAGTGTGTCTAGGTTGGGTGCACCAATCAGCGCCGGGTAACACCACCCACCCACCCCCTCATCCTCATCTTCCATCTCTCTCTCACTCTCACACTGTACTGTACTTTCCCTCAGACAATGCGTTCAAAATAAGGTTCTCGCCAGACTGTAAATACCTGAGTTTATTCTGCGTAGATAATTTTACCCGGAGACTTTGTGCTCAGGAGCTGATAATCCAAAGAAAAGGTGGGACTAAAGAGATAAATCAGTCAAACTGAAACCACCTCCTCCACCCCCACATCCTGTCTGCAGGGTGATACCAGCAGAGATATGCTCTAACTGCTCATATAAGTGTCTGTACTTTGCCCCGCATCTGCAGCAGCAATATAACTCACTACAGAGGAGAAAATGTGTCATCTTGAAAATACACACGTGACTGAAAGACATGCAACCCAGAGAGAATATGTGCCTCACCCACATAACCAGCAAAATCCGAGATCTTTCTTGTAATACGGCAAGATATGTGTGAAGTAGCTCAGTCGGTGGTCTGCAGAGGGACTCCAGTGAGACTCTGTTGCCTAACTAGAGATCCACAATCATGCGGAGGAAAGATGCAGGGTTTTTATATATAGGAACTCAATTTTCCTCGACAGCTGCCTTCTAACATTCAAAGCCTAAGACAATCAAAAAATGTGTTAAATATAAAGACAGAAAAACTAACTATGCAGAAGTCCCTCATGTTGCAAAATAAAAATGAAAAAGAAGCTCTGGGAACATGCCGGCTGTGATGGCACACCAAGTTGTGTGGTGGTGCCAGGGGTGGCAGCTTGTCTGCTTGTGTAGCATGGTGTGCTGGTAGCTCCAACCTGCCTGGAGACAGGAGGTGTACAGATTGAGCAGGGAGAACACCAGGCTCCTCATCAAGCATTTGAATGCCTTCGTCCTTTCTCTTCCTTCCTGTTTCACTCCACATCGCATGATTCATTGTGAGCAGGAAAGGCCACGCCTGTGTTCTCTGCTGGTGTTGGTGGGCAAACATAAAACCACCTTTGCAGGGATTTTGCAGGGCAGCACATGAAGATGGCGTGAGAAACTCTTTTTGTGTGTCACATGGATTTCAGAATAAGCTTTGCACAGAGGGAGGCTGCAGTTTGTAGATGAATCATTCATTCTTCTTTAGTTGCAAGCGCATTGGGTATATACAGGAAACTACGCACAATTTATCAGTCTATTTGGTCTGAAACACAATAAAGAAGGAAGGAGTCCCCAGCATTTGGTGCCCCACCCATTGCTGATACCCCAGCAGTTACTGTAAATATTTGCATGGTTGAAATGAGGGCACAAGGTATACTTCCTGTTGCAAGAATAATACTAAAGCACATAGCAGGCTTGTAAGAAAAGGCTGTCTATAACTAAGGAATATCACTCCACCCCTTTCTACATTTCTCTGCTGTAATTTTAAAAGTGTGCTTTTGATATTTTTTAAAACATAAAAAAATAACTAACCTTATCAACAGGCTGCTGATCCCATTTCTGTTGCCCGCTCATCCGGCTCTGGTTCTGTTGTCCATTCTGGACTCAGTCAAGTTTGTGTCTCTGCAGACTGGAGACTTTGAATGGGCAGGGTAACTATCATTTTTTTATTTGGCCGATCAGAGGCTTACAATTCTCTGTCAATCAAAAACTAATTTCACCAATATGCTTCCTGAACCAGTTTTCAATCACCTTTAAATTCAGCCAATCACTCAGTATTATAAGGGGGAGGTAAGCAACCGGCAGCAAGAAAGTAAACATTTAGATTCCCAGTATGTGGTCAGTTTATCCAAATAAGGCCTGGTTGGAAAGTTGTGCCAACACTGTCAGAGACAGTGCAGCAGCAGCTACTTATTTAGGCCTACAGGGATTTCCATTGCTTTGCAAACATTATAGCTTTATGCTTTATTGAAATCAACCAAAGAGGCAATGATACAGCAGGTTAATAAAATATATTTTATATTTATATTGTAAAATTTCATTAGCTTTGGGTTCGCAATAAGTGTGCCTGTTTAAACTTACTGGCTAACGCTGTCTGCTTATCAACAGAATATAGTAACTTTTACCACTGCACATTTCGGAAAGAGTGCCACAAGAAAACATGTCCTTTTATGTTATATGATATGTAAAGATTGGTTCACCTTAAGTCTCGCTTTCACTTATTCAGTCTCCCGATTAATATGTTATATTTTGTTTGTTTAATCCTCACCAGATGCTTTAATTACTCTTCTCTTCTCATACTACTAGCCTATGTTTTTGCATCTATCATTGCCCCATAATGTTAGCTCCTGTTAATTGTGGCCACAGTGGGCACTGCTCTGCAAATATCACATAATGTCACTTGAACAGAAAAGGAAATGAGCACAAAACAAATTGTAGCTGCTTATTTTATGAATTTATTTCCAAATGTAAACTTCACTATTTCATGCATACAAGTTATGACAACATACATTATTCAACAATCTGTTATTTTTCATATTTGCATAGGACATGGTCACAATATATTGTCTAACATGTAAAAAATAATGCCATAAAAAGGTACAGCAGAGCAGCTAAGACCAGCACATTAAATGTGTGTAGAATCCAAGGAACTGTACAACTGTAATACTTGAATGTAGTGATTTTGGTTTGCTGAGAGAGAAAAAACAAAATGACACCTGAAGGTTAGAGTGAGGTCATAGGAGAATGTACTGGCCATAGCTGAGTCGAGAGTTATTTACAGATTAGATTATATTGGTGCTGAGAGGGGAAGCAGCACCATGGAGTCACTACAACAGGCAACTGATGGTGATGGGCAGAGGAGAAACACACAGAGGTATCAAGAGAGCAACATTACACTGAGGAGGTACATTGAGGACAAACAGGTACAGGAAACAGAACCAAAAGGCTGCTGAGAGGCTCTCTCTGTAATCAAAAAGGGAGGTAAGCACTATGTGCTGCATAACCTGGAACAGGCATATCCTTTCAGGGCAAAAATGTCCAACGCTTGAGCAAAAGATTTTTTTTTTTTCAGTGTGCATTTCTAGAGTAAAGAGCCAACACAGTGTCAGTTCAGGCAGTCAAGCAAGACCACATGGTCAGTGAAGGGTACAGACAGATATGGTCCGCTGCTTCATGTTCCTGCTCACTCTTTTGTTTGTCTTTTTACATATTCAGAATGTGTTTGCTCGTATGATTAAATGGGTTTTGTTCATTCAAGTGATTAAAAAAAAATAACGAGGTTGCTCATTTGAGATGTAGAAAAAGGTCCATATTAAGCACAACATCCATTGATCAACACTGACAGTATATGAAGTTGAACCGAGGGGTCCAAACTGGGTTGGGTTCAACATTACTGCAACATTCATCTTTCCCTTCAAAGCCTTTGGTAACAACTTGTAACTATGGAGCCTCTGATAAGCTGCAAGAACTCAAAGCTACTTCTCACTGCTCAAGAGCCACTCTCTCCAATCATGGCTGCCGCTTAAACATTATCCCCATCTTAAAAAGCCTCAGGCCTTTGTCATGAGGGGAAGACCTTAACTTAACTTTTAAACATTATTGATTATAATACTTTGAAATATTGCATGTATGTGGTTCATTCAAATTGGCTTAGCCTACACAAAGAGCCTGCAGAGAAGGAGAGATTAAAACCTGGGAAATGTTGACAATGAGAAACGTACCTTGTGCACAACTCACAACGTGTAAAACCTCACAGTCAAGACAGACTTCTATTCATAACCTACAAAAATGCATTGGGTCGATATAAGCAGCACATTTATAACAAATGCAAATTTCAATCCTTTGGAATGGTTGGGCGCTCATTATCTTTAAGATTGTTTGTGTCAAAAATACCTGTAATAAGCCATTATACAATGCGTGAGTATTGTACAGCAAAAAAAGAAGAAAAAATTAAATAACAAGAACCAAATGAAAACAAAGCTACACAATCAAAATGTTTAGATAAAGCAGAAAAGAAATATTACTGTACATTACATAAAAACATGTCACACTTTAGAAAACTGTACAAGTTTGTTAAATGTCTGATAGTAGCTCTTTTTTTTTACCCTCAACATTTGTATCATCTTTATGAAGTTACAATTATAGTTTTGGCACACAATTGCATCGATCATGCTTGTACATTGAGATCAGTCGTGAAGATTTTAGTTGAGACGGTCTGATCAGTGATATATTCACATAATTAATATGATTTCTTTTAAATAAGATTAATGTTAGTTCTTAACTAGGCAACAATCAATTCACTTTAATGTATTTTTTACAATTAACAGAAGAAAAACAAAAGTTACACTGTTAGAATCTTGTAGAAACCTTGTATTTCCATTTTGTCATTGTTTAAAGTCCTTTTTCTATAACAGATGTCGAAATCTGTAATCTTACAGGGATTACAATCGTAAAATTGGATTAAAAGTGATGAAATGGAGTTTCATAGTAATTTACAGCTGACATCATCCCTCACATAGAAAATGTTTAACTAAGACAGTAGGGAATGGATGTTTTAAATATTTTGTTACATAAAATAATAAAAAATAAGATTTTATTGTTTCCTGGAAAGATTACTTTTTGAATCTACAAGGATGTGCAGGCCCCTGAAAACATGGGGTGATCATATAAAATGTAGCCCAGTGTTTTGTTTGTTTTTTGTTTACAGAAAAAAGTCTCTTTCTTTCTTTCCTTCTTAATTCAAGTAGGGACAAATAAAACCACCAATTATTTGTGCTACTCTTCAAGCAAATGTAAGCTACGTGATGGATGTTTTGAAAAGATATGAAGGTACAACAAAAGTCAAATATTTCAAGAGGTATGATTTTTGAAAAATATACAAGCTTAAACATTTCATATGAGACAAAAAAGAGCAATAATATAAATGATGAGTAAATTGCTAACTCACAATGCTGTGGTCTCTATTCTTATGGAAAACGTTCAAAATAATCTAACTAATAAAGAAAATGAGTAATTCCATCGGAAATTGTTGTACATAGAGGTCAGGATGTTTCCTTTTCATACTGTCACCCCAAACAATCTGTTCATTCTCTGACTTGGAGGAATTTTTGGATAACAGGCTAACTGGAATAACCTGCATCCTGACATCAACAGAGTATTAAGTGTTTCTGATTAAAGGGGTGAACCCCGTTAATGGGGCTGAAATTGTGTTTTTTTTTCACAAAATGTGATGCCTTTAAACAGCCCGACAAAAACAGTCAACCGTAATGCTGTGATCAACTCCAAAGAGTTGCTGAAATGACCTGATGACAATTGAAAATCTAGAAAAAACCCCAAAATAAATCAAACTTTACACCTTTCTCCAGAGAGGTTAATAATTATTTGACAACAAAAGCAAGTACAGTAAAAATGGACATGTACAAAACTGTGTTCAATGGCCTTTTGTGTTGAATTATTCAAGTAGATTTGGTACAGTGAGAATAAAAGTTATGAGACACTGCCTGTGGAGGCCTATACGTCACTAGTGCAGTCTGGATGGATGGATAGACTGGGATGTTTACACTGCCACAGTCAGTTTATTTTCAGATGGCAGGAGCTTCCTGTTGCCTACTGTAAGTCCACTGACACTAAGGGTCAGAGGTGTTTAAAGGGGCATTTCACTGAAAACAGCTCCAGAGTGCCCAGTGGCTACTAAGGCGTATAGCAGGACTGTTGGATGTAATGAAGACATGATAGGCAGGAGCTGGGCCCGTACGGAGGTGTTCCTGTTTCCAGTGTGGTCTGACACTGACCAGCAGTGAGCACTAAGCACCCAGGAACACCGAGGGAGGCTGGCAGACATTTCTGTGCAGCAACTGATGTTCATCAAACTGTCCCGTTATCTGCTTTGCGGATGTTGACCCTGAGGTAAATGTGCAGATTATGGATTAAGAAGTGATTAATGAAACCTGCTTTAGGGTGAGCTACTTAGAATTTCTTTTTTTTTTTGTGAGAAAACTTACACTAAAC
This sequence comes from Coreoperca whiteheadi, assembly GCA_011952105.1. Taxonomy (NCBI): domain Eukaryota; kingdom Metazoa; phylum Chordata; class Actinopteri; order Centrarchiformes; family Sinipercidae; genus Coreoperca; species Coreoperca whiteheadi. Next base: position 13,871,781 of record CM022474.1, on the reverse strand, counting down.
AAGCCGAAAATTGACAATAAAAAAAAGGTCATGGATAGGTACCACAAAAAGCTGCTCAACAGCAATTTGAAGAATTTGTTTGTGAAAATCAAAGTTTCATTTTTCAGAAATGGTAAATGTAAAATCCTCTCAGTGCTTCTTTCACTAAGAGCTTCTGATCAGTGGCATTCAAAGTGTCATCTTGCAGCCTGGAAACTATTTTAACGTCTTACAGAGGGTTGTTTTTCTAACGTGTGGTGTTTTTGAGGAAACTACTGCATTCGATCTAAATAAGGGATGTTTTCTTTCTGGAGGATGTGACAGAGCTGATTCTTCACAACTTTAAAGAGAGATGGCTGCTGCGGAGAGCGAGGGACAAGGTCCGCCATTCATGAACTTACACCTGCCAGACCGCCTCAAAAGCCCTCTACACTTCCAGGGCGCAGTTGTTAACATGCATATAGTGTGAAGCATGGGACTGCAGGGCAGGAGTCAGTCTAGTCGTTGGTAGGATGAAGCTAGCACATGCAATACATGATGACAACAGTCTGGAGGGGTCTGACAGGACCACATACATGGTTGAAACTATTTCCGGCCATAGTGCTGAAGCATTAAAAGAAAATGTAGGCATAACACAGACTGGCGGGGCTGCAGCAGTTTTGATAGTGGTGCCCATGTCCATGGAAGGTTTACTGTGCCTTTTGCCTGACTTATTGAGGCATGTCTGTCTAGAAACACAAGTCAGCTTTCTCACGGGACATCTGAGCTTCACAGGCAGGATGACGTGAGGCTGGTGAGCACTGTACTTTGCTGATATGTTCATTTTGGTTCAAATGTTTTTACAACAGTTTAAAAGCCCCCTTGCTGAGAGACAGAAGTTTGAAAGCAGCTGTTTGAGAGCTCTGGTTTATCAATGTGAATTTGGAGCAACATTTTTCCTTGGCATTGTGAAATTTGACTCTCCAGCAGTAGTATAGGATTTCTCCCTGTGCTGAGGATGGAGTTGGGTACATCCCACCCACACTGCTAGCTTTGTATAGGTAGTACTGTTATTCATACACTTGTCTTTCTACTCTTATCCTACAGGTTGGATCAACCCACTAATTACAGCCACTTTTTCAGCTCACAGTTTCTACAGTTGGAGGGAAGAAGGGAGTCGGGGAAGGTGGAGGAGATGGGGGTGTCTCCTCCTCTGTGCTGCTCAGCTCATGATAAACCTCTCCTTTTTTATCAGGACCTGCCCTCTCTTGCCTGTCTATTGCAGATAGTTGCTTTGTTCGCTCCACCATGTCACAGCCCAGCCCGGCTCCGCCCTACACTGGCCTACATTTGACCTCCAAGTTAGGCAACCTTATGCAATTAAGGAGGCTTGGAGCTTCACTACTCTCTGACAGGACAGGTAGAGCCAGCTGGGTGAGGGAGGACTCCCCTGGGAATGGCATGTTAGCACTCCTCCTGCGGGCTGTGAATAGCTTCTTGTGGGATGCAGCTGTTTCCTCCAGGGAGGCCACAAAAGGCAAAGCCAGGAGGAGGGAAGTGAGCAGGCTGTCTGGCTCTACCTGTGATACTGCCAACCACCAGCCCCAGGCCTCAATGAACGGCGGCTTACAAGACTGAATAGAAAGCTTTCATTCATTCTTGTCTTTGGTACTTTTTCCTATGTGCTTGAGAGAGGGATAAACATTGTTTCAACTAAAGTCCCTTTGTGTCCATTTTGTGTGAAATACTGGCTGATGATACAGCACTTTTAAAAAAAACAAACAGCTGCTTTGAAACTTAACTGTCTCTATTTAAAGGGTCAAAAGTATCTGAGTATATTTATAAAAACTGTCAACCCAATATAAACCCAATCCTCCCACAATGCAGATTTACACAGTATACTGCACACTGCTGTTTAATGAACTTCATACTGTATTTGCACCCAGTGTAATGGTAACTGAATATTAACCTTGCAGTGGAGGACCAGATGTATTTTGTTTACTAAGGTGGGGGTGTGGGAATGGATTACACAGCAATTACATTACATATGAACCCCCAGAACACAAGCGAGAGCAGAATACAAGATCTGTGTGTGATTGACCGTATGACCATAGGACTAGTTTCCTTGAATGTGAAAACCAACACAAAAAAAAACAAAGAGTGCAAATTGTGTTGAGTGTAAGGCTGCTATATATGTATTGTATGTTTCTCTTCACTGTGTTCATTCTTTCAAGCTAACAAGGCCATCCCTGAGCAGGGCGTAAAATTCAACCCCCGTTGAATTTCAGAGTAAAGTGATGAGTATATTGTGCAGTCAATGTGAGTACTGTTAAGTACTGTGGTATTACAGAAATAGCAACTGTCTTCAATCCTGAGGTGTGTGTGTACCCCTTTTTCCTCACCCGTTCCAAAAAAAAAGAAAGAAAAACATGTTGATAAGACTTGTCAGGGTTTTTTTTTCTTCTATACCTTGTTTAGCTGACTGCGAACATACATTGGACAACTAGCCATGATCCGAAGCTAAAAAAATACAGACATATGGTACAGAATGTAAATATTGCCATCTGGGAAAGGCATTACGTTCTTTTAGGATCACACAAGTAATTGCACTACAATAAGCAATTATGTACAGTATGGTACACCACAGCAAGCGCAGGAATAGCAAAGGGGGGGGTTGCTGACAACTGTGCAACACAAGTGTTATGACAAAAACACAGGCCTCGCAGGTCAGAGGCAGAAAGTGCGACTGGGTTTCAGTTTAAGGCGAGTTGGCGGGGCTGAGCGCGGGGCTGAGTGTGGGGCTGGAGGCATCCGAGCGGCTGTAGTCGCTGAGGGAGCTGGGACGTGTGGTGCTGCCGCTGCTTCCACCACCGTGGGGCCTCTTGAGCATGCCGGGCTGGAAATCTGAGTGGCGCCGGGCATGCTTCATCAGGTGGTCGCTGCGCATGAAGCGCTTGTCACAAAGCGGGCACCCAAACTTCTTCTCCCCCGTGTGGGTGCGGTAGTGGCGGGCCAGCTCATCGGAGCGGGCAAACTTCTTACTGCAGTCAGGCCAGGTACATGGGAAAGGCCGTTCTCCTTTAACACACAGAGGGATGAAGAGATGTCAGTGTTTAATCACACAAGGAGATAGCAACATGACGTTTAGAACAATAATGTACTGCTGACCATTTTCCACATGTTTTTGCACAACTTTCCTCATGTTTTAGCCCATATACCTTTGACCTTTAGGGCAGCCGTGGCTTGGTGGTAGAGCGGGTCTTCCACTAATCGGAAGGTTGGTGGTTTGATCCTAGCTTCCCCCAGCCCACATGTCGAAGTGTCCTTGGGCAATACTGAACCCCAAATTACTCCCGAGGGCTGTGCGTTCGATGTGTGAGTGTATGTCAATGAGTTAATTTCTTTGAACTGATGAACAATTGGCACCTGCCATCAGTGTGTGAATGTGATATGTACCGTGAAGTGTTTTGAGTGGTCAGAAGACTAGAAAGGAGCTATACAAGTATAGTCCATTTACCATTCTTTTAATAGACCACACTTTATTTTACATTTCTGAACATGTTTTTCAGTTGGCTACTGTGAGGTAGAATTCAAATTACTCAGTGAACATCAAGCCTGCTGTTATTTTTGACAAACTTACAGGATTGTTGTGTGGGCAGACTTTTCAAATCCATCCACGCTTTTCAATGGCATTAACATGCAACAGTAACACCGTAACTTTGACAGAAATAAAAATAGACGTGATGTGCACGATGAGTCACTTATCTCAAACTAACTAAGTCTCTGCAAGTTGCTGAAATGAATGGGAGCACATGGCTGCTGAAAGGTTGGAACAAAACAATCAAAATTCAATTAAAAATGCCTTTTCAAACTATTTTTGGGAGAGTGATAGGTAGGAATGTAAAGCATCTGTGAGTTCTAGTAAATGGGCCAAAACGTGCAAAATCCATCCTTAAGTGCTTTACATATTCCTGCATTCTGATACCCAACATCCACCAAATGGCTCACCACAGTGAGAGTAGTGAGTCATTATGAGGTGTTCACAGGTTAACAAGTCATGAAGACTGCCATGCACGGCTAGCACGCATTTATCATAGAAGACCAGGCCCGCTGAACAAGGCTGTTTTCTGTACATAGCAGACTCTGAGTCATCAAGGAATAATTATCACAAGGTTATTGCCAGGTCTGATAGGTCAGTAAAGGGAAGTATATCAAAACCACCCAAGATATCTTAAAAATATTAAAAAAACATGAGACAGAAAAGGCTGTAGTGAGCCATGGGACTTGGGGTAAATCACCTAAAACTCTGACGCTGTGCTGGAGGAGAAGACACAGTTTAATTATCTAAGCTCCAGATGCTAATCACACTCAGAACGGTTACCCAGCCCATTTTCCAACATGCAACTATCTGTGACTCGGCACATGGGAAATTACACCCTTCCCCCCTTCCATCAGGCAGTAAAAGTGGGCTTTGACACAAATTTACTCAAAGCCAGATGGTACTATATATCTTTTGGTTTCCTTCCATTCTGATGTGGAAACTGTGTGCGTGGAGCCTAAATGCAGCATTTTTGCATCCACTGGCCAATGTGTCTAATGCTGTATTCCGTTTAGATCCATTTCAGTGAGTTTCTGCCTGACAATAGCAACATCCAGCATCTCATTTTACAAGCGTGACATTGCAGAACTATAGCGAAGGGCAGGACGTATTCTTTTAATGTTATGGGTTTTTTTTCCTGAGAATAAGAATAATCAATCATCATGTGCAAGCCTATTCCAGGGATTTGAGGAATGAAAAGGAATAGCTGCTGCGATGCATGAATGTTTATAGGTGGTAATGACAAATGAGGACATAAGAGCAGTCCTGCCAAATGCTTTCTTTGTTATGTGGTTTCCCTCAGGGCTCACAATGGAAACAGTGCTGTGCAGCATCAAAACACTCATATCCTACCTGATGCCAGTACGTCTCAAAAACAAGAACTTGGTGCACTACTAGTCTCGGTCCCAGCCCCCACCCCCACCCCCCAAACTGCATGGTTACAAAACATGCAGACAGACAGAGCAAGTCTAGACAGCCCGGTCTGTGTTCCTGCCTCTGACGTCTCACCTCAGCTCCAGACAAACTCAGTCAGCCCTCCCCACTACAGTTTCTGCGGGCTCATACAGGGCTCTGTGTATGTAAACTCTGTAACTGACATACAGACGTTTGCATACACATTGCACAGGCTTGTCTCATTTTTCTCCATATACTGATCTCACCTTGCTGCTAACACACAAAGAAACAATCCATCTGCCCTGCATTAAGCTGGAGTTGATAAAAAATGAGGAGGCTGTGGTTGTTTGACCCTGCTTACACACCCTGGATTACACCCTGGAGAAAAGGAGGCAGTTTAACTTGTAAGGCACTAATCTCATTGAAGAGACTCATAATAGTCTGATTGCATACCTTAATAGCAAGAGAAGCAGCCTGTGCTGCCACCTGGCACTGCAAAATGAGTTATTGGCTAAAAAGTAGAGCTAAGCTCTGCGGGCTGCTTAAGGCTCAATAACCAGTGTAACGGATCCAACAGCATTAATATTTAACCAGACACCAGAGAGCTGGGCTGAGATATCCAGTCTAACTGCCTTGATACAGTAACGCAGTCATAGTGGAAGCATCAGGTATCCAACAGCAACTCACCAAGACGCATCAAATTATTTAGAGCTCTGTGACTTCTGAAAAGGCAGAATAAACAGATACACTGCCCATTTTCACTTCAAGCTAAACTGCTTTTAGCATTTAGGTCGACAATATGAATATGCATTAAAACAATCCTGCTGCTTTAATGTCAGCCTTGAAAGATAAATTTACATAAGGAAAAAAAAAACATGCAATGCCCCAATTAATTGATCAATTGCTTGTTTCGTAACATGAGGATTGCACTTTCCATGAGGGCAGTAAAAACTAAATTCGGGTAACAGTGAGGAGGTTTAGGAACAAGGGCCTTGATTCTGACAGGAAATTATGATAGGGTCAATTACCCTGTGTGGTGGGAGGATGTCACTCGCCAAGATATTTCAGTAGACTGCAGCTATTACTCAGCATTTCTGTTGAAAGAAGAATGCTGCAAGCTGCTCCCCTTACCATGCTCTTATTCCCATCTAGTTCCAGTGTTGTCACAGCAGGGCACCGTGGCGACTGAGGCGCCAGGCCTCACCGATTGGTTATCCCATTTCTGGCAGCGTCCACATCCAGGGTGTGGTTTGTCTTTCTCAGAATGTGTCAGTTGCAGAGGACAGGGGGGAGCTTTTCCCTAACGAACACAGTGACCCAGTTACCCATGAAGTGAGTTACATCATGATCATGCACGCAAACTGTACCTCTATTAAGCAGTAGTGTCCCCCCTCCAAGGCGATGCGATTATGTCACAGGTACTCTTGTTATATAACTGTTCTCTCCGAGGCCACTGGGTCAGTAAATAAACAGCTCATCTCTGCTCCTCTCCCTCCGTCCTACTCTCATTCATATCTAAGAAGTTTGGCTCCTCGGTTTCTGCAGAAACGGTTAAGAGAAATGGAATCTGAGTTCATCTCCCTGGTGTAAGGGATGCTGCCTGCAAAGGTCAGATCAAATCTCTTTTTGACGTGAGCAGCAGCGCACGAACGCAACTCGGTCACCTGCTTCAACAAAAGCTACCTGCATTTCAAACAAGAGTAGATAACATTCCTGGTGAGTCCTCAGGCATGGGCCAAACTTACACAGTGTACAGCTGAAAACCTCCGTGTGAGACTGCCATAAGAGAGCTAGAGTAAATAGCTCTGCGGGAGGGGGGGGGGGGTGTACAGCTCAGAGATCACCTTGAAGTTAACTTTGCTCTGCCTGCACAGTGAGAACCAGAACAGGAAATATCTCTTACAGAGCTCAGAACAAAAGCACAGTGCACAATAAACCTGCATGGACGTTTACAAGAAAACAGCTCGAAAAGGGTAAAGCTTGAGAGTTGTAGCTACCTCACTTCAGCGCTGGCTTAGTGGCACAGTCAGCTTGGCAACTTGAAATGAGAGGGGCAACACTAACTCCAGTGGCAGGGCTCAGCACAATCCTGTAATTTGGTTGCATATTTACATCAGACTATGACCTGTAACCAAACAGGAGCCAGTTACTCTGCCAGCAGACAACCATTCATGGGATTTTGGGTAATACTAAAATGACTGCTGAGACCCTCATCAGCATAAACCACTGGAGCAGACAGGGTTAACCCAACCGTACCCAGCCTCTCCCTCTACACACAGCATCACATACCAAGATGATATAAACACTAACATGTGTGTGCAGAACAATGAATATACATTAAGGCTTTTGCACCTCCTCTTTTCATTGTTTACACACCAGTATATGCAGGCTTCGCTTGTGCAAAAATAACAACAAAGGCTTACAAAGTTCTGCGGTCTGTAGAAAGGAACAAAAGGCACGGCTTGATTTGAAACACATCTGAGATCAGAACAACTGTTTACGTGGCTATTTGGTCTATGACAAATTTACTCGGGTGGGAGAGGAGTCAAATTACCAAGAAAACCACTCAGTCAAAACATGTTTTCTCAGAAACTCTACGCAGAGTTTGTTACAAACAAGAATACGTCGTCTCTGTAGGACCAATAAAGGACTCTTGGATGGGTCAGATGCTCGTGATGAGGACCGGCTCAAGCTTGTCAGGAGAACGCTCCGAAAACAGGGAGCATTTGATCTCTTACCATCTTTTGTCTTTATTGAGAGGGATCTTGCTTGGCGTTGAATAGTCTACCACCCCTCGTGGGCCTATAGCTGTCAGGTTGTGAACAATAGCAGCAGCCTCGCTCCCAGCAGGAGAGGCACTCCTGTAATGCATTCCAATCAGACAGTCTGTACGTACTAACCGTAACTCCCTCCCCTTGGTCTGCACAGCACAGGGCTGTTGACATGCAGCGGGGTCGAGTGTGGCCGTCTGATTCCTGCACACACTTAGCCATACATTACTTCATCCCCTTAACTCTTTAAGGGAAAGGCAGGGACAGCTCGCCTGGCTTGACCAGCTCATCACATTCGCCTCAATTAGTGAGAGTGGGCACTCGCTTTCAGCCTTGAGTGCATGTTAAAACAACCTGCAGCCTTGATGTGTTGGAGACATTCCCCTTATCTTTTAACCTTGGTTAACTAAAGACGTGCAAACAGCTGCAGCCATCAATGGGTGTTTCCAGTTGATGTGTAGAAGCAGGTGGTAGCAGGGATGCCCCATCATCCGTGACTCTCACTCACACAGTACAATGCCAGCTCATTCCAATGATGGAGTGTGACACTAAAGCTCATGTGAGACAGACATCCTCACTAACTAGTGCCAAACAAAGAGCCATAGCACTGCTAGCTCCTGAGAGGCCTCACCACACTACAATAAGAGGAGATACAGGCTGTAGATCATGCCAGTTGTCCAATGTTATACTTCATACTCTGATGGCGAGTGGGAGAGAAATATTTTCATGTCTCACAGAGAAAATGATTATGCCCTCCTTCCCGCAAGACTCCACAAAGTACTCCTCATCTTGTGCAGAGGGCCACACCCCAGAGTGTCGTGGTCTGCCACGGTCTGATTTATCACGCAGAGAAAGGGGACACACCTCACATACCGTAGGGAACACAAACAGCCCTGCTGGAGACAAAACACTCCCTCTGACATTAGCTCCACAGCAATTTTCAGCCATTCCTCTCTTATTCAAGCTGAGATGAACACAGTCAGAGTCTAACTCTAACTCTCAGATGCGACCCTGTGAGTGCTGGCCTGACAGGGGTGTTCTCTGCTGCAGAGGTCACAGCCCTTCAAACGTTAATCAGATTAGTTGCAGATGCAGCTGAATAAATGACCTACATCAATGGAGGGCATTGACAGTGAACATCCTGGTATCTAACCCCACCCCGCCGCACTGTATATTCTCCTTTTTTTTGTACTGCAGATCCCTCCCTTGCATGCGAGATGCGGTTGGTGGTTTTTGAACAGTGGAGGTGAAAAAATGCACAGTGTTCCACAGGTCTGTATCCCTCTCTTCCTGCCGCTGGTAATCAACACCACGCCACAAGTCGTGGCCAGGGCTTGGCCTTGCAACACAACACGCTTCAGCACCTATTTTGCTTTGCAGGCTAGAGAAGGGTGGGCGGGGCCGGTGGGGGAATAGACAGAGCAGCTTTTATAGAACTACTCCAGAGCTAACGAAAGAATACATGAGCCCTGTGGGCCACTGAAAGCAACACAGCAAGGGAGCTGCCTGACAGGGGCCTTTCAGTAGTATGAGTGTTCACCATGCATGATTGGCAGCTTAATAACAGTCAAATCAGATTTATATTCCAACATTAGTGAGGAACTATCCTTCTGTCAGCTTTACATGTCCACATATAGGATAGCATATGGACAGCATGTGCGCCATGGCACGCGTCTCAGAGATGTCTTTCATGGAGCAGCAACACTGCACCAAAGGATTAGAAGAGGCAAGATGGTGGCTCCACTTTGGTTTTATTTACATCCCGAGGATCAAGTAGATTTAACTAATACCTTGTTTCTATTGGACACATAATGTACTGCTAAGCGTGGCCTTCACAGGCCAACCAGATTTCATTCAGAAGAGCTGCTTTTAGAAAAAGGTCTTATCTTACAGCAGAAGAAAACACTAGAAGTGTTATAAGAAGACTAAAACTCTACAGCCATGCTAGCGGCTCTGTGAGGCTGTTCTTAGGCGCAGTGGTGCTTTGAGCTAAATGCTAATGTTGATATGCTAACGTGCTCACAAAAACAATGTTAAAATGCTGATGTTTTGCAGGTAATGTTCACCATGTTTACTATCGTAGTTTAGCATGTTAGTATGCTAACATTGCTAATTACCACTAAACAGTAAGTAGAGGTTGATTGGAATGTCATTAGTTTTGCAGGTATTTGGTCATAAACCAAAGTACTGGACAAATTACAATTTTGACATGATGATGGCTCTAGAAGAAAAGTCAGGGGATCCCTAAAGTCAGTGATATTCCTCCTCTGTGGACCATGGACATTTCATGCCAGTCCATCACATGACTGTTGTTGAGATATTTCACTCTGGACCTTTGTTAGACTTCAAGAGAAACATGGCTCAACTGGGTGGGATAGTGGAAATCCTGCCGTGTGGCAGGTAGACAGACTGACCTCTTGTGTCCCAGTAGAGTTTTTACCCATTGCTGTGCCAAGGTCAGGCTCAAGCAAGAGCAGGAAAACCCCATCTCCACCCTGCTACCTCATCAGTGCCACCAGCCACACAGGAACACTGTGGCCTCTGTGTAACGGTGCAGCCAAATATAAAACCACTGGCAGAGATACAGTATATATAATCAGAGACTCCTGCTTCTTTTTTCCATGTGGAATGTGGGATAATTTTACATTTAAAAAAGTGTCATTAACCACAGTTATTCTTCTGAAAATAGAAAGTATGAATAACTGGGTCTACATGGCAGTGGAACTGTGCTGCCAGGTGGTGCCACTAATTTTTTAGGACAGAAAGTAGAGGAATTTACAGCCACCTTACAGTATTAGAGGTACCCCCAGCCTAACACAAAAGCTGTTCTGACAAAACATCAAACCAACTGTAAAATATGTCATTAAGCTCTTTGTCTTTGAGAAATACTGACCCTGTTCCATCCAGTGATTTGAAAAGTTTTTGAATAGGTCTCGCACACTGACAAGATGGTCTTTTGTGAGGCCCAGCTGTGGGGGTCACAGAACGCCTAGCTGTGAGGGTCAGAGAAGGCCCAGGCTGTTCTTTCTGAAAAAGACATGACTTGTAATGAGGGGGCCATCCTTTGGAGATGGCAGTCAGCATGACATGACCAGAGCAGAGTAATGAGGCTTCAGAGAACACCATGTACTCCGCGACCACAAGACACCTCCTGGGAAAGCGAGGCTTCATCGTTAGAGTCAGTTATTCTTTTTAAGACAAAGAGTCGAAAAAGAATGAAAGAAAAGAAACCAACTGGGGCTGAGAAAAGTCCTCAGAAAGCATCAGAAGCAGTTTCATGTATAGGACCTTCATTTGTTCCATTTAAAACTGAGCTTCTCTGTTCATCTGTGTTACAATGGTGCTTTTTCCATACTGCAGGATAAGTATATGTGTCGGAGAAAAGCCCCACCTCCAACACCAGGAGATGAGACAAAAGCTGTCTGGTAACCTTAAACCCCTAAACTGCGGTGGATTCCTCACCATCAAACTCAAAGCAGTATAATGAGCGATTTAAATTCAGCATGTACTCTCATGTCTGCTACATCCTGGTGTCCTTGTTACAGTGTGTTGGAGAAGAGAAGTGGGTTTGAGACTAAATCTAAAATCAAACCACTTAGTCTCCTGTAAGGGAACCCTTAACCAGGAACTTTTTAAATACCCTTAAAGAGATAGAGTTCACAATTACTCGGGATAATCCACAGGCCTTGCTCTGGACAGATTCCTAATGAAAGCATAGTCTGTGAGTTATCCTAAGTACATTGTTTCCTGAAAAACACATTGCTGTTGAATTGTTTTTTTTTCCAAATGTACATATTTTAATGCTTTCAGCAGTGCAAATGACCTTTTATTCGCCTCCATTGTACAGGAGGGGCAGCAAAAGTCTCCTCTTAAAAGTTCTCAAAACCTAGATAAATAAAGTTGGAACAATCTTCATGGTATTTTTCATAGGTGCTTAACTGTAGCAGTAATAGCTACACATCCAATAATACAGTAGTAGCTACTGTCACCAAACAACATCATAACATAACATAAGGTTTGCATGGCTTAAAATAAAAATGATGATGCCTGTCATAAGACGTTACATTAGGTGAACTTCATTTTTTGAGAAAGGATTGATTTTTTTATGTGCTGTGGAC
>CM022474.1:13807830-13849621 GCA_011952105.1 Coreoperca whiteheadi | reverse complement strand
CCAAAAAGGGGCCCCAAAACCCCCTTTCTCCCACAAACAAAAATTGGTTTAAAACCCTGTTTTTTTAACCAATTGTAGGGGTAAAAAAGGGAAGGGGGGGGGGGGGTCACTGCATCAGTTCACAGACGGGTGGGAGGTGTTCTTTAAGATGGAATTCAATTTGGTCGTCATCCTCCCTCTGCTTGTGTCTCTAGGCTATCCATGTTCAGCCCCACAACAGAGGTAGCCTTTTTCACCAGTATGTTAATCTGCCTGCCTCCCCCGCCATGTTGCTGCCTCCCCGGCACACCACCACAGAACACAGTGTTGCCCAACGCTCATTGATAGAACATGTTGAATTGTCTGTTGCATAATTTCACAGAAGAGCCTTCTCAAGAAAACTACTCTACCCTATGATGTGAAAGTGGAGACTGTCATGCATGTAGAGTTGAGTTCATAATCACAAGCTGAAATTGACGTCACTCACTTGACCCTAGGCTGACGCTGAGCCATGACTATGTATTGCCATCATTGTTCCTGCACATCACAGCATGGTGGCTTTGTCCTCTCCACACAATACAGCTCAAAAGAGCAAAGCGAAGCGGACACAGTTTTGTTTTCGCACCCATTTGCTGGTCAGTAGTGGCCCTATTCAGACTGCATTGATCAGTGCAGTGTCTGGGGAGGGATGTGCCTCGCAGGCGCTGGTGAGGGGACCTGACTATGAAATACACCATTCAGCTGGGTGGTGAGTCTGCAGGCGTTGCATTAAACTCGCCGTGCTGATGCTGTAGAGACGAGGGTCTCTTTTCTAAGGCCATTTAACAGAGGCACTTACTGTATATGGCATGTCATCCACAAATAATAAACCTGCACCACACACGAGTCAATGCAAGACTGCGTAGAGCACTGCAACAATACACTGAAAATACATTGAGATGTTATATTAACTTGATGTGGAAACATCAGGGCTGCAACAGATGATTCTTTTCTCAGTTGATTGTTGTATCCAACAAACAGTTCAAAACCAAGGAATATTCAGTGCACAGCAATATAAAACTGAGAAAAGCAACAAATCCTCACATTGGAGAAATTGGAACCTGTGAATACTTTAGTGTTTTGCTTGAACAAATGACTGAAACAATAATTCAATTACAGTTGCCAATTCATTTTGTGTTGATCAACTCTTGTAAACAACAAATTGTTTTTATAAAACATACCATTGGCATTTAGTATCATAATAAAGTGGATTATGTTCACAGATGTATGGATTCCAATAAACTGTATACCCATCTATACAGACAGTCTGACTTCCTTTGCTGTTTGCATCACAAATTCAATTCTGAAAACTACTAAAGCAATATAAAATGACTTTCTATAGCTACATAGATTGAATCAAAAGCAACTTCAGTTATGATCCTGAAAAAACGGCTTGGTCTTATAGGTCTTCTTCATGGACTTTATGAGTGTGTCTGTACTTGACTACCAATTAGGCCACTGGGTGACATAAATAAACACATACAGCAATGATCTTTTCTGTCTGATTTGCCCTCACTCCACCTTTGAAAGTTCATGTTTTTATACGTGTGCATTTCCTAGTCTTTGAGGCAAATCCTGATATTTCCCTGTTTCCTTTAACTTTAGTACATTTCAATTTTGATGGCATTAACAAACTTGCTTGGAGATTTGCATGGTTAAGATGTAACCATTATAATCAGACTGTAATTTGGGTTGAGCAGATTGTAGCCAATGTAGGCTACTGCCCATTTAAATTCGATGTGGTGCAGAGAGTTCAACGGGAAAATAGCGAGGTTGAACTTCAAAACATACCATTTCCAAAGAGGTACTGTTACATCACATGGCTGTTTTCGCCGCTTCGACCAGAGTGCGCTCTAAAGTCACCGGGTTCATAAGTGGGCGAGGCTCCACACAGACCGTCGGTGCACAACCGCAGCTCGGTGCGTGAACCAGGCTGACCGCGGGGATGCACCGCGAGGGGGTTACGAAAGGAAACGTGAGGGGTTGCAGCGTCTCCCTTAAAACATCTCGGTGTACGTAGCGTCGTCGCGCACTCCATATGGGCACTGTCTACATGGGAGGCACGCTGTTTATCCTCGAATGACCCCAATGCTGAAGCGAGAACATCCCGTTCCTGAGATATTAATAGCTCCCCTTGCGTCACCAAACTGTGGCTGACCGTTTTCCTAGACACGCAACGGATCCACAAACTGTGCCAGCAACACACATTCTCCTTCAACGCAAACATGGTTATAAAACAGGTAGTCATCATTCCTCAGCTGTCTGCGGGTGTTATACAAGCCAATGTGATCACCACTTGTAGCATAAGGATTAGACCTACACACGTTGTTATTACGGTGGTGAGCGCTGAGTCCCGATGACAATAACACGGCCGGTGCACATTTGGGGAGTTTGGTGTCAAACTGAAGGGCGATTTGTTTGCGTCTATAGCCTACATAAACAGCACACGAGTCAGTCTTTCAGAAAACAAATACTGTAAAAGATGAACACTGCACAAAAGTCTACAGTGTCATCCCGATTCCATCCCGACAATCCAACACAGTTTTGCGCCAGGAGGAGAGATGTTGATGATGAGCTGAAAGCATAGCCTACAATGCACAATAAGCCATATGTTAACTCAGTCCCTTCCCCCAATCCTGGAGCCAAGTGAGGCTGGAACTACAGAGCCTGGCTTGCATAGCTCCATACCAGAGAGAGGGAGGGAGGGAGGGAGGGACGAGAGGTGGGAGGAGAGTTTCTGTTGCTATGTTCTCTGGGAGTCTCCTGTCTGGAGGATCTATGGGCAGGCTGATTTTGAGGGCTGACATGGCAATGTTGTATGTAGGTCAGCAACAGTCAAACAACATAGGCAGCCCAAAAGCACAACGCAGGAAAAAGTGTTCTCGTGCAATGCCTATGCTGTAGGCTACTGTAAATATTTATATATCACTGCTATTCAAATAAAATGACAGCGATTTTGTCTGATCCAGTCTTTGCACCCAATCATATTGGTGGTGCGTGTGTCAGTCCTGACATTTCAGCCTTTCCATGCTGCGGCTGCATAGCTCCGTCACACCTGCATCTACAAGCACAAGAGTTGAGGCGTTCACCCCTGGACGATGCATCATTTCAGATGCCAAATTAAACATCTTGTGGAATCACTAATGATGTCGATGCTTGAAGTTGTAGCGTTGTCAGTGTCAAGAAAAATAGTTGAAACTTAAGATTCACGTACTGTGCTTCTGACCGTATCACACGGTCCTCATCAGGGGAATGGGTTGCTTAACCCTCGGAAACAAAAACAAACTAAATCTGCTGATGGAGATAAGGTAATAAGGAACTGATTGTGTCCTCAGATTTATTTAACATCCTAGTTTTAACTGTAAACAAGCAAAATGATGAGTTTGTGTGACTAAATCCATTTGATGATCCCTTTTATGAAGTTGTATGCGCTTCATGCAGAATCATCAAGGTACATGCTTTGCTGCAGGGAGTTTCTGTATTTGTGTTTACATCAGCTTTGTCTTAGACAAACCCTACTTCCTGTGAGTGTGAGGAAACAGTTTGTTTTTAAGGGAAATGATTTGCGCAGACAACAAAACCTCAGCAGAAACATACAGACCAAAAGGCTCAGGTGAAACTTATTGGATGAGACACCTCTACATGCAGCTCAAGATGGGAGCTTGTATTCAAAACCCAGAATAACTTTGGGATCCTGATAAAATTCCTTGGCTTTGAAGGATGTCTGGGTGCACAACGTGTGCCTGAATGACGACTGAGTTTGGTAAGGTTGAAAAGCTTAATGGACACCAAGAGGACATGACTTCATGTGATTCAGTGATTCAATAGTCACCGGCCTTATTTGATTAACTGCTATTCACATCCTTGAATTTCATTTCAGGTCCATCAGACTACTTTCACATCTATAACTGTAACACAGCTGAAGAGGTTTTCTTGACAGTATGTCTGAAGAAGATACGGTAAATGTCTACAGACTGGCTAGTCCGGAGTAGATTGAATGATTCGAGTGTTTAGCCTCAGTCAGCTCAGGTCTTTAAAGATTTGTCTGCTCCCTCAGCCCCAACCGATTACCTTACTGCCGTTTGTTTAGTCTCCCACCACCATCTGTGTTTCAGATCATCTTAGGCAGTAGTAATTACAGTCACAGGCAAGAGCCCATAGATAATGACAATGCTGCTATGATCAGCAGGATTAGACAGGTGCTTGACTTGGGCTTTCATGGTCTGTAACACACCCTGGACAGTCAATGAGGAGACGGGAACCTCGCTAACTCTCTGTCTCCTGCTCAGATGCACTACTATACACAATTTTCTTTTCCATGTCGCAGATGTAGATCTTTGTCTAGTCGCAGACACATGGACACGATGATTAGTGTTGCAATTTAATAATATTTTGGAGATAATAGTTTTTAAAATTGACTGTGGTGTATTCACAGACTTGACTCCAGTCTTCCAAGAGAAAGTGGAGACAAAGTGGCGTCTGTTAACATCACCCCGAGCGTTCAGGTTGTCAGTATATCATTATTTGCGAGGTGAATGAGATCAGTTTCAACCGTTGAATGGTGTGTCTCAAAATGGGGCATCTATGCAACTGGTTATTTTTGGTTGTAAAACTGAATTTGGGCTTAATATTTAAAAATATAACAAAGTTTTGTGTAGATAAGGTGCATGTTTAGGATTTTTACTTTCCCAGTTGCATGTGCATCTGTGGCCCATGACTTAGGGAGATGGTGATATTGGTCCAACACTTTAGTCTTGAGCAAGACATCTTGACAACAAATGGTCAAATGGCTATTCATTTGGCATGGATATTAAAGAAGGTGATTCCTAATGATTTTAGTGACCCCCAAAATGTGTCTAGCACGGACTTAAAGTCATAATTTCCTCTTGATGAACACTTAGTTACCTTGTAAAGTTATGTCAGGATTTCCATGACATTTCCTGTGGACCTTCATGCTCCCCAGAGGATGAAACCTTTCCATTTATTTGTTTTTGACCCCCCTGACTTTTGCTCTTGTGCTACTTTAGGACAAATTCTACATCATTAAATAAAGCCCCTAATAAGCTATAAACTGATAATGTGATGTTGATTTCATCCAACTCTTTTGTATTGTGGGCTGTAATACGTAAGGCATGACTAGTGGAGCTTTAGACGTTTAATAACTTTTCTTATGAGTGTTCAACTAAAGTCTAAAACCACATTCATTTGTGGCCATGTGATGAATGGTTATCTCCAGCTTTTGGTTTGCACACATCAAAACAGCTTTATTAATGGGATTTAAAAATCTGTTCAGATGAATAAACTGGATCGGAAAATAATTATTGTATTTTATACTTTTACACAGATTCAGCACAATAACCCACATCCGTGTGTTATGGCGATTCCAAGTATTTAGCATATTATAAATATTTAGATCCTGATGTTTCAGTCAGGTGAGACTGGAACAGAGTAGTCAGAGCTCATGGATTTCTAACACTATGTTTTATGTATGACCCAGTCATAGAAACATCTCTAGATTATACAAACCTAGCATACATTAACAGGAGCCTGTAGCTCAGATGGAGGACTGAAAATATTGACTGTTTTTGGTAATGCTCAGTAATCCCGCTTCGCAGGAGCTCTTTGGCTGCAGAGGTAATCAAACAAGCACAGCAACGAGTATTGATTTTGCTTGTTTACACCCGATTCTGACATTCATTTACATCTATTTAACAGTGGTCGCAGTCTGACGCAAAGACATCTGTATCATGTGGCTTTGGTTCCTGGTGCGAAAGTGTTGATCAGCAGTTCTGTGCTTTTTGTCTGTCTAGCTGTCTGTTCCCGTCTCTTGCAACTCCAAAGTGTTACTGCAGGGCAGCTAAGACCTTTCTTTGATCAAATTCATAGCAGTTGCTTAAAAGGTCAGGAAAAGTATGGGGGAAAATACAACTTTTGAGTGTGAATCCCACATCTGTTTTTTTGGATGTTGGACGATAAGTTGATTCTGGAAGTTTACGCAGCTGAGCACAGGACTCAACAGCCCCTCCTCTAGTGAGAAAGATCTGCTTCACTGCTCCCTGGGAAAGGTCTTTGTGCCCCCACCCCACCCCTGACAGCACAGACACTGCAATCACAAACATGGGGGTTTATGAAACTCCTCTGATCAAAGGAAGGAGCCACTGTTCAGTTCAGTATAACATATTGTGAAATGGAGTCAGCGGTTGGAGTAACTTCCTGTAGGTCAAGAGAGCTGCTGTTTTACAGCCCCACTGCAGCATATGGATTCCCTATTAACCTTTGTGTGGGTCGCAGGTCAATCTTGGAAATGACTTACACCAGCATGTGTTAACTGAGGAGCAGAATATAGATATGTACACCGGCCGGCTGTTTAACCGCACCAAGCAGGAGATTCATGGAATGCGTTTCTACCGGCGGACCGGTTTCCAGGAACAGTTTTGCTCTAGTGGTGTGCAATGAACCAGTCCGAAAGCAGGAGCAGACAGCTGCATGTGCACAAGCCTGCCCTGGTGTTCACCAGTGAAGTTGTTAGCCACAAGCAGACCTATAGTCTTCCACACCTTCTTCCTGTCTACTTCCCTATAGTCCATTTTGTGCTGACAGCTGAGTATAGAGGGACCACTCCTATAAACATAGAAACAAATCTTAGCATCCTCATAAGTCGTAACCTTCAGGAAGACCTATGGCTCAACACCCCTGCTTATGCAATTTTACCCACCACCACATTCTGGCCCAGAGCCAGACATTGTAAACATCCTTTTTCTGACTCTACTGAGACTCCACCCCGCAGCTCTGAGACGTGACCCACAGGGGGCTTCCTCCTTTGCCTTTAAATCATACGCATATCATTTACACATATATCACTTACATGTCTTGCTCATTAAAACAGGTTTGAAGAACAACATTTGTATTTTGACAAGTAGAACCCATGTCATGTTTATGCTAGGAAGAGTTATGCTCAGAAAAAGTTTCCAGCTCCTGGATATTCCCAGAATCAGCCATCTTTTATGTTTAGACCTTCAGTAGCAAGGTTAGATAGCTGAGACCATTTGTCTGCATGTCTGAGCCATCTGTAAGCAAAAATGCAGCCAACTTTTGTAAGCTGTCATGTTGTCACATACATTCACTACTGGATAAGACAATTAGGTTTTATTGTCATTGCACACAAAATGCAATTTGGCATCCAATCCAGTAGCAAACAGTAGCAAAAGTGCACATAGATATAGAGTATATAAAGACAAACAAAAGTACAGAATGATCAATAAAACAAATGGAGTAGTGATATTAAGAAAGGATGTAGCTGCAATATGTATAAAATAACCAAAAACAATATTATAAAATGTTTGAATGAGTGCAGTATAGTGATGTGTCAGGTATAACTATGATACGTACGGTATATGGACAGAACTGAAATAGTATATATTGTAGAATGAGTCTGGTTATGTTGTGTACATTATGAGCAGGTATGTAATATGTACTATGCAAAAGAAAACAATATGCAGTGGTGGAAGAAGTTCCTTTACTGAAGTGAAAGTACCAATACAACAATCTAGGTAAAAGTAAAGCAGTATTTTTAACAAACTGTACTTGAAGTATCAAAAGTGAAAGTTCTCATTTTGCAGAAGAATGGCCCACGTGACTGAACGTTATTAAATGTGACAAATATTAGATTGTTAATACTGATGAATCACTGTGCAAGTATCATTTCACCGTTGTAGCTGGTCGAGGTGGAGCTAGTTTCAACTACTTTATATACAGTTAGGTATTTTAGTAATGCATTTTTTTTAATATTAAATCTTAATCTGAAAAGTAACCAGTAACTACAGCTGTCAGGTAAATGGTGGAGTAAAAAGTGCAATATTCCCTCTTAAATGTAGTGGAGTAGAAGTAGCATAAAAATAGAAATACTCAAGTAAATTACCTTGAGTAAATGTTTTTAGTTACTCCCCACTACTGACAATACAGTATGTACAGTTGATTATGGTCAGGAAGAATTTTTAAAAAAGATGCCAAGAAATAATTCAAGATATTAAGTTAAATCAAACACAAGAAACATTGATACTTTCTTTGTAAGACCTCAGCATGCAGAAATCTGGATACTTTATGAGCAGTGTAACTAAAGAAATAAACAAAAGTCCCTTTTTTATTGATTTCATATGTGCCCAGCCAATACAATGTTTTTCATTCTCTTTTATATTCTTAACAACCACAGCTAAATGGTAATAACATCAGTAGTTTATAATTAGTTTATAATGCAGAGTTCCACAGTTTTTGATTGATATCCATGACTCTGTTCCACACCTCTTTATTATGTCATTTTATTGGGTTTAAGACATACAAATCACATTTTTACTGTTATGCCTAAGAAGTGGTTATTATGTGGGGAGCTGAAGGTGCTTCCATGGACATGCAGAGGGAACATGTCCTAACATGTGACCCACTCACAACAAACCACTAAAGACCATTTCCTGCCCTTAAGTTCAGGCAGTGTTTTTGGTCTGTTGAGAGAGATGAAATGTCAGCACTCACACATCATCCCTGTGTTATATTATCTCCCTCTACACATGTAATGTAGTGTTTTTTAATCTATTTGTCCAACTGTGTGCATGTTGTTATCAGCTGAGTGTGTTTGCCCTCCTCCGCAGTACTGAGGGACTGAACACACCTGAAGGTCTCAGGTGAGGGTGTAGTCTCTTTCCTTAGCAACCAGGAGAAACACTGGCTGAGTCAAAAACACACAACTTTTATTGTTTTGTTACTGTAGGTCACTGCAGATCACCTTGATCAAAACCAGCATGCACACACAAACAAAAGTTGACGTAAATGCCTTTGTTTGATGTTTTTCACCTGCAGGTTTCTGCAGGACTCGTGTTCCGTACATTTAAATGTTTGGGTTTCCTTGCCAGGGGTGGTGCCCGTAACCACTTCACAGGAACAAAGAAGCACAGCACAGTAGACGTGCGCAAAGTGAAACATGTCCTCTTCCTTGAACGATGTCTCCTTCCAGAGTACCGCATGTGGAAGTCGTTTCACCCTAACGTTCTTTCCAGCTGTTGGCTTTATCACATCTGGCTTAAGTGATGACATTAGTCACACAAGACATTTACAAATTATCAGGTAAAACAACCGAAGGTAAATTGAGCTTGATGCAAAGCATGAGTCTCAAATAAAATGTGAAGTAAAGGAAACCAGAGCACCTTCTCTGTTTGTTGTTGAGTATTCAGATATCTGCTCAAGGCTCTGGCTGTACTTTCGGATATGACATACAGATGACCTCTGAGAAAACCTGATTGTATTAAAGTACAAAGTGTTTCATGCAACCACTTTCATGGTCATTGAAGTTCATAAAGTCCATGGCCATAAAATAGGTCAGAGCGCCCTCTTGTGGTTGAAGTTGGGAATTCTCTGCTCAAAGGACACCGCACCCATGGAGATACAGCATGTTTAAAATAGTCAGGGGTTCGTAGTACTTTGTGTACTGCAAGGTGATATACTACCACGTTAGATTAATCCTAGCAGAGATTGTATTTAAATTACATAAAGCTGTCACATTCATTTTGACAACTTAATTTTAAAAAACATGCTGATTATTTGAATTAAGTGATTCAAAATTAACTTTATAAAGCATAATGAGAGCCCAAGGGAGATCTATTTTCTGACTACTGTCTGCAAGGCAGTCATCTTTTCCTACATCAATAGCCTGTTCAATGATGCGTGTGTCAACACTGACCTCTGCAACAAATCTGCCAATGTCAACCGTATACAGACAACATAATAACAATCCAAATCACATTTGCAGCAATATAATGTATTTAAAAAGTAAGTGTGGCGCCTCAAATTAAGATAAGATAAAATATGATATGCTTTACATTTTCTTGGGCTCAGCATCACTGCATTACAGAACATTCCTCTCCAGGCATACTTAGCAGACTCCTTACAATCATTCATATGTTAAAACACATTTAAAAAAGCCAGTGTTCATACATTCAGCAATAAAGCCAACAGACCAGTAAAAAAACAATATATCTGAAAAATCTATTGTTTATTGTATTTGAACTTTCTGAAATACTTGTTGATTCAGGCCCAGCTTAATTCAAATGTTCAGTTCTATCTGCCTTTCTTTAACTTCATTGTTATCAGTAGTTTATCTGTTTTTGATTGTTACACATGTAGTGATACATTTCCCTATCATGTTTTTTGGTCTTACGACACTTTCATATCAATATTCCCCCTTGCTTCTGCTCCATTCAGTGCTCTGCCTTCTTCTGGAGACAAATAATCTAATCCACTGACAAATGCAAAGCCACATACAGATGATAAAGCTCATCTGTGTCTGCTTACTAGGAGAAATTACGCATTATCCATTCTTAGAGGCAGACAACACCGGGACACATGGCTGGAATGGAGTAGGGAAAAAAAACATTGATTCATGGACTTTTTGATTTAGTGTCTCTGCCAAGTTTAAGATAAAGACCAGCAGAAATCATCCAATTTTTTCACTCATGAAAACAGGTAAGACTGTAACCTGATTCTCAAGTTGATAACAGCACAATAGATTCTTGGCGATTGCATACTGTGGATTAGTGGAATACTTTTTGCTGCCCTTACACATGGTTCTGCTGCAGTTTCCCTTGCTACAATGTGTTTCTGTGAGCTTCGATTTCAGTACAAGAGGATTTTGTTTATCCTCATAAGCCCCACTGTTCCACTGGTGGGTCGGTCATTAAAAATTCATTCTGTGCAGCCAAACTTTGTTCACATCCATATAACTTTATTCTAAATTCCGGTGAGTATCCAAAAGGTAATAATGATTTAAAATAATGCACGCTGAATTTGGGGAAAATATAAAATGCTGCAAAGGACATATAGAATATTGTCACTTGATGGAAATGTGTAGCTATACAAAAGAGTAGATTTGAATATTTTACTCAGTGTAAACATCATATACTGGAATAAACTGATATACTGTTACTTCTACTAATACTTCTGGATATACTATGAAAAAAAGTCTATATATATATAGTTTTCTAACCTTAAGGCTGCTTAAGGTGAAATTAAAGGGAAAAGTGGATGTGAAGGGGTTTTGTCTGATCAGCTGATCATCAGATTCTATTGTAAAGCAAATATCCAGTGAACAGGCTGCTTCCCACTGCTTTGTATTTTTCACAATATTTTTCCATGATAAATTGGAATATTGCTCTAGAAATGTTGGTGTTGCCGTGATTTAAACAAGGTCAGTTTGGGGATCAAATTTAAACATATTTAACAATTCCACTTTGAATCCAGTAGAGGGAGTGGCGGGATATCTAATTTGTCTGTCTATACTGGACAAAAACTCTTTTCAACTGTAGCTTGGATATTTTTCATTAGATTTTGAAGAAAATGCCAAATCTACATAAAAACATAAACACTTTGTTCCTGTCATGGATCCAACACCCTGTCATAGATAGTTTTTAGATTTAGAAGTTGATGCACTTACACATCACATTTTCTGTTCAGCTGAACATTCAGTGGAAGTAATGAGTCATAATGACATTGCATAACGGATTTCAGCTGGTCTGCAAGTGATAAATTAAGCATTAAAGTAATACAGATCCTACTAATAGTTGTTTTTTGTCATATTCTGAGCTCTGTTAATGAAGAGCAAAATACTTTCTCTTATTCCTCAGGTTAGGCTAAATGCAATGTGGTATTAAGCCTTAATAGTTTTATTTCACATCAATTTTGTGGGTATTATATAACAGGTCAAACTCTTAGCAATACTTAACATCAAGCTGCTCTAAATCTGTATTGTGAGACTTTATGTGGAACAAAACTACATGTAACATGGTGACATCAAATGGAAATGAGAAATAAAATCCACCATGCATTGTACTCTGCTGCACTCTAATGGCAATTTTAATAGCCATAGGATGATAGGGCATTTTGTCCTGGTAATGAGAGTTCTTTCTGAGAAGGCGTGTAAATAATTGTTGAGAATATGCCTGATGTATTTCTCCATGATGTAAATGGTTTCTAGCAGACTGACTGTAAATTCTGGCAATTTTGCCTCCGCATTATACTCTGTATCTGTACCTTTCTGTTTGGGACACTCCTGTCTTCCCTGCCAGACACACTGAGCCTCATCTGGTGGGACAACCTTTGGCTTTCCGCCAGCTAACTTTAGCCTCACAGCTTGCATGCTCTCTCTAAGCCTTTTTTGGGGTTGTGGATTTACCTTCAATAACCATTTATTAAATCTCTATCCATTAGACTCTGAGGCTTCGTAAGAGCTGGCTGCATTAAGCCTGATTATGGGAAGCCCAGCAGAGGAAAAGGGTCTACGTGTCAAGTGTGTCATCGAGTGATTTATATCTCTGGCTGGGATCTCTGTCTTGTCAGTTGTGCGTAAGCTGCAGAGAGGAGAGAGAAACAGCGAAACCTTTAATGATGGTTGCTGTCATGCCTTGGTTCTGTAGTGGGTTTCTGTATGTCTCCAATGTTGACATTGCTGCTGAACCCTGACCTGTCCCAGTCTCTTAGGATCCCTTTCTAAGTCAGTTTTACTTCAATTCTAAGTCTTCAACATGGACGCCAAGGGCCCGAGTAGCACCTTTAAACGGTCCTCCCTGAAACGCTCCACATCTGGCTCACAGAAGGTAAGATGAAGCCTGTTCTGTCACATTCAACAGGTGATTCTGTACCACCTCATTGACTTTGCTCTACCTTGGAGTGTTTTATTTTGTCTTGAAAAAAATTGTGTTTATTTCTATTTTGATGCTTCTCCTGAAATATTTTTGTGACCCTCATTTTGAAAGTAAATGTTTGGTGTAATCTATGATCTATAAAGTCATCTATAAATGAATGACAACTGCACTTTATCTTAGTTGCTTTTGAAACGTTTTGTATGCAGAAACCATGTGACTGTTCTGTGGAGGACTTGTGTTGCACAGGATGTCACATGCAACCATTTCAATGAGTCCACATTAGTCCCTAACCATTCATTTCAGAGCCCCTTTGACATGCACCAGGACTATGCATTCAGGACTGCTGGTCGTCTATTGGTGTGCACATGGTCTGCACTCCAAGGCCTGCAAATTTACTGTTAAGTGGTGTTTGAAGCTGAGCGGGTTTCAAGAGCCGCTCACTCCAGTGCTGCAGTTTAATCCTTCATAATGGCCAAGTATGGATGACCATGGCCATGACAGATTAAGGACTTTTATATCTTTCTAAAGTCTGCTTTCATGTGATTAACACATTCCTGTTAACGTGTCCTTGAAAGCAAGAAAGATGCATTTTTTTTATATACATGCATACTTCTGCTCCCAATCCAACGATCAGCGTATGCTGCGATAAGAGCACACACACACACACACACACACACACACACTACAAACTAACTGTGTTGCTCTTGTGGATTCATGTAAGCACAGAATGGCAGGGAAATTTTGAGGAGGACAATGAACAAAAGCATCACTTTCTTAATTGAATAGATTAAAATAAAGGATAAGTAAATCTAAACTATTTTAAATCCTATAGATTTCCAGAAAAAAAAGCCAAAGATGGAAGATAAACTATGAAATATGAAACATATAAAGCTTTTCAAGTTCATCCATTGTGGATTACATCCCTAATCAACATCAAAATGTTCCAGCAAATAGGTTTTTTTTTTAAAAACTGTGGAAAATTGTTAATTATGTGACTTTTTGATTCACATTTCAACAGTATATTTGGCACTGACATCATTAAAAGAATTTAGTGTGATGGGTTTCTATAAATTCGAGTGGCCATTATTTGGTGCGATTAATATTCTTTGTATGTATAATCTAAAGCCCGTTTATATGAGGTTTTACTCTGTGAAGCAATCAGCAATGTCATGGCTCTCAGCTGAATACCGCTGCACTTTTAATGAGATCGAATATGTTGCTAAATATAAACTCATTGGCTCACATACCAGACTACTGAGAGATAAAATTGCGCATTTATTCGACGATCATGCATTTTTGTCATGTTGTGATGATAATCATGGATTTATCTGCTATATTCAAATGATAGGCGCATACTTAATAATTTACTACGGTATGAAGAAGGATTTATTTTTCATCCATAGTATAGTAAATCAGAAATAGAGTAAAGACAATATCTCTTTGAATATAGTCCGGGTGGATGACACTTGTTTAGAAATGTTTCTTGCTGGGAATCTTATCTAAGCCCCTTTAACAGAGAGCACATTCAGTTATGTTCACATGATATTACTTTGTTGCCATAAATTAACTTAGTAAAGAATTCATGTCCATCTGTGCTGTTCTAGCTACAGATAATGCTGTTCAGGCAGCCTCTGCTGACATTTTACTTCTTTTACTGAGAAATAGTAGCTTACTACTCAATAGTTAGGAAAGAATTAGGAAAGAAATGGTCTGAAAGCATCTGTTGCCTGATGAGTTTGAATAATTACAGAGGATTTTTGTGCTCAGACTCAGGTCAGGGGATGGTCAAGAATCCTCAAAAAGGTTTAAAGCTCAGGTTCAGGATTGAGCATGAAGTTTGTCTGAGTTCGCAAAGGTCGTGAAAAATAAAAGTTAAGAGTTAAGTAACATCTTCAAATGCTGCAGCATTCTGTAGTGAAGTTAAATTGGTTCCTCATTACTCAAGTACTAACTTAGCTGGGTTGTTGTGCCTAAATAATGAATCAAACCAAATAGATGTATTATAAAATATGTGGTCAAAGCAAAGGGAAATTGCATTGAAGATTTAATTCTGCTATGGAGATGGCAAACTCTTACACCCCATACAATTACATGTCAAAACAAGGTGATATATTTCCTACTGATTGGCTATTAGTAGACACACTCTATATTTATGTTGCAGAATCATACAAACACATATCTGTTAATTGATTGTTGCAGTGGTAATGGTATTTTTTTCAAATATAATATAGCATATAAGGCTAGCATTTACTTATAACCACTGTCAAAAAGTTTAAAACTGTTTATCACCCCATAAATCTGTGAGATTTAAAGTTGTAAAGTTATTTCCTGTTTCCATGCTGGGAAATGCTTATTTACCATTACAAAAAAGATTTTATATCTGTTGTTTCACGCATAGGCGCTACCTTCATTCTAATTAATTGATGTTGTGTAAAATGTAATTTGTTGTTTTTTTTCAGTCAGACTTTTCTTTGGGGTAAAACACAGAAAATCAGCAGCTTTAAAACATGTCTCATGACTCCCTTAACTCTTGAGGGATAATCAGTGACATGTTGGACTCATGTGATGGCTAACTGGATTTTCAAACCCAGGAGGACAATGAGTGCATTTACAAACAGGGCTGGCTGAAAACAGTTAGCTTCACAGTTAATGCTAATTTGGCTATCCAGAGCCTATAACTCGAGTGTGTCACTTTGTCCAAATATCTTTCCCCTCAAGTGAAAATATGTGAAAGGCAGCTTTTTATTCAGTCCACGTGGGCTCGACCATGAGTCTGGAACATTTTTTAGACAGTCAAGGAGCCTACATGGGTTTTTATTCCTGTCACATTGCATCAAGCTCTAACCACATCGCCATTCAATACCAAAGCCGAGCAATTAGTTGATTTTGTCTTCAACCCTGTTGACATCACATTCCATTAGGACCCCCAAATCCTTTCTGATCCATCTCACTTGTGCTGATGAGGCTTTTGTTGTGTGAAGTCCATCGTTACCACAATATTCAGAATAAATGACATATCCTTTTTGACACATATAGTTTTTCCTCAACTTTAGAAAGCCACTCACTATAAACCGCTGTATGTGTTCAAAATTGACCAGGTCAGAAATACAGCCATCATTATACCTTTTCCTTATGACTGTTGGAGCTGAATAGTCTCTGTAATCGTAGCTGCACTGGAACAAATTTGCTCACTAAGCTGTGGGTCAGGAGACCAGGACCATGTGATTCCAGTGCAAAAAGGCATGAATGTATGGCATACAGCGTATGTGGACTATATGCGCCACATACGCACAAATACAAATAATACTGCATCTACTGCATAATGAAACTGGTAGAAGTACTTATTCAGGATAGAAACATATTCATATAAAGCCAGAGCAATGTACTGTGTTACAGTGTCATGCAATAGGCAAACTTTGGAGGGAGAGCATCATTCCATCAGTACAGCTAAAAAAAAAAAAAGATGTCATAAATATCTTTTATACCTTTTCTGTGTCCTCTTCAGTGATCCAGCAATTCTTATTTCCATCTCACACAATTGTCTTTTGTTTTGAACGACCATTCTTTCAGTAAATTCTGCATGTTGGAAAGAATGTAGTTTATTGTTCCAAGGCTTGTCTTAAGTCTTGTTAATTTTCTTGGTGTGACACAATCTGATCCTGCAGTATCTAATTCTTCAAGGTTTCGTGTTGCTAAGTGCTCAAAGGCAGCTCTTAACGAGGTAGCTGGTTGCTGACTGGATTTGGTTTTAATTGCCGTGGTTAATGAGTTTAAGTACGCTGAAATTACTGCGTCATATTCACCAATCCCTTCTGGAAATGCTCTTTGTTTTCTTCAGCTATAATTAACAGGGACCCACGTGCTTTATTTTTTATTTTTTTTACCAGAGCAGCACCAAAAGGGGGAAGTTGAGGGGATGTTACTGTAGGTTTCTATCTCTCTGTCTTTCCGAGTGCCCTCCCTTGTCTTTTGCACTGTGAGTTACAGTCGGGCTCAAACTGCTCACTTCAACCATAAAAGGAGAGCTTATCAAACCATTTCACATGAGGATGGTTTTAAATGGATGTCTACAACTTTGTGCTTGTTAACTCCATCTCAGCTTCTACCTCACCTAATGCCTTCCTCTAGCTATTTAAGCATGCGCCTAAAAGCCCTTAATAGCCTTAAATAGTTTTAATTGAATTACTACATTAAGTCCAACATGTACAATAAACAGGATTCATTTTTATTATCTAAATAGGTCACATTTTACTTTTCCCTACCCAGACATAAGCCAATTGATAACCAAATGATTAGTTTCAGCCTAAAGTTTAAATTGTTGGATATCAGACAGCAGGCAGTAAGATAAATATGATTTTTTAAAAGAGTAACATCCTTTTTCAGCCTGCTGGAAGGCTATTTATTATACAAAAGCACTGAAGTTTTAAAATGCAAATCCACTTATCATGACCAAAATTAAAAAGCAGGACTATGGGAATATTGAATAGCTGATCTGCTGAGTTTTCTTTTCCTCCACAAAAACATGGTGGGTGGAAATAGAGATTAACTGCAATTAGCATTGACTGACCTTGCCCCCAAAGGCAGACCAGTCATGTCTTAACAAGGCGCCTTCCGAAAGAATGCCTGCATCCAATTCTCTCAATTATGCAAATTGGGTTGAAATCAAAGTAGTTGGAGGGGGTGAACATTTTCAAATGAAAAGTTGGGGAGCCTCTGAACGAGACTGCAGTGCTTTTAGGTTAGCCAGTCTGCTCCTCACACAAGCTAAGATCTTCCACACTGTGAAGTGAACACAAAGAAAGGAGTTTTCAACAAATTGGGAGATTAGGGGCCGGTTATCAAAGTAGATTTATTGTGCCTTGTTCAAGCGAAGGATGAAAATACCCTGTGGGCATGGAGAAGGGGTCATGGGACTCCCAAAAGGATTACCTTGAACTGGAGTCATGAGACTTGGGCGAACAAAGACCCTGCTCACATGCTCATCATATTAACTGGCCCTCATAAAGTGAAGAAGTTTCATGTCCTGTGGGATTCAATGAGGGCACTTGACTGGGAGTGCAACACCAGGAGAAAGCTCTTGTAGGGGAGCAGCAGACTGTAGACTCCCTCGCATTCTCTAGGCTTAACCTCCAGCAGCATTAGAGATAGGACTCGGACTTGGACAGAAGACTGTGCGTAAGTTTATCTACATTCTGTAACTGCAAGTTTTTTTTAAACTTAATTTCATCAATTTTATGACAAATTAATTACATTTTACTGTGGCAAGAGATGTGGAACTAATTATAGGTCCTAGAAAGGGAATTGATGTGGTGAATGTGGCAGCACTGTATGAGTTCTGGGTGCTCAATGATGCATGATAGTAGTGAGATGGAAAACTGCTGAGACAAAAACAGACAGCAACAACCAAGTTATGCCTTGGACATTTTGAAAATACAAGATTTTTAATTTAATTCACATTCGCTATTCATAGTCAAATTGTCTTCATGCAAACAAATAGTTTAACATTTTAAATAGTAAAATACAAAAATGCAAATGCAACTAAATAGCTTTAAAAAGGAACTCAGTGTATTTTTTCAATCTGCTGTATCTTCTGATTAAGCAAAACATTACTTAGTGATTTTATCTCCTCAACCAAGTCATTATCAGATGGCTGTTTTGGACCAAGACAAAATTAGATGAATCTAGTGAGAAACAATCAGGTCAATGAAGTAGCAAACAAAAAAAGGAGTGCAGAATTTCTTTTTTTAATTTATATACGTATGACGGTAAGGATGAAAAGTGTGTATTAAAGAATAAAAATCTGCAGCAGTGCTGTTGCAGTTCAACTCATTAAGACAAAAATCATAATTCAAGTATGATAAAAAAGTAAGTATAACTAGTATAAAATAAATAATATGGAATATGTAATAAGCCATATGCAAATAACAGCATCTGCAAAAGTTTACATTAACAGGCATATTAACAAGCCATGAATATATATTCATACTGTGTAGACAGGTTGTAAATAATGACAGATCTGCTATGAGAGCATCATATAAACCAAAAAAAAGAGAGAGAAGAGTAACTGTACTGTGTTAATGGCACTTGTGATTACTGTTCACAAGACTTCACTAGAGTTCTTTCATTTATACTCCTATGACTTCAGACTCAAAGGTAGAGTAAATAGAGATTTTAACGCTATTAATGCTGTAAAATATTATGATTTTTTTCCACTTAAATTCTGAGTGTTTTCTTGGAAAGATTTGCTTCCAATGCTTCAGTTTTAATTGGGTCTCCACGGCCAACAATGGCCCTCAGAGAAACTTGCTTTGAACTCAGGTCATTTTTGCCCAGCACTGAAAAAACATCAGACAGCAATCAGAGCAGGATTTGACAAAGTGTTTGTGCATACTTTTGTGTGATGCTTTTCACTGGCTGCTTATCAAGCTCCGGCAGACAATGAAAGGTGTCTAATTTTGAAGAGTTGTGGGACATCATCAACTGTGCTCTAATAATCTCAGGAGCAACAAACCATGCACAACCGACAAGCAGTATAAACTGTATATGGAAGTTTCTGCAGAAACATTTTCACTTTGATTATATTTTCTCCTCTCTCGCTTGGTTTCTTTGTAGGATGCAAATGGTCTTTATCACTTAGCTGGGATTACTCCTGAGAGGATTTTGATAGTGAAACTTAAATTCAGATATCGGCAAAGATGATCTCCCTGTGACTCTGGTATGACACCATGTGAGCTGAAACTTTTTTTCTCTCTTCACTTTTCTCTTGCCAGGCACAAAAAGCTTGGATTGAGAGGAACTTTCTTAAAAGAGAATGCATTCACATATTTCCCACCAAGGACCCGACAAGGTAATTACGCTCTTCAAATGACCTCACAACAGCAGCTACGTCATTATTGTTTATTATGAGATGCAGACCATGACTCCAAAACCTTTCAAAACTATTTGTTCTGTCAAATTTAGCAACGTTTTACTGACCGTATTGGTATTTTTAGTGCTTGAGGCAGCTAACTACTTACATTTTACTCAAATTCATTTAAAATGTGAATGCTATGTAAGACTATAAAAAGGTTTGTTTTGAAAAATCGAGTAATCACAACAGTGTAAACTCTTTAATAGAAGGTGTAACTCATGACGGTGTTATGTAGGGGATGCTATTCATCTCCATATTCACTATGTGACTCTACTTACTCATTAATTTACAAAATCATGACACCTATGACTGCAGGTTATCAGACATTTATCAGGATTAAAACAGATTTTTCAGAGTGTATTGTAGGACATGGTTACTTTCCTGGGCTCTGAGAACAGGCTGAGAGCAGCCAAGCAGTGCAGCCCTTTGTTTGTCGAGGCACGCATTTCCCAGTAATGGGCACGGTCATGAAAAAGCCTGTTGCAATGTGTGTTTCGAGGAAAAGACACAGCCTTCATGAGCAGACTAAACAACGTAGTTGGCTCATTCATTTCTAGTCATGGTTCATACCCTCGACAACACTGGATAGTAAACTCCCCAGGGATTTCTGTGAATACTCGACACGGTTTTGAAGTTTAGAAATCAGGGACCAGGCCGCAAAGCCACACATGACTGACATGTTGACTAAGTGATGCTTGTTCTATGATCTATCCAGATGTGCCTGTGGTCAGCTAATAACGCAGCATGTGGCCATCCCTCCTGGTGCCAACTCAGTAGAGGAAACAAACCAACTGGTGCAGATTGACACCCCAAGGGATAAATGGAGTGTGATCAAGCATACCAGGACCTACCCAACAGACTCCTTTGGCCTAATCGAGTTCCAGGGTGGAGGATTCATCAACAAGGCGATGGTGAGTCTCAGACACTGAAAAATGACTAAACTGTGTTTACATGAGCGAAGTGATTGGATGTGATGTGGCCAGAGCTTTTACACATATATACAGAAATCAAAGTGTGTGGTTTGATTAGAAATAAGTCACGATACTGTACTCCCCCTTCTTTTATTTCCCAGTATATTCGAGTCACCTATGATACCAAGCCTGACAACCTCCTGCATTTGATGGTGAAGGACTGGCAGTTGGAGCTGCCCACCTTGCTCATCTCCGTACACGGAGGTCTCCAAAACTTTGACCTGCAGCCCAAACTCAAGCAAGTGTTTGGCAAAGGCCTGATCAAAGCTGCAGTCACCACCGGAGCTTGGATCTTCACGGGTGGAGTCAACACGGGTAGGACACTGACAGCTCAGGATAATGCTTTCAATGTTCACTTAACAAATAACAGTTTGTGACATTAGAAGATTACCATTGCTCTAAATTGTCATTACGTAATACCTATTTTGCAATTTCCTGGGTGAGATTTGACCAACCCATTGTCACAGGTTTAAGCGCTGTAATTAGAGCTTTGGTGGTAAAATTCATCACAAATGACAATTTGTGTGGATTTTGCATGCAGTAACCACAGCGTGACCCGTGATGCAAACCCATTAGGCAGTTGAAAGTTGAAGTCATTATTCATGTTACTATATTTTGCTCTTTACACCTTAGGGGTAATCCGTCATGTCGGAGATGCCTTAAAGGAGCATTCCTCCAAGTCACGAGGGAAAGTGTGCGCAATAGGAATTGCTCCATGGGGGATCCTGGAAAACAAAGAGGACCTCATCGGAAAAGATGTGAGAATGTTTGCAGCTGCATGTGGTTTTCTTTTTTACTAATATTTCTTCTTGAAACATCTTAAACTAATTTCTTTTTCTTTTTCCAGGTAAACAGACCCTATCAGACGATGGCAAACCCAGTGAGCAAGCTGGCTGTGCTCAACAACAGCCACTCCCACTTCATCCTGACTGACAACGGCACCTGTGGGAAGTACGGCTCTGAGGTCAAACTCCGCCGGCTGCTGGAGAAGCACATCTCCCTGCAGAAGATCAACACGCGTAAGTCCCACAGTGGTCCACAGATGTCATACAATATATCCCATCCTCCATGGTGTGTGAGTGTGAGCCAGAGTCTTGCTGAACATGTGGATGGAGCGCTCCTCTGTGACCTGTGGGCTTCCCTTTGTCATCCTATGCCTGGAGCTTGAATAAGGCAGGGACAGCAAAGGGATGCTCAGCTGTCACCACTGACTTCACTCCTCTGGTTTGTGTGTTCACACATCACATCAATGAGTTCTTCATTTCATTCCCATAGTTCCGTTATTATAAGGTGACAGTTTATTGATTAACAGATGGATGGAAGGACTGACTATTTTTGGCTGTGTGTTCCAGGTTTGGGTCAGGGGGTTCCTCTAGTGTGTCTGATAGTGGAGGGAGGTCCTAATGTGATCTCCATTGCACTGGAGAGTCTGAGAGACGAGCCTCCCATCCCCGTGGTGGTGTGTGACGGAAGCGGCCGAGCTTCTGACATTATTTCCTTCGCGCACAAGTTCTCAGAAGATGGAGGGTGAGATTTTAGATGATTTCTCCTTAGCTGCACTTGGATATTATTCCTCTGGGTAAAAGCTGAAATGTCATCTCCTCTTCCAGCCTGGTTAATGATGATGTCAGAGAGCAACTTTTGGTGACTATTCAGAAGACTTTCAATTATAGCAAAAGCCAATCGCAGCAGATCCTGCTCATGGTTATGGAATGCATGAAGAAAAGGGAACTGGTGAGTAGAAGAATAAACAGAGAAAAACCCTCATAAAAATGAAATATAAGGTGTTAGTATCTTTAAACTCCACATAATTCACACATAACATGTCTGTGTGTGTCAATCAATAAATATATCTGAGTTGTGAAGCATCTGGTCTCCATCGTCATTCATCCATTCCCCTCATCTGTGTATTTCCATTAACATATTGAATAAACATAATCCCCACAACGTGCTTGTCATTTCTCCTTCTTGTTGTGGTCATGTGTGGTATGTCATGTAATCTGGGGCATTCGCACCTTCACTGTGGGTCATCATCAACCCTCATGTGTAAGCACACAGCTGAAAAGTGGTGGTTCTGTGGTTTTAAACTGTTTACTTCAATGTAAACAATACAGCTCATGGCTCCACAATGACGCACACACCCTGGTAAGAGTCTTCACAGATATCAGATTAATCCCTGAGCTGAGAGTGTTTCTCCAAAGTGTTTGCTGGAGACCTGGGTACATAAATAGCGGCAGCATTTGTGCATCTCCAGCAGATTTCCGTAGGCACAAGTGATGTGATTAGTAGTTTGTAATACCCACCACATATAATCTCCAGACTCCATACATTTGGGTGGGAAAGATCAGCGCACACTGCCACCTGCTTAGCAGAGGCTCTTACTTCATCCATTCACAGTAAGCATGCAGCACACAGATGGAGCAGAGGATCCATCTCCCTAATCCTCAGCAAGGTTCCTCTCTCTCCATTCCCCAGGCTTTTTGTCAGTCCCCAGAGTGCTATCATTTCACCAGCGACTCTGCATCCTCTATCCCAGTGTATTAGACTGCTTAATGCTCCAACACACTCAGATAAGCAACTTAAACTGCTTTTTTTAAAGATCGTACCGCTGTGGCCTTTTTTGCGTACCATTTAGTTTTCACTGATACCCAACCCAGACAATGTGACAGGACCGCCAAGTTGTTTGTGCTCTTTATACGCAACTAAGAGGCCACACTATTGCCTGCTCTTAATCTAAAGTGCCATGACTAACCTACAGGTGAATCAGTGTCACTGTCTGGTCCCCACGTAATCCTTTCATCCTAAGTGCATCCCACGTGAACAGCTGGGTTAGACAAATAAAAACACTGATTTAGAGGGCAGAAATCTGCTGTGATGTAACACCAGGATACAATATTTAACCAAATTAGGAGTTCACCATTACAAAAGTCCCTGTTTGCAAAACAAAATAAAGCACACAACAATGGTCTGAGTTTTCAGTCTTCACTACTGATGCAGGCCGTTCATTATTAACGCATCCCGAGACCAACTCTGAAATCTGTGGCGCCGTGCCACATAATCATGCAAACCTAATCCCATTTACCATGGCTGCACATGTGACAGACCCGTCATAGCGTAATTTAATTTGATATAGTCAAGTCTATGACAAGGAAAGCACTATCACACTGACTGACAAGTAAATTAGCTGTTTGTGCGTGAAGGGTCAGCCACAGAGTCCTGCTGAAAGAATCTCCCATGAGTTGACACCACATGTTTACAGCTACTGTGAGAGTGGGAATACGTTCCTCGCACAAATTCACTTGTTCATTCATTCATCCATTTATTTATGTGGTTTGTTACACTATATGACTTCCCGTCATAAAACGTGTCTTCTCTTTTTTGTTTTTCCTCACACGTAGATCACAGTTTTCCGAATGGGTTCTGAGGGACAACAAGATATTGAAATGGCCATTCTTACTGCCTTGTTAAAAGGTATTATCTCAACAGTATGTGTACTATTGGATCACAGCAGTACTTTTCTTGCAATGTACAACATGCTAGATATTCTCTCTCTGTCTCTCTCTCTCTGCCCCTCTGTTTCCTTTGCATCAGGCACAAACGCTTCAGCAGCTGACCAGCTCAGCTTGGCTCTGGCCTGGAACAGAGTGGATATTGCTCGTAATCACATCTTTGTTTACGGACACAATTTACCAGTGAGTGGTGCTCACATCTGAATAGTTAAAATGAATAATTTCACACGAGTGTACTACAGTTGCAAAGTTGGCAAGGATGTAGAAGAACTTGGTAGTTGAAATAGAGTTGCGCAAAGTCCCCTCCACACAAAAATGTGTTTTGCTTATTGTTACTTAGAGGTGGATGTGTGAGCTTCACTGTGCAGAATGATGTATGTGCAGAGTTTGACACTAGAAGACTGTTTAACACATTCCTCTGTTGAAGGGGGAAAGTTTCTATGTGCTCTCCTTAAATTTGAGTTTATGGCATGTACATATGAGTATGATTTTATGACATCGCAATAAATTTGGAAGCCAAATCACAGTTAAATATACGATTTACACAAGATGGTGTGGAGTAGGAGACATATTGTGTCCAGCAGTTAATTAAACATCTGAAATGGAAAGAATCAAATCAGGCATAATTCATTTATTCAAAGCAGAGTATTTTTATATTCCTTCAAACATGTCTGGAGAGGATCTTTCAACAAGAGTGTGTTTTTGTCATATAGCAGAAGGACTGAAAGATCTGTGTTTTTGGTTTCAAATACACACACTTCCAATGATTTAATGTTATCCAGTTATACTAATAGCAGAAAAGAGACTGATTTGTTGTTGCTTAAGCAAAGAGGAGCTACAGCTTTATTTATTTAAATTATTTCTGCTTGGTAAGCCTGCCGGTGCCATGGCCAACGCTACAACCTCTGTAGCCCCGGCCCAGGAGAAGCAGAAGAGTCCTGCCAGCGCTCCTCGCAACAAAACCCGGGGAAAGAAGGGGAAGGGGAAGGGGAAGGCAAAGCCTGAACCTCCGGAAGAAACAGACCCGAGGAAGTTGGAGTTGATTCGTTGGGTAAGAGTGGGATTTATGAACAAAAAACTCTCCCTTCAGTTTAAAATATGAGAATGTAATGAGGGCTGTGATGTGTAAATAAGAATGTATATGGTTTACTTTCTCTCAGGTGAACTCTCTGGAACAGGCTATGATGGATGCTCTAGTGCTGGACAGAGTGGATTTTGTCAAACTGCTCCTCGAGAATGGGGTCAATATTCACCACTTCCTCACCATTCCCAGACTGGAGGAGTTATACAACACGGTGGGCCTGACACACTGCAGCAAATGAAAATTAGACCAATTGTGAATCCCTCAAAATACAGCTCTGAAAAATATGAAAAAAAGGTTGACACTCATTACAAACTTTCTTCCTCTTCCTCTTCTCTCCGCTGGTCTCTCCTCTCAGAAACTTGGCCCTGCTAATACACTAAATGCTGTGGTTAGAGACGTCAAGAAGGTAAAATAATTTTGCCCATTAAACGTTTTTACTGCAAAATGTCTAACATTTCGGAGTTTTTCACATTATCTATTGTTGTGAGACACTTGCTCTGGTGATTCTGCAGGGAAACCTTCCTCCAGATTATCAGATCACTTTGATTGATATTGGTCTGGTGCTGGAGTGCTTCATGGGTGGAGCTTACAGGAGCAATTACACCAGGAAGGCTTTCCGCAACCTCTACAATAATTTGTATGGACTAAAAAGGGTACGCATGGGTGGAAGAAAATAATTGATAATGGCTTGTTCATCAAATTAAGTAACGTTTAATATTAATTATCATGTTTTGTTCTCTTCTTGCAGCCAAAGGCTCTGAAGCTTCTAGGAATGGAGGTGGGGTATCCTTTCCACAACAAAATACTGCCAAGTAGCTGAAACAATACAACCCACACAGCAGAATAATACATAATACCCCCCCCCCATTTTGTTAGGATGACGAACCTAGGACAAAAGGCAAGAAACGGGCAAAAAAGAAGAAAGAGGAAGAGGTGGAAATTGATGTGGATGACCCTGAGGTCTGTCGATTCAAGTTCCCCTTCCATGAGCTGATGCTGTGGGCTGTGCTGATGAAGCGCCAGAAGATGGCGCTGTTCCTGTGGCAGCGTGGAGAAGAAGCCATGGCGAAAGCCCTGGTGGCCTGCAAACTGTATAAAGCCATGGCCCATGAGTGCTCAGAGAGTGAACTGGTGGATGACATCTCCCAAGACCTGGAGAACAACTCCAAGTCAGTACATATAAGACATCTTGCATAGGTTTCAGTTGTAGCAGTAGTAGTAGTAGTATTAGTAGTGGTGTCACAATGTTTTTTCTAAGATAGATAGCACACAGATGCATATCACTCTTTTCAGCACCTTTATGTTGGTTTCCTGTCCATTACTCTAAACAGCTGATGCTCACTTTCTTGCATCTGTTATGTTATTATCTTAAATAAATTCTGTTTTGCTTCTCACACTTTTGCATGTATGTTTTTGTTTTATTAGCTCATCTGTGTCTCAAACCCTTTTGCTATATAGAAGTTATTGTTATTCTTCCGTCTCTTTCATAGAGAATTTGGCCAGCTGGCCTACGAGCTGTTGGACCAGTCCTACAAGCATGATGAACAGGTGGCCATGAAACTCTTAACATATGAGCTGGTTAACTGGAGTAACTCCACCTGTCTGAAGCTGGCTGTGGCTGCTAAGCAACGTGACTTCATTGCCCACACCTGCAGCCAGATGTTGCTCACTGACATGTGGATGGGCTGCTTAAGGATCGGCAAAAATCCAGGCCTCAAGGTTGCGAAATGTTTTCCTTTAGGCACCCATAAAAAAATATTTCACAATAATAATGACATCACTAGTATACACAGTATAAGAGTAAAGCAATTTACGGTAGATAAACAACAAACTCACTGTAACTTATAAAAACTGATCATTTTCTCACCTAGGTTATTCTTGGAATCATTTTTCCTCCTCTGATTCTACTATTGGATTTCCGTCTTGGAGATGATGCATCTTATCATGCACCTGAAGGCAAAGAAGAGGGAAAAGACAAGGATGACGACCCAAAATCCAGCAAGGTTCACACTGACTTGTCCTATTAATTTATTTAACACAAGCTGTTTAAATGGCTTTTTATCAAGAGTGAAACATTATAACCTGAAACTGAGTTTCCTTTTATGTTGTAGGACCCTAATGCTGATGCAACTTCCCGAAAGGGGGATGAAGAGGAGGGCAGCACTAATGTCCGCAAAATCCCCATTGGCAAAAGGTTCTTTGAGTTTTATGATGCACCATTCACCAAATTCTGGTTCAACACAGTAAGTTTCCTTCATGTACACAGAATGTAATACTTGTTTTATTTTAACTCAGATTGTAGTGACTTAAGTGCACTGGCATTTTGATATTTTCTTCTTCCA
Source organism: Coreoperca whiteheadi (assembly GCA_011952105.1). Lineage (NCBI taxonomy): Eukaryota > Metazoa > Chordata > Actinopteri > Centrarchiformes > Sinipercidae > Coreoperca > Coreoperca whiteheadi. The sequence continues at coordinate 13,822,104 of CM022474.1, read as the reverse complement.
ATAGATTTGCTATCTTTGCTATTTGATGTTGTACAACTACATAATCCTGGTGAAAATGGAGCGATGGCCATCTCTACAAGAGTGGACTGTCATTGCATACATCCTCACACTTGGTTCTGAAAAAGTCAGACAGGTACGAGCCATTAAATATGATCAATTTGATCCAATTTGAGAGTAATTTTACTTGTCAAAGATATTTCACATGACCTTTAAACCCTGGTGTCTAGATTCTGATGTCAGAGCCGGGGAAGCTGAAACAAAAGATAAGTGTGTGGCTGGAGGAGTACTGGAACATCACAGACCTAGCTGCCATTTCCACCTTCCTTCTTGGGTTAATGCTACGGCTGCAGAATGAACCTTATATGGGCTACGGTAGAGTCATCTACTGTATAGACATCATCTTCTGGTACATTCGGATATTGGACATCTTTGGAGTCAACAAATACCTGGGACCCTATGTGATGATGATAGGGAAGATGGTAATTTCATTTTAGTGTGCCACACTGAGCTTCATAAATCATGTGAACATCACATGACAGACACGCGTGCATACAAATAGAATGACCAGAAGTTCACACTGAGTTCAAATTTATATTTGTTTCTTGTCTTTCAGATGATAGATATGATGTACTTTGTCGTGATCATGCTGGTGGTGCTCATGAGCTTTGGGGTGGCTCGGCAAGCCATCCTTCACCCTGATGAGGAGCCAACATGGCGCCTCGCCAGAAACATTTTCTACATGCCCTACTGGATGATCTATGGAGAGGTTTTTGCGGACTCGATAGACCGTAAGACTAGAATTTATAGTAAGATTCTGTTTCCTGATTCTGGGCAGATGATCAGTGTTACATTTATTTCTATGTCTTAAATTATGTGATGTTAGTAGTAATACATTACACTTTAACCCCTCCATACTTTGTCTCCCTCTGCTGGCACATTAATATCAGGCTATTACTTCACAACATGGCAATCATGTTCCACTGAGGAAGAACAGAACAGAATAGAATAGGTTTTATTATCTCATATCCTAAATCATGATCATCTGCCTTTAAGTTATTTTTCTGTCAGTGTTCCTTCTGTCAGGGTGAAGGCAACAAGCAGATATTGAAAGCCTAAATTAGCAGGTTTATCAAATATCAAAACAATTGTTTTTTGAGGAAGTTTGTTTTAATATACTGTTGATATTGAAAGCTACATGTTTGATTCCCTGAGTTTTTAAGACCAATGCTCCACATTCTTGATTTTGCCAATCAAAGCTCTAAGCTACTTTTAAAATCATGTTTACCCCCCAAAAAAGAGACCTGAGACATAAAGTACAGCAATTATTTTTAAATGTTTGATTACTGGCAAGTGAGAGAAAAACTTTCATTACACCAGTCCACTTTTGCATGGACATCAGCTTGACCTTGACAGAAGTGTGATTAAAATCCTATGTTTATTGATTTTAATGCCTTCTCCATGTTTCTACGTGACTGCCCTTTTCTGGGAATTTCTCCAAGTCTATGCAATGGAAATCAACCGTGAGTAGTCTTCGAGTAAAGAATGCAATTCAAATGGGTTAGCTAAAGATAAAGCTCAGGATAAAGATCTACAGCTATAGCATTATTTTCCTTTACAGCTCCATGTGGTGAACATTTATACGATGAGGATGGGAAGAAACTGCCTCCATGTATCCCCGGTGCCTGGCTCACCCCTGCGATCATGGCCTGTTACCTTCTTGTGGCAAACATTCTTCTGGTCAACTTGCTCATTGCAGTGTTCAAGTAAGCATATGCCCCAATTTCTGGTCTAACGTCTCTATTATTTTTTAAGAAACATCTACTATTACAGCCTGTAATCACTTGGTTTCCTGTCCCACAGCAACACTTTCTTTGAGGTCAAGTCCATTTCCAATCAGGTGTGGAAGTTCCAGCGATATCAGTTGATCATGACGTTCCATGACCGTCCCATCCTGCCGCCTCCTCTCATCATCTTCAGCCACCTCTACATCCTCTTCAACAGGCTGTTTCGGCGGTGTGCCCGGAAGAAACAAGAAGGAGAGCTGGATGAGAAGGACCGCGGACTCAGTTAGTCACCTTTAATGATACAAAACAAATACACCCAATGTAACTAAATAACCATTTCCCTGGCTAAATGACATACATGATATACTTTGAAACCTTTAAAATCGAGACCCAAAGCGATTAAATTTAGTCCTGGATGACAAAAAACATAAAATGCCATGATTTGTTTCTACCAGAGCTTAGGCTGAATCCAGAGGAGCTGAAAAGTCTGTATGAGTTTGAAGAACAGTGTGTGGAGGAATATTTCCGTGAGAAAGAGGACGAGCAGCAGTCCTCCAGTGATGAACGAATCAAGGTTACCTCAGAAAGGTGAACCCCCCTTTTCAAGTGTAGCGTAGACATTTCAAAGCATGTTGATTACATTTTATACTTACATAAACTTTCGTTCTCTGGTGTTCTTTGCAGAGTTGAGAATATGTCCATGCGTCTGGAGGAGGTAAATGAGAGGGAGAACACTATGAAGGCCTCCCTGCAGACGGTGGATCTGCGCCTGGCCCAACTGGAGGAGATCCACGGACGAATGGCAGTCGCCCTGGAAAAGCTTGCAGGGGTGGACAGATTGGAGCTGACCAGAACCTACTCACGAAACTCCTCTGTGTGCGACCCCTCCTCCCTACTTCGCCAGGGCAGTATTAACAGTGCTGATGGTTACAGTCTTTACCGCTTCCGCATGGACATGGAGGAATTTGCAGCGAAGCAGAAGGACACTGATGAGACAACCAAAACCAGTGTAGAAAGACAGAGGAGTCTGCGGAAAGCCTCCAGTATTTGTACTCTCAACGCAAAGGAAGGAGGTCAGAACCTAGAGATTGGTGGTTTGGAGAGATCGCGACTACCAAGTTCATGTGTGGATATTCTCATATCTCCATGTGAACAAAAGTCTCCTTCTGCAGCATCAAGTCATGATACCATAACTAACATAAAACAAGGCAGCACAATGATGCTTGATAGACTTACAGATACGGATAGACTAAAGCCGTCTTCCCCTCCAAAAAGGACCAAATCCTTGAGATACTATCCAGTCGAAGACCAACCCACCTCTCCTTTGACAAAGAGGAGGGCTATGAGCACCATCATTATTAGCCCGCCTGATGAACCGGAGGAAGTAGCTGAACCCCCAAAGAAAGACCAATTGCCGCAAAGAAGCTCCTTTTCCCCAAAGAGAACTAAATCATTGAGATATCTCCCTACTGAAAGCCAAAGCCAGACTTCCCCTGTCACAAGGGAAAGAGCTATGAGCAGCATCATCTTCAACCCAGCCGAGGCAGGTGATGATGTGGTACAAACTGCAGATTACAAATCAGTGGTAGAGCAGGTCACTAAAACACCTAATCAGTGGCCAGCAAACTTGGAGTACCAGGTGCACCCAAGCTCTGTTGGTCACATGCCTAAAGTATCAACTGTCCGAACGCTTGCCCAGCAGTTTCAAAGTAGCACTGCACCTGCAGAGCGTAAAAAGGAGGAGGAGGATCAGACTGATCATATTCCACTAGAAAGTAAGGGAGCTCTTCCAGCAACAGAGCCCGTAGAAGGCCAAAGATAAAGGCCAAGACAAACCTCTCAGGCACTACCGAGTATCTGACTGTAGCTGATGATGAAACCTATATGCCGTCTCACAGGTCACAGAGCTGGAATGAAAGCGAGAGGAAAGCAAAGTGCTGGATGGTTATCATGGAGCCTCTAAAAGACCCTCTAGAAATAAAGGAAAAATAAGTACAGAGTCTCAATGAGAGGGGATCTATGAAAGCGGCAACAGAGGACAATAAAACAGAATGAGAAACAAAAATAAGAGGAATAGGAATGGAATGCTACAAGCGAAGAAGAGCACTGTGAAATTTAAGACTGGAGATCAGCAATGACGGAGTTTATAAAACTGTTTACACCATAATGATCAAAATAGAATGAAATATCATTACCAAAGACTTTCAGTCATGCAGTTCTTAGTTGTCAGTGCAGAGTAGTGAAAAACAACAGAACTCTCTTTTAAAGATCCACTTTCTTTACTGTCTTTACTTTTCATTGGAGTAACATACTGTAGCTTTTAATCATTCATATTACAGCTTTCTGCAGTCATTGTGTTTTCATACTGAAGATGTAAAGGGAATCCGTTGGATGTCTACAGCTTAAGGTGAAAATAAAGTATATACACAACAGTTAGTTGTGCTGACATATACACTATGTGAACAGCAAAAACATGGACGTTCCTATATACGATTGACACTTTTAAATACTGTCTGTAAACGTTTTCTTTTCAGATACTGTAAAATGTGCTTAACAATGATTCACTCAGAGGTATCCTTACAGCTTTCATGCAAATACTGACCATCGCATAACAATAAGTAGCAAGTACAGCTCCCAAGAAACAAACAATCTTTCACAGTTTCATTTTGACACAGAAACCTGTATAAATAAACATAATAAGAGAACACAGTAGGTTATATTCATACATATTTTTGTCTTGTCTATCATAATTCTGTGACTCCTTCTAGGCACACATGAACAAATAGATATGATGATGCCAGTGCAACAGGATACTATAGGCCTATAATATACATGAATTTACACAGACAAATACAATCAATGCTGAGACTTGATAATGACAGCATCATCATAGTAAATATGACAATAGGTAGTGTATAAAACAATGCTACAATTTCTGTTTTCCTTTTTTCCCCATTTATAAGACAACTATGTGCAACTTAGATATTCTCATGAAATCCAACAGAGGTATTATAAATGCAAACAAGATCACTGCCCCCTGTGAGCAGACACTGCAGAGCCAGATACGAACCAATGCTGGCGATCACGCACAAGTCTTTTGCATGAGGGAATATACAGTGTCAGGCTTCATTCCTCATTGATCCTCTTCTGGTCAGCAGATTAGGATGGCATCTCAACCTCTCATGAACCTGTGAGCTTCAGCTGGCAGTAAGACCTTCTGAATATGACCACTGTTGATGCAGCTGCGAGGACGCCTGGGAGGCAGGATCCCTCCTAAACAGCAAAGTCACACTGGAGCTGCGAACACTAGAGATGAGCAGCCTAGAGGAGCGAACACTTGAAGAATTTAATTCTTTTCGACTTTTTCTCTGTGATCTTGACTGGTTTGCCTGATCCTCCGGCATTGTTGTCAGTCTAGTAAAGAAAGATAACCATTAAATTAATAAACAATTTCCTGCATTTATACTCATAACAATCTAGCAAATAAACATGATTATGAAACTGGTTATCAGGCTCGCCAAAAATCACAAATGCTAAGTATGAACTAAACTATTAATACACATTTACATTAATAGAGAGCACTCATACTTTATGATAAATATTGTATTATGCATCTTCACAATAAAGAGCACTGTCCTTGACTGCCTAATGTTTGAATGATGTTCAATTCTTGCATGTTTATAGGAGAATATTGACTATAAAAAATAAATATTAAATAAATAAAATTCTTGAAATAAAGGCCATCAAGTACTCACTACTGCTAGCAAAGTTTAATTGCTGTGAGTGAAGGAATAATTGAAAAAGAAAACTAGATGAGCATATCAACATTTTGATCAGCTGAAGAATGGCAGCTGGACAGTAAGAAGACTGTTTCAAGAGAATCCGGTGAATAAATCAAACTGAAACTGAAAAAGTGGGGGGGACAAAAATCCAATCCCCAGTGGAAATTTTATGAATCTCTTAACCACTTACTGTCTTTGAGCTCAGATTATGTAGTATGTCTCTTCCCATGGTATAAAAAGCCTAGAATGACAGAAAAACAAAACAAAACATTAAATGTCCATATTTCATGTTACATGATACTTTGAGGGCTCTTTTTTTTGCTTACCTCTTCTACCATTAAGCTAGACTTTGCACTGGTTTCCAAGAACTTAACTCCATAATCAATAGCCAGCTAAGGGAGATAATAAATACAATGTTAGTGTCACTCAATGCAAATGGGAAAAGTGCACATACATTTCCATTTTAGTAATGACTGGCTGCAGAGACTCACTTTTTCACCTCTGTCTTTGGACACCTGTCTCCTGTCAGTCATATCGCATTTGTTACCCAGGATCATCTTCTCTACATCAGACGAGGCATGCTGGGAGAAGGTAAATGACTCATTATGCAAAGTTGTACGTATGTTGCTCTCAGTACACAGTAACAATATCAAACAGCAATTTCTACCAAACATAAATTTGTTTTAAGCAAAACATATTAAACAACGAATACAAGTTTCAATTCAGAGCTCACCTCTTCAATATTTCTAATCCAGTTTTTTATGTTTTCAAAGGACTTCTCATTGCAGATGTCATAGACCAACATAATGCCCTGTGAAGAAAAACCATCATCCTCACAAACAATATCTCAGACCCTGTGGTATGTAATAGGGAGGAAGTGTAGGATGAAGTGTAGACTTACCATTGCTCCTCTGTAGTAAGCTGTAGTGATGGTGCGAAACCTCTCCTGCCCTGCAGTGTCCCTGAAAACATCAAATCAGCTTAAATGGTAAACAGGCAGATTTGTGTCACACAAAAAGAGAAAAAATGCCTACTCAAATTACACTCACCAAATTTGAAGTTTGACTCTCTTTCCGTCCAGCTCTATCGTTCTGATTTTGAAGTCTATTCCTGCATTTGCATAAACAAACACAGACAGAACGGTATAGGCTGAGGCTTACTGCATTGATTAGATACATGATATTATACAACTATAAAACATGTTTTTTTTCACATGCATCGCAAACCAGGCACTTCCTCAATAAGCAGAACTTTCTTTATATGAACTGCAAATACCTATGTCGAGCTGTAGGAGGACACCTCATTCAATGTCACAGCAAAACTAGCTGCTGTAGAGCTTTATGGAGGATATAACTATAGGTATAGCAATGATGGACGGAAAACAAAAAAGGCTTCATGTTAGGCTTAATAAGGTTTCGTCGAACATCATGACTATAGTTTTGATCTCATTCTATATTTTCTTACTGGTGTCTATGAGCCCTTAAGGACAGGAGATCATTACAATTTGTGTCTGTCTCCTTTGAATGCCCCTTGAAACATAATATAATAAAAGAATTACTACCCTATATGTATTACTATGACTATATATATTGACCACCACTAGTGCAATGCAGTACAGCATTGTATTCTGTTGATGTGGGCATGCATTGTCAGATTTATCGTTAGGGGCGGCTGCAGGGTAGCCTACTCACCTATTGTGGATATGAAGGTTGTATTGAAGGAGTCCTCGCTGAATCTGAACAGCAGACATGTCTTGCCGACTCCGCTGTCTCCGATGAGCAACAGCTTGAAGAGATAATCGTAGGTCTTTGCCATTTAAACACACTGTGGACTCCAACGTTTCGACAATATAAGGCCGTACAGAGCCGGAATCCCCCGTCTGGAAATCCTCAGCTGTCCGTGGCAGACTAGCAGCAGACCGGTGCCGAGATGGGAGACGTCACTTTCCGCTTTGCATTATGGTCTATGTAGTTTAAGGGATTAAGGGGTCAGCCAGCTTCTGCTTTTTGATAAATGGAATTATGAGGTGACAGCAATTTACCATGTAATTATGGGTTTCTTAGTGGTGTATAGCCCACCTCCAGTAATGATTGAAAAACAATAAAGGCCTACATAAACAGAAATCTGGTGTTTTTTCTCCTCCTTTTTCATAAAAATGCCCTCATGTACATTGATTCCATGCTCTTACGTGTCAAAAAGTGTTTGCCAAAGCGTGATGCTCAAAACCCCAAAAGGCAGGAGAGCCTATAGAGGCTGTACACAAAATGTGTTATAATGCTGATGCTATATAAAATGTTGAAAAATATCATGAAAATAAAATATCACTGAATCTGCAACAAACACATCGATAAATATGGAATCCGGGTGGCAGGTTGTGTATGTTTTCCATGTAATTTATTCATGAGAAAATATGCACAATGCCCCTCTCTTTGGGGAAATCCTTTAAAACAAATATTGCAACTGCATCCTCTCCACGGATAATTTCCTTGGCCTAAGACCTAACTTTTGACCAAGTTTCACTTCATCCCCTCTCAAGTTTTCAGCAGTTGACAGCACGCCGAGTATCGCAGCCCGTCCAGTTCCTGCTCGGCGCGTTTCTGTCCAACCAGCACACGTATGCGCAGGGAAACGAGGCTAGCGCGGTGAAAATGCCTGTAAGTCGCAATTATTTTTTTCGTTAGTAATTTGTGTTGTCTGAGTAAAACGCTAGCAGCTGTCGGTGCTTTTTTTTTTTTACCGTCGAGCCCCCGCCGTCGCACGGTGCAGTTGTGTTCGCGGTCTGAAATCTCCGTAGTTGTGTCGTTGACATGTTGCAGCAGCAGCAGCACATGGAGTGAAAGTTAGCTAACGTAGCGCCTTCTGGCACGGGGGGCCGACTACTTGCTGAAACGCAACAGTATTAAACGTGAATGCGACGTAACCTGTGGCGGACTAATTTCGGGCCAAGAAACAGTCGGTACCTGTATCTTTTTTTTTCTAAACACAAGGCCCGTCTTACGGTTTTTTTCACCAGATGGAGTTTACAAACGCATTTAAATAACATTAAACGAGTGTGTCTACGTATGGTACCGTGTTTATCCGTCGTTCGTGCTAAAACGTTAGCTGGACTTGTTTGCCGTGTTGTCGAAGTTAGATTCAAAAACATTACAACCTACTAACGTATTTATCTTGATTTAACGTCACTACTTTAAAACCACTGTTGCTCTGACGTTAACTTCACTTAAATCTGTCTGTCAGATTAAATGTCCCCTCTGATTTGTATGTTTTGTATTCACTCTAGCTGGCCAAAGACCTCCTCCACCCTTCTATTGACCACGAGAGAAGACAACATAAAAAGAAAAGACTTGTTCAGAGTCCTAACTCCTACTTTATGGACGTGAAGTGCCCAGGTAACGTAAATCAACAGCGTATATCTAACGTTAAGTGTCACACGTGCATAAAGAACGAGAATAGATGGTGCGAAGGCTTGATGCAGTGTTTTTAGGCCATTTGTTTGGTCCCACGTTACTCCTGCCATGTGTTTTGCAGTGATTCAACCATCTTTTTCATCACATTACATACATGGCGTTAATGAAAACGTCACTTGCGTGCACGTTGGGCCTACTGTTTGTTTGCAGTTTTAACACTGTGCCTTTGCAGGCTGCTACAAGATCACCACCGTGTTCAGCCATGCGCAGACAGTGGTACTGTGCGTGGGATGCTCAACTGTGTTGTGCCAGTCAAAGGGAGGAAAGGCCAGACTGACCGAGGGTAAAACATCCACCAAACCTTTATTGCTAGTGCTCTGTACTTTGTCAAGTCACTAAAAAGCAAGTGTTAATACCTTAAGCTGAACATATCCCTAAGTTGTAAGTAGAAGGCCGTCTAATGTGCATTTTTTCCCGTTACAGGTTGTTCTTTCAGGAGGAAGCAACATTAAACAGGGATTGCACGATTAATCATGTCTGTAATTAAGCCATGCTGTTGATAAATCTGTTCCCCCCCCCCCCCCAATTGATTACAATGTAGTTGTGCACTCACTAATGACCGGTTCTGTCACTGTACAGATGGCCAACTTTTATGATGAATTTATAGACTAGTAACACAGAAGATGCTTTTAAGTAAAATTCAAAGTAAATAAAGAAAGCTGTTGTAAAAGTTGAAGAATTCTGGGACTTTTATTGAGAAATAACAATGTTTGTCATGACTGAAATTACCTTCACAGAAAGCATACAAGTAAGTGGTCCTTTCTGAATTAAACGTAAACATTTGTGCCATTGATTGCTTAGGAAACATGTACATATATAATAAAAAAAAATACATTGATCTTAAATAGAGAACATATAAGACAGTAACACTAAAAAGTACAGTTTTGATAACTTGAGGAGCACAAATAAAGTGTGAAACAGGTCCTCCACCTGCATATGTGTCCGAGGAGTCGCTCAAGAGAAGAAAACAAGGCATTGACAACAATTTGAAACTTAATGTTACTAATTTGCTTGTGAAGGGACTTTAAAGGCATGTCCATCACAAAAAAAAAATGTGCAAAGTAAATCGAAAACACACACTCTACAACATTATCATAGACTATGATTACTGCGTCTGACATTGCACTCCGCCTCTGGGACCCTCTTCGTCTTCCTCATAAGCTTCCCTACTGTAGTTTTTCTGTCCTCTCCGCGCATCCACCTCACAGAGTTCCACCTCCTCCATGTCATCCGTCATCATCACGTCGTCCCTGGGAGGAAGCAGTCTTTCCAGCTGGAACATGAGATGCTCTGGGAGCCAGCCTTTATCTGGGAATTCCACCTGCGGGATGAATGGCAATTAGCTTTCTCTACAAAAAAAGAGATGTAAATCCATAATTATGTCACACTGCTGGAATGTTTTGCATTCAGAATCTTACCTGGAACTGAATGATGAGCTGTCCCTTCACATAAGGATCCCTGTAAATTGGCATGCCCTCATTCTGAATGCATTTGAGGTCACCGTGCTTGATTACATCACCTGTTGATAAAAGACAAGATGTTCATTACATTTGAATCACAAGTATCGCCTACCAAAAAGCACAAACAGGACAGCACTGGAGACCAGCTGGTCAATTACCTGGCTGTGAGCTGATGATGAGCGTTCTGTTGTCTAATGTTTGAATTGTCTTCTTGAAACCACACAGGGCCTCAACAAGTTTGATGTTCATCTTAATTATCAAATTATCCTCTTGTCTCTGAAAAAAGGGGTGCTCCTTCTGATCCAGGATAATGATTACATCCCCAGGCTCCAGTCCAGGTTCCTGGTCGCCTTCTCCATTGAATGTAATTTTCTGACCATCTTTCATACCTGCACAACACATTATCCTCGGTTTAGTTTACGAGTCAACGCACATTTACACTAACCACAACTTTTTAAAACAGCGAGTATCTCAGATGGGGAGGAAAGAACGTACCTTTGTCGATGTGAACTTCAAGAATTTTCTTCTTTCGTTCTACTTTGTGGCCATTGCAGTTCTTGCAGCGGTCCTTTGAGTTAAATTTCTCGCCCTGTCCCTGGCACTCTGCACACATGCTTTGGATCTGCTGAATCATGCCTGGCCCAATCTGTTGCACCTTAATTTGTACTCCCTTTCCTTTGCAATTTGAGCACTTCTCCAAGGCACCTTTCTTGCCACCGTAACCTGTAATAAACAAGATAATGTAATTTTCAAAATTTTTGAACAATATTGATTGTATATGGAATTTAAATACACCCCGAAACAATACGTACCGTCACATTTTTCACAAATGACATTCTTCTGAAGGCCAAGCTTCCTGGTGGTTCCTTTGTACATCTCCTCCAGTGTAACGCCAAGCTGGTGGATGACGTTCTTCCCTGCAGCAGAGGCAGATACGCGCAAGTTTAAAAATTATATAAGTTATCGGTATTTGAATATAAAAACCTACAAATGGCCTGCTGCTAGGTTACTTATAAATAAAATCTCTCTTACCCCTTCTCTCTCTCTGCATCCTTCCTCCACCTCCGAAGAACATGTTGAACACGTCCATTGGGGAAGTTCCTCCACTCATGCCTCCCTCTTTGATTGCTTGTTCTCCTCCTTGGTCGTACAAGTCTCTCTTCTGTGGATCTGACAGCACCTCATATGCTTGAGATATATGCTTGAACTGTGGGAATGACACAAAAAAACATGAAATCCTTTTTTGGAAAAACAAGCCTGTATTTAAAGCATTCACAAATAATGACTCACTCCACTATACTCTCTAGTAAGTGGTAACGATTGAGATTAGTTTCCCGTTTGCAGGATTACTTGACCTAACGTTACATTGTCAGCACACTTTATAACGACGCTGAATGTGCGGAGGACTGGCATCTGTAATGTCAACCAAGTTCTTTCAAAAATTCGTCAGCCTGATGAGCCCGTATGTGTTAAGATAAAAGTCTACAAGGCCAGTGGACGACCACTTAATTAGTGTTATTTTAAACAGTCATTTCACAGCCTCCTGACTTTGTAGCCTAAAGCATATCAACCCAGTGTCGGACGCAATAATGCTCCTGTACCTAAACTGAGGAGCTGCGACTGGATCGTTCCAGAAAGTTCCCGCTGTCAATTCAGCAAGGCGTGCAGTTTAAAATTAGAACGGGCACTTCCAACGGTCCATAACCGGCTGCAGGGACGCCATGAAGGTCTCTAACGCTATATGTAGCTCACCTTCTCTCCTTCATTGGGGTTCTTGTCAGGGTGATACTTCAATGCGAGTTTTCTGTAGGCTTTTTTGATTTCCTCCGCTGAGGCTTTGGGGCTGACGCCCAAGAGATCGTAGTAGCCGGTCTCGTGAACCATGGTGACAGCCTAAAACAAAATAAAAATCACACACACACGAGCGTATTAACCTACACAAAGAAGTCAATTATTGTCGAAGAGGTGGTAACGTTAGGAGCCAATGCTATGGTTAGCGAAGTAACGTTAACGTTAACCCCTGTTAACTCAAAAATGTACGTTTGCCAACATTGCCCAATAACAAAGTTCACATTAGCAAGAGCGACCGCCATACTTGAGCCTAAATACGTTATAACGTAAACCCGTGGCTAAATACTGTAACGTTTGCCTCAAACAGCAAAGGTGACGTGAGTAACGTTAAACGTTAACATAGGCAGCACATGTAACGTTAGTTAAATAGCAATTCCTGTCGACACACTAGCTTAAATTACGCTAAGCGTGAATGAAACCGATAGCACTTATTTGCCGTACAGCTAAATATCCGTCCAAATGTTCGTATAGTGAAACGTTACCTACTTGCCAGGGGGTTACTACTCTGCTAGCTTTCCCTCGAGTAACTGACGCTGGTGAAGGAAGATGGCTGTCTCTTATAGCCGCTGCACCGTGCAGAACTTTCTGGAGAGCTCTGATAAGAGGGCGGGCTGGGACTGCGGAGTCTAGAAAAGACCGGAGCGACAAAAAGACGAGAGGGAGGGGGGGCTGGAGGCTGTCAGATCAGCTTGTCGTATATCTTATTCTTCGAAAGTCTAACGTTACATTGCCTTGGTTTGGTATAGTGTCGATAAAAGGGCGGTTGATCGAGCGAAGGTGGACAAAGTAACAAGGCTGCATACAGATCTTTTTACTTGAGTTAAGTAACAGTACCAAGTCAGCAGTTAAAAGTAAAAGCATTCAAAATGTTGCATACAAAAGTACCTGCAGCAAAATGTATTCAAAGTACCAAAAGTAAAATCCTTATAATATAATAATATATAGGTTATTATATAATTGGATTCTAATTATAGACGCATTAATAAGAATCACTTTAATGTTGCAGCTGGTGAAGGTGGAGCTAATTTGAACTATTTTATATACTGCTGGGTAGCTTAATCTATATATGGGACATTCTACCAGAAACAGAACATTTTTAAGCTCCTTTGGAAATCCACTTTGATAAATATTTACCACCTGTCTGAAAAAAACAACAACAAAAAGTATACATGCTTTGGGCTGGCTCTGCTATATGTTTTTCAAATTATGCCTCTAGAATACTGTATAGGCAGAGGACTGGACATAACTCAGTGGAAGAATGGCAAAATTGATCAAAATAGCCATTTATACTATTGTGTGCTATAGTATTCTTTCACACTACACTAACTTATAACTGAATTAGTGAAAATAAACTATTCCTGCTTTTGCAAAAGACTCTTGGGGACCTATGCTGTTACATAACAGCCATAAATATTGCATACTAATGATTGCAATGATGATTGCATAACTTCTTCTTTTCCTTTCGGCTGTTCCCTTTCAGGGGTCGCCACAGCGAATCATGCGCCTCCATCTAACCCTGTCCTCTGCATCCTCTTCACTCACACCAATTAACTTCATGTCCTCTCTCACTACATCCATAAATCTCCTCTTTGGTCTTCCTCTAGACCTCCTGCCTGGCAGCTCCAACCTCAGCATCCTTCTACCAATATATTCACAGTCTCTCCTCTGAACGTGTCCAAACCACCTCAATCTGGCCTCTCTGGCTTTATCTCCGAAACATCTAACATGAGCTGTCCCTCTGATGTACTCGTTCCTGATCCTGTCCGCCCTCGTCACTCCCAAAGAGAACCTCAACATCTTAAGCTCTGCCACCTCCAGCTCTGCCTCTTGTCGTCTCTAAGCTGTACAACATCGCTGGTCTCACCACCGTCTTGAACACCTTTCCTTTCATTCTTGCTGATACTCTTTTATCACACAACACCCCTGACAC